>JBBDGP010001103.1:132500-732500 GCA_037952835.1 Lithobates septentrionalis | reverse complement strand
AATCACTTTAAAGCAAGACTCAAATTTACAAAACCATTTATAAAGCATTCGCAATTTAGTAAGTTATGTAGTAGCTGCCTAAACATACAATGCGACACTGCAAGAAGGAGTGGATTGTGTAAAGTGGTTCTAAAGTCAGAAGGTTTTTTACCTTCATGCATTCTATGCTTCTGGGTGCCGCTCCCCCCCCTTTACTTACCGGAGCCCCATCTCAATCCAGTGAGGTACATGAGAGAGGCCATTCTGCTGGGTCTCTCTCTACTCATTGGCTCACACAACTGCGGGAGCCATTGGCTTCTGCTTCTGTCAATCACAGCCAGTGAGGAGAGAGTGTGTGTGTCTCCATTCACTGGAGTGCCACTGGAGGAGTGAGCCTGCTAGAGTGCCCCCATAGCAAAAGGCTTACTATTTGGGGTACTTGAGCAGGGGAGGGGAGCCAAGACCGCTGGTGGGGAAACCAAAAAGAAGAGAAGTGGTTTAGAGCTTCTCTATGCAAAACCATTGCACAGAACATGTAAGTATAACATGTTTGTTATTTAGCAAAAAAACGTAACCTTTAGAATCATTTTAAGCAAAGTCAGGCAAGGGCATAATGCCTGCTTTGGAAATCAGAAAATATCAATGAACTTTGATTTGCTTGACCTCCATGCAATCACAATCATCACAAGCTGGATAGAAGACCTTTTCTTAAAGTAGAACTAAAGGCAAAACTTTTTTTTTTCCCATTTTGGACAGTTTTATTTTTGCCGTATGTGTCCTATTTGGGAGATTTCTCTTCAAGTCCTGTACCACAGACAAAACAGGAAGTGAGCACAAATCCTTCCAAAGTGAGGGAATCTCTGGTTATCACTAGAGTTAGCAGGACTAGTGTTCCCATGAGATGATTTTCCCTCTATTACTATTCTGGGGATAGAACTGGGAGTGTTGCAGCAACATCCAAATAACAAGGCAGGAAAAGAATGTCACCTCTGGGAGTTTTTCAGCCAGCTTTTGGGAAATACATAGATGGCCTACACCCATAGCAAGGGCCTCATCCAACTTTAGTCAAAGCTGTATAGTTTGTTCTCATCTACAGGCTCCCCTTACCTATATAGGCAATATTTTGGTAAAATTGAATTAACCCTTTAAGCCCCTTTCACACTTGTGTGACCTGAAAATTTACCAGGCTTTTGCCACGATTTTGAAGCAATGCCTGTGAAATCTTGAGGTCTATGGACCTCAAGTCGCATCAAAGTTGGACCAAAGTTAATGCAGGGACTACTTTGAAGTTGCTGCAACTTGAAGTCGCACAGATATGAATGGTACTCATTGGAAATCATGGGGTACGACTTTGCAGTCCCAAGTCGCAGGACAATTCGCACAAGTGTGAAAGGGGCCTTAGGCTCCATGCACACTAGCTTTTCTTTTAAGTTAAAAAAAAACACTGGGTAAAAAAAAACAAAAACGCTGGCAGTAGCTTTTTGTAGTAGCGTTTCAGCAGCGTTTTGCAGTAAAAGAGAAAAAAAAAGCCCAAAAAACGCTATTAGGAGCGTTTAGGAGCATTTCTGCTGAAAAAACGCTCCAAGAAACTCTACAAAAACTATTTTTTTCTCTGCTCCTAGACGCTGAAGTTCAAAAAACGCTAATAGCCTAAAGTGTGTATGGACACATAATATAACACTATTTAGCATCTAGGAGCTTAACCACTTGCCACCTGCCATATAGCAGAATGACGGCGGCAAAGTGGTTGTGATATCCTGACTGGACGTCATATAACGTGATCAGGATAACACAGCCGGCGCGAGCCCGCGCTCGGACATCGGAGGTGCTGTGTGTCAGTCTGACACACCGCAACTCTGATCGTGGTATGGAGCCTCTGACAGAGCCTGTCAGTAGCTCCTCATTAGTGCCGCCCATCATTTTTTTTTTTTTTTTAATTGTCTGTCTTTTTTTATTTATAGTGCAAAACATAAAAAAAAAAAAAAATGCAGAGGTGATCAAATACCACCAAAAGAAAGCTCTATTTGTGGGAAGAAAATGATAAAAATTTAGTTTGTGTACAGTGTTGTATGACCGCGCAATTGTCATTCAAAGTGCGACAGCGCTGAAAGCTGAAAATAGTCCTGGGCAGGAAGGGGGGGAAAGTGCCTGGTATGGAAGTGGTTTAAAAAAACGCTAGTGTGCATGGAGCCTTAAAGGGAAACATGCTCAGTTTAAAATACCAACGCTTAGGGGAGGCTTGTTTAAATACACATTTAAATGTATTAATTGTTTGCAGAACTAGCTAACCTGATCGCTTTACATTTGTTTACATATCAAATTCCATCTAGACTGAGAAAAGCATTCTCTTCTATCCAGCTCTCACTCAGCACTGGTGTGCACTCTGGGAATCCGTTTCCACTGTGATCACTTCTCAGGTTCCACTTTCCTCTGTATTCCATGCTTTGATTAGAAGATGGGTGTTAATCAGGAATCTGTCAGACTAAAAACCTTCCTGATGGAGGCTGCCACTGTCTAACTCCAGCTGCATGCCATTTCCAGGGCAGCGAGGTACCCGCTCAGCGTCACCGACAGCGAGGTGCCTGGCAATGCATCACCAGCCCCCCCCCCCCACTCTCCATCCAATGCAATATAAAATAATAAATAACTATATATATATATATATATATATATATATATATATATATATAACTATATACATATATATAAAACTATATATATATACATATACATATATACATATATATAAAACTATATATATATATATATATATATATATATATATATATATATATATATATATATATATATATATATATATATATATATATATATATATATATATATATATATATATATATATATATATATAATGGAAAACTACACAGAATGCATGGCTTTTCTCCTTTCTCAGAGGACATTTGGTATGAAAAGTTCTTCAGTACATTTACATTAAAGCATTTTTTTTTTTTTTTTTTAACTGGCTGCATTCAAAGCCTGCACACTAACTGCTGTATGGAAAAAAACAGGAACAGATTGAGGTTTTATAAATGTAAATCTATCAATTGTTTTAATTGTGTGTGCTTTTACTATGTCATCTGGCATTAAGGAGGAGTGCTTGTAAAGAATAGATTGCGTACAATGCAGGAAGTAGATAAGAATTTTTTCCTCTGATTTCCATTGCACAAGAACCTATGAATGGCGACAAGCACATGGAGATCAGCCCCGTGGAACATTCTAGTGCAAATTTGGGGCCCATTTTGGTGGTTTTAAGAACATGTCTTGCTTCCAGACTTAACCCTTGTTCACACTGGAGCGACTAGTCATGCGATTTGACAGGTCAAATCGCATGACAAGTCGCACCCCATTGTCAGCAATGGCACTGTTCAAATTGGTGCGACACTGACTTTGCAGTGTCATATCGATTTGACAAACTAGTTCCTGCACTACTTTTGCTGATTTCAGGTGTGACTTGCTTAAACATGAAGACGCACCGATGTCTTCTAAGTTGCACTGACATGTGAAATCGTGTGATGTCAGATGAAGTTGCACAATTTTAAAGCTGTATTAAGCCTGGGTTCACACTGCTGCGAGATTGAAATTGTGCAAGTTCAGCTGAACTCGCACAATTTAATTCCCGCATGTCATTCTGACTATGGGGGAGATTTCAGAGACATCTGTGCGGCTTCCTGCACAGATGTCTATTGAAATTGCACCCGAAGTTGCCAAAAGTAGTACATAAACTACTTTTGAGAATCGTGCGGTGCCACACCTATTCGGACGGTGACATTGCTGGCTATAGCCGCCGATTTGGCATGCGATTTAACAGGTCAAATCACATCAATGTGAACCTAGGCTCAATGTGAACGAGGTGTTTTGCTTCCTGCTGTACGTTGAGTCACTAAAAATATTGCTAATGTATTTTCTCAAAACCAGAGGAAAAAAGCTACAGGTTGCATTTTGTTAAACCACAACCTGCAGAACTGCATACATGGAAACTTTACAATGAAATACAACAGTATCCACATTTCCTTGCCGTTTTTGTGCAGAAGATATGGGCCCTATGCGCCAACATCAATAGGAGATATCAGCAAGAGGAATTTAACTGCTGTCTTAGATTACTGCCTATTACATTTGCAACGTTAAGTGAAAGGAGAAATTTTTTTTTTTTTTTCCAAATATAATTTTTATTAAATACCCACAAAGGGAGAAATCCCATCATTACAACAGATGTAAATGTCGTTGAATACTTAATACAGTGTTTGAAAACATTGAACATGTTGCATCGATATCTTTCTTAACAGTCTAAAACATGAGAGTAGATGCTATTGGTACGCGTACCATATACTCAGAAAATTCAACTTTCACAGACAATGTCAATAAGTGACAGGATCTCCACTGTCTTTTCTATTTTTTTCCTTAGAAACAATAAGATGGCAGGTAACAGAACAATAGAAGAAGGGGGAAGAAAAGGAGACAAAAAAGAAGGAGAGAAGAAAACTTTTTGTACTGGCAAATACCGTAAAAAAATAATAATAATAAAAAAGAAGGTTAAATACCTTCAACTATACCCTTATGCCGCGTACACACGAGCGGATTTCTCGGCGGAAAAGGATATGATGGCTTTTCCGACGGGATTCCGCTAAAGTTTGCCTTGCATACACACGGTCACGCAAAAGTTCGCCGAAATTACGACCATCAAGAACGCGGTGAAGTACAACACTACGACGAGCCGAGAAAATGCTTCCGAGCATGCGTCAAATTGTTTCCGAGCATGCGTAGGGATTTTGCACGTCGGAATTGACACAGACGATCGCATTTTCGGATAGGAACTTTTCCCGACCGAAAAATTGAAAGCATGCTCTCAATCTTTTGCTGGCTGGAATACCACCAGCAAAAGACGGATGGAGCGTACACAAGGTCGCATTTCCCGCCGAAAAACTCATCGGTCTTTTGCGGGCCGAAATTCCGATCGTGTGTACGCGGCATTACTGTAGCAAACTGTGCACCAATATCAGAATAGAAATGTCATTTAACTGAGACACATAGGACCTGGGGTGTGATTTCTATTGCTATTATATATGTGTCAATTGCACTTTTATTAAAAATAAATAACATTTTTATTTAAAGTGGGGTTCCACCCAAAAAAAAAAAAACATGAAAAATCCTAAAAAAAAATACAAAAAAAAACATTTGCATATTTTTTTTTTTACTTACCTCTAAATGCCTGTTGCTATGGGGTCACTCGTAGTCTTCATCTTCCAGTGCCTGGGCTGGTGACATCACTTCCCCCTCGGCACAGGAAGGGCTCAGCTCTGCTCCCTCCCTCCTGTCAATCATCTGGGACCCATTACAGGTCCCAGGTGACTGAGCGGGCAATCAGGGCGCGCGGCGCCGCTCGCGCATGTGCAGTGGGTGCCAGGCTGTGAAGCCACAGCCCGGCGCCCACAGTTGCAATGCCGGCGCCGCTGAACGGAGGGGGAGACGAGCGGGGCTTCGATCCCCCGCATCGCTGGACTCCAGGACAGGTAAGTGTCCAATTAAAAGTCAGCAGCTGCAGTATTTGTAGCTGCTGACTTTTAATTTTTTTTTTTTTTTTTGACTGGACCTCCTCTTTAACAAAACAAAAACAAAAAAATCTATCATTTAAAAAAAAAAAAGAAGAAGAAAAAAAAAAAGCATGAAAGTGAATGAGAATTCTAAAAAGTTACTAGCACCCAAGTTAACAGCTTTCTTGCGGCACTAATAGTAGAAACACCTACAGGCATCAAGTTGTCGTTTTGAGAAGAGTTGCCACAAATTTTTTATGCTCCTCGTTCTTAAACCCCCCCCCACATACCTATGGGCCTCTCCCATACTGGGAACACACCATTCTCTAAACGGCAAGTAAACTAAAAGACATAATAAAAGACCCATATAGTGGACAATACTTGGGGAAGTTAGTGCCAGCAGGAACCAGACAAATTTTGATCCACCTATAAGCAGGCTGGTTGTACTGAAGTCGATCTATCAATCATCTTCAGTACAACCATCCAGTTGGGGTTTTGTTTTTGTACAATTACCGCCGTTGGCTACATCTGACAGCAGCAATCACTGTATTCTGATGGCAGGGAAATCTCCCATTGTCAGAATACAATAGCGCGGGTTGAAGAAAAGAAAACTGCCTATTGTATGGGCCAGCCTTAGGCACTGGACAGCATCCACAGGCATCAAATGGACAATTCTATTGTACAGAGGCTACCATTCAACTCTAAAGACAAACATCCCAATCTGGCAGATCTGGCCATAAATGTATTACTGAATCAGTTCAAGATACAAATTTTGGGGTCACAAAGACAAATTTTTGTGTAATTGCTAAAATGTATAAGTTCAGTTCCTCTAAACTCCAAGTAACAGCAAAATGCATTTATAGTAAATTAGTTCTACAGTTTGCATAAAATCAATGTACCTTACCAATCCATCCGAGTTTCAGCTTACCCCACCATACACTAACACAGTACCACACACTGTGGTGCGCTGCGTTACTAAAAATAGTACAATCACCTTTTTGGTGCTTTTAGCCCATTCAAATGGGTTAACACAAAAAATCAAAGTAAATCCAGCCTTAGAAAATTGGCAAACCTTTATTGGAAACGCTATTAAAAAACAGATTTTTAATGAAGCAATAAGTGTGTGCGCTTCCAGGAGTTAGAGGTGATTTCTGGTGAACTTATGAGGAAAAAAAGATCAAAAAAAAAAATTTATATATATATATATATATATATATATATATATAAATAAATCAAAGCCATACAGTGATTAAATGTTATTAAAAAAAAATGACCATTCCTTTTCAATAATCAGCAATGCTGTAATTTTCTGTAAAATGCAATATGGCATTCTGGAGGTGCTCTGTACACAGAAATACCAGAAACATTTTCTGCCGGTATGATTGGCTTACTGATTTTACCAAGAGTCTGCACTAAGACAGAAGTTAGATTTTGGGCATCCCTTGCAACAAAAAAAAATAATTTTCGGTGGGATACTTCCAAATGGGAAGTGACATCTAAAAAGGGATTCAAACCCTGCTACTTAGAATGACGCAAATGCAGCAATAATTATCAATCGATAATTATAAAGTCACTCCCATTCATATTCACTTTGCACATGGACACAGACAAACAGCTATTTCATCAAAAATCAAGTAGGAATCAGCAACAAAGTTTCCCTGCAATGTACATTGATCACCCAGAGTAGGATTTTTTTTTTTCTCAACCACTTCCCAATCCCCTTACGCAGAAATATTGCTGTAGGACAGCCGCTCTGCAGTGTATTTGGTACGTGATCAGCACTTCCAGGTAGAGGGCACCCGCTGTCCCTGCTTTGCTGTGATTTGTTACAGCACAAGCCGGCCAATGATTGATCACAGGAACCTGCTAATCGGCTCCATCATTCATTCATGAAAGGGAGTTCTGTGTTGTAAACACAGAGCTCCAAACACTAACAGGTCATCTTGCTGTTTTTTTATTTCCTGCAAAGCAGGGGGAAAAGAAAGACACAAGATCGCTTAGTAAACACAGCACATAATACACACATTACCCATTGTTAGGCACACATTTAACCCCTTTGATCGCCCTGAGACATTAACACCTTCTCAGCCAGTGTTATTAGTACAGTGACAGTGTATAGTATTAGCACTGATCATTATTAGTGTCACTACTGAAGTCAGTGTCTGTTAGCGTACTTCCCAGCGAGTGTCACATGGCCCGTCCCACTATCACGGTCCCACTATCAAGTCACTGATTATCGCCATTACTAGTATAAAAAAAAAAATTATAAAATTACCAGACGTTTTAACTTTCATGCAAACCACCTTATATACACTTAATGGGATTTTTTTTACCAAAGACATGTAGCAGAATACATTTTAGCCTAAATTCATGAAGAAATTAGGTTTTTAAAATTTTTATTGGATATGTTTTATAGCAGAAATTAAAAAAAATATATATATTTTTTTAAATGTTCTGTCTTTTTTTGTTTATATCGCAAAAAAAACCCAGGGGTGATCAAATACCACCAAAAGAAAGCATTATTTGTGTGAAAAAAAATTATAAAAACAGAGTTACTCTTTAGGGGCATAACACAACAGTACAACCCAACATTAGATTAGTAATTGTAAACTAACTGTACACTGCAGCCAGCCTTCTTTTGCTCTGAAATGGTTGGAAGTATGGAATAGGTTTACAAACAGGCCTATAAAAATTATTAAGGCTCGGTTCGCACCTAAACTGGCCACAGATCGCACAGCAACGCTGTTCGTCCCTGTACTTCGTTTCAGGGACGAATCAGGGCAGAATCTTTGCCTGAATTCGGCCCTGAAATGGAGCCAAAGACGCACAGTAGTGCGCCGCTCCACAGCCGCAACGGAGATATGTGAACCGGCCTAAAAGAACGCCAAGGAGCTCTGTTTCTAAAGATGTTTATATATATATATATATATATATATATATATATATATATATATATATATATATATATATATATATATATATATATATATATATATATATACACATATACATATACACACACACACACAACATGAAAGAAGTTTGTTTGAAATCTTTGCAAATTTATTAAGATAAATAAAATAAGAAAAAAATAAAAATCACGTGTACATAAGTATTCACAGCCTTTGTCAGGACACTAAATTTAGCTCAGGCGCATCCTGTTTCCACTGATCATCCTTGAGATGTTTCTACAATTTGATTAGAATCCACCTGTGATAAATTCTGTTGCTTGAACATGATTTAGAAAGGCACACACCTGTCTATAGAAGGTTCCACAGTTAACAGTGCATGTCAGAGCACAAACCAGGCCATGAATTTCAAGGAATTTTCTGTAGACATCCTAGACAGGATTGTATTGAGGCACAGAAAAATTTCTGCAGCATTGAAGGTCCCCAATGAGCACAGTGGCCTCCACCAGGACTCCTCCTAAAGTGGGCTGCCTGGCCAAACAGTGATCGGGGAGAAGGGCCTTAGTCAGGGAGGTGACCAAAAACCCATTGGTCACTCTGACAGAGCTCCAGCATTTCTCTGTGGAGAGAGAAGAACAACCATCTCTGCAGCACTCCACCAATCAGGCCTGTATGGTAGAGTGGACAGACAGAAGCCACTCCTCAGTAAAAGTCACATGACAGCCTGACTGGAGTTTGCCAAAAGGCACCCGAAGGACTCTCAGACCATGAGAAACAAAATTATCTGGTCTGATGAAACAAAGATCAAACTCTTTGGCCTGAATGGCAAGCATCATGTCTGGAGGAAACCAAGCACCACTTATCACCTGGCCAATACCATCCATTCAGTGAAGCATGGTGGTGGCAGCATCATGCTGTGGGGATATTTTTCAGCGGCAGGAACTGGGAGACTAATCAGGATCGAGGGAAAGATTAATGCAGCAATGTACAGAGCAATCCTTGGTGAATACCTGCTCCAGAGCGCTCTGGACTTCGGACTGGGGTGAATGTTAATCTTCCAACAGGACAACGACCCTAAGCTCACAGCCAAGATAACAGTAGCTACGGGACAACTCTGTGAATGTCCTTAAGTGGCCCAGCCAGACCCCAGACTTAAACCAGTTTGAACATCTCTGGAAAGATCTGAAAATGGCTGTGCACAGACGCTCCCCATCCAACCTGATGGCGCTTGAGAGGTCCTGCAAAAAAGAATGAGAGAAACTGCCCAAAAATAGGTGTGTCAAGCTTGTAGCATTATACTGAAAAAGACTCGAGGCTGTAATTGGTGCCAAAGGTGCTTTAACAAAGTAATGAGCAAAGGCTGTGAATACTTATATACATGGGATTTTTTTTTTTTTTTTAATAGCAAAGATTTCAAACAAATGTCTTTAATTTTCAATATTGAGGAAAATAATAAACATAATCCATTTTGAAATAAGGCTGCAACATAACAAAATGTGGGAAAAGTGAAGCACTGTGAATATTTTCCGGAGGAACTGTAAATGTATATGTATGTATATATATATATATATATATATATATATATACATATATATATATATATATATATATATACACACACACATACATACATTGTATATATATATATATATATATATATATATATATATATATATATATATATATATATATATATATATATATATATATATATATATATATAATACATACATACATACATATACACACACACGCACACTATAAATGACCCTGATGTAACAAATTGTATTTTAAATCCACTGCTTTTTAAGACATGACAATGAAAATAAACGATAAATAGGAGTTGGTCACTTATGGAAAGGGAAGTACACATGTAAAGGTTACAAAATGTGACTAACAATTCACATTGCCAAAAGCCACAGGAAATGCCATCTATGAATCATTCTGGGTAAACATCAGACATTCTCAGAGACCCAGATACGTGGTCACACCAAAAAGCACGCAGAGCCTTAATCAGAATAAGACATCTAGGGACACTCACATTATACATACATACATACATACACATACACAGATATACATATATAACACTATATATGTTTTAAATAACATTAGCAACTCACCTCAAACGTCTACTAAGCCCTCCAGAGTACAGAACACTGTATACACACAAGATGGCTGTTCTGTCCCAGGCTATTTATACCCACTTGCATCAGTTGATAACAAGCAGCCTATTCGTAATACATCCCAACATTATATATTTATAATCTGATAGTCCAGATCACTAGCAAATGACACCAGCACTCTACCCATCCAGTCTGTCGATCTTGCCAATTTACTGACCCAGTTGTGCCGTCATGAACTCCACAAGACCTAACCTAGAGCTGGATAAGCTTTAAATGAAGAGATCAAAACCTCATTACAAATGGCTCATTCCTTACCAGCCAACTTGGTCTGAGCTTTTATTTAGACAAAGCCAGCCAAGTAGTATGTTTCTACTACTTAGCTGTCGCTTTAGCTAAGCCATTGTGCTCTGGAATCCTTCATCACATGCTAAATGTTTATTTGTAAAAGAAAGAGATTGTATACATATAGTAAGAACAGCAATAAAAGTGCCAGTTTAAAAACAATAAAACAAAAATAAGATAAAACAATATTTTATTTAGCAAAACTAAAAACAACCCTTAGCTGCTTGCCTTGCTTGTACCAACGTACTCTAAACCCCCCACCCCTCAGCAGTACAGCCATAGCCTTCAATGTTTCTAGGCTTTATGGTAGAAGCCTTATTGTGAGCCCTCAGAAGCGCTTACAAGGCTGTACTCGAGTTTCTGCAGTTTTGGCATACAGCTCTACCAAAGAAAAAAAAATGGCAATTTGGAAAATATATTTATATGGTTATATAACACTAAACTCCAGCTATATATGCATACTTTAAAGGATAAGTTCACCTTTCATAACATGTTAAACCCATATTCAGGGTGTAACATGTTATGAATGCACCGGCCCCCATGTCCCCTCCCAATCACCGCTGTGACAGTAGACTCAGGGATCTTCTTCCCATAACTGCTGCCAACATTTCAAAAAAGACGTGGCCGCGCAGGGCTCTGCCCACCCGGCCACGTCACTCATTCACAGTTCTCTGTGAAAGTAAAACTAGGTCAGGCAGCCTTTGTGACTGTGGCTTCCTTATACAAGGTACGAGTAGGCAGATACACTGACAGATCTGCAGGAGACCTGCATGGCATCAGCGATCTACTGATCGGAGGTGCAATGCTTTACAGACTTCCAGAGCAAAAAATAATGAATGCAAATTTTTTTATCTGCAAAAAAAAAAAAAAAAAAAAAAAGAAGTGCAATTATTATTTTTTTTTTTTTTCTTTCAAAAGGTGAACTTATCCTTTAAAGGGGTATCAAACTTAAAGAAAGGGTCCAGCCTTAAAAGTCAGCAGCTACAAATACTGCAGCTGCTGACTTTTAATTTATGGACACTTACCTGTCCAGGAAGCCCACGATGTCGGCACACCCCCACATAGCAAGCAGCTTGCTATGGGGGCACCCAAGCTGAGTCACAGCTCCCTGTGTCCACTCAGACACGGAGCTGCTGTTTGGCCCCGCCTCCTCTCTCTCTTGGTTGGCTAACGACTTTCATTTAAAGTCAGAAAGTTCAGGCGCAAGGAGTGCATGCAGACAAATGTTCAGGCAAAACTTACAGCAGGTGGAGCTGTAAAGTCTATAATATATATAGTATCTATCTATAGTATATATAGACTTTGTTGCAGATTGTATGGTATAAGGGCATAAGATGTGAGGCACTGGAGGCTGCTGTCCTCAAAGTTGAGCCAGCTCTGGGTGAATGACAAAAAAAAAAAGTGAAGAAGGGAAACGCCACCCAAGTGCAGCATCACAATGAAAGTTGTTTTAGGTGAGGCGCACCATCAGGAACTTTACGGAAATGTTCTGATAAACAATGTCCCAGTGACATTTCCTGGAACATCATCCACAACAAATCCACCTTTGGTCTGAAAGTATGGATGAACGATTTAAGCGTTTAGGTCAGCAGGAAACCTACTTGATTTTCTCTTGTGCCCCTACAGAATATTCTCTTCCTTGTTATCAAGCTCCAACTCTCCTATGAATAGTTTATTAATTGTCATCTTTATTTATTACTTTTATTTTACATTCTTATTACTTTTTAATTTCCTATTGCATTCATTGTAACCCATTGTATTTTACAAGAAAAAAACATTTGGGCGATATGGGACTTTAAAGGTGCAAAGCATTGGAAACAACAATATATAAAAGAAAATCTATATACAAATTTTATTAAATGAACAACATCAATAAAAACAGTACATACAGTACAATCATAGCCATAGATGTGTGCAAGGCATCCTATTGATGACAATTTTTAACTGTGATCACGTTCATGTTTTCTACATGTTTCGTCATATGGCTTCTTTGGGAAAAAACATGAAGATTCATTAAATACAGAAACCTACAGAACTACAAAACCCTACCTCATATTGTGAGTCTAAGGGCCCAAACAATATTGAAGTTAAATGTTAACTTCAATATTGTTTGGGCCCTTAGACTCACAATAGTAGGGCCTTTTGGGTTTTTCGTTTCAGTGAATGTTTGTTGCCTTTCATTTAAGTGCAGTCAAAGATATATATAAGATATATCTTGTTCATACCTGTTGTACTAATTTGTATTTTTTCTATCTTTACTGCACAACTAAAGTTGTCGAATCATAGGTTTCTGTATTTAATGAATCTACACGTTCTTTCCTGAAGAAGTCATATGGCGAAACATGTAGAAAACATGAACGTGACCACAGAAAATCCTTGTCATCAATAGGATGCCTTGCACACATCTATGGCTATGATTGTACTGTAATTACGGTTTTTAATGATGTTGTTCACTTAATAAAATGTGTATATATATTTTATTCTATATATTGTTGTCTCCAATGCTTTTCACCTTTAAAGTCCCACATCTCCCAAATGTTTTTTTCTTGTCTAAACGGGATGTTGGTGCCATATTTCATGTAAACCCTGCCACTGATCTCTGACCACATAATTTATTGTATTTTACATGTTCTTTTTTCCTATCTTTTGCCAAATATGTCCTGGTAGGCCCACAACCATGGCTACACACTCATATATCTGCACTACCACCCCAGGCCATCAGAAGGAGCAGAGAGCTCCAAGCGCATAACCTGTACAGTCCAACCACCTTTTCCTCTCCTGGTGACGACGTCACGTCCGCCGGAACATCCCACACGGGTCAGCGTTTATAACATCCAGAAAAGTGCTTAGAAATACAGTAAATGATAATATACAGCTAAACTAAACTTAAGTGACCTTAAATGCAAGGCAAACGCTCACTGTCATTTACTGTTGAATCCCTCTCCATGGACAATTGAACATAAAAGGGCTTATAACAGAGTCACAAGACAAAAACTTTTCAATGACTTTTCTGATCTGCATTCTTCTATTATAAATTACAGTACTTCACTTGTATGAATTTTAATATTTGCTTTAATAATATTCTAAATGTATTCTAAAACACTAAATTGATACTAATTCTATCTATCTGTGTAAAGGACAAATACTCCCTTCTGTGTGAACAATGCAGCCCCACGTATATTTTGTGTTATAATGGCAACCCCTGGTAATTTAAACTTTAAAGTGACTTACCAAAGTTTTCTCAGGTTCCACCTCTGAGACGTTCGTCTCCATGTCAAATGCTTGTCTGAGAGCCCAGCGTTGAATTAGAAATCTAGCATCTCAAGGCCTTGCGTATCCTGTAACAAGAAGATAGCATGTCAGTGCCAGGGCCAGGCCGAAGAAGGAAAAAGTGCATTTGTCTACCAAGCAAGAAGACCTGATAACAGAGAAGAAAAAAAAAATCTTCACTGGGCAAAACAAAAAAATATGTTAACAACTATTGGATGGAATCCCTTTGATAGCAAATGGGCTTCATACCGACTGCATTACAGAACATCTGCTGCAAAGAAATCTCTTTGTAAAACAAACAGCAATTTGGAAGGCAATCAATTCTCTCTGAGCAGTTGCAAGAAGTATTCCCTTTACCAAGCTGAAAACGATGGCTCTTTGCAGCCCCACAGGGTCCATTGGTTCCAGGGTACAGGCTTCACTGTGACACAGAAAACAGGCACGCTCTCACAAAGCCTTTTCAGAGCACAAGTAACACGCACACAGCAGCAACTGTGCCTGCTATAAAAAGCAGCAACACAGCAAAGTCATACACCAATTTATATGTCAGTGATACAATGGCTAGAGAGCAAACTAAACAATCTTTATGTAAGTGGCCTTTGCCAGTGTGAGAGGGAGGGATTCCTGCTTTGTTTAAAAATCCAAAAGTTAAGACTGGCTTGCTTATAGTTTCATAGCTTATTTGGTGAGGAGAGTCTGGAAAATATATAAAAAAGGCACATTGCTGAAAGTAGGGTTAAATGCACAGTGGTTAGAGGGGAAGTGGTGATAGAATGGGTGCAAATGCAGTGTTCTGGGAGGAGAGCTTTGTGTATGCATAGAGGGAGTACCATACACAGGTGCACTTGTATGGCATAGTGGTGAAAGCAGAGGGCAGGCAGGCATTGGGTTATAGTGTGTGTGTATGGGCAGAGCAGACCTATCCAAGTGCATTTTTTTTTTTATTATTATTCCGGCTACTTATATAGTGCCAACAATTTACGCAGCAATTTACATATACATTGTACATGCACACCAGTCCCTTCCCTCAAGGAGCTTACAATCTAAGGTCCCTAACTCACATTTATACATACACACACTAGGGCCAATTTAGACAGAAGCCAATGAACCTACCAGCATGTCTTTGAAGTGTGGGAGGAAATCGAGTAACCAGAGGAAACCCGCACAGGGAGAACATGCAAACTCCAGGCAGGTAGTGCTGTGGTTGGAATTCAAACCAACAACCCTAGTGCTGCTAGGCAGAAGTGCTAACCACCATGGTGAGAGCTAGGAATAGGGCATGCAGGCATAAGGCAGGGGCGTGCCAAGGTGTACTGGTGAAAGAGGGGCAGGGTGCAGACCTAATGGTGAGACTTGCCATTCTATGAAAAAAAAAAAAGACCCCTTTCGCACTGCGGCGTTTTTCATGCACTTTTGGGCTAAAAAATAGCACCTGTAAAAGCGCCTGAAAAACACCTCCCCTGCAGCCCCAGTGTGAGAGCCCGAGTGCTTTCACACTGGAGCGGTGTGCTTGCAGGACGTTAGAAAAAACCCTGTAAGCAGCATCTTTCAAACGGTGCGGGAGCGCCTGCAAAGCGGTTTGGCAGCGTGGCTTTGTGGGCGCTTTAAACCCTTTATTCTGCTGCTAGCAGGGGTTAAAAGCACCCGCTAGCAGACGAAAACCGACACGATTACAGTGGTAAAGTGCCGCTAAAATTAGCAGCACTTTAGCGCTAATGCCCCGTACTAGTACTAACAACTGAGACAGAAGATCAATGGCATAAGTGGTATGTGGCATAATCCAACAAGGATTTTTAGCATCTTCAGTAACCCTTCAGACACAGTATACCAAGACTTCAGACCCAGCACATGGCAAAAAAAAAAATAGCATTTTCCTGGAGTTGCACTTTGATTTTTCCTCTAAGATAGAATAGAATAGAATAGAATAGAATAGATAGATAGATAGATAGATGCTTTGCAACTATGGAAAAGGATATAGGAATGACTTTAGAAATGGATATAGCAATAACACTGGGTTTGCACTAATGCAAAGTGAAGGGCTCCAGCATGTTTATTATGAGAAGGGAGAACCCAAAATTCATGACTCACATGAATGTACTACATCTACCATTGAGCTAAGCAACCCCCATATCACAGTATCATTTTTTTTCCCTTTTTGCAGTTAGGGAGATTTCCTTTCGCTTTCCGACACATAAAAGCAAAAGGAATTGTGAAGAAATATTCAGTATGAAGGAATAATAAGGAAAACCTTTCCTACACAGTTGACATAGGAAAAAGTTTCCCTATTAAAAAACTTCCCCCCTATTCCTATTAAGATGGCAACTGAAAATTTAGCATTTACCATTACTATCATTTTCCATGATTATATATATATATATATATATATATATATATATATATATATATATATATATATATATATATATATATATATAAATTATACACACATATACCAAATGGAAGTTTTGCTGCCGAAATCGAAAATGAAGGATGCACTTGGCTGAAAACGATAGTTTCCAAAAAAAAAAAAAAAAAATGTATATATAAAATTGTATTGTATTCAACTTTTTAATTAATATCATAAATCTAGATGAATATGAATTTATTGTCATCCATTATTTCCACCTTTAGCGCAAGAAAAGCTCAAGAAAATTGTATCCCTTTAAATTCTATGCATGTCTTTACACTGGCCTGTTGCGCTTCCATTGTGGTGTTAAAAAGCCTTCTCTTATAGACAAAATGCCGATATCACCATTTAAGACTGCCAGAATTTCGGTGCATCTTTAATATATATTGATAAATAAAATGTATTTAATCGATCTGCACACACACACACACACAGTATACATACTTTGTTCCAAGGGAGTTTGACAAAGCTTTTTTATTTTCAGATCAATGTGATGCATTTAAGCTGCATTAAGTGGGCATTTTCAAATAAAAAATAAAAAGGTTTGGCAATTAACTTGCATCTATCCAGAAAATGATGATAATAATAATACTAATATTTTATTTTAACAGCTTGTATCCCAAAATATCAAAATGTGTATATATAAGCACATATTACATTACTATTTAGATTTGACATCAATGGAATTATGCCTTAAAGCCCTATTAACCCAAAAGCAATTAATCGCTGTATTGGTCTTCTAACTAAAACCCATTATTATGGAATTGTTGGCAAATATAGCTGTAATTTCAGAACAGACTGTACCCAATGAGGCAATCACAGTAAAAACCAGGTCAGACATAGCAAAAAACAGGCTTTTAGGCAAAGATATAAGATGTTTAGATGAAAAAAAAAACACATACAATGCAGTCAGCTGAACATACAGTGCCTTGCAAAAGTTTTCACCCCCCTTGGCTTTTTACCTATTTTGTTACATTACAGCCTTTAGTTCAATGTTTTTTTTAATTTGATTTATATGTGATGGATCAGAACACAATAGTCTAAGTTGGTGAAACAAAATTAAAAAAAAGATGTACATAAAACTATTTTTCAGAAATAAAAAAAATGATAATTGGCATGTGCGTATGTATTCACCCCCTTTTTTATGAAGCTTATAAAAAAACTCTAGTGAAACCAATTACCTTTAGAAGTCACATAATTAGTGAAATGATGTCCACCTGTGTGCAATCTAAGTGTCACATGATCTGTCATTACATATACACATCTTTTTAAAAGGCCCCAGAGCCTGCACACCTAAGCAAGAGGCACCACTAACCAAACACTGCCATGAAGACTAAGGAACTCTCCAAACACGTAAGGGGCAATGTTGTTGAGAAGTACAAGTCAGGGTTAGGTTATAAAAAAATATCCAAATCTTTGATGATCCCTAGGAGCACCATCAAATCTATCATAACCAAATGGAAAGAATATGGCACAACTGCAAACCTGCCAGGAGACGGCCACAGACCAAAACTTACGGACCGGGCAAGGAGGGCATTAATCAGAGAGGCAGCACAGAGACCTAAGGTAACCATGGAGGAGCTGCAGAGTTCCACAGCAGAGACTGGAGTATCTGTACAAAGGACAATAAGTCGTACGCTCCATAGAGTTGGGCTTTATGGCAAAGTGGCCAGAAGAAAGCCATTACTTTCAGCAAAAAACAAAATGGTACGATCTGAGTTTGCGAAAAGGCATGTGGGAGACTACCAAAATGTATGGAGGAAGGTGCTCTGGTCTAATGAGACTACCATTTAACTTTTTGGCTATCAAAGAAAATGCTATGTCTGGCGCAAACCCAACACATCACATGAGCCAAAGAACACCATCCCCACAGTGAAACATGGTGGTGGCAGCATCATGCTGTGGGGATGTTTTTCAGCAGTCAAGACTGGGCAACTAGTCAGAGTTGAGGGAAAGATGGATGGTGCTAAATACAGGGATATTCTTGAGCAAAACCTGTACCACTCGGTATGTGATTTGAGGCTAGGACGGAGGTTCACCTTCCAGCAGGACAATGACCCCAAACACACTGCTAAATCAACACTTGAGTGGTTTAAGGGGAAACATGTAAATGTGTTGGAATGGCCTAGTCAAAGCCCAGACCTCAATCCAATAGAAAATCTGTGGTCAGACTAGGGCTGGGAAAAAAATCGATTTGAATCTTGAATCGAGTTGAGAGGTCAAATCGATTCAAATCTTCTTCAAATCGATTTTTTTAGATTTTTTTTTTTTTTTTTTAACAGCACCGCGCCGGGCCTGAGGAGCTGCGGGCACGATTTTTCAGGCGAGGCCCCGGCTTCGGCCTAGTCCGCGAGGCCCGACGCTGTGCATGGGTGGGTGGGTGTGTAGGCGGGGTAATGGGCGAGGCTGTTGGTGGAACACTGCTGTGTATTGGAGGGCTGTGATATCAGAAGGAGGAGGGGGTGGGGGGATCACAGGGACATTCCCGGGCTGCAGAGAGAGAGAGAGAAGGGAGGGTGAGTCAGAGCTGCCTGTATGGTGTATTTCATGAGATACTGATAGCCATGTGATCACTGCCAGAAAGAATAATACCTCAGAGGAGAGAAGTCACATCACATCCCATTCCATATATTCACCCTTTTTAAATTTCATTACACAGCACTGTGCTCATCACCGTATACTGACACACTACATCACTGTATACTGACACACTACATCACTGTATACTGACACGTGTCAGTATACGGTGATGTAGCGACGTGTCAGTATACGGTGATGTAGTGTGTCAGTATACGGTGATGTAGTGTGTCAGTATACGGTGATGTAGTGTGTCAGTATACGGTGATGTAGTGTGTCAGTATACGGTGATGTAGTATGTCAGTATACGGTGATGTAGTGTGTCAGTATACGGTGATGTAGTATGTCAGTATACGGTGATGTAGTGTGTCAGTATACAGTGATGTAGTGTGTCAGTATACGGTGATGTAGCGACGTGTCAGTATACGGTGATGTAGTATGTCAGTATACGGTGATGTAGTGTGTCAGTATACGGTGATGTAGTGTGTCAGTATACGGTGATGTAGTGTGTCAGTATACGGTGATGTAGTGTGTCAGTATACGGTGATGTAGTGTGTCAGTATACGGTGATGTAGTGTGTCAGTTTACAGTGATGTAGTGTGTCAGTTTACAGTGATGTATTGTGTCAGTATACGGTGATGTAGTATGTCAGTATACGGTGATGTAGTATGTCAGTATACGGTGATGTAGTGTGTCAGTATACGGTGATGTAGTGTGTCAGTATATACAGTGATGTAGTGTCACCTGTCACCACCGAGCTTGCCTCAACCTGCTGTTGATAGGTACATTTTCCTTGCAAAGAATGTTTAAAATGCACTTACATTTTTTTGGACATTTTGTTTGTTGATGCACTTTAAGATAATAATAAAAAAAAAAAAAAAATCGGATTCGAATCGTGAATCGAGTTTTTTATAAAAAAATCGCAGATTTTTTTGGGGGGGAAAATCTCCCAGCCCTAGGTCAGACTTAACCACTTAAGGACCAGCCTCGTTTTGGATTTTAGGTGTTTACATGTTTAAAACAGGTTTTTTTGCTAGAAAATTACTTAGAACCCCCAAACATTATATATGTTTTTTTTTCTAACACCCTAGAGAATAAAATGGCGGTCATTGCAATACTTTTTTTTGCACCGTATTTGCGCAGCGGTCTTATAAGCGCACTTTTTTTGGAAAAAATTCACTTTTTTGAATAAAAAAATAAGACAACAGTAAAGTTAGCCCAATTTTTTTTTATATTGTGAAATATAATGTTACGCCAAGTAAATTGATACCCAACATGTCACGCTTCAAAATTGCGCCCGCTCGTGGAATAGCGTCAAACTTTTACCCTTAAAAATCTCCATAGGCGACGTTTAAAAAATTCTACAGGTTGCATGTTTTGCGTTACAGAGGAGGTCTAGGGCTAGAATTATTGCTCTCGCTCTACCGGTCGCGGCGATACCTCACATGTGTGGTTTGACCACCGTTTTCACATGCGGGAGCTACTCACGTATGTGTTCGCTTCTGCGCGCGAGCTCGTCGGGACAGGGCGCTTTAAAAAAATTTTTTTTTTTTTTTATTATTTATTTTACTTTATTTTATTTATTTTTTCACTGTTTTAAAAAAAAAAAAATTTTGGATCACTTTTATTCCTATTACAAGGAATGTAAACATCCCTTGTAATAGAAAAAAACATGACAGGTCCTCTTAAATATGAGATCTGGGGTCAAAAAGTCCTCAGATCTTGTATTTACACTACAATGCAAAAAAAAAAAAAAAAATGACAAAAAATTGTGCCTTTAAGAGAAGTGGGCGGAGCCGTCGTAATGACGTCGCTCTGGCCGTCACATGGTATAGAGACGGGTGGGGGCCATCTTGGCCTCACTCGTCTCTATACCGAAGCACTGACAGGACCCGATCTCCTCTGCCGCTACCGACGGCTCCGGTAAGCGGCGGAGGGCGCGGGAGAGCGGCGGGAGGGGGGGTGGCACCTCTCCCGCCGCCGATAACGGTGATCTCGCGGCAAACCCGCCGCAGAGACCACCGTTATCGTGTACAGAACCGCTCACTGTGAAGATGGATACCTCGGTTGTGGCAGCAGCTGCTGCCGTTACCGAGATATCCATCTTCAAAAAAATGACATACATATACAGTGAGCGGTCGTCAAGTGGTTAAAGATTGCTGTTCACAAGCGCAAACCATCCAACTTGAAGGAGCTGGAGCAGTTTTTTAAGGAGGAATGGGCAAAAATCCCAATGGTAAGATGTGGCAAGCTCATAGAGACTTATCCAAAGCAACTCAGAGCTGTGATAGCCGTAAAAGGTGGCTCTACAAAGTATTGACTTCAGGGGGGTGAATAGTTATGCACATTGACTTTTTCTGTTATTTTGTCCTATTTGTTGTTTGCTTCACAATAAAAAAAATAAACATCTTCAAAGTTGTGGGCATGATCTGTAAATTAAATGATGCAAATGCTCAAACAATCCTCGTTAATTCCACGTTGTGATGAAACAAAACACGAAAAATGCCCAGGGGGTGAATATTTTTGCAAGGCACTGTAAATAACTGTCAATGAATAAAGTATACTGTATGTGAACCCTTACCTTGTAAGACTATCTATTCAAGTTTCAAATAGAAATAAAAACATGTACGTGTGTGGGGTGTATGTCTAAAAGGTTTGGTGAATGGTCCGATATCTCAACAGCAACATGGGCCAGGTGCACACGCATGTACGTGGCTATCCAAAAACAATTTGAGAAGAGTCACCTAGCGTGGAGTACACGACTGTCCAGGTAAACCTGCTGCAGGCAGTGAAACATAGTCAGTGTAAGAGGTAGGTTTACAGTGCAATGGAGAAACAAGTGAACATCAAGTTCTACAAATTGGAGAAAACAGCGATGGAGATGCATGAAATGTTGGTGCAAGTGTACAGGACGGAAACCATGAGCAGAAAATCTGTTTATAACGGGCTCAAATGCTCTTGCGACGGCAAGGAAACAACTGAGGATGAGCCACATTGGGGTTGGCCATCGACAAGCAGAATCCCAGACAGGATCGAGCGAGTGCGACAAATGCTTGCATGAGATCAGCGACTGACTCTGCACTTGATGGTGGAGGAATTGGGCATTAGAAAGGACACAGTGCGCACCATAGTCCGCGAAGATTTGGGTAAGAGGAAGATCTGTTCCCATTTGTGTTGCACAAGCTGACAGAAGAACAGAAGGGGAAACGGATGGAAACCTCTGGAAACACGGATTGTACACTTCTGCTAAAAAAAAGGGGGGGGGGGGGTGGCCAAATAGGAAGCCCGGAGGGAATAAAGTTCACCGGTGACCGGTTCTCTTTAGTTTGTTATTTTGCCTGTTCAGGGCAAGTTTAAAGGGATAAAGTTCACCTTTTACAAATAAATAATAAATGCACATCTTTTTGCAGGTTAAAAAAAAATGTATTATTTTTTTTTTTTTACTCTGCAGCCTGTAAGGCATAGCACCCGCGGTGAGCAAATTGTGGGTGCAGAGCCTGGATCCCACAGGCATTTAGAACTACTATCTGCCCATGCCTCATACAGGGAGACAGTTACTGAACGGCAGAAATATTCAATGAATTACCAGAACTCTCACCAGTGCCCTCGCAGTTCATGGAGAATCACAAGCCGACAGCCACGGAGGCCGATGGTAGATGTGGTTCATTCATTCACAGAACTCAGTAAATGAATGATGCGGCCAAGAGGGAGGAGCCGTGCTGTTTTTGAATTGTGAAAGTGGGTGCGGGGAGAAGATCCCCTGCCAGCTGTCACAGGGGGGGGGGGGGGGGGGTTTGGGGGGTGGAGGCTGTTACATATTCCATCCTAAATATGCGTGGAACATTTAACATGTTCCAGAGATGAACTTATACGGATGGCGATACGTTTTTCATCCAACCAGCTGGACGGATGGCGAACAAACATGCTGTCCATTTTCATCCGATCTTCCCATAGAGAACAGTGGGGCTCTGACATGTCTGTCCCTGCACAGTGAGCAGAGACGGACCTGTCATCCGCCTGCTCAGCAGGGATCAACGGAGCGAACCCCGCTGAGCTAGTGGAGTCCGCTGAGTGGATCCGTCCCATGTGAAAGGGGCCCAAGAAGTCTTTTAAAGCCCACCTTTGTGGACTTATCCTCGCTGTTACAGCATTACAGGCAATCCTTCCTCAATCACAGCCACCACATATAAACTGTGAAGCTCCATGTCAGATGCTGTTGGAGCGGATACAGGGCTGACAATGTCAACTCCCTCTGCTATGTGAGCATGCAAAAACTGTAGCAATAAGGGCTGTAATGCAAGATTTCATTTTCACCAGTTTATAGCAGACAATACAACAAATTAGAATTGCCAATTAGCTGGAACTGCTTACTGTACCTTAAAGTGGTATTAAATAATCTTACCAATCATTAGATATGGTGGCTGTGATAGTTTTCCTTTCTTTGGCTTGTTTTCCCCCTCTGTAATTACCTGATGATCTGGCCAGTGACATACCTCCTGTATTAGTGGGACAACCCTCTGGATGAAGGAGCACAGAAAGCACAGCAGACAGCAGCATTGTCAATCTGGAGGGACGGTTGTTTTAAATGTATAAGCAGCAGGGTGGATAAAAATCGATGATTTAAAAAAATATATAAAAAAAAAAAACTAATAAAATGCTTTTGGAGTAAAAATCTATCTAAAGATAGTTTTCTATTTAAGATAAATGAATAATTTAGTTTATTCAGCATGAAATGGAACTTAGTTATGGAGCATGAGGCTGTATATTCTGCAATATTCACATTTTTGGTAAACTCATTCACTGAATACAAGCTCTACGAACTGAGAAGCCATGCACTAGCAATGTTATTGTTTTAATTAAATAAAAGAATTTGAGTAGTTCTCCAACTATGTGTGATTAACCTAAAATCGGTTCTGATATCGCTGTTTTACTAACCTGACAGCTTATTATTCTAAATAGGAATCCTTCATTTTGTTTGCAAATATTAAAAAGATTCCAACTACATTTAAAGAGCACCTGTCATGTCAGATCCATCATGGCAGCGCCTGTTAGCGGGCATCCACTCACCTGCTGCCGCCACGTCCCTCACCTTGTTGTGTCACTGCCGCATCACCAGCCGTCCCATTAAAGTGAATGGGACTGTTGGTGAGTCAACAGCGGGTCAGAGATGACAGTTGCACTTTAAAAATTATGATTTCAATTGAGTTGATATAAATCAAGCCTTTTTACTAGTGATTTAAATAGACCTGCAAAAAAAAAAAAAAATACTGCAGCTGCTGACTTTTAAAATAAGGACACTTACCTGTCCAGAGCACCCGCGATGTCCCCACCCGAAGCCGACCCGTCCCTCGGCTCCGAGTGGAGGCACCGACATCTTAAGTGAGGGAATCAGGAAGTAAAGCCTCGAGACTTCACAGCCCGTTACTCTACTGCGCATGCGCGAGTCGCGCTGCGCTACCTGACTGGTCCCTGCCGTCTTCTGGGACCTGTGTGTCTCCCAGAAGACAGCGGGGGAAACGGAGGAGGGACCGGACATGGCGTAGATTGCCGCGGATACTGCAGCGATCTTTCGACGGCAATGGGAGCAAATACCTGGATTAGACATGTATCTGCTCTCCCCTCCCCCCTGAAAGGTGGTAAATGTGACACCGGAGGGGGGGGGCGGCGGATCAGCTGAAGTTCCATTTCTGGGTGGAACTCTGCTTTAAATCAAATCCACCCTGATAAGCAGATGTAAATACATTAATAAATTGAAGACTAACTCAAAAACATACTTTATTATCAATTACAGCAAACTTTTTTTTCCCTTTTGGGATTAAGGTTTTGCAATAATAAATAAAATGCTCATCATGTGCTGCAATGGTTTATCTCATCCATGTAAACTGATACATTCTGCTGGAGAGTTTGTGCTTTTGAAAAACAACAGACTTACTGGCTGGATCACCAGATGAAAATAGAAGAAAGCAAGCCTAAAAAAGAAGACTAATGCAGCCATCACATCTAAGAATTTTTAAGTTCAATATAATAAATGCTTGCTTTTGGGTTCAATACAATTTGCATATGCAAATGGCAGGACAATGGAATAATGCATTGCCATTTTCCCAACTAAACAACCCTGTACAATCACAGAGATTTTGGGTCAATTCTTGCAACAAGCGCTGGATTTCTACAGTTTAAGTGACAAGATTCGTTAATTATGTTCTGGCACTCAAACTCAGGGTTATATTTTCTGGTTTGTAACTAGGGAAGCACGTGGTTCTTACAGTCATAGATAGCTTTAAGAACTGTACCACAGTAACAGATAGTGACGTAGATAATTGTCAATGAGCTCAGACCTTATTAGCAACATAGGACACAAACCTGGTGATTTGTTTGTATACAGCACCCTTACTATATTACCTATTCACTTGACCTCTGGGAGATTTACCCCCCTTCATGACCAGGCCATTTCTTGCTATACGACACTGCGTTACTTTAACAATTGCCGGGTCATGCAACACTGTACCCAAATAAAATTTATGTAATCTTTTTCCCACAAATAGAGCTCTCTTTTGGGGGTATTTGATCACCACTGGGTTTAATTTTTGCACTATAAACAACAACAAAAAAAAGACCTATTTAAAAAATAAAAAAAATATATATATATATTTATTTATTTTTTACTTTCTGCTATGAAACATATCCAATATTTTTTTTTTTTTTTAAATCAAATCATTTTTTTTTTTTAATAAAGGGTTAAACCAGTGCCTAACCAGTTTTTGTGTGTGTACACTGAGGTGCTTTCACATATATGCAAATTTAAAGTGTTTTTAACCGCAACCAATTCGCATATCATGCGAGTGCGACCAGTTTTCAATGGAGCCAGTTCACCCATGTCCGGGGCGGCTGCGGTGCAGTTTTGAAAAAGCTCCTTTGCGTTTTTGGGCCTGGTTCAGGTGAAAATTCAGGGGAAAATTTGCATCTGAATCGGTGAACAGAAATACACAAATTAGGTGAACTCAGCCTAAGGAATGTACTGGTTTTTATTCCCTGCTTTGCAGAGAAACAAAAAACACATCACATCCCCGCTGACAGAACAGAGCACTATCCTTTTTTCCTCCTCGCCGATCAGCAGGTGCCCGCGGTAATCTATTGGCCCGGCACTCGCTGATCGGCTTGTGCTCTGACTAACCCTACCCGAAACAGCAGAATCATGTATATATACATGCGATTTTGCGCAGCCAGCCTGCCCTGTAGCTTTATTGCAGTTGGCAAGTGGTTATATAAGTAAGACCTACGCTTTGCTTCAGTGCGTGACTAATTACTTCGTTTCAGTAGAACAGATAAAATGAAAACTCACATGCATTGTTTCAATAATGAGCATAAAAGAACATAAATAACCTTAAAAAAAAAAAAAAAAAAAAACACCAATTGTAAGTAAATGCATTTTTCTCAGCTTTGCTCCATAATGACTTAATGAAGCTTGTCAATCCCATTGATTGAACAATGCATTTGGGTAGAACCAGTCAGGATTAATTACAGAGTAAGTGATCTTCATCTTTCTATTTTCACCAAGCAAAGATGCCAAGAGAAATACAGGTTGACTGAACGCCACCATAAAACCGAGGCACATATTTAGTTGATTTATTTCCACCTTTCCTCGTTACTGTAGATCTATGCTGTTAGTGAAAACGGTGCATTCTTAGTCTCTTCAGGACACGGTGAACTCGGCATCAATATATAATCATTATTCATTCACTGTTTTATGTAGGATGTAAACATGTATATCAAAGCGTAAAAGAAACCTGTGCTAACACAACACACAGGGAGTCATTGCTCACCTCTACACATTAGCTACCTGGCTGCCATGTTCATCCAAATAGCTTCAATTATTAATATAACACGTTTACAGTGTTCACAATTCATGATGGCTTTTTCACTATCATCAATAGACAAACAACAAAACTATGGGGTGAAAGGATCACCAATAGGGCATCTTCGAGAGCCTGGAGTAGTCAGAGGGTGACTCAATCCAGGGGTTCTTAACCTTTGAGTCCCAGACCCCTTTAGGAAGCTGAGGAAAGCTACAGACCCCTTCCCCAGAAATATTCACATAAACACAAGTTTGCATGCAATGAATATAAATATTTTATTTTAGTGAAATTTGATTGCCTCATACATATGCTTGAATAAAGTAGTCTTAACAAAAAACTCACTCCTTTTCACACAGATATTAATAAGCTCTGAGGAAGGGAGTGCGCCCCTGAAACACGTCAGCTCTACACCCCTTTCATGTTGAAGTTGATGACATCTGTTGTCCGCACTGGAGCTTTGAGGAAGGAGGTGCGCCCCCAAAACACATCAATTCTACACCTCTTTGATGTTGATGTTTATGACATTTGTTGTCCGCACTGGTAGCCGAGCTCTGAGGATGAGGGTGCACCCTGAAATGCGTTAACTCTACACCCCTTTGATGTCGATGTTTACAACATTTGTTGTTCGCACTGCGCGGCATTGTGTGGTCTGATGGTTAATTCCAGTTACAATTTTGTGAGTATTCATTTTTATCTGCTTTTACATTGAATACATTTTTTTTCCCGGTAAAGCACTAGCTGCATGCGCCTTATTGCCCATTTGTTTTTCATGGTATCTATTGGATTACCACATCTGAGGAGGGCTGCATCTGCCTAGCATCCGGAGTTGGTAATTAATAGCCACTCAATACAAAAAAAAAAAAAAAAAGACAAAATCTATTAATACTAGAAAATCAGAAAGGACACTTGCTATTATGGAGTGGAACAAGAGGGTGGTTGTGTAGAGCAGTGGTTCTCAACCCTGTCATCAAGTACCCCCCCAACAGGCCATGTTTGCAGGTTTTCCTTTATCTTGCACAGGTGCTTTAAATCGGAGTCAATGGCTTGGTATTTTGGGTAAAAGAAATTCCCAAAACATGGCCTGTTGGGGGTACTTGAGGAGAATGAGGACAGGACAGGGTTGAGAACCACTGGAGTAGAGAATGAGGATACAAATTTAAATGGTAAACATGAGCCAATGACAAGTCTTAGCGGTCAGCACTGTAAAGCGGAGTTCCACACAAAAATGGAACTTCCGCTTTTCTGAACCCTCCCCCCCTCCGGTGTCACATTTGGCACCTTTCAGGGGGGAGGGGGGTGCAGATACCTGTCTAAGACAGGTATTTGCACCAACTTCCGGCATAGACTCCCATGGGAGTCTATGCCTCTTCCCGTCCCTTCGCGCTGTCTCCTGGAAAACACACAGCTCCCAGGAGATAGCGGGGACCACTGCGCAGTGCGACATGCGCAGTAGGGAACCGGGAAGTTAAGCTGCAACGCTTCACTTCTTGATTCCCTCACTTAGGATGGCGGCGGAAGCTGCCGAGAACCGAGCAGGTTCTCGGCGTCGCCTGCCGACATCGCTGGACCCTGGGACAGGTAAGTGGCCATGTATTAAAAGTCAGCAGCTGCAGTATTTGTAGCTGCTGGCTTTTAATTTTTTTTTTTTTTTTTTGGCGGTGTGGGTGGACCCCCGCTGTAAGCAGTGGCGGGGTATGTTTTCTTTCAATGCAAAACCATTAATTGTGACAAAGTGGGGGGAGGATGCATAGTGAATGTAAATGTCTTTATCAGACCCTCACAAACCCCCTGAAACCAGTCCATTGACCCCAGGTTAGAAACCCCTGCACTACATGCCAGCTAAAATGGTAGTATTAGTTTATAGGTGGGCTAACCCTTTATTAGGATTATTAATTTACCCCTTCCGCTGATATAACACATACGACCAAACTGCACTAGGCGTTTTTTGTGGGGCCGTATATATGCGTATCCCCCTTTGTGCTGGGAGCATGCCGCATAGCTTGCTCCCAGCACAGAGACCGGGGACTCGAGAGCCCCAGGCTTTATACTAACGATCGGGACCTGGAACACCCAAATTCTGGGTCACTTGATTGCTGTGGTAGCCTCTGATTGACTACCAGTGTGATCAGTTACTGTGAAGACCGCCCTGTGTTTTTTTCTCTCTGTGAATGGGAAGGAAAGATACAATAAATCTTTCTCTTTCCTTGCAGAGAGGGAAAAAAGTGTGTGTAAAAAAAATAAATAAAATAAAGAAATAAACAAAAAATACATAGATCAATCATGTTTGAACTAGGTTAGTGTTTGGGTCAAAGGTCAGGGTCAGTATATTTTGGGAAGAATTTATTTTATTTTTTTTAACCACACAGCAACCACCCCACGCACATATACTGAGGTAGGGCAGCCGCTCTGTGCCAGATCACGTACTTAGTACATGATCTGACATTTTCAGGTCTGGGGAGTGTGCCACCAGCAACCTGCTCCTGCTGTTAACGGACACAAAAAGCCACCCTTTAGAACTTGCCCTTGCATGGGCATGTCCAATTTCTAAAATTTTAATGTGTATATTTTGTAACCTTGTTTTTATGAATACGTAGCTATTTTTTATATGCATTTATTTGTTTCTGTATATAAATAAACTGTATCACTTTGATCAAAGCGTCAGATCACGCACCTTCCACCTCTTTCCTTCACCTGTGTTAACAAGGTAGTTCGTCCTACTTTGTGAAGGGGAGGTAGAGATCTTGTATTTCTGCTAAGTAGGAACACGGTTCTCTGCCTTCCCACAGTAAATGCACCCCCCCCCCACAATTAGCAAGCACTCCCGGGGAACACATTTAACCCTTTGATCTCCCTTGATGTTAACCCCTTCCCTGCCAGTGTCATTAGTACAGTAATAGTCCATATTTTTTAGTACTGATCACTGTATTGGTGTCACCGGTTCCCCAAAAAATGGCTAAAGTGTCATTGTGGCGGTCATTTACTATAGCGCGGCGTGGTAATTAGCGCTAAAATAGAATTCACTATAGTGCTGGTGAAAAAATACTCCAAAAATCGAATTTACTATAGCTCCCAGAAAACAGATAGCTCCCAAACCCGTACTCTGGAGAATTGCATATGAAAATAATGCTTAGAGCATGATATGATCACCTAAATGGTACTGAAATATGCAGTATATTTTTTAAAGATAATCTGCTTTTAAAGTGGGTGAAAAAGTGATTTCTACACTAAAATATCTTTAAAATTCTGAGAAGAGATAAAATTCCCCCCTTTTTACAACTAGGTGCCAACACAACTGAGCATGCTCAGACATGCAAACTACTCTCTTTTTAACTCCCATGGCTTTTTTTTTTTTTTACAGGGAGCTATAGAAATACCAAAATGAGCGCTGGGTTAAAAAGCATTTTTTTGGGAGTGAAAATGAGAGTTATATAGCGCAATGCAAGTTTCAGCCATTGATTCTAATGGTACAATTGTAACTTCCCCAAATAAATCCTTTTCATGTTGAGATGAAATGCATCTTTCCCTCAAAGAAATTGTCCTTGCAACAATGTTGCTTCTTCATCATCTATTTTGTCTTTAGAATGCTAGAATGTGTAATGTTTTGATAAAATATTTTTTTCTCTCTCACTTTCACTTGTTGCTGTCCATCTAACAAAAATCTTTACACAAACTCACACAGGTGTCTTTACAAATCACAAACAATACCATTGCTGATGCAAATTTAAAATGAGTCACAATTTTGTGTGTTAAATACTTCCAAATGATCCTAATTTGAGCACAAAAAATGTGATGTTTACCAACATCAGAAATAAAAATGTAATTCCCAAAAATCAGAGGGTAACATCACTATTCTACACACCAAAAACCACAGAATAAAACAAGAATAACTCCTGACTAAATGGAATTCTACCACCTATACGTCCAAAGAAAAGCAGTATATGTGTAGGAGGGCTCCACATGTGGCAGCTCTGTGGCTTACAGGTTAGCACTTCTGCTTAGCAGCCCTGAGGGTCTGGGTTTGAATCTCAAACATGCCACTTCATGTAGAGAAGTTGTCTGTTCTCCCTATGTTGTGAAACATAGCTTCTGACTAGCGCCTTACATAAATTATGTCTAAATGTAGTACTTATGTGTAGGAGGGTTCCACCACCATTGCAAATTGTGTCATATGTTTTTCATGGGCAAGAACTTGGCCTTAACATTTCCCCACCAAGGGCAAGGACTCGGCCTTAACATTTCCCCACCACCACTAAATTGCAGCTTCTTACCAAGCCTAAACCCACAAAATGACAGCTGTTCATCTCTCAGCATGCTGACAGTAATCAGCCTTCAAAACAGATGGCATATGCCAGAAACATGTTGTTTACTGGCACTCTGGCGTTCCACAGTACATCTGCATTGATTAACTTCTTGCACCCCTGGGACTTAGGACTGTTTTACACCAAAGAAACGCAGCCTAAAAACATGTTGCAGCACAATGGCTAACTGGTTAGCACTTCTGCCTAGCAGCCCTGAGTTTTTGAGTTCAAATCTCAATCCTGCTACCTGGCTAGAGGTTTGTAGGTTGTGGTGTTAAAGTTTCTTTTTCACCAGTGCTAACATTTTTTATGTGTTTCACATAATGGAACCCCAATAAATCATATTATAAATCAAGTAAGTGTGAGTTTGCACCAAATCTAGAACTGGGGTGTTTTGGCCCAGATATGGATGTCTAAGTCTGGTGTGATGCTGCACATATATTTTAATTTTGTATGCTTACAATTAGGGTTGTCCCGATACCGATACTAGTATCGGTATCGGCACCGATACCGAGCATTTGCCCAAGTACTTGTACTCGGGCAAATGCTCCCGATGCTTCCCCCGATACCTGGAAGACAGCTGTGATCGGCGCATGGGGGAGTTACAAGATTCTCCCCCAGCGGCTTTCAGCAGCTTTAGTGACATACAGCGGCGATCGCTCGCCGCTGACTGTCACTGCATCCTCCTTTCCTCTGTCCGCTGTCCCCCTCCGTTCCTCTCTCCTTTTCTGTCCCCCTCCGCTGTCCCCTCCATTCCTCTTTCCTTCTCTGTGCCTCTCCGCTGTCCCCCTCCGTTGTCCCTCCGTTCCCCTCTCCTTCTCTGTCCCCCTCCGTTCTCCCCCTCCGTTCCGCCGTCCTCCTCCTCCTTCCTTTGTGAATGGACAGAGTCAGCTGACACTGTCCATTCACATAACTGAAACATTGTAATCTCCTGTGATTACGATGTGTCAGTTTATGAATGGAGAGGAGCCGCTGTCTTCTCTCCATTCATTTTCAGTGCAGCCGAGGCTGCAGAGAAAGGGACTGGGGAATCTCTATCCTCTGTTTCTTTCTCTGTCTCAAGGGGGAGATATCAGAGGTCTGTTAAGACCCCTGATATCTCACCAAAGCCCCCCAACAGGGCTGATTAAAAAAAAAAAAAAAAAAAAAAAAAACACATATTGCAATAAAGAATAAAAAAATTATTGTAAAAAATAAAAATTGCAAATAAAAAAAAAAAAAACACACACACACACACACACATACACCGTTCACCCCCTTCCCCCCCCCCTCCCCCAAAAAAAGCACTGTTTAAAAAAAAAAAAAAAAAAACACTGTCACGTGACATTAAAAAAAAAGTATCGGTATCGGTGAGTACTTGAAAAAAAGTATCGGTACTTGTACTCGGTCCTAAAAAAGTGGTATTGGGACAACCCTACTTACAATTTCCTGTTGTGGACCCTCCACATGCCCAACAACATACAAGTTTGATTTGGAGATTTTTGGGATCACTGATCATGGGCAGAGCCTTGGACATGTGATATTTTGAGCTTTACCCTGCAGAGATATCAATGCTGAGGAATTTTATCATTTTGTAAAGAGTGTGTATTCCTAATGAACATGTGTGAGCACTTGAGGCTTACCTCAAGAGCATCAATTACACTGGTAGGTGTGTCCTTTACTGGGTGGAGGTGAGCAAGCCTAGCTAGGTTTTTTTAAAGGCCTGCATTTGTGGCGGGTGTTTGGCCTGAATTTTTCTTTGCAGTGTGTATATTGGGTTACAAATAGATATATTTTTTGTTGGGGTTGGGGGTATGCATAATTCCTGACCCACACCCCACTAAGACTGTTTGATGATTGCTTCTAAATCTCACGTTAGACTTACAACTGCTATGTAAGGATTGAGATGAAAAGGAAGGATCCTGCCAATTCATTCCTGCTGTGTGTGTCAATGTAGTTTGTGCACTGCCTTTTTAGCTTTTGTATTAATTGTGTCTGTTTTTGTTTATCATAATTCTGCCATGTAACTTTTTTGGGGTTTGGGGCAAGGACTTCTGATCACAAAAAAGGTTAGTCATGCTTGTTATTAGCTTGATTTGTATCCCTGCTTTTCTAATGTGGTTTGTTTAATGTGTCTAATTTTTAGTGTCATACCCTTGTAGATTGTAAGCACTTTTGAGCAGGGCCCTTCTAACTATATTGTCAAATGCTAGAGCATAATTTCTATGCCTTTTTTACTTTGGCCCAAGTACATTAATGTACCAAATGTTTATACTAATGTTGAAATAAAAAGTTGATTGTTTTTTGCTTTAGGTTTGAGTTTTGCAGACCTAAAATATATATGTTATAAGTGCAAACAATTCATACCCCTTCAAATATGTATTAAATCTAGTCACATACAAAACTATTTGGTTGTGCAAGTCCTCAAGCAGAAAGTGTAATGGGGGGGGGGGGAGGAGGACCCCCCGCTCCAAAAAAAGAAAACCCTGCTCCAAAAATGAAGTTCAGGGCTCTACTAATTATTTTGTGGACTAGGTAAGCCATGAAATATGTTATCTAAATGTGAATTCTCTCAAAGGACCAAATTAAGAAAATAAATACCCCAAAAACTATTGTTTACAAAAAAAGTGGTGTGGGCTTCCCCCCAAAATCCATACCAGGCCCTTATTCGAGCATGCTGCCTGGAGGTCAGGATGGGGGGGAGAGAATAAACACCCCCCCCCCCCGAACCATATCAGGCCACATGCCCTTAACGTCCCCCCCCCCAAAGCACCTTGTCCCCATGGTAATGGGGACAAGGGCCTCTTCCCGACAACCCTGGCTGGTGGTTGTCAGTAGGGGTGCAACAGATCTTCAGCAATCCGTGATCCGAACGGTTCACCCTGTTCGGATCGGCACGCATGCGCTCCACGGAGCACGCCGCTGCCTCGGGCTTAGGAAAGCCCGCGGCTTCGGCCTAGCTCCGGAGCAGCGTCCATCTTGGTACACCCGGCGGCGGTGCACGCTGACGTCATCACCCCTCAACCCCTGATCGTGCATCTGATCTGGCCGGCTTGGCGGCCGGCTTCTATTCTGTATTCTGTGAGAGGTAAACAACACTAGTCTAATAGTCTTCCTTCCTAATTCCTATACTATACTGTATATACAGTAGGGGAGTCTGTGGATATTACAGCAGTGGAGGGGATTGTGGATATTACAGTGGGGGAGATGTGGATATTTTACAGTGGGGGAGATTGTGGATATTATTACAGTGGGGGGAGATTGTGGATATTATTACAGTGGGGGGAGATTGTGGATATCACAGTGGGGGGAGATTGTGGATATCACAGTGGGGGGAGATTGTGGATATCACAGTGGAGGAGATGACGTGGATATTACAGTGGAGGAGATGACGTGGATATTACAGCCGCGGGGGAGATTGTGGATATTACAGTGGGGGAGATGACGTGGATATTGCAGCAGTGGGGGAGATGACGTGGATATTGCAGCAGTGGGGGAGATGACGTGGATATTGCAGCAGTGGGGGAGATGACGTGGGTATTACAGTGGGGGAGATGACGTGGATATTACAGTGGGGGAGATGACGCGGATATTACAGTGGGGGAGATGACGCGGATGTTACAGTGGGGGAGATGACGCGGATATTACAGTGGGGGAGATGACGCGGATATTACAGTGGGGGAGATGACGTGGATATTACCGTGGGGGGAGAGGAGGTGGATATTACCGTGGGGGGAGATGACGTGGATATTACAGTGGGGGGAGATGACGTGGATATTACAGTGGGGGAGATGACGTGGATATTACAGTGGGGGAGATGACGTGGATATTACAGTGGGGGGAGATGACGTAGATATTACAGTGGGGGAGATTTTTTTTTGTTGATCTGAAAATGATCCGAACCGTGACTCCTGATCCGAGGAACGATCCGAACCATGAGTTTTTTAAACCGTTGCACCCCTAGTTGTCGGGGTCTGCGGGTGTGGGAGCTTATCAGCTATATACTATGAAAATAAAAAGCGCAAAGCTAATATCTTAATCAGCAGCATATGCTAACAATGGACGAATGCCTAATAGCCAAAGCCACATGGGCATGGTTGTTATCATAATATTAATGATACAAATGCAAAACATTATTGTATAGAATGAAAAGAATCAAACATTAGTAATTGTATTTTCTATGTATGATTGTGCTCAGCTCCGTAGCGTAGTGGTATGACCTGCTACTTTCAAAGCTTCAAGCCATGGGTTTGAATCCCACTGATTGTATCACCTAGTGAAAATGTGCATTGTGCTCAGCAGCATAATTAACCAATGCACATCAGTTTGGTTGATTCCATAATTTTAACGCTTCAAAATACATGCAAGGGTATGCAAGTATTCAATGATATTATCGTGTGGAATTCCAAAAATTCAGCCATTTAAAAATCACGACAAAAAACACTGTGCGGCCCACGCCAAATATATTTTTTTAAAATTGCATGGGTTCTCCCTCCCCAAAATCCATACCAGACTCTTATCTGAGCATTCAACCCAGCAGGTCAGGAAAGGGAGCGTACGCACGCGCCCCCTCCTGAACGGTACCAGGCCACATGCCCTCAACATGGTGAGGGTGCTTTGGGGTCCCCCCAAAGGACTTTGTTCCCATGTTGATGGGGACAAAGGCCTTTTACCGACAACCCTGGCCGGTGGTTGTCGGGGTCTGTGGGTGGGGGGGCTTATCAGAATCTGGAAGTCCCCTTTAACAAGCAGCCCCCCCATTGTACTCCTACCCATTCACCAAAAAAGTAGTGTAATTTGACAAAAGACACTAGCCAGTTTTTGACAAGTCCTTTATTAAAAATCTCTTCTTTCCCCCGCTTCCTCCTCTGGTCTTCAGGCTTCTCTTTCCCAGTTCCTTCCTCTGGTCTTCTTCATTCGGTCTTCCTCTTGCTTCTTCTTCCGGTCGTCTTCTTCCTCTGCCGCAGCTCCCGCCACCAACCTGCTGAAGATCCAAAAACGACCCTCCTCTGACGCTGCGGCCCGCCGATCTGTCCGCTTCCATGACACACATGTCATATATAACTACGGGGCGTGGCCACCGGATGCCATCATCCGGAGACCCTGCCCCCTTATGACATCACAAACCCATCATGCCCCGGGCGGTGAATTCACAAGGGGTGGGGTCTCTGAATGGAGTCATCCACCCAATCGTACCATCGGAAGAGGTTCGTTTTTTTAATCTTTAGCGGGCCGGCAGCAGCGGAAGAAGACGACCGGAGGATGAAGCGGGGGAAGAATTAGCCGGAGGAAGACTGGAGGAAGAAGCTGACATTTTTAAAAAAGGGCTTGTCAAAAACTCGCTATTGTCTTTTGTCACATTACACTACTTTTTTGGTGAATGGGTAAGGGTACAATGTACCCCATACTCATTCATATGGGGGACCGGGATCTGGGGGCCCCCCTTGTTAAAGGGGGCTTTCAGGTTCTGATAATCCCCCCCCCCCCCGCAGACCCCAACAACCACTGCCCAGGGTTGTCGGGAAGAGGCTCTTGCCCCCATCAACATGGGGACAAGGTGCTTTGGGGGGACCCCAAACCATCAACATGGGGACAAGGTGCTTTAGGGGGGACCCATGTTGCGGGCATGTGGCCTGGAACGGTTCAGGAGGGGGCGCCCGCGTCACTCGGGAGACGATGCGCGGACACGACGGCCGCGATTCTTCCGGGTACCCGCGATTGCTCCTCACAGAGCAGTAACGTGGATCTGTGTGTGTAAACACACAGATCCACGTCCTGTCAGGGGAGAGGAAACCAATCGTGTGTTCCTAGTATATAGGAACACCGATCAGTCTCCTTCCCTAGTCAGTCCCATCCCCCCCAGTTAGAATCACTCCCTAGGTAACACATTTAAGCCCTTGAGCGCCCCCTAGTGTAAACCCCTTCCCTGCCAGTGATATTTACACAATAATCAGTGCATATTTATAGCACTGATCACTGTATAATTGTCAATGGTCCCAAAATGGTGTCAAAAGTGTCCGATGTGTCCGCCGCAATGTCGCACTCCCAATAGAAATCGCAGATCGCCACCATTACTAGTAAAAAAAAAATAATAAAAATGCCATAAAATCAATAACCTATTTTGTAGGGGCAATAACTTTTGCGTAATCCAATCAATATACGCTTATTGCTATTTTTTTTACCAAAAATATGAAGAAGAATACATATCGGACTAAACTGAGAAAAAAATATATATATTTTTTTAAATTGGCATATTATTGCCTTGTTTCCACCGAGCGGATCGGTTCGGGTCAGATTGGTTTGGAAGGCCTAGAATGGTCCGGCCTATTCAGGCGAGCATTTCCTCTGCAAGTCGGACCGACAGGGGCCATACGTGGGTTTAGAAAAAATCCTGTCATGGCGTCACACGTCCACCAATCAGTGTAATGCATCGTAGCTCCGCCCTAACCGAACCGTTCCATTTTCTATGGCCCCACATCTGAAGCAGGACCCTGAATGGAACGGTTCGGTTGTATGGGCCGCTTTCATAATGTAAACAGCCAAAATAGCGTACCGTACCGAACCGATCCGCTCAGTGGAAACGAGGCATTATTATAGCAAAAAATATTGTGCTTTTTTCAAAATTGGCGGTCTTTTTTTGTTTACAACGCAAAAGATAAAAGCCGCAGAGGTGATCAAATACCACCAAAGAAAAGCTCTATGGGGGGTGGGGGGAATGATCAAAATTTCATTTGGGTACAACGTCGCATGACTGGGCAGGAAGGGGGTGAAAATGCCTTGTATTGAAGTGGTTAATATCCATACCAGAATCGAAGGGTCTGGTATGGACTAGGGGGGCGGGGGGATACCACGCCGTTTTTTTCCCCTTTGTTTTTTATCTATATTGCCGGAAGCTGGCAATATATTACAGCCGCAAGCAAATTTAAATAATTTTTTTTCCTTTCATGTTTCATGATTGCTGCGGCATGTTCTCTACATCGCACAGATGCGCCACTTTACAGGCAGACTAAGGGGAACCCCCAGGCACAATAATTAAATTTTTCATTTTTATGGTTTCACTTTTACCATTATTAAAATCACTGCTCATTTAAAAACTATAATTTTAAAAACTTTTTTTTTGCATTGATACATGTCCCCCAGGGCAGTACCCGTTTCCCCGTACATTTTTTAATGCAATAACTTGCATATAAGCCTTCAATGAGGACTTTTGATTTTGCAGGTTCAAGCCCAATTGACTTCAACTATTCCCGCATATGCCGATTTGACAGGCATGTTTGCCGGCAATAGCGCGATTTTCCATTTGCATGTCCGCCTAGTTGAAGTCTTAATTGGCTGCCATTTTTATGTTCCGAGGGATCGCATATTCGCGCTGTAGTAAATCACCCCCTTAGTGTCCGATTTGTCTGCCGCAGGGTCGCAGTCCCACTATAAAGTCGCTGATCGCTGCCATTACCAGTAAAATTCATGCTTATTGGAATTTTTTTTACCAAAAACATGGAACAGAATACATATGGACCTAAATTTATGAAGAAATTAGATTTAAGTTTTTTTTAGTATACATGTTTTATAGCAGAAAAAAAATATATATATATTTTTTTTTTTCAAAATTTTCGGCTTTTTTTGTTTTTAGCACAAAACATAAACCGCAGAGGTGATCAAATACCACCAAAAGAAAGCTCTGTTTGTGGGGAAAAAAAGGACACATTTTATTTGGGTACAGCATCGCACGACTGCGCAATTGTCAAAGTAATGCAGTGCCATATCCCAAAAAATTACCTGGTCATGAAGGGGGGGTAAACCTTCTAGAGCTGAAGTGGTTAAACTTGCATCAGTGTGTTTTAGGTAGGACAAAAAAAGGTACAAACAAAAAACATACACATATGTGGTATCCTTGCGATCATCTGGAGCAGGAGAATTTATTTTGGTTTGTTATTTGGTGGTAGGCTATGGTAGTAAAAAGAAATAGTTAAAAAAAAAAAAATTTCACTATACTGGGCCAGTTTTCCTTTTATAATAAAAAGAAAATCAGGAGATATCCATAATCATTTAATGTAATACCAAATGAAAGCCCAATTTGTCCTGAAAACCACAAAAAAAAACCAAAGAAAAACACAGGTATAATTCACATCGCATTCGCACCAAAATGGTGCAGGACCCTTTTTTTGATACGCACTGGAATCGGATCACATGGGTGTACACCTAAGCTATCTGATTCCTGCACCATTTAACAGTACGCACTGCTATCTGCGAACCGATCTGGGGGTGTCATTAACGTTACATTGACACCCCCAGTGGTTGGCAGATGTCAGTGTGCGATTCGGGAACCGGAACTAAATCGCAGGGTTTCTCGCATCGCACCAGTGTGAACCGGGACTAAAAAGTCAAAGCAACTCAAACGTGATTTAAAGTAGGAGTCCCCAAACTCTTCAGCTCAATTAACCCTTCATGAAGTTTTAGTTAGTTCTTGGACCCTTAAACATTTGTTTTATGAAAATAAAAGGTTATAACAAAGGTTTCACGGCAGCATTACTAAGAGCCCATTCACACAGGGGCAACTTTGGATCCGACTTCAAGTCGCCCCTAGTCACCTCAAGTAGCGCTACATGAAAAAATCTATGTAAATGAATGGATCCGTCTTAATGCACACTACTGCAGTCGCTCCGACTTCAGAAAAGGTTCCTGTACTACTTCAATCCGACTTGAAGGCAACTTGTACCCATTGATTTCAATGGAATTTGCCTCCAAGTTTGATCACCGTTCATACTGAGGCAACTTTACAGGAAGCAGAAAGGAAACAGAAAGTAATTTCCTCCACTAAACAGCCAGCCCCCTCCTTCTCACACACAGCTGATAAGCTCTGATTGGCCACTTGTAAAGTTCCCTGTCCTGGAGGCGACTTCAAGTTGTGTTGTAAGTTGCCCCAAGTCGTGCTGTGATTCATACTCAAGTCGTGTCCAAGTTGCCTCCCAAAGTCGCGCTGGAAGTCATGTTGCCCCTGTGTGAATGGGCTCTAAAAGTGTTTTTACACAACAAGCACATTGGCATTATTTCATCGGTAAACAAATAAAGATGATACATGCTTGTGAATACTGTTGACACTTTCTCTTGGTATCAGCAGCTGCCATTTTTGTTGACTGGGAGACTAAACTCAGTACAGGAAATTATATATCCTTCTCTGAATGGAGAGGGTAGAAGGTCACAGACACTCAACATAAAGCACGAGTAAACAAGGCCAGTAAGACACAGCTAAGAAAGACAAGGCCACTCTCACCATTTATTATTATTATTATTATTATTATTATACTGGATTTAAATAGCGCCAAAAGTTTACGCAGCCCTTTACAATATAAGGGAGACAATATAGTTATAACACAATAAAATACAAGAGGCTTAAAGAGGAAATAAACCCCGGCCGATTTTTCTTATTTTTTTAATTTCCAAATACCATAGCTCATTACAAAGGATAATACATTAAAATTTCCGGGTATTGGCCGCGCCATTGCTTGTTTTCTGAATCTTTTCTGGACGTCACTTCCGCCCTTATTCTGTTTCCCTTTGGAAATCTCGTGCATGCGCCATAACCAAGCCTCTATCTCAATCTATCTCTATCTCGGGGAGTAGCAGAAAGGAGATGATCAGAGCAGCATCGCGAGACTTCCCTGTGAGCCGTTCTGAGGGGAAGCTCATTCATACAAATGTCCCGGCATGCAGGGGAGATAGAAACAGCACACTTTATGTGCCATTAATGAAAATGCCTACTGCACAATAGCGCATGACATCACTTTTGATTGCAGGACGATTTCCATGGAAACGAAAACCGTGAGTACACTTTCACAGGCAGCGATCAGCTGCCTGTTCTATCTACATTAAGAGATAAAAGTTGTCTTGTACGGTTAACAACCGCTTTAAGAAGGCCCTGCTCAGAAGAGCTTACAATCTAATAGGGTGGGACGGGTGGTACAAATGGTTGTAACTGTGGGGAATGAGCTGATGGAAATGGTAAAAGATTAGTTGGAGACGTGATAGGCTTTCCTGAAGAGATGAGTTTTCAGGGATCGCCTGAAGGTAGCAAGAGTAAGGGATAGCCGGACAGGTGGAAGTAGCGAGTTCCAGAGGAAGGGAGAGGCTCTGGTGAAATCCTGGAGACGAGCATGGGAGGAGGAGATGAGAAAGCTTGAGAATAGGAGGTCTCGAGAAGAGCGGAGAGGACGATTTGGGTGATATTTTGAGACAAGATTGGTGATGTAGCTTGGGGCAGAGTTGTGAATGGCTTTGTATGTTGTGGTTAGTATTTTGAATTTAATTCGCTGGGTGATTGGAAGCCAGTGTAGGGATTGGAGGAGAGGGTTGGCAGACACTGAGCAGTTAGTAAGGTGTATAAGTCTGGCAGCAGCATTCATGATAGACTGAAGAGGGAGATAGCCTATGGAGAGGCAGGCCAATGAGAAGGGAGTTGCAATAGTCAAGGCGAGAGATAACAAGGGAGTGAATGAGGAGCTTGCTGGTTTCATTTGTTAAAAAGGGGCGAATTTTAGAGATGTTACGGAGGTGAATTCTACAAACTTTAGACAATTGTACTTGAGGCTAAAATGACAATTGAGAGTCTAGGATTACACCTAGTACCCTGGCGTGAGGGGAGGGACTGATAGTTGCATCGTTGATTTTGATGCAAAAGTCATGGAGGGGGGCACGGGCGGGGGGGAATATTAATAGCTCAGATTTAGAGAGATTTAGTTTAAGGAAGTGGTGCGACATCCATGCTGACATGTCGGTTAGTAAGTTAGTAATGGGAGAGGAGACTGAAGGAGTGAGATGAGGAGTAGACAGATAGATTTGGGTGTCATCGGCGTATAAGTTGTATTGGAAGCCGTAGGCGGTTATCAAGTGACCAAGGAAGGAGCTGTAGATAGAGAAGAGAAGGGGTCAAAGAACAGAGCCTTGGGGGACCCCCACAGAAAGGGGCAATGGAGAGCAGGAGACAGAGTTGTAGGGGACACTGAAGGAGCGCTGTGATAGATAGGCAGAGAACCAGGATAGAGCAGAATCTCAGAGGCCAAGGGAATGTAGTTTATTGAGAAGGAGCGGGTGGTCAACAGTATCAAAGGCCGCAGAGAGGTCAAGTAGTAGGAGTATAGAGTACTGACTGTTGGTTTTAGCAGTTAGTAAATCGTTAGTGAGTTTTAGTAAGGCGGTTTTCGTGGAGTGCTGTGAGTGAAAGCCAGACCATAAGGGGTCAAGAAGGTTATTTTCACAGAGGTAGGAGCCAAGACGGTTGTAAACTAAGCGTTCTAGAAGTTTAGAGGTGAATGGGAGCAATGAGATGGGTCTTAAGTTGTTTAGGTTGGTGGGGTCCAGTGAGGGCTTTTTTAAGTATGAGAGTGATCTGCGCATGTTTTAGAGGGGAGGGGAAGATGCCACTAGAGAGGGAGAGATTGAATATGTGAGTGAGGGAGCATAGGCTAGAAGAAGAAGAGGGTGACCGTAGTAGTTGTGAGGGAACAGGATCCAAGGGACAATTGGTTAGGTGGGCATCTGAGAAAAGTTTTGTAACTTCTTCAGTAGTAGCCAATTCAAAAGAGGAGAGTGTTGAATGTGCTGTTAGGCAAGGTATGTTGGGTGGGGAAGACATACGCACAGTGGAGGTGTCCTCACAAATTGTATCAATATTGTCTTTGAAGTGATTGGCAATCTCTTGGGCAGTGAGTTAATGGGTAGAGGGGGTGGGGGATAAAGCAGAGAGTTAAAGGTTGAGAAGAGCCGATGGGGACTGGATGACAAGGTATTAATAAGAGAGACAAAGTAGGCTTGTTTGGCAGCATGGAGGCAGGAATTGTATTTTAGAAGAGCAGATTTATACAGGGTGAAGGTCACAGACACTCAAAGTAAAGCAAGAGTAAACAAGGCCAGTAACAATACACAGCTAAGACAGACAAGGCCACTCTCACTAGATCATCCAACCCTGGAATACATCATTGCTCCCAACTGTCCCTGATTTCGAGGGACTGTCTGATTCAGAACAAAGTCATCCCTCATTTTGGTCTGATCTATATAAAATGCACTATTTATCTTTTTAAAAAAAGTGTTTCCCAGTGCTAAATCTTTCATCCAATTTCTGAATTGCTTTATTTATTTTATCAAATTTCAAAAGTCAGTATAAAGTAATAGTACTGGTAAAAAAAAACAAAAAAAAAAAAAAATAAACCACAGCATGTGTTTAACTCATCTTTTTGTTTAATTCGCCTTTAAGAGGAGTGGCAAGGGGTGTGTCCTATGCTACATACGTTTTGCTGATAAGTGTCCCTCATTCCTATTCCAAAAAGTTGGGAAGTATGAAACGCTGTCTTGCCATTAGCCATCCAGCCTTTAGGACAAGGGTTTTGTGTGGAGCACTAGGAATAATTAACCCCAAATGATCTTCCATTATTTATCGAACACCTACTGCCCCCTTTTTGACCCACCAACCATTTTATTGACCGCTTAGATAGTCCCATCTACACTTGGGGACAATATGGACCACTTCAGGAAACCCAGATTTAAAGCAACAGAAAATCAACTTGCTAGAGAGTCCAAAGCTCATACTTGTAAGCACTTTAAAATGGCCTTATTAATGTAGCCAACCTAAAGTGGAACTTAACTCGCACAATCAACATTGATTATTTTTATTGCTTATGCTGCTAGCATTAGTAAACAAATAGGAAAGTATATCATATTTGCTTGTTTTAAACTTATTTTTTTTTTTACATCTCTTCAGTTACTTCCTGGTTTTCATGCCTAGGCAAATAATGTCATACATCCCAGGAGTCTTCAGTAGGGGAGGAGGGCCTTTCTCAGCCCAGAACACCCTCTCCTGCCTGCATGTCTGAGCTAAGGGTAGATGGATTTCAGGAAGTAAATGCTACATGAATCAACTGCCCTTACTCAAGATGGCCACAGCCAGAAATGCTAGGGGGTGTTTTTCAAAATGGTTTTACAACAAAATGAAGCATGGATGGATGGATAAGTGGGCAAGTTTGCTTTGAGTATTAAAAATGAATCCACCTTTGTTGCAATGCAGAGATTTCCCTTCACTTCCTGTCCCACTGCCAAACAGGAATTGAGAGGAAATAACTGCAAATAAAGCACATGCCGACCGGCCATAGCCGAAAGACGGCTACAGCGCAGTCATCGCGGTCGGCTTATTCCGGCGCATCACGGATCATGGTAAAAGGGCGCTGATAGCGGCCGTTTACCACGTGATTGCTCCGTCAAATGACGGAGCATCACTTGTAAACAAACCTCCCCTCTCTGTACCGATCGATACAGTGTAAAAGGAGAGAGGGAGAGATCGTTTGCAGCGCTGTGGACACAGCACTGCTCAGTGCCCATACTCTGCCAATACTCTGTCAATAAATTTTAACAGAAACAAAGAATTTTTTTTTTTTTTCCGAATTTTCAGTCTTTTTTGATTTATAGCGCAAAAAATAAAAAAAACCCAGGGGTGATTAAATACCACCAAAAGAAAGCTCTATTTGTGTGAATAAAAGGACAAACATTTCAAATGGGTACAGTGTTGCATGACTGAGTAATTGTCATTCAAATTGTGAGAGCACCGAAAGCTTAAAATTGGTCTGGTTAGGAAGGGGGTTTAAGTGCCCAGTGGTCAAGTGGTTAAAGGAATCCCTTGGGTACCACCAGGTCACCACAGTGGTCCCATTGGCTAGATTTCCCCTCTATTACTTTTCTGGGGACAACCCAAAATTGGGGATTTTCTTTTACTTTCAATGAGAACTGAAAACAGGACAAATAGAGAGGGTGAATCTCCCTAATGGGGGCACAGACAGCAACAAAACCTGACAGGTGTTCCAATTCCTCTCCCACTCTATCCGAAACTAAAATAAGTTTTGCCTTTATATATACTTCAAGCTTTTAATCTCTACCACCCGGTGTATTTTATCTGCTCACAGTATCCATTTGGCACTAGTAATAGTCTAGAGGTCCTAGTGAGATATTATTGATTTCTTATATTTAGGAATGGCCTCAGGTATACTGTTTAATAGCAGTAACCAAGGGTCCTATGGAAGAGTCACGGTGGTGATCTTTGTTATTACATTGATAATCTGTACCCAGAAAGATTTTGTTAGCGAACAAATAAGAGAGAAGGTTGGGCTGGGCTGGTCTTTACCTCCAACATAGCAAGGAGATTCGAAAATCCCATATACTTAGGCACACTGATCTCTATACGGGGCGAGAAGCTGAAAATGATGCTCTAAAAAATATTATTATTATTAGAAGAGGTGTTGGGTCGAGAGAAGAATTTCTGATCTACTTTTTTTTCATAGAGAGGCTTGTAATATTTTCCTATTAGACTTGGGTTTAGTTACTGTTTGAAATTGGATTCTTTATTTCTTATAGAACCAGATAAATTCAATGAATTTCCAGTTTAGGGATCTGAAGTTCAAGGGAAGTGACATAGGCAACACTTGGTACATAAACAAGATATGAGGTAACATATTCATCTTTATAATTCCAATATGTCACAACCAGGAGAATTAAGGGTTGCCTAAGTTGCATAGATCATTAACCATCCAAATGTACATGGTCTGATGGTTATGTTTATAAAGATTTGAGTACTAGGTTGTTAAGTCAATTCCTAGATAGCTTAGGGTTTTTTCCTACAGGTAAAAGGGACTGCATTGGAGATGCAAGATTCTCTGTTGAACTGCCACTCTTCTATTTAACTTTCCCAATCGACTGATTTATTTCTCTAATTCATTTTAAATTGGCCCCAGGCAATAAGAGGTTAGTGGACTGAATCTCACAAATCTGATCACAGTTTAACCACAGTCCAGCCCTATGTGTTTGGCACACAAACAACAAGGACAGACTACAGCATAATCCTCTTTGTGATGTCTCTGCCAACAGCTTGTTATTTTTAAGACATTTGTAGAGCCGCTGTAACATTTTACAGTTCTCATTAACAAAGATTTCTCATCCTTAAATAATTTGCAGGAAACAGAAAGTCAACAGAAAAATTAAGAAATGTTAAAAAAAAAAAAAAAGTCTTGAGATATGCAAATAAAAATTCCTGATCTTTTTAGAATTTAGGACATCAAAGATACAACCTTCTGGGACAACACAGAGTTGACTACTTCTCTAGCAACGAAGATACTCGAGCCAACCTATCCGTTCTCACTTCTGATAGTTGTGAAAATTTACATTTTTTATTACCTTTATGTTGTTCCTTTATTGCTTTAATATAGGATTCTAACTGCTTAACAGTCCTTGGTCTTTTGTCATGTTTTTCATTTCAAGATGCACCAAATATGTTCAATTGGTGAAAGATTTGGACTGCAGGCAGGTCAGTTAAGCATCCGGAATCTTCTACTAAGAAGCCATGCTGTTGTCATAGATGCAGTACAAGGTTTAGCAATGTCCTGCTAAAATATGCAAGGCCTTTCCTGAAAACAACAGGACATCAGCTAAATGGTAGCATATGCTGCTCTAAAACCTGGATATATCCTTAAGCATTGATGGTGCCGTTCCAGAACTCCCTAATGCATCCCCATACCATCAGAGATGCAGGCTTTTTACATGAGCACCGAAAAGACGAAAGGTCTCCCTCCTCTTTAGCCCGGAGGACAGGGTGCCCATGGTTGCCAAAAAGAATGTCAAATTTCAATTTTACCTGACCACAGAACAGTTTTCCATTTTGCAACAGACCATTTTAAACAAGCTTTGGTCCACAGAAGATGGCAGTGTTTTTGCATCATGTTCTCTTTTTTTGGATGGCACGGCGAAATGTGTTCGGTCAGTGATTTTTGGAAGTATTCCTGAGCCCATGCAGGGATGCCTATCACAGAATCATGCCTGTTCTTAATGCTGTGTCGCCTGAGTGCCTGAAGGCCACAGGCATCAAATATTGCATTTCAGCCTTGTCCCTTGCGCACAGAGATTTCTCCAGATTCTCAGAATCTTTTGATATTATGTACTGTAGATGATGATCTATTTAACTTGCATTTTTACAATAAGGAGCAGTATTCTGAAATTGTTCAAAATTTTAATTAAATGGAGTATACGCAGGGGGTGATGCTCCTGCAATCGTTGCCTACACTCCATTTTATTTACCAGCTTGTTTTATGGGGTTTGCTCTAAGTTTAAACCCCATTTTACCATTAAACGTCAAAGAGTATGACACTATGTGCGGATCATTTGTTTTTCATGCACACCATTTCATGTGATTCATCACATGTTTTTGAGTCTATCATGGATACCTGACAGTCCTCATTCAACATTGGGTGGAACCCTTCTTACCCAGTGGTGGGAGTTCCTGTTTGAGGTCATTCCCTCATGAGTGCCTGTTTGACCCATGTGCTATATGGTACGTGTGTCCACCGAATCTGATAAGTGTGAACACTTTACCATTTTGGTGTCAGGCAAGGTACCATACCTCTATTGTAGACGTCCAACGACGAAACACGTAGGGCGTGGCCTGACCAACGTCTTGCGTCATCTCCAAAACAGATCGTACCTAGGATTTTTGACGGTTCAAATTCAGATCTTTCATGCTATATTGACATTTTCATAATGTGAGTACCATTCTATTTATCTTTGAATAAAAGTTTTAAACGTTTTTACGCTATGAGCACCCCTTCTTTTTTATGTTAACATAAACACGATCCGGCAAGCCAGAGACACTGCTGCACAGTGGCACAAACTGTGACCGGCAATACTCCTGCAGGGGTGACAGTATCCGGTGAGTGTTTGCACAGTAGGAGCACGTTTTACAGGCACAGTCACGAAAGCACACTGGAATAATTGTTTTTCACAATATTGATTTACCAAGAGGAAAAAGTTTGCAGGCACAGCATAACCTGGGCCTTTCGAATTTGGACTATTTAAAACAATATTTTTTTTTTTTGTTTTTTGGATCACCACCCGTTTGAGCACAAGTCACTTTATCACTGCCTGGACCTCATATTTCTTCTTCTACCTTCCCCTCCATTTTTCCTCCACCCCCCCTCTCTTCCCCCCCCCCCTCCCCTTCCTCATAAACATTTTGATGAATGTATGTAACAATTGTACACTTTGCTAAGTAGTACCACTTGGTAGATGGTGAGCAGGATTAATCAGCCACTATCTGAAGGAAATCATTCACGCAATGTTTTCATATATTTTTTATTAATATTATTTAAGGTTTTGTTTTTTCGGGATAAAGTGTTTCGGGAATTCAAGTCATCCCAAAAACCTCACATTGGTCTATTAGCAGGTGATAAGCATAGAGGTATGGTACCTTGCCTGACACAAGAATAGCACCACACCCACAACTGACTTTGTTCCAGCACAGCTTTTTCCACCTAGGTGGCAATTGCATCTGTTGAGACAGCAATTCTGAGCTATAGTTGCATTTATCTCCACTGCGCGGATTCACCATTACTCTTCTACTTTACCATTTAGAGTGTATTTTCAAAATGAATCCCGCATTATCCAAGAAAGACCTTTCACTTTACTCGGAATGCTAATGGATCTTCCATAGATGTTTATTATTCACTTTGGACTTTTATGTTTTGGTTTTGTTAACATTCAGTTTTGCATTGCCCATTTTACCATTCCAGGTTAACACGCTATACACTTGCTCACTTAGCGCCACACTTTTGTTTTTTATTTCCATTTATTTATTTATTTCCATTTTCCGATGATGGATTGAACAATCCTCCATGAGATGTTCAAAGCTTGGTATATTCTTTTTATAACCTAACCCTGCTTTAACCACTTGCCACCCAGGCCAATTCTGACATTACTCTCCTACATGTAAAAAATTTTTTGATAAAAAAAATTACATAGAACCCCCAAACATATATGCTTTTTTAGCAGACACCCTAGAATAAGATGGCGTTTGTTGCAACTTTTTATCTTGCACAGTATTTGCGCAGCAATTTTTCAAACTTTATTTTTTCTTCCCAAAAAAAAAGAAGCAATACAACAGTTTCATGCTTTAAAAAAAATAAATAAACAGTAAAGTTAGCCCAATTTAAAGTAAATAGATACCCAACATGTCACGCTTCAAAATAGCATACGCTCGTGGAGTGGCGCCAAACTATGGTACTTAAAAATACCCATAGGCAACGCTTTAAAAATTTTTACTAGTTGCATGTTTTGAGTGACAGAGGTGGTCTAGGACTAGAGTTATTGCTCTCGCTCCAACGTTCGTGGCGATACCTCACATGTGTGATTTGAACACTGTTTACATATGCGTTCACTTCTGCGTGCGAGCACACGGGGACAGGGGCACTTTTATTTTTATTGTTAATTTTATTCTAGTTTGACACCTTTTTTTTCCCTTTTTTTTTTTAGCACTTTTATTCCTATTACATTGAATGGAAACATCTGTTGTAATAGGAATAAGCATGACAGGTACTCTTTACAGTGAGATATGGGGTCAACAAGACCCCAGATCTCATCTCTAGGCTGGAAAGCCTGAAATAAAAAATAAATAAATAAAACAATGTCAGCTTCTCAGCCGAGGCGGTGCCGTTTTTTCGAATGCAGAGGCCAGGCGTGACGTCATAACATTGCGCCCGACCTTCGAACGACCATTGAGACCCCGGGGACCATCTGGTCATTGGCAAGGGTGAGTCGGTAGTAGCACCAGAGGGTGGCGGGAGGGGGGGCGTCCTCTCTCGCCGCCCGTATGAATGATCAAGTAGCTGAACAGCCGCTATGATCATTCTTATGGTGTAGGGAATTGCCAGCTCTAAAAGACGATATCTGAATGATGCCTGTAGATGCAGGCATTATTCAGATTTCCCGGCTCAAAGTCAAGGACGTCATATGACAGCGAGTGGCGGGAAGTGGTTAAACTTCTCCACAACTTAAAGGGGTTGTAAACCCTTGTGTTTTTTCACTTTAATGCATCCTATGCATTGAGGTGAAAAAACACCAGGCAGTCACCGGCACACCAGCTCCCCCCCCACCATTTAACTTACCTGAGCCCCTTCATCCCCTCAGCGGGGAGACGCGCTCTCCCTCTCTCCACAGGGTCCCGGCTCTTGACTGGCTAGATTGATAGCAGCGCAGCCATCGGCTCCCGCTGCTGTCAATCAAATCCAATGATGCCGGTGCCGAGTCCGGCATTTGTGTCTGTGGATGCAAATGCTGGACTCGGGAGAGTGCCCGCAAGTTAACCCCCTCAGGAGAGCGCTTCTCCTAGGGGGTTATCTGATGCGAGGAGGAGCCGCGAGAGCCGCCGGGGGGACCCCAGAAGAGGATGTTTGGGGCCACTCTGTGCAAAATGAGCTGCACAGTGGAGGTAAGTATGATATGTTTATTTTCAAAAAATAAAAAACGATCCTTTACAATCACTTTAATCTCTGACCTGTCTGGTGTGTTCCTTGGCCTTCCTGATGTGGTTTGTTCACTAAGGTTCTCTAACAAACCTCTGAGGGCTTCACAGAACAGCTGCATTTATACTTAAATTGACTTACACACAGGTGGACGCGATTTACAAATTAGATACAGTGGGGCAAAAAAGTATTTAGTCAGCCACCAATTGTGCAAGTTCTCAACTTCATAATTTCCTTGTCAAAAGAAGTTTATTGAGTATACAATATTATAAAGATACATAAAGTAAGTTTACAAGGATCTATAAAGTAAGCTCATTGTTTTACAGTAGGGTTTATATAGTTAAATATCATGAAATTCCAAATATTAAACCTTGGGTTCACGTAAACCTAAATTAAAGATATATATCATTTCCTTAGTTACTTTTGTAGGTATTTAAATGATTTATACCTACTATACATATTGTTTACAGGTAGAGTGTATATAGGTCAAATAAATTCTGATAATGAGCTTTAATCGTAAGGTAGAGAAAAGGAAAGAGAAAGAAGAAAAAGGGTAGAAAGGCAGAGGTATGGTCCACAAGGTTGTCCCGCTCGTCAGTTTATTATTCTTTTTAGTTCTCTTTGAAGCCTTAGAATGGGTGTCTCTGTAAGTCATTTAATCTGTTACCATGGCAACAGGACAGAGTCATTGAAATTTGACAGGAACTGTTGTTTTATCCAAGGATGCCAAAGTTTTTCAAATTTTGGAATTTGATTTTGATCGCTACCATCTTAGCATGGGACATTGTATTATTCATTCTGTGAATTGTTTCTGCTAGTACCAATGTAGGAGATTTCCATGCCTTGGCCACTGTTTGTTTTGCAGCCGTTATTAGTTGGATCATAAGTTTGAATTGAGAGAGTGTTAACCATTCCGGTTTTAGATTAAGTATGCTATGAAGTCATTTAGTGTCTGAATGCCTGATGTTGTCCAAGCTTTAAAAGAATTTGGGTAGATCCATGCCGGATAAAAGAAAGGAGAGGATTGTGTGGAGATTGTAACTGATATTTGGTTTTTAGTTTATCCCAGAGAGATAAGAAGTGTTTAGTTATGGGATTATGAATTTTAAAGCGGTCTTTAGGGTCGGTTCACACATGGGCAACACGACTTTAGCGCAACTTTGTACCGCGACTTCAACGCGGCTTCAGCGCGACTTTGGCAAATTATGAGGCGACTTGAAGTCGCCTCCATGACAGGCGACTTCGCCTGTGGCCAATCACCTCTCTGGGAGGGAGGGGGGGAGGGAGGGGTTTTCTCTGCAAAGTCGCTTGACTTTACAGAGAGATCCGACTTGCAGGCGACTTACATTGAGTTGAATGGGTACAAGTCGCCTACAAGTCGGATAGAAGTAGTACAGGAGTCTTTTCTGAAGTCGGAGCGACTTCAGTAGTGTCAATTAAGACGCTCCCATTGCCTACCATGTTAACCTAAATGCAAAGCGACTTGGGGCGACTTGAGGGCGTACAAGTCGGATCCCAAGTCACCCCAGTGTGAACCAACCCTTAGGGTCAAGCCATAACAAGTTTGATATTAATAGAGGGTCATTTTCTGAAGCCTCTATAAATACCCATAATGGGATTTCCTGTTTTGCATGGTATTTGGACAGACTGGCCAAATGTGCTGCTCTGTAGTAGTTAGTAAAATTAGGGTATCCCAGGCCTCCTTTATTTTTGGGAAGATGTAGTGTGTGTATATAGGTATACGTGGTTTAGAAGAGCCCCATATAAACGAAGTTGCTCTTTTTTGTACTATTCTCAAAAAATAGGAAGGAATTGGAATAGGGAGGACTCTGAATAGATAAAGCAATTTGGGTAGAATAGTCATTTTGATTGCATTAATCTTCCCTATCCAGGATAAAGGAAGTTGCGACCATTGTTTTATTAGATTTGTGATCTGTCTTAATACAGGAGGATAATTGGTTGAGAATAAGTCAGAATGAGAAGCTGTTAAATGAATTCCAAGATATGGGATTGATTTTTCTGCCCATGTGAATGGGAGTGCAGCCCTAGCCGGGATCAATTCCATGTTTGTGAGCGAAATATTAAGCACTAGGCATTTCTTAGGATTAATCATAAGGCCGGATAGGGCTGCAAATCCATCAAGAGCTGGTATTAAGTTAGGACCAGAGACCTGTGGTGATGATAGAAAAAGTAATATATCGTCTGCAAATATACATAATTTGTGTGTAATACCTCCTACTTCAATGCCAGTTATAGTTTGGTTTGTTCTGATGTATTGGACCATTTACTTCGAGTATAAGGGCAAATAATAAGGGAGATAATGGGCAACCCTGTCGGGTACCTCTTTCGATATTAAAGGCATCAGATTTGTATCCAGCATATTTTATATAGGCTTTGGGTTTATTATATAATGCTTTGATCCATGTTAAAAAGTGGGGTCCAAAACCCCATTTTTGTAATGAATATTGCATATATTGCCAGGATACTGTGTCAAATGCCCTCTTAATATCGAGAGATAGAAAACATAAAGGGATTTTCCGTTTTTTTAGCAATATGTGCCAATAACACTGCCCTGTGTATATTATCGCCTGCCTGTCTATTTGGCATGAAGCCTACTTGATCTCTATGTATTAATTTTCCTATAATGCTATTGAGGCGTTTTGCTATTATTTTTGCTAATAATTTAATATCAAGGTTTAACAGAGAGATAGGCCGATAATTCACACAGGAAGTATCATCAGAAAGGGGTTTTGGGATCATACAAACAATTGCCATTAGCGTTTCTTGCCGAAAAGAATGTCCTTCTAGAAGTTTGTTAAAAGTTTCAGTGAGAATGGGAGAGAGTATTTCTGAGAATGTTTTATAGTATAAAGCCGAGTAGCCGTCTGGGCCTGGTCTTTTGTTAAGTTTTAGGTCTTTTATGGCGTTAGCAACTTCATCTATAGTTATAGGCTCATCCAAACTGCTTTTTTGATTCTGAGACAACTCAGGTAAGGTTATTTTTGAGAAGAAGGATTCAGCCTCTGTAGGATTAAATTCATTGTTTGTCTTGTATAGAGTTGCGAGATGTGAGTGAAATTTATGGACTATTTTAACTGGATTACAAGTATAAATATTTTTTGATAATTTCAAACGTATTGGTTTGAAAGATTTGTTAGTTGAATTTAATGCCCGAGCCAAATATGTACCTGGTTTGTTTGTATTCATGTAAAAATTGTGTTTGGAGCGTTTGAGGGATTTATCAACTGACTCAGTGAGAAATAGATCGTATTCCAATCTAGATTTTTCCAGATGAGATTTTGTACTCTGAGATGGATTATCTTGGAATGATATGTAGGCTGCATTAAAATTGAGTTCTAGTTTTTTTGCTAGATTTTTGCGTTCCCGTTTAAATAGTGCCATTTGTCTTTGTATTGTACCACGCAAGACAGGCTTATGAGCTTCCCACAGTGTTATCGGGGAAATGTCTGTTGTATTATTAATTGATATGTATTCCTTTAAAGCTTGTTCAATGGCCATCTGATGTAGTGGGTGTTTGAGCATTATGTCCGGTAAGTACCACGTTGGGTCATGCGCTTTTGGTATGGCTGAGGCTATAGTAGTGTATATTGCATAATGGTCAGACCACGGAATCGGAATTATATCTGATGCAATAAATTCTGGTATCATTCCTATTGTTAGAAAAATATGATCTATTCTGGTGAAGGTTTGATGAGGGTGCGAGAAATAAGTGAATTTCTTTTTCATTGGGTTACTTTCTCTCCACGAATCTACCAGATTGTATTTGGAAAGAAGTTGAGAAAAAGGTAATCTAGAGGTTATTTTGGATGGTGTAAAAGGTGATTTATCTAGAAATGGGAGGAGGACCTGGTTCGAATCCCCGCACATTATCACTGTTCCTATTTTGTGTGTATTAATCACTTGTAATATATGTGAGAGGAATGGTGTAGGTTGTTTGTTAGGAGCATAGTAGGAAATCACCGTGATTGCTGTATCCATTATATAACCCATGAGTATCAGGTATCTACCTTCTGGGTCTTTAATTTCTGATAAGGTGAATGGTGTGGATCGATGAAATGCAATTAGAGTACCCCTTTGTTTGGTACAGGCAGAAGCCGTGTAAATTTGTTGATAAAAAGGAGAAATATATTTTGGAGTAGAATCTTTGGTGAAGTGTGTTTCTTGGAGGCATACTATGTGAGCCTTCTGGTTATGGAAAGTACGGAAGGCTTTGGTCCTTTTTTGAGGGACATTTATTCCCTGAACATTCAGGGAAAGTATATTCAGTGGTGCCATGGCAACAGATCAAATAGTTTTGACTTACTTTTTGTTATGCAGAGCTGACTGCGCAGATCAACCTGTGTGGACTGAAGAGATGAAAAGATAGAAAAGAAACCAGTGAATTCTGGAGTAAAGAGTAAACAAAAAACATATGAGATTAGATGATACATTGTATAAATTATTTTTTGCAAGTAATCACAATTTACCCGTGAAAGAGAATAAATCTCTCTCTCAGGGGAATAAGTGCCTTCGTCACACTCCCACATAATATGGTTGGGAGAATGAGGAGGGCTAATGGGGGTACACGGATCTTCCGCTTACAGGAGAGAAGTGCTATGTCAAAAGACATCAAAATGATGATTCATTAATTGGAGTGCAGAATATAGTTTTTGTTGAAATGATTTATTCCAGGGTGGTTGTATATGGTTAGTCTTGCCCTAGGCTAAATAATTCAGTTAGAAAGGTACTGTTAATAACTTTGGTATTGATGAAGATAGTTTGAATTATAGAGTAAACAATTACATATTTTATTCATATGTAACTGTTTAGATATGTTAACTCATAAAATTGAGGTTGTATTGCTTCAGATTAGAATAAACAAAAACATTGTTCTAGGAACTAGTTAGGTAATAATATATTTGTTTTAAGAAAAGAAAGAAAAAGCTTCCATTACTTCTGGATTATTGAACATATTTGTCCTAAAAAGTAATAAATCTATTGTTATTACCTGAAAATATATAACTGAACAAGAATTTCCTTATTTCACTTATATATTCTAAGGCTATATGAATCAGAAGTAATAAGAAATATAACTGGAATGTAACATGATCCCACACAGTGTGTGACTATCAGAATGCAGTTACATTCAGTTATAAATACAGGTTTTTTTATAGAGAACCATCTCTTAGTATAATAAATGAAGAGATATCAGGGATTAGGATGTCAGTCCATTGAATCTTCTTGGTCCATGGATGATGTGGCATAACGGCCTCTTTTGTGAGAATGAGGATTCCCATTTTGTTCTGAAATTTTCTGGGTGCTGCCTGAAGGTGAAGATGATGCCATTATTCTGCGTGTGGGAGAGTTGCTGCTTGTGGCTTCTGTCAGATTTAATTTTAAAAGGGTTTGTTGTAGTTCATCTGCTGATCTGCTTCTGTAAATTGTACCTTGGTAGTTAAATTTGACTGAAAAGGGGAAGCCCCATTGATGCATAATGTTGTGGCGTTGCAGTTCCATTAGTTGGGGTTTCATGGATCTTCTTTTAGTAATCGTAAGTTGGGATAGGTCAGCAAAAATTTGATAATTGTGTCCTTAAAAAATAAGTTCCTTTTTTTCTCTTGCAGCAATTAGTATTTGTTCTTTCGTTCTGTAATAATGAAATTTTGTGATTATATCACGTGGGGGTCCATCTTTCTTTTTGGCTGTGAGGGCTCTGTGTACTCTGTCCAGTTCTAAACGTTCAATAGGGATATCTGGCTTTAATTCTTGTAATAGAGCAGTAATAGTAGATTGCAGGTCTGTCACAGTTTCAGGTATTCCCCTTATACGCAAGTTTGAACGTCTGGCTCTATTTTCGTAATCTTCGAGCTTAGTTTGAAGTATTAAATTCTCTTCTTTTAATTGTTCCAATTCTGTTATATTTTCTTGGGTTGTAATTTCAATTTCATCCATTTTTATTTCTAAGGCTGCTGTGCGGTTTCCCAGCTCTCTTATTTCTTTGGTTAGGCTGTTTGTTATTTGGTCTGAGGTTTGTTTTAAAGCCTTATGAAGCATCTTTTCAAATTGTAATAATATTACTGGGGATGCTGAGGAGGCTTGTGGAGAAGTTTGTGAGAGGATTTGTTCTGTATCTGACTCAAATGGAGAGTCTTACTGTGACATTTTCTGTCTGTGAGAGCGCCCTGATGCTGTATATTGTGAGGTGACTGGAGCTGCTTTAGTTGCAGTGAGTGCCTGTGAGCTCTTTGTGAGGTGATTTTTATTTCTGCCAAGGCTTCCTCCCAGTACCATATTTCCTGCCCAAACTTTCACAATTTGTTCCCTGGGGCATAAAGGTTCAAATGGATACCTTTTGAGCCTGCAGGCTCCGCTTTGTCCTTCTCTTCTCAGCGGTGCGGAGCTCTAACAATGCATGTCTGCTCCGCTAGGCTCCGCCCGTGCACATCAACTTCATAATTTCTAATGTCACCATTTCCTGCCATTTTTATTACTATTCACCAATGTTGTGATGCATGTTTTATATCCCCATTACCACTGATAATCTCCCTTGATCTGGGGCTCCACGCAAGATCTCACCCCATGGGGTCAAAATGATCACAAGAACGGTGAGCAAAAATCCCAGAACCACATGGGGGCACCTAGTGAATAACCTGCAGAGAGCTGGGACCAACATAATTTGTTGATTTCTTCACACCAAGCTGCTTGCCTAATGCAGATTCAGTCTTCCCAGCCTGGTGCAGGTCTACAATTTTGTTTCTGGTGTCCTTCGACAGCTCTTTGGTCTTCACCATAGTGGAGTTTGGAGTGTGACTGTTTAAGGTTGTGGACAGGTGTCTTTTATACCGATAACAAGTTCAAACAGGTGCCATTAATACAGGTAATGAGTGGAGGACAGAGGAGCCTCTTAAAGAAGAAGATACAGGTCTGTGAGTCTTGCTTCTTTGTAGGTGACCAAATACTTATTTTCCACCATAATTTGCAAATACATTTTTTCAAAAATCAGACACTGATTGTCTGGATTTGTTTCCACATTTTGTCTCTAAGGCTCGGTTCACACAGGGGCAACACGACTTCAACGCGACTTCAACACGACTTGGATCCGACTTTGCCCTGCGACATGTGTCCGACTTTCAATGAACGGGGATCCGACTTGGATCCCCGCCACTGTGTTTGGTATGAATCTTTAGGGGGAACTCTGCGCCAAATTTTAAATTAAAAACCGGCATGGGTTCCCCCTTCAGGAGCATACCAGGCCCTTGGGTCTGGTATGGACCTTGAGGGGAACCCCCTACGCCGAAAAGACGGCGTGGGGGGTCCCCCCCAATCCATACCAGACCCTTATCCGAGCACGCAGCCCGGCCGGACAGGAATGGGGGGTGGGGACGAGCGAGCGCGCCCCCCCCCCCCTCCTGAACCGTACCAGGCCGCATGCCCTCAACATGGGGGGTTGGTGCCTTGGGGGAGGGGGGCGCGCTGCGGCCCCCCCACCCCAAAGCACCTTGTCCCCATGTTGATGAGGACAAGGGCCTCTTCCCGACAACCCTGGCCGTTGGTTGTCGGGGTCTGCGGGCGGAGGGCTTATCGGAATCCGGGAGCCCCCTTTAATAAGGGGGCCCCCAGATCCCGGCCCCCCACCCTATGTGAATGAGTATGGGGTACATCGTACCCCTACCCATTCACCTAGGGAAAAAGTGTCAATTTAAAAATAAACACTACATAGATTTTTAAAGTATTTTATTAGACAGCTCCGGGGGTCTTCTTCCGACTTCGGGGGTCTCTCCGGTTCTTCTCCACGCTCTCCGGATCTTCTGCCGGGCTCCTCCGCTCTCTTCTGCTCTTTTGCCGCTCTTTTGCTAAAGCGGAGGAGCACGATCTTCGGTCTTCTGCCCTCTTCTCTTCTTCTGATGTTGACACGACGCTCTCTCCGGCTAGAATGCTCTCTGTGCGCTCTGCTCTGACTTATAAAGGCGGTGACTCCGCCCCCTTATGCCGTCACAGTCCCTGGGCATGCTGGGATTATGACGACATACGGGGGGCGTGGTCATCGGGTGATGACCACGCCCCCTAAACCGTCACAGTCCCAGCATGCCCAGGGACTGTGACGGCATAAGGGGGCGGGGTCACCGCCTATATAAGTCAGAGCGGAGCGCTCAGAGTGCATTCCAGCCCCAGAGAGCGTCGTGTCAACATCAGGAGAAGAGGGCAGAAGGCAGAAGATTGAAGACCGGGCTCCTTCGCTATAGCAAAAGAGCGGCAAAAGAGCAAAAAATAGCGGAGGAGCCCGGCAGAAGACCCGGAGAGCGCGGAGAAGAACCGGAGACCCCCGAAGAGAAGAAGGCTGGAGACCGGGCTCCTCCGCTATAGCAAAAGAGCGGCAAAAGAGCAGAAAATAGCGGAGGAGCCCGGCAGAAGACCCGGAGAGCGCGGAGAAGAACCGGAGAGACCCCCGAAGTCGGAAGAAGACCCCCGGAGCTGTCTAATAAATTACTTTAAAAATCTGTGTAGTGTTTTTTTTTAAATTGACACTTTCCCTAGGTGAATGGGTAGGGGTTCGATGTACCCCATACTCATTCACATAGGGTGGGGGGCCGGGATCTGGGGGCCCCCTTATTAAAGGGGGCTCCCGGATTCCGATAAGCCCTCCGCCCGCAGACCCCGACAACCAACGGCCAGGGTTGTCGGGAAGAGGCCCTTGTCCTCATCAACATGGGGACAAGGTGCTTTGGGGTGGGGGGGCCGCAGCGCGCCCCCCTCCCCCAAGGCACCAACCCCCCATGTTGAGGGCATGCGGCCTGGTACGGTTCAGGAGGGGGGGGGCGCTCGCTCGTCCCCACCCCCATTCCTGTCCGGCCGGGCTGCGTGCTCGGATAAGGGTCTGGTATGGATTGAGGGGGACCCCCCACGCCGTCTTTTCGGCGTAGGGGGTTCCCCTCAAGGTCCATACCAGACCCAAGGGCCTGGTATGCCCTTGGAGGGGGAACCCATGCCGGATTTTTATTTAAAATTTGGCGCGGAGTTCCCCCTCAAGATCATCTGAGCACAAGTCGCATGCCGAAGTCGGATCATGCGAGACGGCGATCCGACTTCAATGATAGTCAATAGGCTGAAGTCGGATCAAAGTCGGATCAAAGTAGTACAGGGAGTACGCTCTGAAGTCGGAGCGACTTCAGTAGTGTCTATTAAGACGCTCCCATTAACTGTAATGTGAATCTCTTTCTGGGGCGACTTGGGGCGACTTGAGGGCTTACAAGTCGGATCCCAAGTCGCGGTAGTGTGAACCGAGCCTCATAGTTGAGGTATACCTATGATGACAGTTACAGGCCTCTCTCATCTTTTGAAGTGGGAGAACTTGCACAATTGGTGGCTGACTAAATACCTTTTTGCCCCACTGTAACTCCTGAAGGCAATTGGTTCCACTAGATTTGAATTAGAATACAAATGCACGCCACACTCTTCAGATATTTATTTGTAAAAAACTTTGAAAACCATTTATCATTTTCTTTCTATTTCAAAATTATGTGCCACTTTCTGTTGGTCTATCACATAAAATATATTTACGTTTTTAGTTTTAACGTGACAAAATGTGAAAAATTTCAAAGGCTATGAATACTTTATCAAGGTACTGTAGCTGCGTTAGTGTTCCTCTTACTCTGCTGATGTGGACTACACACAGATCCAACTCTCTTATCGCCATAACATAGGGGAGATGTTCTGTTGTTCACAGAAAATAACTGGTGAGAGCTGATAACATTGTTTAGGATTCCATTTTAACGGATAGGAAGTTATAAAGATGTTGGATTTCTACAGGATCTAAAGATACTAGCGATGCACCAAAATTTCAAAAACAGTTTTTGCCATTTTGCAAATAGAGAATAAGGTGCCAATAAGGGCGCCGAACACGTAAGTGATTTTGCCGGGATTTTACTGTGCTTATAGTGTTTTTCACAGGTCATGCGACTCAAAAAAAGCATCAAAAACATAACACGGGTGCATTATTTATGCGTTCTTGCTGTGTTTTCAATGCATTTCAACGGGGAGGTGCATTTTTGGTGCTTTTTTTTTTTTTTTCAAAATCGATCAAAAATGCAGCAAGCAAGATGTTTAACACCACAACAGAAGCGCAACGAACCAGTGTATGCGCATTGGGACCCTTCAGGGTAAGACCGCACTGTATTAAGATTCCTCTCAACTCAACAAAACTCAGTGTGAAGACATGCATAGAATTTAAAGGGATGCATTTTTCTTGAGCTTTTCTTGCGCTAAAAGGTGCTAATAATGGCCGACAAATTCATATTAATTTCAAATTCATGATATTCATTAAAAAGTCAAATTATATATATATTTTTCTTATATAGAAGTGTATTATATTATTTTTAAAAACTGTCATTTTTGGTTTGGGTTTCGGCCTAGTGCATCCTGAATTTTTGGTATCGGCACCAAAATTTATATTCAGTGCACCTCTAAAAAGGTACTTTTTTGTATTTTCAGAAAATGCACTTGGCCTGAAAGAAAAAGGCTAATGCAGCCACCATTTTTAAGAACGTGTAAATATATATAATATACATACATACATACATACACACACACACACACACACACATATAATATATATATTTTTTTCCCTTCAGTTTAAATATATTGCACTATTTGAATATCTGCTCCAGCATCTGTTCTCTGTAGACAGACAACCATTCTCCACTTTGCTGTGTACCTACTGTATGTAGGTGATACTTAAAAAACTAAATTGGAGGCTAAAAGATGCTATTAAAAATAGAAAATAAGTATTTCTGGTTACTGTAGTTTCAATTCACCCTCTCCTCTAGTGTTACTACCGCTTTCAAATTCATTACAACGTTTTAAATACTTTTAGTTCCTTTGGTTTTGTTGGCCACTGCACAAAACAAAATTGTAAAATTTGAAAACTTAAAAAAAAAAAAAAAAAAAGGAGGACTAACATTCGAAAGAAAGAAATAAAAAGAAGACCTGCATGTTGATGCACTTTCCTTCACGATTGTACAGAATATTAAAAGCGGAATAAAAATAAAGTTAAAGTTTGCCCGTGTGCATATATATATATATATATATATATATATATATATATATATATATATATATATATATATATATATATATATATATATATATATATATATATATATATATATATATGTCACTAAAGCTGACTCCAAAGCCTAGCACAACTCTAGCATCCCAGGCAGACTTGATCACTGTGCATTGAACAGCTCTGTTCTCATCTATGCAGCTGTCTAGTATTAAAAAGCTAAACATATCCAAACAAATCAAGGCAGCAAATTCAACTGTCAAAAACATTAAGAATTGCAAATTACATGGATGTTTCCTGGGCACAAAATGATCTGCAAGATAAAAAAAAAATAAAAGATCTTTACAAACTGCATAAAAAAAATTGAATACTGAATTTGCATCCAAAAAGGTTAACAGAAAAGTCAGCAAATAAACAAACCTGTATTTTTCCTAAAGCATACCTAAATCTAAAATAAAATTGATAGTATTGCAACTTAGCGATCCTGAGATGTGGTAGCTGCATTAGCCTTTTCACACGTTTTCCCCTTTCATTTCAACCTGGTAATTCTGCTATTAACTCACTTCCTGTCCTAGGGTGACTCAAGTACTGTTGTCATTGTAGGACAGGGAGTTTATTGTGACTACATAACACCTTCTTCTCTTCCCCATAACAGAAGGAGGTGTCTTGTAGCCCACAGAGATAGCAGGGAACAATTCTAACTTATAAAAGTCCAAAAGCAAAAAGATCACAAGAAGTTATCAGCTCGCAGGATTTCTGGAAGGATGAACAGCTTTATTTTATTATTTTCCCTTGTCGAAACAATATTATAAAACTTTTTCAATGGTATATTTAACAGACGAAATGGGAGTAAATGGTTCACACTAGTGTGATGCGGGAATCCACTGCGGGTTCCCGGATCGCACCTGACTCGCAAGGCATTTCGCACTGCACTATGCGAAATGTTGGGAGTGTCAATGACACTCCCAAATCAGTTTGCATATCACAGTGCGAACTGTCAGTTCGGACATGAATTGGATTGCATGGGTGTGAACACCCATGCGATCCAATTCTGGTGCGGACCAAAAAAAGGGTCCTGTGCGAGTTTGGTCCGAATGCGATGGCTGAAATCGCATCGTACAGACTAGGGTTGCACCGATACCGAGTATTTGCACAAGTATCCGTACTCGTGCAAATGCACCTATACCTGAAACCGATACTTTCAGGCTTCGGTTCTTTGAGTGGTCAGTGGGGATTAACAAATGTTCCTCTGTTTAATCCCTTATTAACCCCTAATTTACCCTAATCAGCCTTAATTAACTCCCCATTCTCCTCTATTATTTTCCTGCTTTTTTTTCACGTCTAATTTTATAAACGATAAACAATTAAAACGTTTTTTTTGTTTGCTTTGCTAGTGAATATTTTCACACATATATTATTATTATTATACAGGATTTATATAGCGCCAACAGTTTACGCAGCGCTTTACAATATAAAAGGGAGACAATACAGTTATAATGCAATAAAATACAAGAGGATTAAGAGGGCCCTGCTCAGAAGAGCTTACAATCTAATAAGGTGGGGCAGGTGGTACAAAAGGTTGTAACTGTGGGGAATGAGCCGATGGAAGTGGTAAAAGAGATTAGTTAGAGAAGTGATAGGCTTTCCTGAAGAGATGAGTTTTCAGGGATCGCCTGAAGGTAGCAAGAGTGGGGGATAGCCAGACAGGTGGAGGTAGGGAGTTCCAGAGGATGGGAGAGGCTCTGGAGAAAACCTGGAGATGAGCATGAGAGGAGGAGACGAGAGAGCTTGAGAGGAGGAGACGAGAGAGCTTGAGAGTAGGAGGATTTTGAGAAGAGCGGAGAGGACGATTTGGGTGATATTTGGAGACAAGATTGGTGATGTAGCTTGGGGCAGAGTTGTGAATGGCTTTGTATGTTGTGGTTAGTATTCTGAACTTAATTCGCTGGGTGATTGGGAGCCAGTGTAGGGATTGGAGGAGAGGGTTGGCAGACACTGAGCGGTTGGTAAGGTGGATAAGTCTGGCAGCAGCATTCATGATAAATTGAAGAGGGGATAACCTATGGAGAGGCAGGCCAATGAGAAGGGAGTTGCAATAGTCAAGGCGAGAGATAACAAGGGAGTGAATGAGGAGCTTGCTGGTTTCATTTGTTAAAAAGGGGCGAATTTTAGAGATGTTACGGAGGTGAATTCTACAAACTTTTGACGATTGGATTTGAGGCTGAAATGACAAGTCAAAGTCTAGGGTTACACCCAGTACCCTGGCGTGAGGGGAGGCACTGATGGTTGCATTGTTGATTTTGATGGAAAAGTCACGGAGGGGGCACGGGCAGGGGGAAATATTAATAGCTCAGTTTTAGAGAGATTTAGTTTAAGGAAGTGGGTGCGACATCCATGCTGATATGTCAGTTAGTAAGTTAGTAATGCGAGAGGAGACTGAAGGAGTGAGATGAGGAGTAGACAGATAGATTTGTGTGTCATCAGCGTATAGGTGGTATTGGAAGCCGTGGGCAGTTATCAAGTGATCAAGGGAGGAGGTGTAGATAGAGAAGAGAAGGGGTCCAAGAACAGAGCCTTGGGGTACCCCCACAGAAAGGGGCAATGGAGAGGAGGAGACAGAGTTGTAGGTGACACTGAAGTAGCGCTGTGATAAATAGGCAGAGAACCAGGAAAAAGCAGAATCTCGGAGGCCAAGGAAATGTAGTTTATTGAGAAGGAGAGGGTGGTCAACATGTATATTAACATATAATTACACATTTCACTTTAAAAAAGAGCAAAAATAAAAAACAAGATCAATTTATTTTATTTGTAAATGACTTTTCAATGCTTTGTACCATTGCGGACAGCTGAAGTGTAAACAAAACAGTTGCGGTAGGTATCGGTAATTGATACTGGTAAGTACTAAAAAAAAGGAAAAAAGTATCAGTACTCATAAAAAATAAAAAATGGTATCGGTGCATCCCCAGTACAGATATAGCATGCGATTTGCACTGCAGTGGGAATCACATGCGATAATCGCACAGAGCACTGGTGTGAACCGAGCCTAAAAAATGGATTTTTAAAAAAAGCTTACCTGTAAAATCCTTTTCTTGGAGTACATCACGGGACACAGCGCACCATAGTATTGACTATCTGGGTTATATGCTACCTTTAGGTGATTGGACACTGGCAACCAATAGTAAGAAGGTTCCTCCCATATAACCCCTCCCATACAGGAAGTACCTTTAGATTTGTAGCAAGCAATGAAGATCCCAGAAAAGAAGGGAGGGACATCTGTGTCCCGTGATGTACTCCAAAAAAAGAATTTTACAGGTAAGCCATTTTAAAAATCCATTTTTCTTTATCGTACATCACGGGACACAGAGCACCTTAGTAATGACTATCTGGGATGTCCTAAAGCAATGCATTTGAGGGGAGGGAACACAGTATTCCAAGATCCCCTTCAGACCCAGGACTTATAAGGGCGCTTGCAGCACGCTGTGGACAAAAACATTCTCCCTTTGAGATCTAACGTCTAGCTGGTAAAACCTGCTGAACGTATGAACTGAAGACCAAGCTGCCGCTTTGCAAACCTGAGCCATAGACACCTGTTGGCGCACTGCCCATGATGTACTAACTCCTCTAGTAGAGTGAGCTTTGAAATATTGAGGTGGAACCCTGCGTTTCAACTCATAAGCTTGGATAATGAGCTGGCAAATCCACCTAGAGATAATTGAACTAGTTGCTGCCTGTCCCCTCTTAGGACCCTCTGGCAGGACAAAAAGGGAGTCAGTCTTACGAATGGGAGCCGACATGTTTAAGTAAACCTTGACCGCTCTCACCACATCCAGTGAGTGAAGCGACAGGAAATATATGATTTCCAGACCCTATGGTAGATACTTCTAGAAACTGGCTTTCTAGCATTAATCAGAGTAGACAAGACTGAACCTCTGATACCACGGTCCTTCAGTACCCTGGTCTCAATAGCCATGCCATCAAATTCAGCGACCGTAAAGAAGGATGGTATATGGGACCTTGAGATAACAGATCTGGATGGTCAGGGAGACACAGCCCACCATCCTCACAATCTCTGAATACCAGGATCTCCTGGGCCACTTCGGGGCCACCAGGATCACTGTATTCTGCTCCTCCTGTATCCTGCGCAACAGGTGTGGCAGCATCTGGATCAGAGGGAAAGCATAAATCAGGGAATACCTGTCCCAGGGAACCACCAATGCATCCGATCCAATAGCGAGAGGATCCCTGGTCCTGGATACAAACCTGTCCACCTTGGCATTGAAACTGGATCCAAGAAGATCCACATCTGGCACCCCCCAATGCTGGCAGATCTGATGGAAAACTTCGGGGTGAAGAGACCACTCTCCCGGCAGTAACTGCAGGCGACTTAGGTAGTCTGCCCGCCAATTGTCCACCCCTGGAATAAAGACTGCCGACTGAAACGGCACATGTCTCTCTGCCCAGGTTAATATGTGATTTACTTCTCTTTGGGCCGCCCGACTCTGGGTGCCCCCTTGGTGGTTGATGTATGCCACCACCGTGGAGTTGTCGGACTGAATCCGGACAGGAAATCTCTGCAGTCTGGACGTCCAAAATAGGAGAGCCAGGCGAGCTGCCCGAATCTCTAGCAGATTGATGGGTAAGGACTTCTCTACCTGAGAACATAATCCCTGGACGGAAGCCTCTTCCAGGACTGCTCCCCAGCCTAGATGACTGGCGTCCGTAGTTACTACCTTCCAGGTTACTGGTGGAAAGGATTTTCCGCCATTCAAGTTGCTGGTCTTTGACCACCAAGAGAGTTCCCTTTTTATCTGTAAGGATAGAGACATGGGATGATCCAAGGTTTGAATCAACTTGTCCCAGGCTTCCAGGATAGCTTTCTGGAACATCCTGGAGCGAAACTGCGCATAAGGAACTGCGCTGAAGGATGACACCATCTTGCACAATAGCCTCATGCATAGATGAATCGAAGGACCTTCTATCCTCTTGACTCTCTGAACCAGCTCCACTATAGAGTTGACTCTTAAGGGAGGTAGAATTACCTTTTCTTGGGTTGTGTCCAAGATCAGACCCAGATATGTTGAGGCCTGAGCTGGACGAAGGGCCGATTTGTCCATATTTAGAATCCAGCCTAGAAACCTTAGGAAACGGACCGTAGTCGTAATGTTTTCTACCAAGGTGGAGTAAGCTTGATCCCTTAACAAGTGGTCGTCCAGATACCCTACCACCGAGATCTTCTGGGACCTTAGGCAAGCCAACACTGGGGACAGAACCTTTGTGAAGACCCGAGGGGCCGCGGCTAGACCGAATGGAAGTGCCACAAACTGGAAATGACACCCTTCTACTGCAAATCGCAGGAATCTTTGATGTGGACCAAAAATCGGTACATGCAGGTATGCGTCCTTGATGTCTATGCACACTAAAAAATCTCCTTTTCTCAAGGATGCGATTACTGAACGGAAAGGAATTGAGGGATTTGAGGTCCAAGATGGGCCTTACCTCTCCGTTTGGCTTCAGCACTGTAAATAGGTTTGAGTAGAATCCCTTGAATCTTTCTTTTTGCGGAACCTTGATGATAACCTTCTGCCTTTCCAGCTGTTCTAAAGCCAGGAATAGGCCCCTCTTTCTCCAGGTCTAATGGAACCCTGGATACCAAATATCGAGTTGGGGGAAAATCCCGAAACTCTATATTTTGTAACCTTGAGATATGGTGGAAATAACCCACCTGTCCTGAACCAATTTTCCCCAAGCATCTGAGAACCACCGCAGTCTGCCCCCCACCCGCAAGAGTGGGGGTGCCCCTTCACAAGGAAGACTTGGAATTGGTTTTGGCTGGTTTCTGGGTCCAAGGTCTTTTTTGACCTTGAGGCTTCTTAAAAGGTAGGTGGCGGAGGCCGTCGATACCTCTTAGGGGAAGAGGCATTTGGATTTTTTGGATGTATTTGTCCAAATCCTCCCCAAATAGATGCTCACCGAGAAAAGGAAAAGCCACCAGTAGCCTCTTGCATGGCGTCTCGGCCGACCAATTCTTTAACCACAGTACCCTGCGCATATGGATTGAGAGTAGTGCAAACCGGGACATCTGCTGAATCGAGTCCTTTAATCTACCGCAAAACAAAGCGCGAGGAAGTTCTGATAGTTCATCAGAAACTTTCTCCTGAACAGGCAGGTTCCTGACCAATTTCTTAAAACGGTCCTTCAACACCTGACAAGTGCTGATAGCCGCCACTGCCGGTTGTACTGCTGACCCAGCTACTGAAAAAAAAGCTTTTAGTAAGGATTCCAGCTTTTATCTGCCGGATCCTTAAATCCCTGGGCATTATCTACTGGGCAGGTCAAACTTTTATTCACTGAAGAAATGGCAGCATCAACCAAAGGCGTATCCCTCTTCTTCCTGAATTTTTCCTCCATAGGATATAAAAAAGAAAACCTTTTTGGAGGCAAGTATGTCCTGTCCAGGTGGTCCCAGTCAGCGTAAATTACCTGTTCCAATAAAGGATGTAAAGGAAACGCCTGAGAAGCTGGTTGAGGACGCAAGGACCCTAATGTAGAACAGGAGGGTCCTGGTCCCTTCACCGGAGGTAATTTAAATCCAGCTCTCACCATCTCGGCCAAGGACTGGATAAACTATTTTTGAGATTGAGAGGCTGAAATTGGTTCTTCAGAACCTGAATCCCCAGCCGAGGACTCTTCAGCCTCCACTTCCTCTTTGTCTTTAATGGCCTCCTCCTCCAAATCCTCTGCCCATTATGGATCCAAATCACAGGGACCCATGCCAAAAGAATCCTGGTGCTCAAGTGTTTCACCACTGGGACCAGGCTCAGGGGAGGGAGATCTAGGACGTTTCTTCCCTCCCTGTGTTACTGTAGCAATCATACCTGCTATCCTGCCTTCAAGGCCAGCTAGGGCTGATGCTAAATTATCTTTAGTAACATAGGCTGATGCAGGGATATTGGTAGTGGCCACTCCGCCTGACAACTGTAATGGCTCAGCTAGGCCAAATGCCGCAGGTCTTTCAGGGGAGACTGATGCTGCAGTAACCTGAGGTTGATCTCCTGTTTTTGAAGGAGTCCCTTTAACCCCTGGACTTGCCCTGCTCCCCGTACCTCGTTTCCTGGAAGACATTGCTTACAAGTTTGAGGAAAAAAAGGCACTGAGTTATCTAGCTGGGTCCAGCGTACAGCCGCCACCACAGCCTTACCAGCCTTCAACCTGTTCCAAATCTACGCCCAGACCTCTGTGTCCCACCGCACACTAGGCTCTGTTGAGCTTAACCGACTAGCAGCAATGAACATGCAGGTGCATAACCTCCCCTTATACCCGTGCGACGCCCAGTGACTTACGCGCGGCCGTGTTTCTCTGCGCATGCGCACCCTGCAAGACGCACACACAGGCACGCGGTGCGCGCGCCCCTGCGCGTGGCACACACTGCCACGTGCGGGAGACACACACATAAGCTGCACTTGTAAGCTTGCTTTGTAACATCAGTAACCGCTTGCAATGAGACACAGGGCCTACTAAGACACTTTATATTAGCAACAACAGAAATATTGATAGGCCTCCCAGAGGGAGTACTCACCAGTCCTCGCTGCAGGGCCTGACACGGGCCCAATCTTCCCCTATCACGGTGGGTAGCGCCACTGAGGACCTTCAGGGACCTTCAGGTCCACACCCCTGGACCTGTAAGCACCCTTTTGGTTCCCTTGGGCAAGTAAAGACCAGGAATACCATATAACAAGGGTCCAGCGCCTAAAAGGACACATTAAAAGCAAAAACTTGTTCTTGAACCAAGGCTCGGGTACCATCCACTTTAGCTTCTTATGCCATCCGAATGGATCCGATATAACATCCTCACTGGGACATTATTTGAAGAAAATTTGAAGAGCTTCCGCAGCCGTGACCATCACCTTCAAGACACTGGCAAAAAACTAAAAATACTTCCTGTATGGGAGGGGTTATATGGGAGGAACATTCTTACTATTGGTTGCCAGTGTCCAATCACCTAAAGGTAGCATATAACCTAGATAGTCATTACTATGGTGCTCTGTGTCCCGTGATGTACGATAAAGAAAATACAGTTTACCCACTTCACGCCTGCAGGGCGTACATGTACGTCCTCCGGTATCAGTGGTTATACCAGAATGATGCCTGCACCTACAGGCATCATCCTGGTATTGATCTTTTCAGGTGGTGATTCTGAATAAGGAAGAAGTGATCCGAGTGGCCAATTAGCCACTCGTTCACTTCTGCGGGTGGCGGAAAGTGTCACACCCGCCTCCTGCTGCCTTAATCGGGCTCTCTGGTCCCATTGCGGGGGCCAGGAGCAATGCGGCCAGTGGCAATGGCTGCCCTGTACAGAGAGAGAGAGGAGCAGATGTTGTTTCCCTCTCTCTATAACCCTGGCAACTGGGAGCGACGAGTAGTTCATCCCTTCCGGTTCCACCCCTTTGTTTACCTGGCCACCAGCGTGTCTGATCAGCTACTTGGGAGGCTAGAGGAGAGATTTCGGGTCTAATAGATCCCAAATCTCTCCATAAAAAGGACATCTCACAGCCTACACTATCACAAATAAAAGAAACAGGGGGGAGCCTCTAAGTGTAGTATTAAAACAATAATATTTATTGCACAAGATTAAAAACACTTACAAGATATGTGGGATATAAGTGGGAATAATGCTAGTTATAAGTATGTAGTCCTGTCAGTTCTACTGCGTCCCACAGGCTGCTCGCATGATCCGGGTAGCTGGGACAGGTTCTGGTGTGATGTTAAGCTGAATAGCTGTACATACAGGAAAACTAGGAAGTAGTCAGCTCCATGCTGTCCAGCTTGAACTGGAAGAGGAAATGATGTCACCAGCAGGGGGCGGAAGGGGTCAGGACTGTCTCTGTGGAATAAAAGGCTATGCACTTGGAGCTCACAGCTCTTTTTACTGTTGAGTTGAGGCCACTGGGGCGGTTTTCAGGCACTTTAGCGCTAGAAATTGTCTAAGCACCTGAAAACCGCCTCCCATTCATTCCAGCGTGTGTCTTTTCACACTGGGGCGGTGCGCTTGCGGGACATTTAGAAAAGTCCTGCAAGCAGCATCTTTGGGGCGGCTTGGGAGCGCTGCATTTAGTGCTCCCAAAATACCCTGCCCATTGGAATAAATGGGCAACGCTTTCAAAGCGCTTGGAAAAACTGGAACTTTTACCCTTTTTTGGGGTAAAAAGTGTCCCACTAGCAGCCGAAAAGTGCCGCAAAAGCGCCGCCAATACGAGCGGCACTTTAGTGCTAGTGGCCGGCGCTTTCAGTGTGAAAGTAGCCTTAGACAGATAACAGCAATCACATGATCGTTGATCACACCTGAAGAAGTCACATGTCCAGTTACGCAACGGGCAGAGCCAGGTGACACCTGGACGGAGGTTGAAACCAAAAGTAGCAGTAAAACAGTGCCATTTTATGCAATCTCAGTTGGTTGGACGCTCTTTGAGTGTTTCCTATGTAGTTTTATTCAATCTTAAACAAACACTACACTATCTTCGGACCCTTTTCTACTTTTGAGATACGCAGGTGAGGCAAAGTGGGTGCCTACTGCCTCTTAAAAGAGATACACATTTATGTCTCCAAGGACCATCACCATACCATCCAGGGAGGAGTGAATGCATGGAGGATCCCAGGTGCATGTGACTGTAAATATTAAGCTATAATATTTATGGATCTTAAAGTGGATGTAAACCCAATGTCATCCTTTCTAAACTACTGCCATAGGGGTTATCTATAAGGATATACATGCCTCCTGCATGTATCTTTACGTGTCAAATGTCTCCCCTCTGTCGGTTACGAGACCCAAAAAAAACTGCATATTCTGGGGGTGGGTCGGTTGTCTGGATCTCGGCGGGTGGAGTCGTGATGTCAGTAGACTCCCCAACCATCTGTACACCCCCCTTGTCAATATGCATTTTCTCCTGTGTATTTCTTACACTGAACTTCTGCTATGATCTCTAACATCCAGTGAAAAGACAGGAAAGTAACCACATGACTTAAACATGCCAAATCATGCTGAGGTGTGGAACAGCCAATCCTTGCATAGCTGCTGAAGAAAGGAGTGGGGGTGGGAATTAAAAAATAATGCATGTCTTAGGCTAGTGCACGAGATATGTAAATCACCTGTCACTCACAGCAAGGGGGAGGATGTGACAAAGTTTTTCTCTGTTTGTCAAGTTTTATCTGACTGAACAATAAAAGAGGATTGCTCAGAGCTGGATTAACTCTTTGTGGCAAGACTGGGCTCAAATGATAGGAAATCTTACTCTACATTATGACATCAAAAAACAAAACAAAAAAATTTCGGGTTTACATCCACTTTAATTTGAGGCGAGTAATTACTTTGGAAGGTGGTGGAGCACTAGTCATTCATTCTTGGGGGGCATTTCAAGCACTTTATCACCATTCATATAAAGTGCAATAAAAAAGGCCCTAACAATATATATGTATGAAATTTAACACAAAAGAAGGATATAATCCCAAAAAGTGCTCAAGTGCCAAGAAACAAAGAAAGTGCATAGAAGTCCTTTCAATCAGTATGAAGATGTCTGTGAATTGTGAATCTTCCACCGACCAATCTAAACAGTTATTGGATCCTTCAGTGTATGGGCCTGTATCACCAAATACCACCAACTCATAAAATGGAAACTCGTCAGAAGCACATGCTACAGTAAATGTAGAGGACACAGCATGTATTTCAGGTAAGATAAGGTATTTCAAGTAAGGGTTTGGTCAAATAATGTATGCACCAGCCCACAACCGTCTCCTTTCGGTAGCACCAGAGCTTGATCCTGGCTGTAGCAATTAAAACTTGCACAGGAGCCGACAGAATGCAGCAAAAGTGTAGTATTTATTTAAACAATGGTCAGTGCATGTATAAAACAGGTAATGTCAGCCAAAAAACAGTTGCAACTCACACAGAAAGCGGCTGCTGATCTGGATCATGCAGCAGCATAACGTCGGCATAGAGTCTCCGTTCCAATGCGTTTCGTCCAATAGGACATCTTCAAATCCTATAGGTCAGTGAAGGAAAATGCACAGACGTCTCAATTCTGATTGAAAGGACTTTTATGCATTCTTCGCTTCTTGGCACTTATGCACTTTTTGGGATAATATCCTTCTTTTGTGTTGAACTTTATACATATATGTTGTTATGGGATATTTCTATTGCACTTTATATGAATGGTGATATATGGTACACTAACTAATTTGGCGCTGCATATATTTATACATGGTTTACAATTTTGGGGTTCTTTATATCTACCCTTTTATATCAGCAGCTATCTTTTCACCACAGCACAGACTAAATATTTAGATACTGTACCTAATTATTTAAAGTGACCCGGTCACTCTGATGAGTTGTAGAATACTTGCAGTGGCTGGGGAGAGGAGATGCAGTGGCTTTTTGATACACAAGACATCAGAAAGGTAAGTATTTCAACTTCTTTTACAGATGAAGGTGTTAGGTGAGGTTTTGTGTAAGTGACTCTGGTTGAGTGACAGGGTCATGTTAAAGAAAATGAAAATAGTTTACAATCCACAGTGCTTTAGAAAGCTAAATGTTCTTGTTTACAACTATTTTAAATTTTGGGATTTATAGACTAGAGATTCTTAGCCCCCTTGCTTGCCTATACAAGGGGATTTGAAAGCCGAACGTATCCATTTTACATTATAGAGAATGTGACACCACAAGTAAAACAATCCCAGCTGCAGAAACAGTGAGACTTCATGTAGAAGAGCTCTAGTCAAGTAAAGTTTATATGCTGAGGACCAGTGGGTGATTTGGTTCTGCATCATCCAACCATTTAAGTTATTGTTTATCGATGTACTCCGCTTTTAGGTAGCTACACACTAGGTTCCAAGGGAGCCCAGCAGCTCCTAAACTCTGCTAAAAGCCTATATGTACATTAACACAGGCTTTTATGGAGTTGGGTTTAGGAGCTTTGGCAAAAAAAACTTCAAAAGCTCCTAAACTCAAGTTTAGTAGCTGCCAGTGTACAGTGTGCCAGCCTAACAACTTAAATACAGTATATCAATTGCTTATAAAACATGTTCCAACAACCATTTACAGGCGGTCCCCGGTTACAAACAAGATAGGGTCTGTAGGTTTGTTCTTAAGTTGAATCTGTTTGTAAGTCAGGACAGGTACATTTTTTTTTAAGTGTAGCTCCAGCCAAAAAAAACTAATTTTTAAGCTTTTTGGATAGCATAGGGAAGGGTTAACACACCTGTAACGTTTTTTTTTTTTTTTTGCTGTCTATTGGATTGGATTTTGAAAATTTTGGGTTGTTGTGGAAACAAGCCTTGGTGATAAAGCATCAGTGGAGGTAGCCTTTTCCCATAATAACTCTCACAGGAGTGAATTTCCCTTCCTAGGGGTAGATTTCCTCTCATTTCCTGTTTTCTCCCTCCGTTTGCAAGTCAGATATTTGTAACTAGGGGACCGTCCGCCTGTATCTAGATCAGCCTTTCTCAACCAATGTGCCGCGGCACACTGGTGTGCCGTCAGAGGCTCTCAGGTGTGCCGCGGGATCAGGGGAGAGAAGGGCTGTCAGATGAGCCCGATCTCCCGATCCCCTGCCGAACTGTACATCGACACTGTGAGAAGCTCCGTCAACCTCAGCAAAGTGAAAGTAAAGTGCAGGGGAGTGTGCTGTGCTCTCTGCTTCCCCCTACAGTGCAGTACCTGGCTGAATGAGGAAACTGGAAAGGTACTGTGCTACAAGCTAGATTTGTTTTAAAAGGGCTTTATACATGTGTCTGTGTGTGTGTGTGTGCATGTGAGTGTCTGACTGTCTGTGTGTGTGTGTCTGTGTCTGTGTCTGTGTGTGTCTGTGTCTGTGTGTGTCTGTGTCTGTGTGTGTCTGTGTCTGTGTGTCTGTGTGTCTGTGTGTCTGTGTGTGTGTGTGTGTGTGTGTGTGTGTGTACATATGTCTGTATGTGTGTGTGTGCGCATGTGCATGTGTCTGTGCGCGCATGTGCATGTGTCTGTATGTGCGCGCATGTGCATGTGTCTGTATGTGTGTGTGTACATGTGCATGTGTGTGTGTGTGCGTGTGTCTGTATGTGTGCATCTGTATGTGTGAGTGTGTGCGCATGTGCATGTGTCTGTATGTGTGTGTCTGTATGTGCGTGAGCATGTGAGTGTCTGTATGTGCGTGAGCATGTGAGTGTCTGTATGTACGTGTGTGTGTGTGTGTGTGTGTGTGTGTGTGTGTCTGTCTGTCTGTATGTGTGTCTGTATGTGTATATGTGTGTCTGTGTGTGTGTTTGTACATGTGTGTGTGTGCATGTCTGTATGTGTGTGCATGTGTCTGTATGTGTGTGTGTACAAGTGCCTGTATGTGTCTGTATGCCTGTGTGCACATGTATGTGTCTGTATATGTGTGTGTGTGTATATATATATATATATATCTTACTTTTAATCCGGACACCCCCCCTCCATTCCTGTACCATCAGAACTGCTTTTGTAGGTCTTGTTTGTGATAGCAGCAAGGACTGCTTCTCCTCTGAAAAGCAACCCATGCACAGATCGCTTTTCAGAGGCATTTGACAGACGGTACAGGAGGCATTATGTTGCCTCCTCACCACCTGTTTTAATGCAGCATCACTACACCACAACCGTGCAATGAACACAGTTGCAGTGCAGCCCCATTCACCCTGGGTATACCTCCAGCTGCAGCCACAGCATGTGTACACCCCCAGCTGCTGTCTCTGCAGCTAAAGGGGAAGAAGTTGGGGGTGGTAAAAACAGCTTAACCATGTGCTTTTACCACCCCTCCAACCTGACATGTGAACAAGCCCTTGGTTCACATCTGTGTGGCTGCGTGTAGGGCAGCCCATTCATTTCAATGGGCTTCCCTAACCACAAAAATTCAGGGAAGGAAGTCCCCAACCTTTTTTTTTTTTTTTAAATTGCACGGCACCAGAAGCACATTTTCCAATGTGTGAGGTACCATTAAGAATTAATGGCACCCCTAAAGAGCAGAGCATTTGTCTGTGTGTCAGGAACGAGTGCGATTTTGCGCATGTTCCGCGACACACAGTAACGTGAACTAAGCCTTGGACTGGGGTGCCTCAAGACTGAAAATACTTTTTAAGGGTGCCCCGACTGGAAAAAGGTTGAGAAACACTGATCTAGATCACCATCTTAAAGATCAATGTAGGGCATGACAAGAATTTCTTAAAACGGTCGTTTTGCGGTCATACATTTAGGCTTAGTGTATACGGGACGTTTTTACAACCTCTCCTGAAAGATTTAACTTGACAGATAGCACGTTTAAAACGTCCGTTTTGCCGCGTTTAGCAGTGTTTTTCTGTTTAGAAGCGTTTGAAAAAAAAATTTTTTTTTTTTCAAAATAGCCAAAAATGAAAAAAAGCCTCTAAACGAAACGCGGGTAAATGCGAGTTACCCCATTTAGCAGGGTTTGGCGCTTGAAATGCCTCTAAACTCAGCATCTGAACTCATTTTTTTGCTTTCCAAAAAGGCCTCTAAACTCAACTGCCAAGAAAAACCATAAACGACCCTGTGTACATGTACTGATAAGATTACAGAGGAGAGTTAAGGAGCAGTTGAAAAAAATGCCCAACTGCTCCTAAATGTCCATTTAGCAGCAGCAGTGTACACCTTAGACTTCTTCACAAATATACAAGATTCATAAGAACAGGTCACAGTGAATTGATAACAGTATCCTCATTTAACGTTTCATATCTGCAGCCTGTCCTGGATGCTAGGTCACTTCCAGGCTGGTATCTGGATGGCAGCCAGTTCCTAAGTCACTGTTAATGCTGCTGTGCAGTTCTATCACCCCATCTGGCGTTGTCTTTAAGGCCAAGTCACCTATTCCCATGCCAATTTTCCAATGAATGGTACAATTTGTTTCCATTAGCAATTGCTGTAATTAAATAGCACTGTCTGCACATGTGATACAATGATTAAGTAAGCAATAAAATGACCTGGGTAACGAAGGTGTATATAACAAATTAGCCATTCATAATGAAGATCAGACACCCTGTTCTAAATAGAGCATTGTATTTAACAATAAGTTGTAAAACCAGTTGAGGATAAGAATGTTAATTTAACAGATTACAGAATGGACAGTATACTTACATTTTATTCCTGTGCTATTATCTTGCATAGCGTGTATTCATTTGTAACAGAGGCTGCATGTGATCGCTCAGCCGCGTCATCCATTCACAGTGTTCTTGCTTTTGCAACTGTCGGCTTGTAGTTCTCAATGAACTACCAGAACGATGTCGATTGCTCTAGGTAAATCACGGAGCTTCCTGTCAGAGTTTAACTGCCTGCCTGTGTCGGAGGTACGAGCAGACAGCTACACAGAGTCTGCAGAACCGTGGCATTACACCCTCGATCTGCTGGCTGATTATGGGTGTAATGTATTACAGGCCCTTAACAAAAAAATAAAATGAAATGCATATTTTTTTACCTGCAAAAAAAATGTGCATTTATTTTATTTTTTTGTAAAAGTGAACTTATTCTTTAATCATGGAGCTCTTTTATTTAAAATACAGTGGAAACTCAGTTTGCGAGTAACGTGGTTAACAAGCGTTTCGCAAAACGAGCTCTGTATTTCTAAATATCCTAACTCGGATTGCGAGTGATGTCTCGCAAAACGAGCAGGATTTAGGCCAAAAGCGGTGTGCAGTACCACTTTTGGCCTGAGGTGGGGGGCGCCGGAGCCGAGCAGAGCCCAAAGTCGCCAATCGGAAATGCACAGAAAGGCCCGAGGACAGTTCGGCTGACCTCGGCAAACCTCGGAAAGGCTCATGAACGGAGTCTTTCCGAGGTCCGCCGAAGTGTGCTCGGGCCTTTTTGGCCATTTCCGAGGCAATCCAGCGCCCCCCGCCTCTGGCCGCATGAGGTATTGCATCCCATTGAAGTCAATGCGGAACAAATTATTTTCGTTTCCATTGACTTCAATGGGAAAACTCGCTTTGATATGAGAGTACTTTGGATTACGAGCATACTCCTGGAACGGATTATGCTCGTAATCCGAGGTTCCACTGTATAACTAAAAGCAAAACTTTCTGGACAGAGTGGAGAGGGATTAGAACACCATCAGGTTTTTATTGCGGTCTGTGTCCCCATTATCATTGAAAGTAAAAGAAAAATCACAAATTTGGGGCTGCCCCAAAAAAAGCAATAGAGGGGAAAACTCCCACTAGTTCTGGTGACCTTGGAAGCCACAATGGATTCCCTTAATTTTCAGGGATTTGCTTTTAATTCCTGTTTTGGCTATGGGACAGGAAGTGAGGGTAAATCCAAACTGATCCTAATTCCTAATGATAAAAGTGGTTGATTTATTAAAAAACATTTACATTAATAAAACTAAGAGACCATTTTTTTTCAATTGAGGTCTTCACTTGATAACAAACTGCTTAACAATACAGTGGGGTTGATTTTCTAAAGCTGGAAAGTGCACAATGTGGTGCCACGGTGTATAGTAGTAGTAGTGTATCAGCTTCTAACTTGAACTTCATTAACCACTAAGCCACCACCCACCGTCATATGACGGCGGGACGAGGCTTCTCTTGTTCTGGGCGGACGTCATATGACGTGATCGCCCTCCCGAGCCACTAGGGGGCGCGCGCGAGCTCGCTGCGTCGTTTGGGACCCGGTGCGCGTGCCCGGCGTCCGCGATGTCCGCCGGGCACCCGCGATTGCCGGGTAACAGAGCAGGACCGTGGATCTGTGCATGTAAACACAGATCCACGTCCTGTCAGAGAGGAGAGGAGACCGATGGCGTGTCCCTTGTACATAGGGACACCGATCGGTCACCTCCCCCAGTCAGTCCCCTCCCCCCACAGTTAGAATCACCTCCTTAGGTCATACATTAACCCCTCGAGCACCCCCTAGTGTTAACCCCTTCCCTGCCAGTCACATTTACACAGTAATCAATGCAATTTTATAGCATTGATTGCTGTATAAAAATGTGAATGGTCCCAAGTGTCAAAAGTGTCCGATATGTCCGCCGCAATATCGCAGTCACAATAAAAATCGCAGATCGCCGCCATTACTTGTAAAAAATAAATAAATAAATAAAAATGCTATAAATCTATCCCCTATATTGTAGATGCTATAACTTTTGCGCAAACCAATTAATATACGCTTATCGCGATTTTTTTTACCAAAAATATGTAGAAGAATATATATCGGCCTAAACTGAGGAAAAAATTTGCTTAAAAAATTGGATATTTATTATAGCAAAAAGTAAAAAATAGTGTTTTTTTCAAAATTGTCGTTCTTCTTTTGTTTATAGTGCAAAAAATAAAAACCGCAAAGGTGATCAAATACCACCAAAAGAAAGCTCTATTTGTGGGGAAAAAATTATAAAAATTTCATTAGGGTGCAGTGTAACATGACCGCGCAATTGTCATTCAAAGTGCGACAGCGCTGAAAAACTGAAAAATGGCTTGGGCAGGAAGGGGGTGAAAGTGCCCTGTATTGAGGTGGTTAATTAAGCTTTGACAAAAAAAACCTGGAAGTTAATTAGTTTCTATGAAGCGCTGCACCAGATTTTGCACTCTCCAATTTTAGTAAATCAACCCCACAGTGTTGCATCGTTCAATATTTTAATTGATGATAGATCATTTTGCAATCACCCATACCTAAATCAATTACACAATTGTTACATTTACTGTGTCTACACACTGTACTCACTGACATACCTGCTCAACAGCATTACAGTGGAAGTAAAGGCAAAACCCAACTAACTGAACCTACTCTTACTTAGCCACATTCTAAGCCTAATCTATCTAGCCCTGTAAAGAAAAAATAAATAAACAAATAAAAAAAACATTCACTCTACTTACCTGTTCTGCAGCAGCTCTGGTCCGGTCCCACGCTATGCTGTCAGCGGTGGCTTCAGTGTGTAGGCGTGTGTAGGAGAGGCAGCAGACAGCAGAAGCCCCATAGGAACTCTATGAGTGATGTCACTTGCCAACCATTGTCGGCTTTCTCCTGGAGCAGATGCAGAACTGGCAAGTATAGCAACTTTTCCTTTACAGGGCTCAATAGATTAGGCTAAAGCCTCGTACACACAATGAGATTATCAGACGAATGATCGTTCGGTTTTTTTTTTTGCATGCAAATCTCAGATCGAATCTGATGAGTTTACAAAAGTCACGAAAATTCCCGTACGACAGAAAAAAAATTCGGAAGTGATGTCATGTGTTGTAATGCATTTGTATTGCATTTTCGAACGATAGCTGTACTGATTAAACGAAAATCGTACGATCTGGCACCATACAAAAAACGGAAAATTGTATCATACTTACCGTAATTTTCCTTTCCTGGTGCCTATCCATGGCAGCATACTAGTGATAGAGCTCCGCCTCGACTCCTCCCTCAGGACCAGTGAATAGCATAAATTAAAGACGTAGTCCCTCCCCCAACATTCTCCGTAAAATAGAATACCGAGGGTGGGAGCGTATGCTGCCATGGATAGGCACCAGGAAAGGAAAATTACGGTAAGTATGATACAATTTTCCGTTTTCCTGGTGCCTCCATGGCAGCATACTAGTGATAAATAACTAGCTGACACGGGTGGGATAATGCTTAACAATAAATGTTTAATTAGAATGAGACATCGCAGCCTGAACTGCCCTTCTCCCGAACTCAACCGTTGTGAGAGCTCCTGGGTCGATACGGTAGTGTCTGAGGAAAGTATTGCGAGAAGACCAGGTGGCGGCCCTGCACACCGTCTCTAATGACACGTTAGCCCTTGCTGCCCAGGAGGTTGAGACTGCCCTTGTGGAATGAGCACTCACTCGGGATGGAGGTTCCATATTCTTTATCCTGTAGGCCTTCTGGATTAGCTTTACCACCCAAGATGCCAGAGTTCTGATGGAAGCTTCTTTGCCCCTGTATTTGCCGAATGGAACAATGAAGAGTCTTTCCGAGTTCCTGAAGGATCTAGTGGCCTCTAGGTAGGCTCTGAGCACTCTGGATATGTCCAGCTCGTGACATGATCCTGAATCTGCTTCAGCAAATACCGGTAGTGCCCAGGGCTCCAAAAGGTGGCTTGGAGTAGTGACCTTAGGTGTGAACCCCCGAAGGGGACGAAGTTCTACTCTATCGTGATAAAAAGAGATGTGGTCATCACCTATTCCCAACGAGTGGAGTTCTGAGATCCTTCTACCAGATGTAATGGCTAACAGAAAAACCGTTTTCAGTGTTATGTTCCATATTGTCAGTTGTTCCACTGGGGTAAATGGATGGTCAGAGAGGACTTCAAGGACCAGGGCTAAATCCCACTTGGGAAAAGACCGTCTGGCAGGTGGCCGGATCTTCAGCACTCCTCTGAGGAAAGTGACTACTAAGGGCTCTTCCGCCCATCTTTTATATGTTGCAGCAGAAATTGCTGCTACTTGTACTTTGAGAGAACTTAGGCCAAGACCCAGATCAAGTCCTGATTGGAGGAAGCCGAGAACACCTGATGTAGAAGGAGAGATTGGATTAAACTCATTTGAGGCAGCAAATGACAAGAACTTGTCCCATATTCTAGAATATATAGCATTGGTTGCTGGTTTCCTGGCTCCCAGGAGGGTTGTTATGACCCCTGGGGAGCATCCTAGGGACTCGAACCTTCGCCTCTCAACCTCCAGATTCGAAGGTTCAGCTTCTGAGGGTCTGGATGAATTAAACTGCCCTGCGTCAGAAGTTGAGGGAAAGGATGGATCCTGATTGGAGAGCTCACACTGAGACGCATAGCTAGAGGAAACCAAGGTCTCTTCGGCCAATATGGGAGTACTGCCAGTACCTGGACTGTTTCTCTGAGAAGTCTCAGGAGGAACTTGAATATTAATGGCCGGGGAGGGAAGGCATATGCGGTGGTGAACCTCCAGGGGCATGACAGGGCATCTACTTCCTTCGCTTGCGTATACGGAAGGCGAGAGAAGAACCTGGTCAGTTTTGTATTCCCCGGGGTGGCAAATAGGTCTACTTGAGGGGGATCCCAGAGGCTGGCAATCTGATGGAAGACCTGGGGATGAAGAGCCCACTCGTTGTTGTTCAAGAATTTCCTCGACAACGTGTCTGCTTCCGTGTTCAACCTTCCCGGGAGATACATCGCCCTGAGGTCTAGGACGTTCTTCTCTGCCCAGAGCATAATCGGCTCCACTTCCCTGAGGAGTGATGTGCTGCGAGTGCCCCCCTGCCTCTGCAGGTATGCGACAGCTGCCCTGTTGTCCAGGCGTAGAAGTACTCTCTGGCCCCTGACCTGAGAAGCCAATGAAGTTAGTGCCAAGAATGCTGCTCTCATCTCCAGTATGTTGGATACTACTCCCTGGGTGGAGCAGGACCATCTCCCCTGTATCCTGGTATCCCCGCAATGGGCTCCCCAGCCCTGTCCACTTGCGTCGGACGTAACTGTGATCCAGAAGAGGGAACCCAGATAGCGAGGTTTTGAGAGGTTTTCCGGCAGAGTCCACCAATGAAGGCTCCTGCGCATTGCTCCCGTCAGCAGAATTGTCTGAGAGAGTTGCTGTTTCTTCCACTGCGCCAAGAAACCCGTCTGAAAATACCTCAAATGCCAATGGGCCCAAGGAATCATCGGTATACAGGCAGACATTGTGCCAATGAGGCTCAGGCATTGCGACGCCGTTAGATACCGGCTCGCAATGGTTTTGACCATCTTCTGGATAATAATCCTCATCTTCAGGGATGGTAATGACACTGTCCCCTCCCGGGTGTTGAACATCGCGCCTAGATAGATCATCCGCTGTGTAGGTGCCAGCTGACTCTTCTCTGAGTTTATCAACCATCCTAGTTCTCTCAGAGACTGGAGAAGGATGTCTCGGTGATACACCAACTGACCCGGACTGCTTGCTAGGAGGAGGATGTCGTCCAAATAGTGGTATATCCTCAAACCCCTCTCCCGCAGGGGAACCAAAGCGGATATTAGAATTTTGGTAAACACCCTGGGGGAGGTGCACAGCCCAAAGGGCAGGGCTTGGAACTGCAGGTGGATCCGACCTACTGCAAATCTGAGATACTTCTGAAAGGCAGGTAGAATTGGCACGTGTAAGTACGCATCCTGCAGATCGATTGATATCATCCAATCTGTTGGCTGTACTGCCTGAATATTTGTTTGTAGAGACTCCATCTTGAAGCTTTCTGGGTGTATGTGCCTGTTGAGTCTTTTTAGATCGATCACAGGCCTCCATCCACCCGTTCTCTTTGGAACCAGAAATAGAGTGGAATAGAAGCCTGCGAAGCGCTCCGCCAAAGGAACCGGCACAGCTGCTCCCTGAAGTTGGAGTGACGATACGAATTGTCTTAGGGCTTGAGCCTTCAGCAGAGAGGATGGAATTTCTGTTCGTGTGAACGAATTTTGAGGTGGAGGATGAGAGAAACTCCAAAAGTGTCCCCATTGGATTGTTGAGAGAACCCAGGGATCCTGGCATTTGCTGGCCCAGACTGGAAGAAAGAATTTTAGTCTGGCTCCCACCGGGAGTGTCTGGGCTAATCTGGCGTCAAAAGGACTGCTTCTGCTCATGTGGAGTCTGAGGGGCCTTCGACTTTCTGCCCAAGAAAGATGCCTGAGTGCCCCTCCAGGGTCTTCTGCCGTCTCTGAACTGCCTTGCTTGTCTGAAATCTCTAGGGTTTGACTGGCGGAACCTGGAAGAACCCCCTCTGGATCTTCGCATCCTTCTGTCTTGGGGGAGCATACCTGACTTTCCTCCTGACAGCCTAGATATGGCTTTATCCATTTTGTCTCCGAATAATGCCTTCCCGTCGAACGGGATTTTGCACCAATTTTGTTTGGACGCCAAATCCGCCGTCCATGGTTTTAACCACAAGGCCCTTTTTGCCATTACTGAGTGCAGCATAGATCTTGCTGAACACCTAATTGTGTCAATAGCTGCTACTCCAACGAAGTCTGCTGACAATCTAATTTCTTCCAGAGCTTTAATTATGTCTTCCTTGGGGACATCCTGGCGTAGAGCTGTTTCAATGTTATCCGTCCAAGCTCTAATGGCATTAGATACGGAGGTGAGGGCGATCGCTGGCTTACATGCCGCTCCTGCAGCTAAATAGCTCCTCTTGAGATCTAGATCGATTCTTCTGTCAAGAGGATCCTTGAAAGAAGCGGAATCTTCCATAGGCAGGGTAATATTCTTTGCGAGTCGCACCACTGATGCGTCTACCACTGGCATGGAGTTCAGTGACTGTGTTCCCGACTCCGGTAGGGGATACAATTTATTGAAACGGCCCAATGACAGTTTTTTATCAGTTCTTGACCATTCGTTTTGAATGATTTGCGTAATTTCTCCCATCAAAGGGAAGAAAGCCTGTTTCCTTTTGAGGAATGGGAAGTAGCTTTTTGCTTCCTGGGGAGGTTCTTCAGTATCCTCCCAAGCTATTGCGGCTCTTACTGCCTGGATGAATGGCTTTACCAATGAATGGCTGAAGCCGGAAGGATCTGACTCATCTGACGAATCGCCCGAAAGGTCTTCAGGTGGGGAATCTCTGGCCAGTCGGCCTGATGGAGGTAGAGGCGTACTGGCTGCGGAGGGACCAGGAAGAACAAGCTCAACATCCTGCGCCTGGGACGTCTGCGGGACTGGCTGGGCAGGAACCAAGGCCGCAAGCTCAGAGAAGGAGTCCTTCATAGTTCTTTTGAGCAGGTCCACCACCTGTTGGTTTTCTAACTCGCGGCTGGACGCATAGTCCGCGAAACAATCCTTGCAGACTACTTTATTCGGTAGCGGACTAGCCCCACAGGTCCAGCACTTCTTCTTTTCGTAGGATCTAGGAGAGGAGGACCGGTCCCGTCTTCTGGATCTTGATCTATGTCGCGAAGAATGGGACTCACGTCTTGATGAGCGGGACCGGTGGCGTGAAGAACGAGATCTGCGACTTGGGCTGTCGTCATCGCGGTGCCTTGAGGATTTTTCGGTCCTCTTGGAGTGGGCAGGGCTATGATTTTAAGAAAAAATCATGTCAGGCCAGTGAGCGCACTTTTTTTTTTTTTTTTTATACTCACGTATAGGTGGTCCCATACCTAACGGAAGTGTGAGGATCTTTGTTGCGAGATGAATGGCTCATTGCGGAGTTGGGCATAAGGATCAGCTGCGGAAAATAGCAAGAAAAGGTAAGGAAAGAAAAAGAAGTTTTTTTTTTTTTTTTTTTTTTTTTTTTTAAATACTTACCACAGAGCAGCCTTTAGAGAAACCTAGCAGGGCACAGCTGAGGCGACTCTGACTGATAGCTCTCAAAGCTGACCTTAAATACCCTAGGGGTGGGTGGGGCAGTCCCATAAACACCCAGTCTCTCTCTCTTTTCGTTTTTTTTTTTTTTTTTTAAAGAAAAGGGCTAAACTGGCCCTTTTTCCAGAGACCAAGATGGCCGCCGGAGTGCCGAGAGACCGCACATGCGCCCGCGCATGCGCAGTAGAGCCGAGGACGTAAAGCCGAGAGAAAACACCTGACCAATGACGGCTGTAAGTTCCCCGGATCGCGCATGCGCAATACGGCGGAGGGGACGCCGGACCGCGCTGCCGAAGGGAAAACAGAACACAAGGCCCCCCACAGCAGCAGGGCGACGGATGTCGATCCTAAAGGCCACAGCATGACAGAAACATAACAGGTATCTAAACAAAAGGAACTTCTTGCACCCTCTTCAGTGTATAATCTCTTTTCATTAAGGGAAGAAAGGGGAGGACAGAAAAAGGGAAGAGGGGAGGGAAAGACATATGCATCTTCCTTTTCTTCTTTTTTTTTTTTTTTTTTTTTAAATGAGAAATGGAAAAAAATGAAAAATCACAAGCCTGAAAGGATGGGAGCTGATCCTTTTGCGACTCCTTTTGCCTTCATCATAGGATATGGTGGCAGACTGCGTTCCTGTGAGGAAACTCTGCAAGAAGACCCCAACAGATCCACAGAGGGGTTCCCAGTCTTATCAGCGCTGTGAGCGGCCCAAGAACAGGGACTGCGCACGGGAAAGGCTAAACCCGGCGGACGCTGCCGACTGCAGAGGTATGGACATACTGCTACTCTTCACCAGCACAAGAGGTATGAGGAAAAAAAGGAGAATGTTGGGGGAGGGACTACGTCTTTAATTTATGCTATTCACTGGTCCTGAGGGAGGAGTCGAGGCGGAGCTCTATCACTAGTATGCTGCCATGGAGGCACCAGGAAATAAATTTTCGGGCATGTCCGATAGAATAATATCAGATGAACTGTCATGAACGGCTCTCGAAAGCTCTGTACTAACGATCCGATTATCGTACGATCGATTTGAAAGCAGTATTTTCCGTACGATTTTCTGATGGTGTGTACGGGGCATTAGAATGTGGCTGAGAGTATGTTTTAGAGTTAGTTAGGTTTTTCCCTTCCACTTTAACAGAGAATGGTTATATAATCTTTACGTGGCTGGGGGTAGTAGAAACCTTAGAAAGGTTTATATTTAGACACAAGGTCTTCTTTAAATACATTTGATTTACAATTGCAAATAGAGGAAAGCTGTCTTTGTTAGTAGACTGTAATCCCAGGCGGAGCAGCGAACAGACGTCGTATTAAAATATCACTCTGTTAAATTACTCCCATGTTACAGTACTGTGCTTCCCAGCATCTGGTGCCTGCTTAATGTATCATTGCAAGTATGGCGTGAGCTGTCTAATGCTCTGGTGGCTTCTGGACGGACTAAATGTATCATACGCCTGATTCCCAGAAAAATATTGCATTATTAAAGAAATGAAAACCACTTATATAAAATAGCATATTCAGATGCACTATGCCAGTGGTCTCCAAACTGAGTCCCTTTGCTTGCCTTTATTCGGCCCTTGAGACATAATTCCTCCCACTGATGCCAACAATGGGGCACTATTTTTTTCTACTGACACCAACGATGGTGAACTATTCCTTCCACCGACACCAACGATGGGGTAAAATTATTTCCACTGGCAAAAAAAATGGGGCATTTTCCTCCCACTGACACCAATTATTTCTCCCCCTAGATCGGGTATGGTTTACGCCCACTGGGCAGAGTCCGGCCCCCTCTTAAAGTGGTGTTCCGGCCAAAATTATACTTTTTAAATAAAAATACCCCTATAATACACAAGCTTAATATATTCTAGTAAAGTTAGTCTGTAAACTAAGGTCTGTTTTGTTAGTTTATAGCAGTAGTTTGTTATTTTATAAACTTACAGCAGGCTGTGGCCATCTTAAGTGTGGGCATCTGAAGCCAGCCTGTATTTCTTCCTGGATCTCATCCTTGCAGATCTTGCACATACTCAATGCAGCACAAGCACTGTAATAGGTTTCAGGTCAGGTTTCCATAGCAACGGCAGTGTCAGAGGAAGTTGCCGCCCCTTCCCAGAAGGCATTGCAAACAGGAAATGATGCGATGGGCCACGGCCAGGGAGGAGGAGGTGAAAAATGAATACAGCAGATATACAGTAGGTGCTGAGAAAAAAAAATTTAAAAATATCCAATTCGTTTACAGTGCACAGTTTAGTGAGGGATGCTGAAGAGTTGTAAAAGTGAGTGGAACTCCACTTTAAGTCTGAAGGACAGTAAACTGGCTCTTTCTTTAGAAAGTTTGGAGGCCCTTGCATCATGCCATTGTTTAGAGAATAAAAAGTGCTAAACCAGCCACAACTTTTATTCATTTGTCCAGTAAACAGAAGGGTAGACGATCAAAAATCATTTATTAGGTGCAGAGTCTGAAGAACACGCACAAAAATTCGGCAATTTTACTCAGTTTATGGCCGCATACCAGCATGAAGATACAATGGTCATCAGGAACAATATTGATGGTGTCCTGGCAAAGACAATCTGACAGAGGTTGTAACGCTAAGAGGGTGCGTCTACCCACACACCAATGGCGTGGGTACCCATCGCAAGGATTTTTTTTGGTCCTTTTTTGGTACCCCCCTCTTTCCTGCATAGCACCGAGCCATTTTTCCTAGATTTGCTTTTCCACTCTGCCCTACAGGAATACAGATCTTTATCTTCTGATCCCCTGTATGTCCTAATGAGACCTTACTCTGCAGTACATGCCGATGTATAGATGCAGTTTGAGTTGGTCTCCTGGATAACTAAATCGAAAAAATTAAAAATTAAAATAAAATAAAAAAAAAAAGTTTTTTTTTACGAGCATAGAATTTTAATTGTGCTTGTGTGCACTAAAAGTTATTTGACTATTTTTTACTAAACTTAATAATAGATTTGATAAACCCCTGCAATATATACACTATTACACTATATCATACATAACAGAATCTTGCACTATATTGTACATTGCACACTATATTGTACATTACATGTGTCTAACTAAAGTGTTTGTCAGTTGTTGGTAGTCCCCGTAGATTTTACTGCTACAGGGCGGCACCTGTGCGCCAGATCAGGTATATATACACGTGATCTGACACTTCCGGGTAGGGGGCACACATGTGTATCATGTTTTTTTCTGGATTTTTGGTTGATATTCTGTCTCTATTATTTAAAATATACCTATGATAAAAATGATAGACCCTTCATTTCTTTTTAAGGCCCCTTTCACAATTATGCGACTTGTCCTGCGACTTGGGACTGCAAAGTCGCATGACAAGTCATGCCCCATGATTTTCACTGAGCACCATTCATACCTGTGTGACTTCAAGTCGCACGACTTCAATAGTAGTCCCTAAACTACTATAGTCCGACTTTAATGCGAGTTGAGGTCCATAGACCTCAAGTTTACACAGGCATTCCCAGAAATCGCAGCAAAATCGCATCACAATCGTGGCAAAAATCACACAACATTCAAGTCAGTGTGTAAGGGGCCTTAGTGGGCAAACTTACAAAATCTGCAGGGGATCAAATAATTATTTCCCCCACTGTATATGTAGGATTTCCAAACACACCCCAGATCTTGCTTTTTTTTTATCAGGCAGGGGAGCCTAAATTATGATCTTTCATATGGGCCCACTGATTTTAAAAAGCGCCCCTGATTCCCTAATAATGTTCTGGGGGTTTCAAGTAATCTTCAGGCCTGAAATGTGCATCTTAATGTGTGCAAAAATGGAAAAAATGGCACCAGCAGCAAAACGGCTAATATGAAAACAATATAGCTTTACATGCACCTTTCACATTTTAAAGCAATCATCCAAAGAATACATTTTTGGACTAAAGATCTTTTTTAATAAAAGTACAAGGGGTTTGCAGAGGACTACAAGGGGAGAACAGCAACAGCATTGCCACAAAAATACTGATTTATCTCCAAGAACAATGGGTAGGGAAATAGATGCAAATTCTTAAATGAGTTGCCTGTGTGTTTACCAGGACTTACAGTATTTTCAAATTAGAAAATGTGTGATAACCAACACCTGTAAGTGCCTCATCACAATCGAGAACATCAGAAAGTCAAATGATTGCAAACCGTACCCAAAGCATGAGTATGGCTTGCATGGCTAGCTTTAGACTTTTTTTTTTACATTAGTGAGGGGCCGAGAAGCTGATTAACACGGTAATTTTTACTGATCTGCATTTAAATTTAAAAATGCCATTTAGATGGAAATAATGCAAATTCACTTACTTACTAAGAAGCCAAACGTGTGAACATAGGAAATGCCAGAATATATAATTAAACTTATAAACAGGAACATAAATTATAAACAGAAGCATAAATAACAAAAAAGGCTGTGTTTGCTACTCGGTAAAGTAGCACAGTGTTATGTGCTTAAAGTTTTCTCTCTTAGAAAGTCTGGCTGTAACCAAATTATCCTCTATGTCAATCAATTATCCTAGAAATGATTGTATATCACCAGATGTTCAGCAAGAGTGATGGCTGTCATTGGCGGACATAGAGTTGCAGATCAGCAGCACCAACGTGAAAATGGGGAGCTACAATCCAAGCAAAGCTGATAAATGCATGAATACAACTGCTAAAACATTAATCATGGAAAAAAAACACTACAACGTAGCATTAAGCTGATCACATTCATCTAACAAAGCCAAAAGATGTTCAATGTGATAGGTGGTTATATGAAAGTGAAAAGGAAAAAAAAAGCTAATTCCTGAGAGGCCAGAAAAGAGCAGGAGTATGCGTAGGACTACCTCCTTCCTGTAACTGTGCCAGGAAAAAGGGAAAGTGGCAGTTTATCTTACCAAGCTGTGTATAATTACCCTGTCAGTTCACATTATAGAGTCTCAGATTAGGTGAGCAGTCTAGCTGGGAGCTTGCTCGTGCTGCAGAGATACTGCTCTTGTAAGTATCTAATTCAGCAGTCTACCTGCATGTAGAGTGTCCGTGGGTATATATATATATATATATATATATATATATATATATATGTATATGTATGTATGTATGTATGTATGTATGTATGTATGTATGTATGTATGTATGTATGTATGTATATATATATATATATATATATATATATATATATATATATATATATATATATATATATATATATATATATATATATATATATATATATCACACACACTATATTACCAAAAATGATTGGGAAGCCTGCCTTTACACACACACACGCTTTAATCCGTAGGGAGTTGGTGCCCATTGGCAGCTATAACAGCCCCAACTCTTCCACTCCAGTTTGGGGTGGAAAAACTTGACTGGTCTGCACAAGCCCAACCCCTGAAAAACAACCCCACACCATAATTCCCCCTCCACCAAATGATTTGGTCCAGTGCACAAAGCAAGGTCCATAAAGACATCGATCAGCGAGTTTGGGGGGGGGGGGGGTATGAACTTGACTGGTCTGCATAGAGTACTGACCTCAACCCGATAGAACACCTTTAGGATGAATTAGAGCGGAGACTGAGAGCCAGGCCTTCTCGTCCGCATCAGTACCTGACCTCATAAATGCGCTTCTGGAAGAATGGTCAAACATTCCCATAGACACACTCCTAAACCTTGTGGACATCCTTCCCAGAAGAGTTGTAGCTGTTATAGTTGTAAAAAGTAGGCCAATTCAATATTGAACCCTACAGACTAAGACTGGGATGACATTAAAGTTCATGTGCGTGTAAAGGCAGGCGTCCCAATACTTTTAGTGATATAGTTAGAGAGTGTGAGTGTTTTTATTTAGTATACAATAGCACCAAGGGTAGCAAACGCACTAGAAATAACCATACAAATCCACAACAGGTATAGAGGCACACATATATACATACGTATTTTTTTATATATATATATATATATATATAATAAACACGAATAGAACTGAAATTACTCACCAGCTCTAGTCATTCATATATTAAAAAATAAATAAATAAAATGGGAAATATCTTTTTTTTTTTTTCACAGTGACCTGACATGGACTTGAACACTTCTAACGAGCAAACTCCCACGTATGATGTTTACCTATTGGTAAGCCTATAAGGCGGCTTAATAGGTACAGTAAATATATTTACTTTAGACGCAACCATACCCGTGCTATTCCTTTAGAGCCGTGCCATAAAGAGTGAGTCCCGCATGCGCGGAAGTGATGTCATTCATATCGCCAAAGCCCCACAAACCCAGAATAAAGAGTGGAGATGGAAGCGCCTTTCAGGTGACAGCACGCCGCTGGAGGGCTTCCTTTTCAGGCAAGTAATGTGCTAGTATGAGACTTAAACTGGCCGGTGCCTTTTTTTTTTTTTTTTAAAGTGCTGATGTCCAACCACCAAATACAGCATGCAGGTTTTAGGCTCAGTTTACACTGCCGTGACCTGAAAGTCGTGTGACTTATGCCCCGTACACACGGTCGGATTTTCCGATGGAAAATGTCCGATCGGAGCGTGTTGTTGGAAATTCCGACCGTGTGTGGGCTCCATCGGACATTTTCCATCGGATTTTCCGACACACAAAGTTGGAGAGCAGGAGATAAAATTTTCCGACAACAAAATCCGTTGTCGGAAATTCCGATCGTGTGTACACAAATCCGACGGACAAAGTGCCACGCATGCTCAGAATAAATAAAGAGATGAAAGCTATTGGCCACTGCCCCGTTTATAGTCCCGACGTACGTGTTTTACGTCACCGCGTTTAGAACGATCGGATTTTCCGACAACTTTGTGCGATCGTGTGTAGACAAAACAAGTTTGAGCCAACATCCGTCGGAAAAAATTCTAGGATTTTGTTGTCGGAATGTCCGAACAAAGTCCGACCGTGTGTACGCCCTATTACAGTGCAACTTTGCCTGGCGACTTGAGTACTACTTGATGAGACTGAAGCAACTTTCAGGGAATGCCTGGGTAATCTTCCTGTAATGTCAGATCCAAATCACATCAATATAGATGAGGTTTTGACTTGGAGTCGACTTCCATTAAAGTTTATGGGCACAAATCAGATAGACGTTGCCTTGAAGTAGTACAGGAACCTTTTCTAAAGTCAAAGTGACTTCAGTAGTGCTAATCAAGACCGCTCTCATTGACTAACATGGGATTTCACATGTCATGTCACTTGCTCTCGCAAGTCAGATGTTAAGTCGCAGCAGTGTGAACAGAGTTTTAATGTTAAAGTGTTTGCAAACATTAAAAAAAAAAATTAAATGCTAATAAAAACGGTGCCTTTTTGACTATTTACTATAGAAAATTTACCAGCAAGGTTTCAGTTTTTATACAGTAGCTGTCTGATCAGTGATGAATACCTGTTGATTCTGCCAACACCAATATTTTGGCTTCATGTGAAAGGTTGACAACACTAACCAAAGACTTCTACTGGTATGATAGAATTGTCCCCATGCCGACACGCTCCTGCTTTTGGTTGCCTGCAGGGTCCCCTAGTCAACTTTTGACGCTACGGGCAACTAAGCCTCCTGTTCTGCCCTGAAGTGTTGGGATTTGTCCAGGAGGCAGGCAGTTGTGGCTTTTACTCCACCCAAATCCCTGCCACATACCTTGAGAGAGACCGGTGTTGCTGTTACACCGCTGAGTAAAATGCAAAACTTGGATATTAAAATTCAAATTGATTCCTATGCAAGGTGCAAGCCCTTTGGATCCTACAACCAGGCTGTACACAGGGCCTGACACACCCCAGACCCAGCAAGAACTTAACTTTCCCAGCCATAACTCATGCTTAAGCCTCTACTTTCCATTAAAGTTCTAGTATGTGACAGCTGAACAGGACTTCATGTTAGGAGTATAGCTTAGTAGCAGGAGATTGCCTAAGCTGGGATCTAGTCTATCAAGTGTCTATGTACTTCCTGGGCCTAGGACCTGTAGGAACTAAGACAGGGTTTCTCAACCAGGGTTCCTCCAGAGGTTGCTAGGGGTTCCTTGAGCAATGAGCAATTGCTTTCAGATACGTTCCCACTGGCACCACTGATCTTTTGAGCCATCTGTAAAAGGGTATTTCTTCCCAATGACCAAAAGTGGAATAAGTATTGTTCTCTATGACCATCACACTGATGTATTATGAGTTGTAGATATAGTCCATTTTGCCAAGGGTTCCCGAGACTGGAAAATTGGTTCAAGGGTTGACAAAGGGTGGACTAAAGGATCAATTAGAAGAATAACACAGGTATTTTAAAAAACAAACACGATATTGAAACCGTCGATACAATTTTGGCCAGGTTAGACTCATTTAAAGTAACAGCTGCCATAGTCACAATTATTTTCTGGACACACCCGTACCTTGCTGGTAAAGCGATCTTGGAAGAAGAGGGATTTGACAGCTTAGAAACACTTAACAACAATAAGGTCCCCTGGGATCACCAATGACAGATGTGCTTGCATAAGCCTCTCTACTCCATACTATAAACTTGCATGCTCAGGTGACCTGAGGGTTTTGGGACCAAGGGCATCAACCTTCAGAAAAAAACATCAATAACTCAATACAACTTTTAGTGCCAACCACCTTAACACTGTCAAATGTCTGTGATTTCTAATGTCTTGCCCCAGCTCTTATATTACGTACATATGGCCATTCAGGTCTCTCTGCCTTAGCAGTAGTTCTAGCCATAATATATCCTGAATGCAATACACCATCAGGTTCCTTTACTCTCCAAGGATAAGATTTTATTCTAAGCAGCATTTAAAGAGAAAGGGTAATCCCCAAAACATGTTTACATTAAACGTTCACTTTAATATTGGTACTAATCCTTTAGTCTAAATTTGCTTCAAAATGTTGTAGCATGTCCAGTGTATTTAATTTGTAATCGCCAACTAACAAATTCTCATGTGTCCACAGAATAAATTCCCGGCAACTAAGCAAAACCAAAAAAAAAAATTGCAATTTCAGAGTGATGCCACTATGCCAGCATTCAGCGTTATCGTAAAAGTTTTTGTTTTTTTTTAAATGTATTACCTTTCAAAAGTCTGCATTTCCTCATACATTATACAATTTTCTTATTCAATTTCCTTTAAATTTGCCTTCAACTATGTAGTGCACAGGTGGCAAACACAGGGCCCGCAGGCCGAATCTGGCCCCCCATGCTTTGTCATGTGGCCTGTGCAGCGGCTGCTGGCCGCCACCTCCTGTTCACACCGTCTGCTTTCCGCTGTCATGGAACAAGTCTCCTCGGCAACGGGAGTAAACACTTCCTGCTCTCTCCTCCTCAGTCTCCCCAGAAGCGCCGGCTGTGTAATCTACATCCAGCGGCTGCATCATGAGGACAGGCCTTTGTGGACTTGCTGTACCCAAAAGTGACCATGAAGAGCGGCATTCTTGTAAATATATGGAACAAAAACCCAGATAAATGGGACTTTAAATGGCAACAGTAATATTTCATAATCAATTGTAGCTTGAGTGATTTGTATAAAAATAAACAAAAAGTCTTTATTATATCACAAAATATAAAAGCATGATGTACAGGACTGTGGAGGAGGATGTGTGCAGAGGTGGGGGGGGGGCAAAATGGTGGGTGCAGAGGTCAGAACCCAGGAGGAGAGGTGGAAATGAGATGTTGCACAATGCGCATAGCGCACCCCTGAACTCTACACTCTATACGTAGTGCGCCCCTGAACCCTACACTCTGTACATAGCATAATCCTGGTGAAATCCTGAAGTCTGTACGTAGCTCACCCATGAACCCCGTACTCTGTATGTAGCGCACTTCTGAACCCTGCACGTATCACACTCCTGAACCTTGTACTCAGTACGTAGCGCAGTCCTGAACCCTGCACGTATCACACTACTGAACCCTGCACTCTTTACGTAGCGCACTACTGAACCCTGCACTCTGTACGTAGAATAATCGTGACATAATCCTGAACCCTGTACGTAGCGCAACCTAGATACAAGTGGCCCTTTGAGGGCAACCATGATGTGTCCCACAATGAAATTGAGTTGGACACCCTCCAATGTAAAGCAAGGGCCTGCCTGATTGCATACAAATTGAAAGTATTTAGTTATGACCTCATATTATATGGTTTTGGTAAATCTAAAGGAAAATTGTACAAGATAATTTTCTAATGTATGGCCAGCTTTACTTACACCTCCCTCTATTGCCATTCATTTCAGCCACCAAGAGCAAAAAAAGAACTCCCTGTGTAAGCCACCAGTTACTACAGTCAGGAGCTTGCACAGGGCTGAGTATTATTCCCACCCCCAACTGACAGTGGCCAGTCACCAACTACTATATTGTCACATGGAGCAAATCACATGCTCCTCTGTGTGCATTATATCCAAGTACTGGAAATTTTCTTTGCATTCAATGGCTAAATAGAGTGGTGGGTTAGCAAAGGGAAGGAAAGTGTGTGCTGCTTGCAGGTGGAGTTGGGGGTAAAGGTCAGAGGTCCTGCATCCTCATAGGACTATCATGGGAGAATGAAAACTCCTCCTATAAGCCTAAACCAGACACCGATAGAAGTAACAAGACTGCTCTCTAACTGCTGATGAGAAAAGGTGTTTAGCAGTTTATATATACTAGAACTATTGTATTTCCATGTTCTGTGTACTGCGGGAGACCAGATATAGTGAATGCAGAGTTCTGTGTTTAGTAACACTTTAACCTCCCTGGCTAGTTTTCCCGAGTGTGGCTCGGGGTTAAAATTCAGGACCATTAGCGGTAACCCCGAGCCACACTCGGGATTACATCGCAGGATCCTGGTGTGGCTTTACTTACCTTGTCCCTGGGATCCTGCGATGTCCCCCGCAGTGTCCGTGGGCTCCGTCCTCTGCCCGAAGCCTTTCCGTGCCAGGCTCCGTTCCCTGCAAGCGTCGCGACGCACGGGGGCGGAGCCTGGCGGCAAATTCAAAAAAAGTAAAAATCATAACACATACAGTACTGTAATCTTACAGATTACAGTACTGTATGAAATGATTTCACATCCCTTTTGTCCCCAGTGCTTTGGCCCATGCCCTGCATGCAGTTTTATGTTATATATACTGTTCTTTCTGCCTGGAAACTGGAGATTGTCCATAGCAACCAAAAAGTGTCCCTTTACGTCAAAAGTGGCTTTAGACCAGCTAGAAAACAGCGATAGTAAATTAGAACACTTGCAGAATTGAGCGATAGTGAATCGTGGGGAAAATGTATTTTATTACTATTTATTTTTATTTTTAATTCTTTATTTTTATTTATTATATTATAATTTATGTTTTTGTGTTTCAAACTTTATCATACCCGGGATATCTACTAGACTCTTGTTTAGACAGATTTAAGTGTGTTATTGTTAAGAATTACAGACCTACAATATAAAACTATATAAATATATAAAACAAATTTCCATGCAAAATAATTGTACCGCTTTCAGCACCTAAAAGCCGAAATAATCATACCGCCAGGGAGGTTAATCGATTTTACTGTAACAAGCATGCAGCAAGAAAAAAAGAAAACTGTATACAAGACAAAACTCACAACTGCTTATTTGCATTCTTGTTTAGGCAAACAACTTAAAGCACTGAAACCACTGGACCAGCATGACAGCCTGGGAACTAGTGTTTTGAGGCTGAAAGAACAGCAACAGCAGCCTACATATTTCTGTCAATACAAATTTCCGGCAAAGCAGAGCAGGCAGGAACACAAATCAAATTATATTCAGAGTCTGGTTAAGAAGATAAGTAAATCTGCATATTAGCATCCCTCCAAGATTTTAAAATGGAGATAAAAAGAATACGTTTTATATTGAGATCCAAGCAGATCTGCCATCAAAAGATTATAGCAGAGGTTTTACCTAGGCTCAACTGCTTCCTTAACTCCAGTTTTCACAGTTCTGATTATTTTCAAAGCCAAGCTTATATGTCAGGATTTTTAATTTTTTTTAGAGATCTACACACAACATTTATTTGTGTTATCAACAAAAAGACAAAGGAACACGTATACATGCCTCAAATGCATCAAAAAGATGCTTTACAAAAGGAGGAAGCTAGCATAACTCATGGCCCTACAGCAGGGACTCGCAACCTATTGAAAAAAAGAGGGCCACTTAAGTGATTTGGAAACTGGTCGCGGACCACAATGAACTTATGGAGTTTAAGGCCCCGCAAATGTAAACCCTTATGCCGCGTACACACGGTCGGACTTTTCGGCTACAAAAGTCAGACAGCCCGTCCGACAGACTTTCGACGGACTTTTGGCGGACATCTATACAGATGAGCGGATTTCTGGGTCCGGCAGAGTTACGACGTAAAGATTTGAAGCATGTTTCAAATCTAAAGTCCATCAGATTTGCGGCTGGAAAAGTCCGCTGAAAGTCCAGGGAAGCCCACACACGATCGGATTGTCCGCCGGATTTGGTCCGTCGGCGTCCGTCTGACTTTTGTAGACGAAAAGTCCGACCGTGTGTACGCGGCATTACTGTCCTAAACTCCCTATAAGGCTGCTATCATGCTGATGTGCTGTGGTTTAATGGTGGGTGCAGTGCACCTGTGGCTTTCCTGCAAGTTAGCTGCACTGAGCCATAGCCTTCTATTAAATCTTGTGGGTGTGATGCACTCTGAAAATGCACCAAAATTCCTGCATTCAAGAGTTTTTGTGCTCTTTCAGAAAGTGCACCTAACCCGCAGGATAAAGTATAAGTCTACTGTATGGTTTAGTGCAGCTAACCTGCAGGAAAGCACTGCACCTGTGGATCAGTGTAAAAGCAGAGTAATAGATTTTTTTTTTTTTTAAGACGTGCTCATATGGCTATTGCAAAAGAGCAGTCAGTGTATGTGATGTTTAATAGACTAACCTTTTCCTCCTCCAGCTTCTGCGGCATTGCTCTCCAGGCTGCTAGAAAGGTCCCAGGTGCAGTGCACTTGCATCACTCTGCCTGGGACAGAAGCCAGCGCTACAGAGGATGCATTGGCTTATGTGGCTCTTGCTTCCTCCGCAGCTGCCTGCTTTCTCCACTGGCAGTGCTGGCTCCATGCACACTGACGCTCTGGGATGGCAGGTCGGCAACCCCTTGATCGCGACCTGGACTTGCCGACCCACCAACCCAGGGCATGGGCATACGCTTCCCTGGTTTGAGGTTGCAGACCACAGGTTGAGCACCCCTGCTCTACAGTCTTACTTAGGTTATGCTGCTGAAATTAAACAAGAATTTGATTTCTAGAGATCTCAGTTTCATTGATTCTTGCATGTCCACTGGCAACACATATAGTGAGAATCAAGGTATCTCAATGTCACAGAGTTAAAATACAGGAGAACCATTTAACAGGCAAACACTGATCAGATCTTTAGAATAAAGGCTCATACACACGTGTGTACAATCTGCTGCGTTCAGATAGGCAATTTATACAGATGTAAATGCAGCAGCATTGTAGGCTATGCACCCACCCACATTGGTCTGTTTTGGTCCACAAGGTTTAACTGTGTAAACCAAAAAAATCTGCATTCATGGTTTGGATTTTGGACCGTATTTTACACTGTATGCATGTTAATGTTGGTGCTAACGCTTACATGCGTAAGGCATATTTACTGCTGCAGCAACATTCTGCTTAAAAATAAAACACCTGTGTGCATTAGCTCTAATAAACAGTAGTACGCATAACCAGGATTACACACTGGAGGCGTTTTTCAGGCACTAAAGGGCTAAAAATAGTGCCTTTAATGCACCTGAAAAACGCCTCCCCTGCAGCCCCAGTGTTAAAGCCAGGGTGCTTTCACTCTGGAGCGGTGTGCTTGCAGGACGTTAGAAAAAGTCCTGCAAGCAGCATCTTTGTAGGAGTTTAGGAGTGGTGTATACACTCCTCTACCGCCCCTGCGCATTGAAATTAATGGGCACTGCTGCCGAAGCGCCTGCAAAGCACAGCGGTGCTTTTCGGGCGCATTTAACCCTTTCTTCAGCCACTAGCAGGGGTTAAATGCGCCCTGCTAGCGGCCAAAAAGTGCCGCTAAAACGACGGTAAAGCGCCGCTAAAACTAGCGATGCTTTACCACTAACGCAGAGCGTTGCCAGTGTGAAAGGGCTCTAAAAGAGCAGTCAGAATAGTAGTGATACAGTCAGGTCCATAAATATCGGGACATCGACACAATTCTAATATTTTTGTCTCTATACACCACCACAATGGATTTGAAATGAAACGAACAAGATGTGCTTTAACTGCAGACTTTCAGCTTTAATTTGAGGGTATTTACATCCAAATCAGGTGAACGGTGTAGGAATTACAACAGTTTGTATATGTGCCTCCCACTTTTTAAGGGACCAAAAGTAATGGGACAATTGGCTGCTCAGCTGTTCCATGGCCAGGTGTGTGTTATTCCCTCGTTATCCCATTTACAAGGAGCAGATAAAAGGTCTAGAGTTAATTTCAAGTGTGCCATTTGCATTTGGAATCTGTTGCTGTCAACTCTCAATATGAGATCCAAAGAGCTGTCACTATCAGTGAAGCAAGCCATCATTAGGCTGAAAAAACAAAACAAACCCATCAGAGAGATAGCAAAAACATTAGGTGTGGACAAATCAACTGTTTGGAACATCCTTAAAAAGAAAGAACGCACCGGTGAGCTCAGCAACACAAAAAGACCCGGAAGACCACGGAAAACAACTGTGGTGGATGACTGAAGAATTCTTTCCCTGGTGAAGAAAACACCTTTCACAACAGTTGGCTTGCTCAAGAACACTCTCCAGGAGGTAGGTGTATGTGTGTCAAAGTCAACAATCAAGAGAAGACTTCACTAGAGTGAATACAGAGGGTTCACCACAAGATGTAAACCATTGGTGAGCCTCAATAACTGGAAGGCCAAATTAGAGTTTACATAAAAGAAAAAAACGTGCTGAAAAAATGTGTCCTTGAATGCACTGATGGAAAAGCAGCAGCATGCAGTACGAGAACACAAAAAGTCCAAAATTAAATAAAGAAGCTGCGCTAAAAAAGATAGAAGTATGTCCAAAAATTATGAATATCCAATGGAAGCACTTAAAATCTTGCAATCACCATAGTGTGCACACACAAACAAGGTAAAGTGCCCGACCACTGTAGCTGTAGATTAGGCTTACCAGACAGCAAGCTCTAAAGGCGGATGGCTTTCAATCCAGCCCAGGCCTCTAAGCTTGCAGATGATCACAATAGGGATGATGATTTGGATGATAGAAATCTCTCACTTACTCCGGCTACGGTATCCATTCTCTCAGTATATACCCGAAAAGAGAAAAGAACTGGCCATAGTGTAATAAATCCAAGATAACTTTAATAAAATATAGTATTGCACTTACAGTTAAGAGGTAGTAGTATCGCATATGTAAAAAAGCCGGCCGGCATAAAACAAAACTGAGCCTGTCCTCCTCTTCAAATTGCATGGTAGTGTCACTACGTGCCTTCCCCTGCGGCCCCCCCACCCCAAAGCACCTTGTCCCCATGTTGATGAGGGCAAGGGCCTCTTCCTGACAACCCTGGCCGTTGGCTGTCAGGGTCTGCGGGCTTATCGGAATCCGGGAGCCCCCTTTAATAAGGGGGCCCCCCACCCTATGTGAATGAGTAGGGGTATATCGTACCCCTACCCATTCACCAGGGGGAAAAAAGTATCAAAAAAAAAAAAAAACGCACACACACACTGGACAGGTTTTGAAAGTAATTTATTAGGCAGCTCCGGGGGTCTTCTTCTGACCTTGGGGGGTCTCTTCCGACTTCTCTGCGCTCTTCTCCCGGTCTCCAGTTTCTTCTGCCGGGCTCCTCCACTATCTTCTGCTCTTTTGCTAGCGTTGGTCTGGTCTTCATCATCTACTTCCGACGTTGACACAATGTTCTCTCCCGCTGTAATGCCGTGTGCGCGGTGCGCAAAGACTTATATAGGCATGGGGCGTGGTCACCGGGTGACATCACCCGATGACCATACCCCATGCCTATACAAGTCGTTGCGCACCGCGCACACGGCATTACAGCAGGAGAGAGCGTTGTGTCAACATCGGAAGAAGACGACGAAGAAGACCGGGCCAACGCTAGCAAAAGAGCGGGCAAAAAGAGCAGAAGATAGTGGAGGAGCCCGGCAGAAGACACCGGAGAGTGGGAAAAGAACCAGAGTCCGGGAGAAGAGTGCAGAGAAGTCGGAAGAAACCCCCCGAAGTCAGAAGAAGACCCTTGGAGCTGCCTAAGAAAATAATTTCAAAACCTGTCCAGTGTGTTTTGGTTTTTTTTTGACACTTTTTTTTCCCCAGGTGAATAGGTAGGGGTACGATGTATAGGTAGGGGTACGATGTACCCCATACTCATTCACATAGGGCAGGGGGCCGGGATCTGGGGGCTCCCGGATTCCGATAAGCCCCTGCCCGCAGACACCGACAAACCAACGGCCAGGGTTGTCGGGATGAGGCCCTTGTCCTCATCAACATGGGGACAAGGTGCTTTGGGGTGGGTTGGCTCCCCCCGGCCCCAATGCAAAGCTCCCACCCTTCCCATGTTGCTGGCATGTGGCCTGGTATGGTTCGGGGGGGGGGGGCGTTCGCTCGTCCCCACCCCTTTTCCTGACCGGCTGGGCTGCGTGCTTAGATAAGGGTCTGGTATGGATTTTGGCGTAGGGGGTTCCCCTTAAAATCCATATCAGACCGAAGGGCCTGGTATGCTCTTGGAGGGGAGACCCATGCCGTTTTTTATTTAAAAATCGCAGCGGAGTTCCCCCTCAAGATCATCAGAGCACAAGTCGCATGCCAAAGTCGGATCATGCAAGACATCAATCCGACTTCAATGATAATCAATGGGCTGAAGAAGGATCAAATTCGGACCAAAGTAGTACAGGGAGCATTTTCAAAGTCGGACCGACTTGTGTCGGACCAGTTAAGACGGCTCTCGTAGAGATACATTGATTTTCACACGTCATGCGACATGAGCTCCCAATGTCGGAACGTTTGTCACACCAGTGTAAACCCGGCCTTAACCCTGCATTCTATGTGAAGGGCGAGAGCTTGTGGCCACACCCAAGGGTGAATTTTACCGCTGCAGGTTACTGCTTTTTGTACTGCAAATTAACCCTGAGCCACACTCTGGATTACCGCCAGGGAGGTTACGTAAGTTTACAATTTTGTGATAGGCCGCATTCATAGTTGCATGCGGCCCATGAGCCATAGGTTGGACACGCCTGATGTAAAAGAAAACTTGATTCATCAGGCTAGGCCACCTTTTTCCATTGCTCCATTGTCTAGTTCTGATGCTCAAACTGCCTATAGTATGCTCTTTTGGCTGTGGACATGGGTCAGCATGGGCACCCTGGCCAGTCTGCAGCTATGCAGCCCCATATATAAACAAACTGCAGTGCCATTTTTTTTTTTTTTTGCGCTCAACACATCAAATTCAGGGACAACATGTTTACTTGCTGCCTAAAATATCCCGCCCACTTTAGATGCCATTGTAACAAAATAAATAATGTTATTTACTTAGCCTGTAAGTGGTCATAAATTAATGGCTGGTCGTTGTATATATGTATAATGTGTCTAGCCTGGCTGACTGAACATTCTAAGTTCCCAAAATAAAAAAAATAAAAAAAAGAGGGGGCAACCGAACCATGGGCAGTATAGCAGGAAATTCTATATGTAGGGTGTGGTCTAGCCTAGCCTGGCAGACTGAAAATACAAAGTTCCCAAAGCAGAAAGAATAAGAATGCACAGCTGAAGAGGACTGCAGGCAAAGATAAACTAGCTAAGAAATGTGTCTTTCCTATTCTGCATCACTGTCACTGAGTACATCAGCTGGTGGTCACTGTCATTTTAGCTGACTGCCAGTCTTCCACCTACTACATCCTGGATTATTTCTATTATACAGTAAATGAGACACACACACACACACATACATACACTCACAGACACCATTAGTTCTGACTAGTCTGCAGATCTTGGAGCACACTTGTGCCTGGCACTGCAGTTATCATGTACTCTCCAAATCTACAGTTACAGGCTCTGTTTACCCAACGCTGTTGTATGAACGAACAGAGATAGAAGAAAACAAACACAGCACAAAGACAGTACACATGTAAACCAATCCAGGAGAACTTAATCTATACCTTATTGATATGGTACAAGGGAAACAAGCCCTTCAGCTATCCACAGACATAAGCCTGTGCGCTTTAAAGTGCATCTGTCAACACATCTTTCATTTAAAAATGAAATGATACAGCTGTATGTAAAATATTATACCAAATACAAACTGTGGGTGGAATTACCAAAGCTTCCAGCACCATTAGGACGACGCAAGAAACTGGCGCAAGTGGAGTGCACCATATTAAAGCAGGTCTATCTGCACAAGCTTCTTTTTCTGGGTGAAATAGAAACTGGTGCAGGTTCCATGACTAATTACCAAATGGTCTGCAACAGAGAAAACTTCTGTATATCCCCAGATTGGATCCGACGACTTCACTAATTTCCCTCCTGGCATAGAAAACAAAGCAGCTCATTTCTATTGAACAAAGGGACATGTCTACTGTTGTGGAAATTTTATTATGTGTGTTTTATGGATTGTTGTCATCTGTCTCCCTGTGTCTGATTTACCCAAGCAGCGCTCTAGCAGAGCGCACTTGGGTTGAATCGGGACCAGCGGTAAAACCGTCAGTATGAAAACCTTCTCATGGGCTTGGAGACGTGTTCTTTGTGTGTGTGGGCTTTGCCGGTTTGTAAGTATCAAGCGCAATGCGCTGGGCTTCTTGCCTTCAAATGTCTATGCACATTAGAGAAGCGAAGTCCGCATAACGCGAGAAACATATTATTATATCTCTGTTGTGGCTACGCTATCCCTTTTGGATACATATCTGCTTTTATAAAAGAGGACATTGATATCTGCCATGTTGGTATAATCGTACCGTATATTGACAACAGCAGTAGAAGTGTCCCCGCAGATCTTCTTAGGCCTGTAAAAACAAGTAGAATGATCTTACTAGATACTGGTTACTCTGAGCAGTATTGAGTGGGCTCCATGCTGATGTGGTTGGGCAGAGAGCAGTGTACATGCCTCAAGTGGATGAGACGTGCACTTCTCCCTCCCACGCCTGTGGATGCACTCCCCTTTAGTGTCATTTCCTGTGTGATGTCATTTTGTATGGAGGAAGCGATTGGCTGTTGGGGCCATGACTTCCTGTTTGTCACTTCCTTTTGTTGCAGATGAATAAAAGATTGCTACCAGGATCAGGGCAGAGGAAGGAGCAATGGAGCTAAAATGGTGACTATGTCTGTTTACTGGGGGAAATGCGGGAGACACGGGTTGCTTAAAGATGCATTATACCATAAGGCTGAAAGGGCGCTTATTAGCGCAGGAGACATGCTTTGCACATAGCGAAATCTCCAAGTCACTCCTCTTTGGTACCAAGGAGCAGAATCTGCTCTATTTTATCAGTTGGGAAGAGCTACACAAACTTTATAACCATGCTACTCACGCCTTATGCATTTTCCCATCGATGTCTGAGAGAGCATTGCAAATAGAGACCCAGTCCACTTTAAGTTTGTAAAAATTCTAATAACAGAGTCTATTTTCTTCCCCTCCCCAGGTCCTGAGATGAAGGATGTTCATTACTTGCCCAGATCTTCCACAATTCTGCATAACTTCTTGTACATGTAGCGAAGTCTCTGATAAGAAGCTATTATGGGAAGCATGCATAGACCACATTTCAGGTGAAGAAAGGATAAAAAGCAGTGTCCATGCTGCAGCCTTGCCCACAGACCAGTGAAGCCACTACTGTCAACACAAGATGCAATCTTCCGTCCAAGTCATTGCAAATAGAAAATCCCAAAACCTCATCACAATGCGGGTCAATTAATGACAACTCATCATTAACGCATTATGCAATCATGGGACACCACTCTCCAACATTTAGGAACCGACCCTGCTAAAGAAGAGTAGAGGGAGGCCATGTGATAACACCAAACAGAACTGAAAACACCTGGAAAAAGGTATGTATATGTATCTTTTAAAGGCTGTGAAAAGGGCTCAAATAAGGGATGGGATGCATCTCAAGCCCAAAAGTGGGCTATAAAGAAAATCTGCCTCTCCCAAATATGGCACCTACATGTCTATAAGTACATGCACAGAGCAAATTTCTTTCCTGCAACCACAAGTTGCAGGAAAGAAATTAGCTTTATTCCCCCATCAACAGAGAGAGAGTGTGTTGATGCCGGAATCCCTCCTGTCAGGCCATTGTCTTCTCCTGGCGGGGATGGCTTCCACCACCGGGAGAAGACAGTAATTATTGCTAGTGGCTATAGCAGCCGTTCGCAATAATCGCAAGAGAATCCGGCAGGCTGGTTGTACCCAAGTTGATCGATCAACTTAGTACATTCAGCCTGCCCATTAACAGTTTGAATCTCAGGTAGTTCCTGCTGAACCGGCCGAGAGCCGAACCATGTATGGCCAACCTAACTGTTCTAATATCACAAACAATACAATAGCAATTATTTCTAAATTGTACATTGAAAAACGTATCTACACAGAAATCGGTCACTTACCTGGCAAGACCTACATGCAATAGATGGAGTACGGGAAAGAAAGCTTTCCCTTTCGTATGTCATGAGTCACACATGCCTGTACCTGCAACAAAAAGGGAACATATAATGTTCACATCACTAATGATCCATTTTCCTTTAATTCACAAGCTATAAATGCAATATATAAACAATATCCTCTAAGGTGCTACAACTTCACATAAAAGGGTACATTCAGACAGGCGTTGAATGCAGAAGACCACCCAATGATGACCACAAATTAAGTCAATGATTTAGCATGGTCCTGACTTTGTATACTCATTTCAGATTGCTGTAAAATAGATTTTCCTTACTGTAAAATATTTTTCTAGGAGGGACACTAAGGTATGCAGGGTCAGAAAAAAATCAGTATGGGTTATACTGCTGCCTAAAGGCAGATTGCAGGGTTACACAACTAAAAAAATACTTGTTAAAAACATTATAAACAACATGGTCTTGTAATCCTCATTTATTGCAGCAGTGGTAAAGTTGGTACTCCCAACATGTTTCACTCGTTGGACTACTTCAGGGGAAGAGCCACAGAGCCACAGTAATAACTGATGGGTTATGTAGGTACCACTAGGTATTGGACACTGGTCACACCCTAATCAGGAAGTTCAACCCCCATATAATCCCTCCCCTTCCAGGGATACCTCAGTTTTGTAGCAAAGCAATATAAGTGTATTAGAAGAGGGGCGGGACCTCTGTGTCCCGTGATGTCCATCGAAAGAAAAGGATTTTACAGGTAAGCTGTTATAAAAAAATCCTATTTTCTTTCTCGGACATCACGGGACACAGAGCCACAGTAATAACTGATGGGATGTCCCAAAGCAATGCCAACTGAGGGGGGGGGGGATCACAACCAAGTAGGGTGCAATCAGACCTGAGGACCCTGTACCGCTGTCTGCAGCACACTACGCCCAAAGGCGATATACTCATGCCTTCTCACATCCACGTGATAGAATCTGGTGAATGTATGGACTGAAGACCAGGTTGCGGCCTTGTAGATCTGAGCCATAGAGGCCTGGTGATGCACTGCCCAAGAAGCACCAATAGCCCTTGTGAAATGTGCCTTGATCTGAAATGGAGGAATCTTCTGTTTCAAACCATAAGCTTGAATAATCAATTGTCAAATCCATTTAGAAATGGTCGCTTTTGACGCTGCCTGTCCTCTATTGGGACCCTCTGGCAGCACGAACAAAACATTCGTTTTGCGAATTTGAGCAGTTGCTTCCAGATAGGTTTTGACTGATCTTGCTACATCCAAAGAATGTAGCGATCTCTCTTCCGAAGAACAGGGATCTTGAAAAAAAAGGAAGGCAGAACAATGTCTTGGTTTAGATGAAAATCTGAAACCACCTTTGGTAAAAAACTAGGATGAGGGCGCAATACCACTCTATCCTTGTGTACAATAAAATAAGCCTCTTTACAATAAAGAGCTGCTAATTCTGATACTCTTCTAGCAGAAGAGATGGCTACCAGAAAAATTAGTTTCCTTGTCAGCAAGACCAAAGGAATCTGACTTATTGGTTCAAAAGGCTGTTTCTGTAACACCGACAGAACCAAGTTCAAGTCCCAGGAGTTTAGGGGCGCTTTAACCGGAGGATTAAAACGCATCACCCCCTGCATAAAGTTTCGGACCAAAGAATGCGAAGCAAGTGGCCGTTGAAACAATACTGATAAGGCCGAGACCTGGCCCTTGATGGTACTCAAGGCCAGCTTCATCTCTAATCCTAATTGTAGAAAATCAAGAATTCTATCTATCACATATTTTCTGGGATGCCAACCCCTGGATTCACACCAGGATACATAAGCTTTCCAGACTCTATGATAAATCATTCTGGAAGCTGGCTTCCTTGCATTGATCAAGGTAGATATGACAGGACCTGAAAGCTCACGACTCTTCAGAACGTGGGTCTCAATAGCCAAACCGTCAAATTAAGCGTTTGTAAGGCAGGATGGAACACTGGACCTTGAGATAACAGGTCTGGGCATACTGGTAGGGTCCACGGGGAACCCACCGTCATCCTTACTATTTCTGCATACCAAGTCCTTCTGGGCCAAGCGGGGGCCACCAGAAGTACCAATTTCCTTTCCTGCCTGATCCTGCGAAGGAGTCGTGGCAGTAGCAGAATAGGCGGGAATGCATAAATCAGTGAGAACCGATGCCACGGAATCACAAATGCATGCGTCCCGCATGCAAGAGGATCCCTCGTCCTTGCCACAAATCTGTCTTTTTGTTGAATCGGGATGCAAAGAGATCTACATCTGGGACCCCCCATCTTTGGCATATGGCCCAAAAGACGTCAGGATGCAGAGACCATTCCCCTGGGAGTAACTGCTGGCGACTTAGATAGTCCGCCAGCCAGTTCTCTATCCCTGGAATGAAAACTGCCGATATGCATGGCACATGCATCTCTGCCCAGACTAAGATCTGGTTCACCTTCTTTTGAGCCGCTCGGCTCCGGGTGCCTCCCTGATGATTGACATAAGCCACTGCTGTGGCATTGTTGGACTGGATCCTGACCGGGCAACCCTGTAGCCTAATAGTGCAGGCTTTTAGGGCAAGGTATACTGCCCGGATCTCCAGAATGTTGATGGGTAAGGTCCTCTCAGTCTTGGACCATAGCCCCTGAATCGCAGACTGTTCCAGAACTGCTCCCCAACCTGACAGACTGGCATCTGTTGTTACCACCATCCAGGTAACCGGTAGAAAGGATTTCCCCTTCTGCAGGTTTTCGGGTATGAGCCACCAATTGAGGCTCTGACGCACCGCATGCGACAGGTGCATCGGAAAGTCTAATGCCTGAACCTTCTTGTTCCAGGCCGACAGAATACTGTGTTGCAGTAGTCTTGAATGGAACGGAGCATAGGGAACTGCTTCGAATGAAGACACCATCTTCCCCAGCAGCCTCATACAAAGGCGGACAGAAGGACCCTTCTTGGTCCTGACTGTCAGAATCAGCTCCCTTAAAGCAGTGATCTTTGCCTGAGGAAGAAATACTTTCTCCTGGCTTGTATCTATGATCAGAACCAAATACTCCAGTCTTCTTACTGGTTTTAGGAAAGATTTTTCTAGGTTGAGAATCCAACCTAGATGTTCCAGATACTTGACCGTGGTCCTCAAGTTCCCGTTCAAGGAAGCTACCGACCGGTCTATCAAGAGCAGGTCGTCTAGGTATGCTATGACAGTTATACCCTGAGCCCTTAATCTGGCCAGAGGAGGGGCCAAGACCTTTGTGAACACTCGAGGTGCAGTGGCTATCCCGAAAGGCAGAGCCACGAACTGGAAATGGCGCCCTCCTATCTCGAAGCGCAGAAACTTCTGATGAGCAAGAAAAATGGGCACATGTAGGTATGCATCTCTGATGTCTATTGGTGTCAAAAATTCTCCTCCCTGCAGGATGGAGACTACTGTCCGAATTGATTCCATGCGGAAGGACTGTATCCTTAGGAATCGATTCAGATCTCTTAAATCCAGAATGGGTCTGACATGCCCATTTGGTTTTTGGACCGTAAAAAGGTGGGAATAGAAGCCCAATCCTTGATCCTTTGTGGGAACCACCATAATGACAAAAGTCGCTCTAACGCTAGAAGGAGCGACTGCTTCTTCTCTGGGTCTCTGGGAACACTTGATCTGAGGAAACGAGGAGAGGGAAATTCTTGGAACTCCAGCCTGTACCCTAAGGTTACAGTGGAGATTACCCATCTGTCCTGGAAGTCCTCCTGCCAGAGCCTTGAGAACTGCAGCAGTCTTCCCCCCACTTGAGCGAGCGGGGGCGCCCCTTCATGAAGAGGCCTTAGTGTCTTGTCTAGAAGATAGGGCTGGGAAAAAAAATCGATTTAAATCTTGAATCGAGTTGAGACGTCAAATAGATTAAAAATTTAAGGCCTGCAGAGCTGCGGGCAAGGAGTTTTTAGGTGAGGCCGCGGCTTCGGCCTAGTGCGCTAGGCCGGACGCCGCGGACTAGGCCGAAGCCGCGGCCTCGCCTAAAAGCTCATGCCCACAGCGCCTCCGGACCGGCGCGGTGAAAAAAAAAATCTAAAAAAATCGATTTGCTTAAACCGCCGCGGTTTCCAAAAAAAAAAAAAAAACTTGATTCGAATCGTGAATCGAGTTTTTTTTTAAGAGAATCTCCCAGCCCTACTAGAAGACTTCTTCCCCCAGGACTTCTTTTGTCCCTGGGGTTGACTCTTGTTTCTTGCAACAGACGGAGGAGGCCGTCGTGACTGCCTGGAGGCTGATGCCCCTGGCGCTGGGGAAAGAGTCCATTTTAAAGAGGGACGCTTACTCTTCTTCTTAACAGGTAAGAGAGTGCTTTTCCCACAAGAGATTCTCTTGATATAGTTATCCAAGTCTTCTCCAAACAACCTTGCACCACGAAAAGGAAACCCAGCCAGCAGCTTCTTACATGGTGCTTCGGATGACCAATTTTTCAACCATAAGATTCTACTGCACCAACCCAAGTGAAAGGTGAGAGGCTTGCATGATAGAATCTCTGATGGTGTCAACAACATAACATAAGGCCGCTGGAAGGTTAGCAAACCCCTGGGCCTGTTGTTCATGTAATACTATGATGACCTGCTTAACATGGTCTCTTAAGTATTGACAGACTCCAATCGCTGCTACTGCAGGTTGGGCCACTGATCCTGCTAAGGAAAAAACATCCTTTAATAAGGATTCCATCTTTTTATCCACAGGATCCTTGAGCATCTGAGCGTTGTCTACAGGACAAGTCAGACTACTATTTATAGAGGAAATGGCCGCATCAATGGCCGGCATTCCCCACATCTTAATACATTTTTCTTCCATAGGATAAAGTGTTGAAAACTTTTTTGGCGGAAGAAATCGCTTATCTGGGTGATCCCACTCAGAATAAAGGAGCTTTTCAAGTAAATTATGAACAGGAAAAGCATGTGCTGTTTTTTTTTTTTAAAAAATTCTTTTTATTGATTTTCCATTTAGTACAAGACAGTAATACAACAAAGCTGTATTTTAGGTGAAAAGCATGTGCTGTTTGAGAAGGTTTCAGCAACCCCAAAGAAGATGAAGATTCCTTAACAGATTCAGGTACGGGCAACTTAAATGTGGAGCGGACCAATTCAGTAAGGATCTGTACTAAGACTTTCTCCTCTTGGGAAGTCGAAGAGGGTCCCTCTCCACCTGATTCCTCCGAAAAGGAATCATCCGTCCCATCCTGATCCTCTGAAAGGGATTCATCTCCTTTATCCCAGAGCTCCTCTGTCTGAGGGTCTTGGGAAACAGAGGAAGGCCTAGTACATTTTCTTCCACTGAGTGAAGACGTAATCACGGCCATTAATCTTTCCTCTAACCCAGTAATGGTTGAGGAAAAAACCTCTTGTGTAATGTATACAGGGGCTGAAGTGCCGGAAGAAGGTACAGCCCCTGACCCCAACGGCTCTCCCTGGCTAGCCGTCCCTGGCCCCTCAGGGGGGGAGGGTGTAGCAGACAGGGGGTCCTCAGTACCTGACCGAGATCCCCTAGTGTCTCTGGTTCTGGGGTTACTTGAGCCTCTTCTACCCATAGTGCAAAGCAACACGGTGTGTGAGGTATCCAAAAAAAAAATGAACACTGACTGCTGAGCGATGTAGTCCGGCAAAGCCCTGCTAACAAATGCCCAGTCTGGTGTTACCTTAGTAAATGCAGCCTAGGAGAATGCCTGTGTCCCACCTTACATGCGACTGTCAGCTTTGTGTCCCTCCAAGGCTCAGAGCACCTGTAAAGTGTGCTTTAAATAGCCATGCTTTCTGCCACTGTGGGCGTCTGAGCACGCTGACGCTGTGCTGATGCGCCGCCCCCCCCCCGCCCCCCCTCGTTTTCGAAAAACGAGCGCTTCCCACGCGAGCCGACCCTTCCTGGACAAGCATGGAGGAAGGCTGGGGGTGGAGGAAGAAGGAGGAGGCCGGCAGTGATGGGGCCTGCATGGCGGCCTGGCGGCCTGGCAGCAGTGCGGTGTAAAACCGCCTTACAGCACACCTGTAGCCTCCCCCTAGCCTGGGGGGAAAATTCCAGATGACAAAAACCCCCCATCCATCCTACCTGGAGCCGGTCGGAAGAGCCTGTGCAGCGCCGAACGCTGAGACAGAAATCAGCATGAGAAAGTTTGTGCTCTTGGCAGCCCCCGGTGGTCACAATAGGCATAGCATGCATTTACCTTAAAGGAGAAAGCCCACTAGAATTCAAAAATTCTGTGGAATCTCCTCTTACCTTATCCAGCCGCAGGATTCTGTATACACAGACCCAATCTTCACCTCTCATGGTGGGCTCCATTTGAAAAAACCGTCAGAGACTGGGGCCCCCTACGAATAGGGGGATAGACAGTTCTGGCCCTGTAAAGCACCCAGCCAGAAATTAGGAGGTTTAAAGCCATTTTCTGATCTGCGGGGTCCGGCTCTCTAAAAAGAGAAGCGTTACAGGTAAAACCTCGTTTCTTCAGACACGAGGCCCGGGTACCATCCAATTCGGCCATGAAAGGACACTTTAAATGGATCCGGTTTGCCTGGCTTGCCCCAGTATAGGATATATCAGGATATTCCCTTTGGAGCTTCAGCACAGGACATCTTTACACGTCCAACACCTAAGACACTGGCGTAAAAACTGAGGTATCCCTGGAAGGGGAGGGATTATATAGGGGGTTGAACTTCCTGATTAGAGAGTGTGACCAGTGTCCAATACCTAGTGGTACCTACATAACCCATCAGTTATTACTGTGGCTCTGTGTCCCGTGATGTCTGAGAAAGAAATTGATGTTTTTTTAACATCTATACACAAATGTTTTGCCTTTCATTCTTATTAAACTGAGTGGTTTTACAAGGTGATGGTGTACAATCACTTTAATACTGATTGGTAAATATTGGGGTAAGCATGGTCCGGCCAAGACTGCAAACTTTGATTTCTGAAATTTATGATTATTATGCCGATATTTGTTATCATTCTGGTTATTTAGAATTGGTTTTCCTCAATATAGTTCTTAAGTACCAGCGGCTGTTCCCCCTGAAGAAGCCCAAAGGGCAAAACATGTTGGCAGTACCAACTTTAGCACCGCTGCAATAAATGAGGATAACGAGACCATGTTATTACAATGTTTTTATCATGAATTTTTTAAATTGTGTAACCCAATAAACTTTGTACTTTTTTTTTAACCATGTTCTAATTTGTAAGTCGGTTTACTAGCACCTTAAAAGCGCCAATTTAGTTCTTTGTGGTCTAAAATGCTTTACATGGGAATGTGGTGCTATTAATTTCTTATCAATTACTCACACCATTGGCTAAAACAAGATAAAAGCAAGTGAATGTCAGGGCAAATTATTGACGATGGTATATAAATCTTATGTGAATACTGATCCATCTACAGAAAGTGTACAAGCAAAAGCCAAGCAGGTAACCTTGAGCCTGGGTTCACACTATATCGGGCCGCGGATCACACAGGAGCGCTGTGCGTCCCTGTTCCCCATTTCAGGGACGAATCAGTGCCGATTCTATGCCTGAATTCAGCCCTGAAACGGAGCCAAAGACGCACAGCGTTTTTGTGCAGTGCGCTCCGCAGCCGCCCCGGAGATATGTGAACCGGCTCCATAGGGAGCCAGTCACATTCTCCTGCTATGCGAATTAGATGTGCGGAAACGCACATCTAATTCGCATAGGTGTGAACCCGGGCTCAAACAGCAGCAGAAATGGAGTGCTGGCAGATAGGCGGTCTATTGTAATGCTTGTAAAAGGAGATGGAGCCCAAAATAATCCTGTTCATTTAGAGAATATTGAGGATAATGACTCAGAGCGACAGTATTTACACACATAATCTCACGAGCAGCTGAAGGAATGAGCTCCAAATGTGAGGGAAAAAAATAAAAAAATAAAAACTGATTTTTGGATGAACACCAGATAAAATATATTTCAGCAATGTTTGCAGACTTTCCAGTGCTGCCAGGAATCATAAAGGGAATATAAAAACTAAAAAGATAAGAAAAAAAACGGTCAGATACAAAACCGGGGTTACAAAGAGATGGAAATCACATTATCACAGTTGGCTTAAAGTGGAATTCTAGGTAGATATAAAAAGACACAAAGAGACAAAAAAGACACTGTGTAGGTTTAGGAGATATTTACAGTACCCTACAGGTGAGCCTTGTTATAGGCTTACCTGTAGGCACAAGTGGTGTAACGGGGTTTACAACCACTTTAAAGAAACCTTTATAACCACTTTAAGAACTGACATACATCATTAATATCTACCATCCAGCGGGCAGTCCTTCCCCATAACTAGAGGTCACATATTGTCCTCTTCTGCTCACTTCACTGCTATCACACTCTTCATTTTCCTTCATGACACATCACGTTAAATGTTTAGCCGTAGGATCTATCCAACCAGAGTTCATGCAGATAGGAAGATCATTCCCTGAAGGCCTACAGATTAGCCAGAAAACCAATATAACTATATCCAGAGTGCGACTGTATGGTAATAAATACTGACTTTATAATCAAAGTGTGCATACATTTTTTTGGGACACCCTATATATGAATTTTTAATGGATTACCACATAATCTCAGTTCTCAGCGGCATAAGGAAGAGCTAGGGGTGGAGAAGAAACATTACACTAATCTTCCCAGTGAATGGCTGTACAGGGGTCAACACAGGTCTAACTATTGGAGGACAGGCAAGCTGTTCTCCCAGCACAGCCAGAAAAATGACCACACTGGGATGGATGTGTTCTCATGCCTAGCCTGGTCAGACTGAAATAGGAAAGCAAAGGGACTGGCAGGATGACCAACTATTTCACACAATGGAAGAAATACAGAGAAGAGGATACTTTTTAAAACACAAGTACATGGTACAACACATATCAGAATATGAAATGCTGGGGTAACGTATGCTTTTAAGTTTTATGAATTCATGAAAAATAGAGTGGTTTAGAAGTTTACGATCACAGTATATAAATATTTTTTTCCTAGGATCATCTGCTAAATCTAGTAGCCATACTGCAGTATTTTCCTGCCTCGCTCCATCCTGTATGAATGAACACCATTCAACCAAGAGAGAAACTAGCCTAATAACATTCATTTTGTCCCCATTTACACAAGGATAATGTGCATTCAGTTTCACAAGACAATTAGCTCTGCAAATGTAAAAAAAAAGAAGAGACATTCCCTGGCCTAGCATATTTAAAGTTAAAATCTATCACACACTTGATGTCTAGAATTTGGGGCAAGGTCATAAGTTCAAAGCTTTACAACAAATTCCTTGGTTTCTAAATCTTCTCAGCTAAAGAAGACTAGGGGAATGAAATTCAGGTCTCATTCAAAACACTTGCGCACTTGTGTTTGTCATGGGGATGAAAAGATGTACCATGCATCTGCGTGCAGGCAGTCCCATACATGTCAGCTGGGACACAGCAGCTGCTCCCAACCTGACATCCGTATGGGTGTGGGTCCCCGAACGCACACTGCCTGCTTTCAGGGACCGGCACCTTGCCAACATGACTGTCAAATTGGGATACAGATGCTGCATCCTAATTGACATGACAGACTGCCTGCAGACGAGCAAGCACAGCCCTCGCACGGGCATATGCTTAAGTATGCCCATGTGAATGAGGCCAAAAAAAAAATGTAACCACTTGCCGTCCACCATATAGCAAAATGACAGCGGCAAAGTGGTTTCAATATCCTGACCAGACGTTATGGGACGTCGCCAGGATATCAAGCAGCTGCACGCCCCCAGGGGCACGCATCGTGGCGATTGTTGTTGCGGTGTGTCAATCTGACACACCGCAACAACAATCTAGGTAAAGAGTCTCTAACTGAGACTGTTTACCACGTGATCAGCCATGTCCAATCACGGCTGATCACAGTGTAAACAGGAAGAGACGTTGATCGGCTTTTCCTCACTCGCGTCTGTCAGACGCGAGTATAGGAGAGCCGATCGGCTGCTCCTCTGACAGGGGGGTCTGTGCTGATTATCAGTGCAGCCCCCCCAAGGATGCCCACACTGGACCAACAGGGGATGCCACTAGGACCACCAGGGATGTCACCAGGTATGCCACCCTAGACCACCAGGGATGCCAATCAGTGCCCACGATGGATGCCAATCAGTGCCCACAATGGGCATCACTGATTGGCAGGCATTATTGTTTGGCACTGATTGGGATCCATCCGTACCATCAATTAGTGTACATCAGTGCCACCTATCTGTGCTGCCCATCAGTGCCCATCAGTTCCCCATTAGTGCCGCATATTAGTGCCCATCATCAGTGCCACCTCATCCGTGCCGCCTTATCAGTGCCCGTCAGTGAAGGAGAAAACGTACTTATTTACAAAGTTTTGTAACAGAAACACAAAAAATTTATTTTTTTCAAAATTTTCGGTCTTTTTTTTATTTGTTTAGCAGAAAATAAAAATCCCAGAGGTGATCAAATACCACCAAAAGAAAGCTCCATTTGTGGGAACAAAATGATAAAAATGTAGTTTGCATACAGTGTTGCACGACCGCACAATTGTCATTCAAAGTGCGACAGTGCTGAAAGCTGAAAATTGGTCTGGGCAGGAAGGTGTATAAGTGCCCTGTATTGAAGTGGTTAAAGCGATACTAAAGTCTTATTTTTTTGTTATAAAATAAAATAAAATAAATAAATAAATACTTACCTCTTCTGTGTAGTGGTTTTACACAGAGCAACCCAGATCCCCCTCTTCTCAGGTCCCTCGCCGGCGCTCCTGGCCCCTCCCTGCTGCCGAGAGACCCCACAGCAAGCAGCTTGCTATGGGGGCACCCAAGCCGAGTCACTGCTCCATTTTTCCATTCAGACATGGAGCAGCAGCTCGGCCCCGTCCCTCGCCCTCCTCATTGGCTCACTGACTTCGATTAACAGCAACAGGAAACAATGGCGCCCGCTGCTGTGTTTCAACCAATCAAGAGGAAGAGTCCCCAGACTTTGTGGCTCTTGTGCAACATCGCTGGATCGAGAGGGAGCTCAGGTAAGTATTAGGGGGGCCGAAGGACTTTAGAAGGTTTTTTATATCTTAATGCATAGAATCCATTAAAGTGGTTGTAAACCCCGTTACACCACTTGTACCTACAGGTAAGTCTATAATAAGGCTTACCTGTAGGTACTGTAAACATCTCCTAAACCTGCACAGTTTAGGAGATATTTACCATATACGCTTGCGTCTACGTCATCGGCACATGCGCACTGAAGAAACGACTCGCTCATGCCGTTTCTTGAGCAGAGTGCTGTGACTGGCATGCGCGGAGTGATGTCATCGTGGCGCCAGTCAATCACAGCAGTCCCCTGCTGGCTCTAAGGCTGAGAACCAAGCGATCAAACACTGCTGATCGCTCGGTTCTCAGGGCTCCCTGAGCAGAGGGATGTGACAGTCAGTCACAGCTGTCTGCTCTGCCCTTCCAGCACTCACTGGAGCGCACTGGGCTGTGGAGGGGGTGGGAGCAACGAGCTCAGGCTCTCAGAGGCTCGCTGAGAGGCTAAGCCGGGTGCCGGTCCAGGCATGTGGGCGGATCCAAACCATATGGTCATGAAATTTCCCGTGCCTAGACCGATTCTGTGACGTCGCGGGAAAATGGGTCACAGGAGTGCAGAACGAACTGCGCTCCTGTGATCCACAGGAAAATTACAGTCAAACGAGCTTTGGTTGTACTTCTCATTTAAGAAGATTATAACCGGTCATTGTTCTATGTCTCACTGGGGAGATTTCTTCTCACTTGTAATCCATTGCCAAAACAGGAAGTGAGAGGAAATGCCTCCAAAGTGTGGGAATCCCTGGTTGTTACATGAGTCACCAAAACTATTTCAAGTTTGGTGATTACAGTAAATCAGGACAAATAGAGAGGATGAATTGCCCTGATGGGGACACAGGCACCAATAAAACAAAAATGTCCACTCTATTGAAGAAAAAAAAAAAAAAAGGTTTTTCTATACTGTAGTTATACTTTAACATGTCTCTCCTCCCCCAGATTTTATTTTGTATGGGGGTGGATAGAGCGGTCAAGCTAGGGGTTTCATTTTAGTACTTGTCAAGTTCCTTAAATCATGTTCCCCAACTATTAATTTTGTCCTTTAAGAGCAGAACATGAACTTGTGATCTATTTTGGGTTGATGGAGGAAATACGCACAGGGTTACTGAACTCAACTGTCAGCTACTGTCAGCTAGGAGTATACAGCGCACTATTACTACACTCAGGCTGAATGAATGCTTTATGGATTTGTAGAATGCGTGAACGGATTGTGGCTGCCAAAACTGATCAGAAATCAAACACATGCCAGACATAAAAGCTCTGTATGCCTGTTTACCCTTAGTAAATGGAATGAATAGAACATGTTTAAACGTTAACGGAGCCATTGTCTGCTGCAGCTCCAGGTAATGTATCTTTTGTCATTTTTAATGAATGTACCACATTTGTCCAGTGAAGCAACAGCTTGTAAAAGTAGTTAATAGTCTACCTTAGGCTGCAATATACACAGACAATGAAAAGTAGGATTTTTTTTACAATATGCTTACACGCCAAAACAATAAGCAATAAAACACTTTTGGGAACTACTAAATCAGATAAACCACACATTTTGTTTAATGGGTTTTCATACATGGATGTAAAATGATGCCCCGTGTCCGTAAGACCAGGATCTGATTGCTATTTCCCACAGAAAATGACAATAAACTGGTTAAAAAAACAAATTATGAAGTGATGTCAGGTACAGGCACAATGTTCCATGAGGTATGAAGTAGAGAGAAGACAATGCTGAAAGAAGTGGCAGCAGATGAGAGTCTGTGTTTCTTTTGGATACATCGCTTCTCATCGAGATATAGTTTGCCTCTTTGGTGCGTCACTGTTGAAGCAATCGAGTCATCCCAAGACCGATCTGCAACAAAGAGCAAGGGATCACCTTCCAGTGTGGTCAGGAAAGAGTGGCGTGGATGCTCCGCCCTTCTGGTGTGGTTACACCCCCTGCCTGGTTGACCTTCCAGTGTGGTCAAGAGTGGAGTGGATGCTCCCCCCTTCTGGTGTGGTTATACCCCCTGCCTGGTTGACCTTCCAGTGTGGTCAGGAAAGAGTGGTGTGGATGCTCCGCCCTTCTGGTGTGGTTACACCCCCTGCCTGGTTGACCTTCCAGTGTGGTCAGGAAAGAGTGGTGTGGATGCTCCGCCCTTCTGGTGTGGTTACACCCCCTGCCTTTTTTGACCTTCCAGTGTGGTCAGGAAAGAGTGGTGTGGATGCTCCGCCCTTCTGGTGTGGTTACACCCCCTGCCTTTTTTGACCTTCCAGTGTGGTCAGGAAAGAGTGGTGTGGATGCTCCGCCCTTCTGGTGTGGTTACACCCCCTGCCTTTTTTGACCTTCCAGTGTGGTCAGGAAAGAGTGGTGTGGATGCTCCGCCCTTCTGGTGTGGTTACACCCCCTGCCTTTTTGACCTTCCAGTGTGGTCAGGAAAGAGTGGTGTGGATGCTCCCCCCTTCTGATGTGGTTACACCCCCTGCCTGGTTGACTCATCGCGCACAAGCCTTATTGAGTTCACTAGTTCTGGTAAGCCTCTTCCATATTGGTAGTGGATCTCTTTTCACGCATGGGATCATTGTTGCAGGCATTGGGACTTCATTCCTCTTCCTTGGACTATGCATAGGAACATGGTCTTTGTTATCCTGTTGGACTTTTTTTTTTAAGCACCAATACAATTGTCATTTCTGTGTTCACATCTATGCACATTAGTGATATACTTATTGGATTTTTCTCCTTAATTTCTTTACACTTTCAATCTATTCCACAAACTTTTTCTTCATTTTGGACACTTATCACCCTTTCGTTCAAATGATTCATGGTCATTTATTATGGTCTTGATGTTTAATTTATGTCAATTTTTTCATTTTTAGATATAGCACAATGAACTATCAGTTGTACGTACTATATACTTACCCACGTATCAACCTTTAAAAATGTTTTTTCATCTTTTTAGCGCTGCACTTACTTTGTTACATACTGTACAAATATCATGGATGTAAAATGATACCCCATGTCCTTAAAAGCGGAGTTCCAACAACATTTTTTTTTTTTTTTTCCCAAATCCATCTATTATCATATTATTGTAATGCTGCACTCGCTATTCTTCTTAATTGCGCCGCTATAGTTATTATTTTATTGTAAAACTAACCTTATATTAATCCTTGTTGCACGGCCCCATCTTGCTTGTGGGCAGGCGAAGCCCTCAAGAATAATCTTCCGGGATACAGTGCTGCTGAATAACCAGCATGCACCGTCCGATCTCATGCATGCGCATTATGCACACCTTGCAGCGCAGGAAACTACTTTTGCGGTTTTGTAATCTTGCAATGAGAATCGTCAATGCCCACTGATTCCTGGGAATTATGACAAACATCTCCCAGGAACCACTCACTCACCCCTGTTATAAATGTCAGGTTTCTGTGATGTAAAAAAATGAGACAAAGATAAATCATTTCAGAAGATTTTCCACCTTTAATGTGACCTATAAAGCGTACAACTCAATTGAACAACAAACTGAAATCTTTTAGATGGAGGGAAGTAAAAATAAACTAAAATAATATGGTTGCATAAGTGTACAAACCCTTAAACTAATACTTTGTTGAAGCACCTTTTAATTTTATTACAGGACTCTGTCTTTTTGGGTAGGAGTCTATCAGCATGGCACATCTTGACTTGGCAATACTTGCCCACTCTGCTTTTCAAAAACACTCCAAATCTGTCAGATTGAAAGGGCATCTCCTGTGCACAGCCCTCTTCAGATCACCCCACAGATTTTCAATTGGATTCAGGTCTGGGCTCTGGCTGGGCCATTGCAAATCTTTAATCTTTTTCTGGTGAAGCCTTTCCATTGTTGGTTTGGATGTATGCTTTGGGTCGTTGCCATGCTGAAAGATCAAGCTCCTCATCATGTTCAGCTTTCTAGCAGAAGCCTGAAGGTTTTGTGCCAATATTGACTGGTATTTGGAACTGTTCACAATTCCCTCTACCTTGAAAAGCAGCCCCAAAGTATGATGCTGCCACCACCATGCTTCACTGTGAGTCTGGTGTTCTTTTGGTGATGTGCGGTGTTGTTTTGCACCAAACATTAGGAATTATGGCCAAAAAGTTCAGCCTTGGTTTCATCAGACCAGAAATAAATTTCCCACATGCTTTTGGGAGGCTTTCGATGTGTTTCTGCAAAATTTAGCTGGGATTGGATGTTTTTATTTGTAAGAAATGGCTACCATCTTGCCACTCTACCCCATAGCCCAGACATGTGAAGAATACGGAAGATTGTTGTCACGTGCGCCACTAGGGTGGATAAAAATCGATGATTTTTTTTGTTTTTTTAAATCAGATTTAAATCAGATATTTTGGATTTGTATGAAATTAATTTTATAAAAAAGTTTTTTGAGTAAAAATCTATCTAAAAGATAGTTTTCTAGTTAAGATACATTAATAACTTAGTTTATTCAGCATGAAATGGAGCTTAGTTATGTAGCACAAGGCTGTATATTCTGCAATATTTACATTCTTGGTAAACTCATGCAATGAATCCAAGCTCTGCAAGCTGAGATAACATGCACTGCTTTGATGCATTCACACAATTTCACAGTAACCATGAGATAAAACAAAGTTCAGTTATATTCCTTTATCCCATTGTTTTACAAATCTATAAACTGTATGACTGTTTGAAGAGACATGCATCTGTACTAGGCTCTAAGTGTAAGGAGGAAGGGCAAGCAGTAAAATAAAAGTGAAACCTTCTAAGCAGCTTAAAAACCTTGTGATCTTTCTGCACATAGCTTGAAATGTTTTATTCCTCCTTTGAGGAGCAAAATGGTAGCCGGCCATAAAAGAGACCCAGTTTGAGAATATTTACTAACCTGACAGCGTATTATTCTAAATAGGAAACTAGGGTTGTCCCGATACCGATACTAGTATCGGTATCGGCACCGATACCAAGCATTTGCCCAAGTACTTGTACTCGGGCAAATGCTCCCGATGCTTCCGCCGATACCTTGACTGTCAGCGGTGATGGACGTGTGGGGGAGTTACAAGCTTCTCCCCCCGCGGCTTTCAGCTACTTAGTGACATACAGCGGTGATCGGTGCTTGTAATTCCCCCACACGCGATCACCGCTGACTGTCACCTCCTCCTCTTTAGTCCTCCTCCGTTACTCTGTCCCCCTCCGCTTTCCTGCTCCATTGCTGTGTCCCCCTCCGTTCCTCTGCCCCCCCCCCCGCTGTCCTCCTTCTTTGCTCTGTCCCCCTCCGCTGTCCCCATCCGTTCCTCTGTCCCCCCCCCCCCCCCCCGCTGTCCTCCTTCTTTGCTCTGTCCCCCTCCGCGGTCCTGCTCCATTGCTGTGTCCCCCTCCGTTCCTCTGCCCCCCCCCCCGCTGTCCTCCTCCTTTGCTCTGTCCCCCTCCGTTCCTCTGTCCCCCCCCCCGCTGTCCTCCTTCTTTGCTCTGTCCCCCTCCGCTGTCCCCATCCGTTCCTCTGTCCCCCTCCGCTGTGCCCATCCGTTCCGGCTTTCCGTTGTCCCCCTCTCTCTTCGTCTGTCCCCTCCGTTCTGCTGTGTCTCTCTGCTGTGTGTATGGAGAGAGTCAGCTGACTCTGTCCATTCACATAACTGAAACATTGTAATCTCCTGTGATTACAATGTGTCAGTTTATGAATGGAGAGGAGCTGTTGTCTTCTCTCCATTCATTCTCAGTGCAGCTGACGCTGCAGAGAAAGGGACTGGAGAATCTCTATCCTCAGTCTATTTCTCTGTCTCAAGGGGGAGATATCAGAGGTCTGTTAAGACCCCTGATATCTCACCAAAGCCCCCCAACAGGGCTGATTAAAAAAAAAAAAAAAAAAAAAAAAAAACAAACACACACACACACACACACACACACACACACACACACATAGTGCAATAAAGAATAAAATTTTTTTTTTTTAAAAATAATAAATGTAAATGAAAAAAACCAAAACAAAAACACACACACACACACAGACACCGTTCACTATACCCCCACCCCCACCCCACCCCCACCCCAACCCCCCCCCCCTCAAAAAAAAAAAAACTGTCACGTGACATTAAAAAAAAAAAGTATCGGTATCGGCGAGTACTTGAAAAAAAGTATCGGTACTTGTACTCGGTCCTAAAAAAGTGGTATCGGGACAACCCTATAGGAAACATTCAGGGTCGGTTCACACTACAACGACTTGGGATCCGACTTGTAAGCCCTCAAGTCGCCCCAAGTCGCTTTAATTTGAGATTTGCATTATAGTCCATGAGAGCGTCTTAATTTACACTACTGAAGTCTCTCCGATTTCAGAAAAGGTTCCTGTACTACTTCAATCCGACTTCTAGGCGACCTGTACCCATAGAATACAATGGAAGTCATCTCCAAGTCGGATCTCCATCTATACTGAAGCGACTTTACAGGAAAAGAAATTAGTTTACCCAGGCAAACCCCTCCCATCCAGAGAGCTGATTATTTTGTGATTGGCCACAGCCAAAGTCGCCTGTCCTGGAGGCGACTTAAAGTCACATTGTAAGTTACCATATATTTTATTATCTTTTACCGTGTCTAATGTATAAAAGTCACACACAGCAAAATAAAATAAAAAAAGTGGCGCTTCCTAAAAAATGATGAAATTAAATTACACCCTTTATAGTGACTAATTAATCTACTAATACACACCTATTTATAAGTGCATCCTAAATAATAACATAATTCATATATATATACAGTGGCTTGCGAAAGTATTCGGCCCCCTTGAACTTTTCAACCTTTTGCCACATTTCAGGCTTCAAACATAAAGATATAAAATTTAAATTTTTTGTGAAGAATCACCAACAAGTGGGACACAATTGTGGAGTGGAACGAAATCTATTGGATATTTTAAACTTTTTTAGCAATTAAAAAACTGAAAAGTGGTGCGTTCAAAATTATTCGGCCCCTTTACTTTCAGTGCAGCAAACTCACTCCAGAAGTTCAGCGAGTATCTCTGAATGATCCAATGTTGTCCTAAATGACTGATGGTGATAAATAGAATCCACCTGTGTGTAATCAAGTCTCTGTATAAATGCACCTGCTCTGTGATAGTCTCAGGGTTCTGTTGAAAGCGCAGAGAGCATCATGAAGACCAAGGAACACACCAGGCAGGTCCGTAATACTGTTGTGGAGAAGTTTAAAGCCGGATTTGGATACAAAAAGATTTCCCAAGCTTTAAACATCCCAAGGAGCACTGTGCAAGCGATCATTTTGAAATGGAAGGAGTATCAGACCACTGCAAATCTACCAAGACCTGGCTGTCCCTCTAAACTTTCAGCTCAGACAAGGAGAAGACTGATCAGAGATGCAGCCAAGAGGACCATGATCACTCTGGATGAACTGCAGAGAACTACAGCTGAGGTGGGAGAGTCTGTCCATAGGACAACAATCAGTCGTACACTGCACAAATCTGGCCTTTATGGAAGAGTGGCAAGAAGAAAGCCATTTCTCAAAGATATCCACAAAAAGTCTCGTCTAAAGTTTGCCACAAGCCACCTGGGAGACACACCAAACATGTGGAAGAAGGTGCTCTGGTCCGATGAAACCAAAATCGAACTTTTTGGCCACAATGCAAAATGATATGTTTGGCGTAAAAGCAACAGAGCTCATCACCCTCAACACACCATCCCCACTGTCAAACATGGTGGTGGCAGCATCATGGTTTGGGCCTGCTTTTCTTCAGCAGGGACAGGGAAGATGGTTAAAATTGAGGGGAAGAGGGATGCAGCCAAATACAGGACCATTCTGGATGAAAACCTGTTGGAGTCTGCAAAAGACCTGAAACTGGGACGGAGATTTATCTTCCAACAAGACAATGATCCCAAACATACAGCAAAATCTACAAAGGAATGGTTCACAAATAAACGTATCCAGGTGTTAGAATGGCCAAGTCAAAGTCCAGACCTGAATCCAATCGAGAATCTGTGGAAAGAGCTGAAAACTGCTGTTCACAAACGCTCTCCATCCAACCTCACTGAGCTCGAGCTGTTTTGCAAGGAAGAATGGGCAAGAATTTCAGTCTCTCGATGTGCAAAACTGATAGAGACATACCCCAAGCGACTTGCAGCTGTAATCGCAGCAAAAGGTGGCTCTACAAAGTATTAACGCAAGGGGGCCGAATAATTTTTCACGCCCCACTTTTCATTTTTTTATTAGTTAAAAAAGTTTTAAAAATCAAAAAGATTTCGTTCCACTTTGTGTCCCACTTGTTGGTGATTCTTCACAAAAAATAAAAATTTTATATCTTTATGTTTGAAGCCTGAAATGTGGCAAAAGGTTGAAAAGTTCAAGGGGGCCGAATACTTTCGCAAGCCACTGTACGTGGTGAACACCAAGTGAACAAATTCACAAGTTATAACACAATATCAATACTGCTCCGAAAAAAATTGTTAAATAATCAAAAAATATATATTTAAAATAGTGAAGTGATTGTCCTTCAACCTTTGTGGAGATGTGATCCAGTGATAAAAAAACAAATGTTCAATCAGATTGGTGCCAAAAAAAGAAGTCCTCAAAACACCGTGTGTAAATTCTTCTTTCAAAGACTTACACCACATCCGGGTATTTCAGTGATCCCACTCCCAATGAAAACCCACTCACCAGCTCCAATTGCCCCCACTTGCGTGTAAGGCTAAAAAGCTTAATGATGACAAATCACCAGGATTCAGCTACCAATATCTCCATCCAAGAACACGTTCCATATGTAAAGTAAAAAATGCTCCAAATAGTGTGATAACGTAAAACCAGTTTATTAATACACACCCCAAACAAATCTCCAATGGTTAAACTCACAATGTAAACAATATAAACTCGCACAGCAACCTCCACAGAACACTGTATAAGCAGTAAACAACACAGCAACTTGTGAAACTTCCTGGGGGTATGCGGTCACGGCGGACCCGATATGAGCAGGCGTCTGATGTGATTATCTCACCCTCTCCTTACTTACCCGACTGTTAGACCCGATCTCTTCCCAGGTGGGTATACCGCAACGCTCGTTCCTCTATGTGTCACTCGTGTGCGGTGTCCACCATTGCTTGGCCACGCCCGACATGTTTCGTCACGCCTGTGACTTATTCATGGGATAGCTATCCCTCACATGTGGTTTGAATGGAGTTTACATATGTGGGTGGGACTTACATGTGCGTGCGCTTCTGTGCGCTTTGTTTACAACCGCGGCCTGGACGTGACGTCAACGTAGCGCCTGGCCCTCAAACAGTCTGAGATGACTGGAAATCTCTATGCTCGTAATCAGGCAGCGGCTTATTTCTCTGGTTCCCCGATGGCACGGGAGAGCCCGAAGAAGCACCAGAGGGTGGCGGGAGGATGTCCCCTCCCATTGCTTGTAAGAACGATCAGGCAGAACTGCTGCTATGATTGTTCTTATGGTGCACAGTATCGCCAGCTCTAAAAGATGATATCTGGATGATGCCTTTAGCTGCAGGCATCAGATATCCCCACTGAAAGTCAAGGACGTCATATGACGTCCTTGGGCTGAAACTGGTTAAATAATGCGTTACAATTTAACTAAATCCATTACTACTACCACCAACTAAATGTACTGGAGATTTTAGTTGACTAAAATACGATTAAAACAATTCAGATTACTAAAATAAGACTAAAAATAAAATTTAAAATTTAATCAAAAGCCTAGGACAAAAGCTAAATCAAAACTTGACATCAAAATTAACACTGGTTAGTAGGAATACAGCCACCCTTTCTTACTCACACCCAGATGGACTAGGGATTACAGAACTTGTAGTATGCATAGTGCAGAGCATTTGATTGCAACTAATGTGAACTGCTCTTTCCAAACAAATGAAATTGTGGGGGAAAGGGAGAATTCAGGAGCTCATGTTCCTACTAACCAGTGTTAATTTTAATATAAAATTTTGATTTAGTTTTAGTCCAAGGCTTTTGACTAATTTTGCCATTTTAGTAATCTGAATTGGTATACTGGAGGAGATTTTAGTCAACTAAAATATGACTAAATTCTCCACTATATTTAGTTGGTAGTATTAGTAATGGGTTACAAGGAGGCAAAAAAAACAGGAAGAAGCAATTTCATGAAAAATTGATTGCAGGGCTAAGTAATAGAAGTGTATGGATTATAAATGGAGAATAAGGCTATTGTCTAGTGTGTGTGTGTGTATATATATATATATATATATATATATATATATATATATATATATATATATATATATATATATATATATATATATATATATATATATATATATATATATATATATATATATATATATATATATATATATATATATATAAAATCGCCGGGTGTTAAGAAGACACCTATGCACACGCGCTCCTGAGCCGGGCTGTGTGCATGCATAAACACACAGAGCGCCGGAGCAGTAACCTATGGCTCTGCTGTCCTCACTTTCTCCTGTAAAAACAGGAACGGAGAGGAGCAGTGCTGGTCCAAATTTCTTACTTACTAGCCTTTCATTAGGGCTGCTCTTACTGGCCCCAAGGCATTTTCACAGGACACAAAGATTGCAGGGCTTAGCCATTAGGAAAAGTCAGGCATAAGCGCATATCTGAACTTAGAGAGGAGCATAGGAAAAGCTTTTCTGGCTTAGAAAAGTTATAGCGGATATGGAGATTGATTCACTAAAGGCAAACATGCTGTTCATGTTGCAAGGGAATTTTCCCTTGCTAAGTGAATGTGCTAAAAATGTACAAATAATACCCAATTATCTGCAAGGTAACGCCAAAGCGTCTGGGGCGCCTAAACGAGTTTTCAAAACATGGCTTTAAGCATGTTTGTAACGTTGCTTTTTCCTCCCCTGGAGCATAGATGTCCAGAGGAAAAAAAATGTCCTGTGTGCATGTGGCCTAAATGGAGTTCACTTGAGAAGATAAATACAGTAATAATTTGTGCTGGTCAGTTCATAGTCGTAGTCCCTTAACACTTGACCTTTCATTCTGATGACCTGTAGCATTTGATGGTCTAGTAGGCCAAATAATGCAAATTACTATGACCTGAAATCATTGTGTAAATATTCATCTAAGAAAAGCCTTTAAGAAGATTGCCATTTTGGTAAATTTGCCTCTCATATCATTTTTTTTTTAGTAGAACCAAGAGACAGGCCAGGTTTCCCTAGCAGCATCTATCCACAGAGAACATTTTCATATCTTACAATTACTGAAGCATTCCTGTTCTTTGAAAATGGCACTGTGAATTCTAATCTGATAGATATGTAAAACTGCTAAACAAAAAATAAAAGAAGAATCAAAAACCACAACCCTACTGAGGCAAAATGGCAACAGAGCTAAGTCTAATGCGCATCGAAGTACAAAATACCAATGTGCTACGGAAAAAAATAAGATTACTTTGAAAGGGTAACTGTTCATAAAAATAGAAAGAACAAAACCATTAGCAAAAACCTACAATTACACAAAATGTGCGCATAAAATCAAACCCCCCCCAATCAATATGCAATCAAATCATTTTGTTTAACCACTTCAGCCCCGGAAGGATTTACCCCCTTCCTGACCAGAGCGTTTTTTGCGATTCGGCACTGCGTCACTTTAACTGACAATTGCGCGGTCGTGCGACGTGGCTCCCAAACAAAATTGACGTCCTTTTTTTCCCACAAATAGAGCTTTCTTTTGGTGGTATTTGATCGCCTCTGCGATTTTTATTTTTTGCGCTATAAACAAAATAAGAGCGACAATTTTGAAAAAAAACGCACTATTTTTTACATTTTGCAATAATAAATATCCCCCAAAATATATAAAAAAAACATTTTTTTTCTTCAGTTTAGGCCGATTGTATTCTTCTACATATTTTTGGTAAAAAAAAAAAAAAAAAAAATCGCAATAAGCATTTATTAATTGGTTTGCGCAAACGTTATAGTGTTTACTAAATAGGGGATAGTTTATGGCATTTTTATTAATTTTTTTTTTTTTACTAGTAATGGCGGCGATCAGCGATTTTTATTGTGACTGCGACGTTATGGCGGACATGTCGGACATTTTTGACACATTTTTGGGACCATTGTCATTTATACAGCGATCAGTGCGATTAAAAATGCACGGATTACTGTGTAAATGACACTGGCAGTGAAGGGGTTAACCACTAGGGGGCGGGGAGGGGTTAAGTGTGTCCTAGGGAGTGATTACTAACTGTAGGGGGAAGGGCTGTGTGGGTGACGTCACTGATCTCTGCTCCGATGACAGGGAGCAGAGATCGAGTGACACTTGTCACTAGACAGAACGGGGAGATGCTGTTTACAATGGCATCTCCCCGTTCATCCGCTCCGTGAGGCGATCGCGGGTATCCCCGCGGCGATCGAGTCCGCGGGACCCGCGACCCGACTCACGGAGCCCCCCGCCGGGAAATTCAAATGGACGTACAGGTACGCCCATTTGCCCAGCCGTGCCGCTCTGCCGACGTACATCGGCGTGCGCCGGTCGGGAAGCGGTTAAGAAATTCCACTTTTCAAAAGACTGGAACTTCATCACTGGCACTGTCTCCTGCTCTTTGCTCTGAGTTTCTGCTGTCAAGGTCCTGTAGGTTTCACATCACCCTGCCTCAATGTTTAACTTACCTGGCGGTAATCCCGAGTGTCGCTCGGGGTTAGTTTTCAGTACCAAAAGCGCTAACCCTCAAGCTACACTCAGGATTACACCGCAGTATCCATGTACAGGTACTTACCTTGTCCCCAGAATCCCGCGACGTACTCCTGCTGTGTCCACCGGCCGGATGCCTCTGTGTTCCGGGTCCCGCTCCCTGCGAGTGTCGCGACGCATGGTGGCGGAACCGGTGGCAAATTCAAGAAGTACAAAACATAACACACACGCAATACAGTAATGTAATCCTAACGGATTACAATGTATCAAATCATTTGACCTCTGTTTGTCCCTAGTGCTTTGTCCAGTGCCCCGCCTGCACTTTTACCATTCTTTCTGCCTGGAAACTTGAGAACGTCCATGGCAACCAAGAAGCGTCCCTCTCTGTCAAAAGCAGTTTTAGACCAGCTAGAAAACAGCGATAGTGAATTAGAATCACTTGCAGAATTGAGCGATAGTGATTAGTGGGGAAATTCCTCATCAGACACTGAAAGTGACGACAGCGACTGAACTTTGTGATATGCGAACTTGGTGCTCTATTGACTGTGATACGGATCACGCAGCGCCCCCCAAGATCCCCATTTACTGAAGCATCTGGTATGAAAGACGATGAAGACGACAACCCCTTGGCATACTTACAATTATTTTTGACCGATGAGGTTTTTGAAAAAATAGTTACTACTATAAAACTACTCACCCTGCACTAAAACGAAAGAAAATTTGGGAAGCATCTCAAACGATTCTAAAGAATTTCCAACAGAGCCATGTGCCAGCAAGAGATATCAGCATAGATGAAAGTCTAATGGCCTATAATGGAAGGCTCAGCTAGGTACAATACATTTCATAAAAGAGCGTAAAAAATCTACATGCGAATTGTCCACTGGCTACATTCCTATACACTGGGAAAGGAACAAAGTTCAATCCAAAATACAGCAACTATGGAATGGCAACATCTTCCGTTCTTTCACTTCATGAGCCATTGCTAAATCAGGGCTATTGCGTAACAACTGACAACTTTAAACATCTCCTGAACTTTGAGTTTCTGCTGCAAAACAAAACAGATGCCCATGGAACCGTTAGGGCTAATCAGTGCGACATCCCTCCTATGTTTGGCAATAAGAAACTGAAGACTGGAGAAATGGCTGCCTGTCAGAAAGGCAAAATGATGGCACTGCGATTGCGTGACAAGAAAGATGTGTGCCAAATGAGTACAGTTCATAATACCTCCACTGTCATGGTACGCACGATAGGTGAAAAAGAAATCATGAAGCCGCAAGTAGTGATAGACTACAATAACACCATGGGAGGTGTTGACAGAGTTGACCAAGCAATGCCGTTCTACCCAGCAATGAGTAAACAGCAAAAAGTAGTACTTACAAGAAGTAAGTATTTATTGGGCGGATTTAACTCTTTTTCGGTCGCTAGCGGGGGTTAAAACCACCCCGCTAACGGCCAAATAGCGCCGCTAAAACGACGGTAAAGCGGCGCTAAAATTAGCGCCACTTTACCACCGACGCCCGGGCGCTTTGAGTGTGAAAGCATTCTAAGAATTACAGGCCTACAATATAAAAACAACAAATTTCCATGCAAACAATATACCACTTTGACATTCAAAAATCAGACATAAATCAGACCACCAGGGAGGTTAAAGAGTGTCATATGAAAGAACACATCCATGGAATCTCTTTAGACATGTATGCTACTCTCGGCTGGCAACCAGGTGCTACAGATCTAAGATGTGCAACCTGCCGATCAGATCTCCAAATAATGGGCCAAATGCTGTAGATTGAACACCAGGCAAGGTATATTATACCGCTAAATTTCAAATCTATGAATTCTGCCAGATTATAATATACTATGAATCCTTGAATGCGTTTAAGGGTTAATTTTAGGATGGGGTATTACTGTGTCTAATTGAGCACTCACAGTACTTAAACTTTTCCCCTTTAGTAGCCACTATTCCCATGATTAAGTCCTGCTGTGGGTGAACACACATTGGAGGAGTGGCTTTGAATGGGAGTAAGGTGTGTGCGGTCGTGACCCATTATTTGGATGGTGGATTGCAGTGATGAAAGAGTTGACTCCAAGGTCTTGGCTACTGGCCAACTTAAATTATTATGATTATAAATTATACAGGATTTATATAGCGCCAACAGTTTGCGTTATAAACAATACCCCATAATGACAACGTGAAAGAAGTTTGTTTGAAATCTTTGCAAAATTATAAAAAAAAAAAAATTTAAAAAGGAAGAGACAAAAAAATCAAAAACAAACCACATGTACATAGGTATTCACAGCCTTTGCCATGACACTCAAAATTGAGGTGCATCTTATTTCCACTGATCATCCTTGAGCAGTTTCTACAACTTGATTGGAGTACACCTGTGGTAAATTCAGTTGATTGGACATGATTTGGAAAGGCACACACCTGTCTATATAAGGTTCCACAGTTAACAGTGCATGTCAGAGCACAAACCAAGTCATGAAGTCTAAGGAATTGTCTGTAAACCACATACAGGATTATACCGAGGCACAGATAATATTTCTGCAGCATTGAAGGTCCCCAATGAGCATAGTGGCCTCCATCATCCGTAAATGGAAGAAATTTGGAACCACCGGGACTCTTTCTAGAGCGGAAACAGGGGAGAAGGGCCTTAGTCAGGGAGGTGATCAAGAACCAGATGGTCACTCTGACAGAGAATTATTGTTTCTGTGGAGAGAGGAGAACCTTCCAGAAGAACAACCATCTCTGCAGCACTCCATCAATCAGGCCTGTATGGTAGAGTGGCCAGACGGAAGCCACTCCTCAGTAAAAGGCACATGACAGCCTGACTGGAGTTTGCCAAAAGGCACCCGAAGGACTCTCAGACCATGAAAATCAAAATTCTCTGGTCTGATGAAACAAAGATTGAACTCTTTAGCCTGAATGGCAAGCGTCATATCTGGAGAAAACCAAGCACCACTTATCACTTGGCCAATACCATCCCTACGGTGAAACATGGTGGTGGCATAGTCATGCTGTAGGGATGTTTTGCAGAAGCAGGAACTGGGAGACCAGTCAGGATCGGGGAAAAGATGAATGCAGCAATGTAAAGAGACATCCTTGATGAATACATGCTCCACAGCACTCTGGACCTTAGACTGGTGCAAAGGTTAATTTTGTAAGAGGACAATGACCCTAAGCACACAGCCAAGATAACAAAATAGTGTCTACAGACAACTCTGTGAATGTCCTTGAGCGGACCAGCCAGAGCCCAGACTTAAACCCAATTGAACAACTCTGGAGAGATCTGAAAAATGGCTGTGCACCGACGCTCCCCATCCAACCTGATGAAGCTTGAGAGGCCCTGCAAAGAAGATTGGGAGAAACTGCCCAAAAATAGGTGTGCCAAGCTTGTAGCATCATATTCCAAAAGACTTGAGGCTGTAATTGGTGTCAAAGGTGCTTCAACAGAGTACCGTATTGAGCAAAGGCTGTGAATACTTAAGTGGATGGGATTTTTTTCATTTTTTATTTTTTTAAAAATTTGCAAAGATCTCAAACAAACTTCTTTCACGTTGTCATTATGTGGTATTGTTTGTAGAATTTTGAGGAAAATAATGAATTTATTCCATTTTGAAAAAAGGCTGTAACAACAAAATGTGGAAAAAGTTTAGCGATGTGAATACATTTTTTGGTTGCACTGTATAATAAATACATATAAAATTGCGGTTAGTGTAATGCCCTGTACACACGATAGGATTTTCCAACAACAAAATCCATGTTTTTATTCCGACGGACGTTGGCTCAAACTTGTCTTGCATACACATGGTCACACAAATCTTGTCGGAAATTCCGAACATCAAGAACGCGGTGATGTACAACACTTATGACGAGCCGAGAAAAATTAAGTGCAATAGCCAGTTCGGCTCTTCTGCTTGATTACGAGCATGCGTGAAACTTTGTGTGTCGGAATTGTGTACACACGATCGGAATTTAGGAAAATGGATTCTGTTGTCGGAAAATCTGAGATCCAGATCTCAAATTTAGTGTCAGAAATTCCGATGGAAAATGTCCGATGGAGCCTACACACGGTCAGAATTTCCAACAACAAGCTCCTATAGAACATTTTCCGTCGGAAAATCCTATTGTGTGTACAGGGCATTACAGAGACATTTGTCACTATACCTCTGTGCCTATGGCAGGAGATAATTACCACCAGCTTCTCTTTGGTATTATTAACACTTGTGAGGCCATTTGTCACTAGAAATACTGAGCTACGTTTAGGATAATGAGGAACTGCAGGAAGGTGGTGGCAATAGCCCAAGGGTATTTTTTCAAAAGGGATTTAGTGAGTGCCAAGAGCCTAAAGCCCTGTACACATGGGCCGAATGCCGCCCAACATCAGCCAGTTCAATTAAAAACCATCCGACATTGGGGCCGTGTGTATGCCAGCCGGGCCTGCTTCTATCAGACGTGCATGCTGGAAAACCATCAGCTGTCCAACTCCCGATCAGTACTCTCAACCAGTGGCTGAGAGCGTGGCGAGAGCGTGACTGGAGTGTACTGGCAGGAGGAGGGGGGACAACACCCCCATGTCAGAACACAACAGCTCAGCGGTGGAGATCGCTGTTCTACTGTAGGATCGATAGTGCAGCGGCTGTGACCAGAGCTGACAGGTTTTTTTTTTATCAACCTGCTGTGTTGAATGGAAAAAACAAATAGTGTGTACCAGGTTTTAAAAGAAGAATTCCAGGTATGGCATTTTTTGTGCACAATTACATTTGTCCAGCTTTGTCACTTTTTGTACAGCCCTCGGGGACCCTGAAGCACTAATCTGTGTTTCCCTATTGTCCTCTTACAGCAGTGATTTCTAGCAGTCTCATTTAATATTTCTCCAGTATAGGACCACCTCCAGCACCATGGCAGCAGTCTCTGATCATCTCCACAGCGATTGGGCACGGCACCATTTAAAGAATGCTTTCTTGGGCGGTGATGTCAGACTCTTTACCTCGTCCAGAGAATGCTTTGCATTCACTGAGAAAATGCAAAGCATTCTCTAAAACAGGACTGCAGCATGGCTAAGAACGCAGACTACATTCAAAGTCATGCATCAGTCCTGCACAAATGTACACTTGTGCATCAGCTTGAAGATCAATGTAGCCATTTGTCTGTTGTTGAATTAAACAGGCTGGCTGCACAGACCCCCTGTGCCTTCAGGGTAAACATGGCCCTCTGCATAGGTGTATCCGTGTGCCCGTGTGAATGAGCCCTAAGAAATCAACTTTTGGCTGGACAGACACTTTACTGAGCAAGTTAACAAAATCGTAAACGTGACTTTCACCAAAAACTCAACGGTGGTGAATCTATCACTGCCGTTTAAATAATCCACCAAGAAGATTTACCCACACGGAATGTTTGGTGAATGTTAGATTCATTACTTTATAATTATACCCCATATAATGTGTTACGTCCCAAGTCTTGGAGCCCTTCAGATGGTCTCTGAGCAAAACCAAAGCCTGGAGAACCTGCTGTTAAAGTGGTTGTAAATGCTGAATGTTTATCTTCATGCATTCTATGCATGAAGGTAAAAAAGCTTCTGTATGCAGCTTCCCCCACAGCCCCCCAATACTTACCTGAGCCCCTTCTTGATCCAGCAATGTGCATAAGAGCAGTGGCTCTCCCGGGTCTCTGCCTCATTGGCTCAGACACAGCAGCGGCAGCCATTATCAATCACAGCCAGTGAGGAGGGAGCGGAGGCGAGCTCTGTGTGTCTTATGAACACACAGCAGCAGCTCGGGAGCAGACACACACACACACACACACACACACACACACACACACACACACACACACACACGAGTGCCCCCATAGCAAGCGGCTTGCTCTGAGGCACTCAGCAGGGGGGAGGGGCCAGGAGCACCAGCGAGGGACCCGAGAAGAGGCGGATCGGGGCTGCTCTATGCAAAACAACTGCACAGAGCAGGTAAGTAAAATGTTTATTACTATCACTTTAACCCCTTCCTGTCATCATGGGTCCTATAACTAGGTCTTAAAGCTGAGTTCCACAAAAAGTGGAAGCTCCGCTTATCAGCTTCCTCCGCCCAAATCCCCCATTTGGCACCTTTGGGGGGGGGGGGAGCAGGTATTTGTTTTTGACAGGCACCCGTCCCCACTTCCAAGAGATCTTGCCGCAGCGAGATCACTCGGAAGGCCCCCCTCCTCCTCCCCCCGCTGCAGGGCCATTTAGAAAGCGCTTGCGCAGCAGGGAACTGGCTGTGAAGCCTACTACGAATGGTGGCGGCAGCACTCGAGAGCCGATGGAAACATGGCTGGGGTGCCGAAATCACTGGATTCCAGGACAGGTAAGTGTCCTAATATTAAAAGTATAAAATACTGTAGCTGTTGACTTTAAACTTTTGGAAGGGGGGGGGGGGGGCGCTGGAGCTCCGCTTTAATAAAATGATGGTCCTTTAACCACTAGCCTACCGCCCACTGTCATATGACGGCCGGGCGGTAAGCCTATTGTTCTGAGTGGGCGTCATATGACGTCCACCGTTTAAACAGGGCATGCGCGCGATCGTGAGCGCGCAGCCCTGTACTGTCGGTGGCGGCGTGTCACCGAGACACCGCTCGTCACCGACAGGGGTGAACAGCCACTGGGCATGGCTGTTTACCACGTGATCGGCCGTGATGAAGTCACGGCTGATCACTAATGGTACATCCCGCATTGCACGGCGCATGCGCGCGATCATGAGCGCGCTGCGCGTGCACGTCGGTGGCGGCGTATTCCCCGGGAACACTGCTCGTCACCGACGACAGTTTACAGCCATTGGCCAGTACTGTGTACCATGTGATCGGCTGTGATCCATTCACAGCCGATCACTAAGTGTAAACAAAGAGCTGTCACTAGCTGTTACTAGCCCTTCTCTCCTCACACACCGTTTCCAGTGTGAGGAGAGAAGAGCCAGGAGCAGTGAGTTACAGATCTTTGTATTTGTAGTGTCTGCACCAACACCACTTCTGTCCCATCGCCCCCCCCAATTGTCATCTGTCACCCAACAGTCACCCCATAAAAAGTGCACCTGTCACATAGAGACTGCCATTAGTGACCATCAGCGGTGCCCTGTCACCCACCAGTGACCGTGCCCTGTCACCCGTCACCCATCAGTGACCTGCCCTGTCACCCATCAGTGACCTGCCCTGTCACCCGTCACCCATCAGTGACCTGCCCTGTCACCCGTCACCCACCAGTGACCGTGCCCTGTCACCCGTCACCCACCAGTGACCATTAGCGGTGCACCCGTCACCCATCAGTGACCGTCGCCTGTCAACAATCTGTGACTATCACCTGTCACCGTCCGTGGCCTGTCACCCATCAGTGACCGGGCCCTCTCACCCGTCACCCATCAGTGACTGTGCCCTGTCACCCATCAGTGACCATCAGCGGTGCACCTGTTACCCATCAGTGACCGTCGCCTGTCAACTATCTGTGACCATCGCCCATCACACCATCACCTCTCAGTGAACGTCACCTGCCACCCATCGCACAGCCCATCAGTGACCGTCACCTGCCACCCATCTGTCACCCATCTGTCACCCGTCGCACAGCTACCCGCCACACAGCCATGTCCAAAAGAGGATATACAAGTGAGGTGTTCCAGATCCTCTCTATGACTGATGAGAGCACCGGGGAGCTCTCATCAGAGTCCCATTCTGATTCCGAAACAAGTTCGGCATTTGAGCCGATCGAGAGTAGCAATGGTTCGGATGAAGAATGGGTCCCTTCTAAAAGGGCACGACACTCTGGAACCCAGGAAGCCGCCAGCAACCGGGATTATATTCCCAGTACCAGCTCTGCCGCCAGAAATAGGCCCCAGGAAGAAAGGCCCAGTACCAGTGCTGCCGCCAGCAATAGGCCCCAGGAACAAAGGCCCAGTACCAGTGCTGCCACCAGAGATGGGCCCCGCGCACAAATGCCCAGTACCAGTGCTGCCACATCACACCCGAGTTCCAGCACAGGAAATTCAACTCCCCCAACTACTGGAGTGTCACGTCCCCCAAGAGCCAGGGCCGCTACCTATATGCCAGATGGTCTTGCCAACCCAACATGGCTGCCTTCCAACTCGGGATCACCAAATATTCCCCCTTTCACAGCACAGCCAGGTGTGCAGGCCAACACCCAACATTTTACAGAGATCAATTTTTTTCACCTGTTTTTGCCCGACACTTTGCTGCAGTTCATTGTGGACCAGACAAATTTGTATGCCCAGCAGTATATTGCCAGCAACCCCCAATCATCTTATGCCCGTCCGTTTGAGTGGAGAGATTTGAATATTGAGGAGTTCAAATTGTTTTTGGGCCTCACCCTAAATATGGGGCTTACAAAAAAAAATGAAGGACATACCTATTGGTCCACCCACCCCATCCACCATATGGCCATGTATTCTGCCGCTATGTCCAGGTCCCGATATGAGATGATTATGAGATTCTTTCATTTTAACGACAACACCCAGTGCCCTCCCAACAATCATCCAAATTCAGATAAGCTATACAAGATTCGCCCACTAATAAATTCATTTTCCCAACGATTTGCAGAACTTTATGTCCCCGAGAAGAATATATGTGTGGATGAGTCCCTGGTACCATTTTCAGGCCGGCTAGGAATAAAACAGTATATTCCTAGCAAAAAGGCCAAATATGGAGTCAAATTTTACAAGCTGTGTGAGAGAGCCACGGGATATCTATATGCATTCCGCATATATGAGGGAAGAGATTCCCAGCTCCAGCCCCCTGAGTGCCCAGCCTACATGGGCACAAATGGAAAAATCGTATGGGATCTGGCTTACCCACTTCTAAAAAAAGGCTATCATATATACCTGGACAACTTTTATACCAGCCTGCCCCTTTTCAGACACCTATATATTGAAAAAACCCTGGCCTGCGGAACTTCAAGAAAAAAATAGGAAGGGCTTCCCACAATCCATTGTGAACAAAAGGCTGAAAAAGGGGGAAAGAGCAACACTGAGATGTAATGAAGTGCTGGCCTTGAGGTGGAAGGATAAGAGGGATGTGCACATGATGTCCACCATTCATGATGACACTGCAGTTGTAGTTCAGCGAAGACGAGGTCCCATTGAAAAACCGACATGTGTCCAAGACTATAATCTCTACATGGGGGGGGTGGATTTCAATGACCAAATGATTCAGCCCTATTTGTCAATAAGGAGGTCCCAATTCTGGTATAAGAAGGTAGCAATGTATCTAATCCATTTGGCCATTTACAATTCCTACATAATCTACACAAAATCCACAGAAAGCCCCGCCTCCTTCCTAAAATTCATAGAAGAAGTAGTCACGTCCCTCATCTATCCACAAAGACCCCTCCCAGAATTACCTCGTTCTGATGCTGTTAGCCGACTTCATGAATGGCACTTCCCGTACAACATTCCACCATCGGAAGCAGGCCGAAGACGGCAAAAAAAATGTCGTGTGTGCAGCAGAAGAGGTTTTCGAAAAGATACCAGCTTCCATTGTCCCCGGTGTCCCTCCCAACCTGGCCTTTGCATTGGTGAATGCTTCGAACTGTATCATACATCCCCAAGTTATTAGCCCATATTTTCCCCATTTTCACTGATCATTTTCCATGCTTCCCCAAATAACCATGCCACTGCCTTCAATGTGAACTGACCCTGGCCTGCTTTTTGACTATGCCTCTGCCTACCGTTTGGACTGCTTCCACATGAACTGACCCTGGCCTGTTTTGACTATGCCTCTGCCCACCGTTTGGACTGCTTGCTCGTGAACTGACCCTGGCCTGTTTTGTGACTACTCTTCTGCCTACCGCTTGGACTGCTTGCACGTTAACTGACCCTGGCTTGTTTTATGGACTATGCTTTTGCCTACCGCTTGGACTGATCTGTTGCCCTGCTACTATAGTACACAGGGGTCTCACATATGTGAGGGGCTCCAGAACAGTTTTTCCGGATGGAGATAACAATTTTTTTTGTTTTCTCCCGGTTTTGTAATTTCCGGATTAGGGTCTGGAGTCCGGAGGCTTCATAGAGATTTGGGTGGGTCGAAGCCTCTACCCCTGTGCCCCTGTGCACAGGTCTTACCCAATTGCGGCCCTCAGCCTTCTGCTGACTTACTGCCATCATGCCTTTGCCTGCCGCATGAACGGACCACACATCTGCCTGCTACCTGGACTATGAAAATAATTCGCTGTAGCAAAAGGCAGTATGTTTATGAAGGGCTGGAGAGCGGTACAATAATGTGTGTCTGCAGGTAACAGTGTACCAGGACCAATATTATGGCTGTGCTGGCTGTCTCTGCCTGGACAATTCCTATGGACTGTGCTGTGCCGACTATAGACAATATTCCTGCCTGCTGCCTGGATAGTTATTGCTGTCGCTAAGCACATCCCTGACTGCTGCCTGGACCAGTGCTCTCTTCTGTGGACACTACTAAAAGCACAGGTAATACTTTTTTTTTATCCTTTCCGCAATAGAATTTATTTTGGATTGTAATTCTTGGTATGTACATGCTATGTGTTAGAAATATGAAGGGCCTTCAAAAATGATAGGTTGCCAGGAAATTATCTATGTAATGTATTCTCCTAGAACGCCTGATGGTGCTACTTGGATGTTGGGCCACTGTATGTGGCCAAGCTGTGTAAAAGTCTCACACATGTGGTATCCCCATACTCAGGGGGAGTAGCAGAATGTATTTTGGGGTGTCATTTTTGCTATGTGTTGGAAATATCTTATAAATGGACAACTTTGTGTAAAAAAAATGCGTTTTTATTTTTTTTCCACATTTTCCAAAAACTTCTGGAAAAAAAATAACCGTTCAAAAGACTCATTATGCCTCATAGATTATACGTTGGGGTGTTTGCTTTCCAAAATGGGGTCATTTTGTGGGCAATTCCTTTGTCCTGGTGCTCCAGGGCCTTCAAAAGTGTAATAGGTGGTTGAGAAATGAGATGTGCAATTTATGCTCGTAGATCGACCTGATGGTGCTACTTCAATGTTGGGCCTTTGTATGTGGCCAGGCTGTGTAAAAGTCCCACACATGTGGTATCGCCATACTCAGGAGGGGTAGCAGAATGTATTTTGGGGTGTCATTTTTGCTATGTATTTGCTATGTGTTGGAAATATCTTATAAATGGACAACTTTGTGTAAAAAAAATGCGTTTTTATTTTTTTTCCACATTTTCCAAAAACTTCTGGAAAAAAAATAACCGTTCAAAAGACTCATTATGCCTCATAGATTATACGTTGGGGTGTTTGCTTTCCAAAATGGGGTCATTTTGTGGGCAATTCCTTTGTCCTGGTGCTCCAGGGCCTTCAAAATTGTAATAGGTGGTTGAGAAATGAGATGTTCAATTTATGCTCGTAGATCGCCTGATGGTGCGACTTCAATGTTGGGCCTTTGTATGTGGCCAGGCTGTGTAAAAGTCCCACACATGTGGTATCCCCATACTCGGTAAGAGTAGTAGAATGTATTTTGGGGTGTAATTTGTTGTATGCATATGCTCTGTGAGAGAAATAACCAGTTAATATGAAAATTTAAAAAAAAAAAAAAAAAAAAAATCTTCCTTTTGCAAAGAATTGTGGGAAAAAATTACACCTTAAAAAAACTAACCATGCCACTTACTTAATACCTTGGAATGTCTACTTTCTAAAAAGGGGTAATTTGGGGGGTATTTGTACTTTTCTGACTTGTTAGTACCTCAAGAAATGAGATTCACCTGATGTACTGAAGGCCTGATCAGATGTTTTCAATTTTCAGTGATTGGCACCATAGTTTGTAGACTCTATAACTTTCACAAAGACCAAATAATATACACTAATTTGGGTTATTTTTACCAAAGATATATAGCAGTATAAATTGTGGCCAAAATTTATGAAGAAAAATTACTAATTTGCTACATTTTATGACAAAAACAAAGAAAAAGGCAATTTTCACAAAATTTACGGTCTTTTTTTATTTATAGCACAAAAAATAAAAAACCCATTAGTGATTAAATACCACCAAAAGAAAGCTCTATTTGTGTGAAAAAAAGGACACAAATTTCATTTGGGTACAGTGTTGCATGACTGAGTAATAGTCATTCAAAGTGTAAGAGCACCGAAAGCTGAAAATTGGTCTGGGCAGGAAGGGGGTTTAAGTGCCCTGTATTGAGGTGGTTAATAAAGTCGCAGTCTCTTTTATATATATATATATATATATATATATATATATATATATAAAACTTTGTTCCACATTCATTTTATATTGAATCGTATGGTCAGCTTTTTTCATCAACTTTATTCAAAATGTTTCCAAACTTTTATATTTTTATTGCAAAAGGCGAGGGCAGGAGGAGTAGTAATTGGTCTTGTCTGAGAGTGTCATGGAACTAATCTGGCAAGCCAGCTGACTTTGCAGTATATTGTCATGCTGTGAAAAAGAAAGAAATAGAAAGAAAAAGAAAGAAAAAGAAAGAAAAAGAAAGAAAAAGAAAGAAAAAGACTTTTTGAAGAACCCTCGTACAACTATACCATCTGCATTACAAGATCAAGTCAAATAGCAGTAACTTACTGCAAGCACCAACAGTACATTTATTAGGCAATGTATCCAATGTTGCTGTACTCGCATCATTCTTCCATGTAAACATTAATAAGAGTTTGTTTCATCCCTCCTGCCAGTAAATGCAGTGTACACATTTGTAGGCCAACTCAACCCAAATCAGTTTTGTATGGCTGATGGCAAGTTAAATGGAAAACTGGCTTCTTACATCATTCAGAAGCTTCAATAATTAACTATTCCTATTTAAATTCCCTGCTCCATGCTACTGCCACAGTCCCAGCAGAAGCAAATGATTGCGTCATAGTTCCCAGATGGATTATCTGTAATGTGTAATAAAAGACTGGGGAATCCTGCTGGAAGAGAGCAGCACAATATACCCCCATGGGTATAGATCCATATATCAATGCAGAGAAATATCTTGAGTCTCTAAGAAACATGAATTGGGCGATGGTTATTCAACCTACTGGAGCTCATTCAAAGACTAAAATGTCAGATCTGATTGGAGTTTCAAGCACAAGCTTAAAAAAAATACTAGGAGGTAGGTTTTTTTTTATGCAAAGTCTTCTGCCCAAAAAAATGTCCTTTCTCCCCCTAGAATTTTTTTATTTTCTGCATATAGTGTACAATGCATAGGCAGCGCACTGTAACCTATGTGTCTGACTATGCGTCAGATACAGAGAATAGAGCCAGGTTCTAGGGATGAGGCAATGCCTATGTGCATGTGAACCAGTTACATTATCAGGAGTAGTGGCGGTGAAGATGGCAGCAGCAGGGTACAAAGTGAAGATAGAGCCTGGACCAGTCAGTGCTGGAGAAGGTAATTATCCTAGGTAAGCATGAAAGTATATTGTACATATTATAGTAAGAGCTGCCCAATCCAGTGGACTGTACTTCTGCTTTAAAGTGTTAGTAAACCCAGGACCCTGCATTCACTATATCTGGTTTCCCACAGTACCCAGAAATGCAATCGGTTTAGTAAATATAAACTGCTAAATCCCTTTTCTCATAAGCAGTATATAGCAGTCTTGTGACTTTTATCAGTGTCTGGTTAAAGCTTGTAGGAGGAGGAGTTTTCATTCTCCCACGATTGTCCTATGAGGCTGCAGGACCCCTGACCCTCTGTCTGGAGAGTGCTGGCCCTGTGGCTGATCACATGCACTCTTCCAAGAAAAAAAAAAACCCTCTAGAAATACACACCAAACTGAGCATGTGCAGCTTGCCCCCAAGGCTCTGTTCTATCAGCAGATGGATTGGGAACAGTGGAAGAAGGGGAGGATCACAGAAGACTGGATCAAACAGCCTTTTTACACAATGCAGAAGGTAAACCCCTTAGGTTCCAAAGTAAGTATAACAAGCAAGCTTTACAGCATATACAGACTGATTTTACTGTTGTGGGTTTAGTAACACTTTAAGTTTAGGGTTTTTGTTACGGAATGTATCAGCCAATGATATATGCATTCTAGTACTGTCATCTCAGCACTGCAAAGAAATCTCATACGGCCTGCTGCAGTGGATATTTAAAAAAAGTTAAAAAAGAAGTTTGAGATTTATAAAAAAATAAATAAATAAATCTATATACTCACCTAGGTTGATGCAGCAGGGAACCCATGCTGCATCCGTCACCCACCATCTCTCCAGTGAACTGAGTGATCAAAGACCACTGGTAGCTCAGTTCTTGGCATTCTGTGAGCAGAGGGCCGGGGGGCTGTCAGTCAGCAACTCTCTGCTCTGTTGTGTCCCCCCCCCCCCCCAACACACTAGAGCACTGGGCTGTGGAGGGGAGCGGCTGGCTCAGGCTCTCAGCAGCTCACCGAGAGGCTGAGCCAGCTGCTGGTCCAGGGACCTGGGTGGACCAGACCGTATAGTCAGGGGTCTTCTCAGAGCCTGGACTGACTCTGTGACTTCAACCCACTGTTGGCTGAAAACCGGTCACAGGAGTGCAGAACGAACTGTACTCCTATGATCCATAGGAAAAAGTACAGCCATAGCTACTTCTCCTATGAAGGTCCTTTCAAGCAGTCTTTCTGATAAGGACTGCCTGTCAGTATTTCAGGCAGAGCTGATCAAGAGGTGCATGTAAGTTTTTGGGCAGGAGGATGCAAACAGACGCACATCTGTTTACATCCGCTTACCTCCAAGTCTGTGCAGGTCTGGGGGGGAAAAAAAAAATAAATGATTCCTTTTCCATACCTAAACATGACATATAAGAGGTAGCTTTATATAAATGGATGCAAGAACATTTTCATCCAGCCGCCCATAGATCAAATACCATGCCAGAAAAGTCCACTGCCAAAGTGCGTAAAAAAATGCATGGGCATGGATGTCACAAAAGTAACGTTCATCCCATTCTGCTTCGATTCAGTCGCATTTGTTCACGGATCCCTTGCTGAACAGACCGGACACGGCCCATGTGAAAGGACCCTGAAGGCTTTACAAACAAAATTATAGAAACATTGGGGTTTAATAATACTTTTAATAATTCCCATTTAATAAATTTAAAGTGTAAAATCTGTTACTGTGCCCCACCCACCTACAAGCGGGCATGGCACCGCTTGGCGAGCATACATTGCTGCAACGCAAATGGCGATATTAATGTGACATACAGAATTTGACAGGTGGCACGACCACGACAGACACCGGAAGGGGCATTATACAGGGAGATCAGCAAACAGATGATCCAGTGGTCAACAGAAAGCCAGTTTGTAGATCCCTCTGCTGCTATGGCATACGGCGGTGGCAGCAAAAGGGTTAAGGATTTCAAGAAAATTGCTAGTCAAATGCTTTGTAGCTGCTTGCTGAAGTTTAGTCTTCATAGGGTAAAATAATGTAAAAGTGTAGGCAAACTGCTAAATTTTGAACCTACATACGCAAGGGTAGTGGACCGTTTTTCAGAAGGTGCCGACAGATGGCGAGGAAGTGATATCGCCTCCTCATGACTTGTAAGGATGAGCTTCAGCGTGTTCGCACAGCCCACGTGCAGAGCCCGCCAGGAAGTCAGCACTGCTCTGCGCTAATCACAGGCAGTGAGACATTTCCCAATCTCTGCAGGGGACAACGTCTAACTGCCTGTGATTAGCGCAGCGCAGTGCCGACTTCCTGGCGGGCTCTGCACGTAGGGTGACTTGTTTTAAACATCAAAAAGGCAGAAGCTTCCTCCAGTCTACATTGGGCAGGAAACTTATATGAAGACAGAATGAGGTATTATTTCATTTAAATATACATTAAAGGATGTTTTTGACGCTGACATACCTGGGTGTCTTCTATGTGTATTGTTGCTTTAAACAATAGTAATGTACATGATCGGCTGGGCTCCTGAGCTATTATTTGTCCACTGACACTACGACTAGGCCTAAACTTCTCTACTCCTATGACAGTGATTTGTTTATGAATACATCCTCTTGTTTATATTAAACAGCACACAGGAAAATGAGGAAATACAAGGTCCTAGCGTCCTTCTACAAAGCATACATCACCGACACGCAGGGAGGCTGCCGTTTATTTTGCTGTAATTATATGCAAAAGAAAACATCCATCATCTTTATGAAGGATGAACACCGAGAACTTATTACAACAACAGAGACACAAGCAAGAGCTCCTTAAAAAGTGCACGTTTACCTAGATGACTGACATTGACTTCGAACTTATGTGGTAGTAACATTTTTTTGTTTTTAACCACTTCAATACTGGGCACTTTCACCCCTTTCCTTCCCAGACCAAATTTTCAGCTTTCCGTGCTCTCGCATTTTCAATGAGAATTGCGCGGTCAGGCTACACTGCACCCAAATGAAATTTTTACCATTTTGTTCACACAAATAGAGCTTGGTATTTATTCACCACTTGGTTTTTTTATATTTTGCGATATAAGCGAAAAAAGAGCAAAAATTTTGAAAAAAAAACAAAAAACAATATTTTCTACTTAAAATCAAATGTCATAAATTTAGGCCAAAATGTATTCTGCTACATGTCTTTGGTAAAAAAAAAAAAAAAAAAATCCCGTTAAATGTATAATATTTGGTTTGTATGATCAGACAGATGTGCGCAGATAATCATGTACAGATGTGCGCAGATGATCATTGGGACAGACGATTTTACTGGGACATATCATGTTTTTACTATGTGGGGACACTGAGAGGACACTGTGTGAGGACACTGTGTCGGTGATCAGTGCGTAAAAAAACAGCACATGCTCACTGATCATCGGCCGGCTGCAATGATCCGCTCTCCCTCTCCTCACCGACAATTTCCGTGTGAGGAGAGGAGAGCCGATCGCCTAGCAACACAGCCATAATGTGATCAGGAGGGCCAATCACAGTGCCCTCCTGCATATCAGATGTGCTGTGTCCGGATGACACGAGCGCATCGGGATCGCGCTGCTGCGTGGGCATGCGGCCGCGTGATCCTGCTCCTTCTGAGGGACGTTCCTGAGTTCCACTCAGAAGGAGGAAGCGCCCACCCGGCCATTTATGTGCAGTGGCCGGGTGGAAAGTGGTTAAATAACAAACAATCTACTTACCTGCTCTGTACAATGGTTCTGTTTATCTATTGAAACACACAGTGTGGCTCAGCCCCACCCCCCGCTCCCTACTCACAGGATTAGATTGACAGGAGCAGGAGCCAATGGCTCAATCGCTGTGAGGAGGGAGAGGGAATGTAGCATTGCTGCTCTCAGGCACAACACTAGATTAAAATTGGGCTCAGGTACATAGTTAGGGAATGCATTAAGTTGAGAAAAACTTTTTACCTTTACAACCACTGCAGGAGCCCCATGGACCGTGCTCCGGTGTGATCTGTCACCCACTGCGTCCACCAGACACAGCTCATGACGATCACTGTTCCATGTTATCAGTGTGACCAATCACAGCAGATCACAAGACAATGGTCGACAATGAATGGCTTTAATTCATGCACTATTGTGATGAGCTTTGTGATTGGTCACAGTGATCACATGTTACAGACATGGCCAATAACAGCCAATCTATACCATTTGATTAGCTGCGGTCACTCACAATCGTAAACAAAGAATGAATAGTTTTTATTCAGAAAAAATGGTTTCTTATAACAGTAAGATTCAGTTATAAGCAATCATAGTGTGTAAAACAAAAAAAATAAAATAAATCCTGATCAACTCCCCAGAGTGGAGCATTGGTCATTTGGGAGGCAATTGTACTGTCCTGGCATTTTCGGGCCTCAAGAAATGAGATCGTAAGTACATCAGGTATGATTGATTTTCAGATAGATATACCATAGTTTGTGGACTCTAACTTTTCCCCTAGACTAAATAATAAACACTGATTTGGATTATTTTCACCAAAGAAATGTAGCAGAATACATGTTGGCCTAAATTTATGAAGAAAGATTATTTGCAAAATGTTGTAACAGAAATTAAGAAAAACTTGGGTTTTTTTTTTTTCAAATTGTTTGGCCTTTTTTCATTTATTGTGCAAAAAATAAAAAAATCCAGTGGTGATTAAATACCACCAAAAGAAAGCTCTATTTGTGTAGGGGAAAAAAAAAAAAAAAAAATGATAAAACTTCCATATGAGTGATGCGTGACCATGCAATTGTCACTCAAAGTATGACAGCGCCGATAGCTGAATATTGGCCTGGCAGGAAGGAAGTAAAAGTGTCCGGTATGAAAGTGGTTAAAAAGTACTCCCTCCCCAATGCAATTATGAATTTATTAATTTTTTCTAATAAATTGGTTGAACTGGGTGAACTTTGTGTCTTTTTTTCAACCAAACTATGTATATATACATGGGAATGCCTTTTTTGCAGAGCACAGCCTACACGTCTGCATTTCTCACCTAGGCCAGAATGACATCCTTCCCTGGGATACCTTATTCCTCTTGAGATACCCCTGTCATGCATCCCAGGTGGGTTTGGGGCTTTGCAGAAGGCACTGTGCATGCCCACTAAGCGTCATCAGGAGGACAGCCACTAGAACCAAGAAGACACGGGAAGTGGCAGACAACCTCCTCATGATGTCAAAAAGAAGATGGCATTATGGGATCTGGATAGCGGCAGTTTTCGTGGGATCACATTGGGACATTGCTTCATTCATAGGGCAGGTGATTAAGGGGTTAATATTACAATTTACCCCTGTGGGGTGAAAAAGTCCCTATTTGCATTAATTTATGGACATTAAAAGCATTATAAACCTTCCTACCTGCACCTTCTGTTTTTCAACTGCATAAGGTGTACACTGACCATGGTGTTTAATGGTGCCTTTGGTTGCCATGTATGCACAGCCTATGGTAGAGTAAATCCTCACATTCCTGTGTCAGAAGTTTCTGTTTGTGCTCAAATGGCACGTCACATGGCACTGCACAGGTTAATGCATAACCTCTGTTTGTAGTGTGAGAACTGACACTTCCTGTGAAGAAACTACATATCCCACAGGAATTCCTGTATTCCAGGTATACAGTCCTGTGCGCATAGGGTTCCAAACACAAGTACCACTCGGTACAGCATCTAATCACCGCATATTTAAGCATGTCACAGATTTTGACAGACTGCTGCCAGTTGGGCTGCACCTCTGACTCCAGGTGCCCAAAAACACCAAATGTTGATGCACATGGGCTAAACAGCCAGTATGCATGTAGCTTAACAGGAACAAACAGCAACTGACTTCTATGTCACCACAGGAGACAGAATGAGCATGGAGATCAGCAAATAGAATTATTGAGCGCTAAAGGGGATCCAGGAGTTCAACATTCCTGAATGTGTTGGATTCCTAGCCGACTTCGTGGACAACATTTCATGACTGTAGCAGTGTTCAGTGGTTGGGACAGTGTTTAGAGAGGGATTGGAACCTGTCAGGTTTTTATTGCTGTATGACCCCATTACAGTGATTCACCCTCTCCATCTGTCCTGTTTACCATTATCACCAAAAGTGAAAATCCTAAAAATTTTGGGTTGTCACCAGAACAGAATTAGAGGGGGATATCTTCCAAAGGGTCCACTAATTCTGGTGACGACCAGGGATTCCCTCACTTTAGAGGAATTCCCTCTCACTTCCTGTTTGGCTTTGGGACAGGACATAAAAGGAATCTACATAACGGGACACAGATTGCAAATAATCTAACAGGAGTTATAAACCTCCCTAAAGCCAGCCTGCTGAACCTGCTGAGATTCCAACCATGTATGGTATGGGCAGGCTGAATGTACACAAGTTGGTCGATAAACTTGGGTACAACCTGCCTAGCAATTATCACGGTGTTCTTCCGGCAGGGACAGCTTCCCCTGCCAGGAGAACACAATGACTCCATGGGAGGGATTCCTCCATTAACACTTTCCGTGGTCGTAGGAAAGAAAATTACTCTGTCTATGGCTGGCTTTACTCTCTCCAAAATAAAAAATAAAAAATAAATTTAGTTTACTTTAACCACTTCAATATAGGCCACTATACACCTTCCTGCCAAGACCAGTTTTAAGCTTTCAGCGCTCTCATATTTTGAATGACAAATTGCGCGGTCATTCGATGCTGTACCCAAACAAAAAATTATTTTTTTCCCCACAAATAGAGCTTTCTTTTTGTGATATTTGATCACCTCTGGGGTTTTTATTTTTTGTGCTACAAATAAAAAAACAAAAAAAAAAAAAACGAAAATGTTGGAGAAAAAAAAAAAAAAAGTTGTTCTTTGTTTCTGTTACAAAACTTTCTAAGCAAGTAAGTTTTCTCCTTTCCTGATGGGCACTGAGTAGGTGGCACTGGAGGGCACGTATAGGCGGCACTGATGGGCGGAACTGATAGATGGCACTGAAAGGCAGCACTGATCAGAGGCGCTGGCAAACATCACTTATGGGCACAGAGTGCCATCCCTAATGGGCAATGATTGCCATCCCTGGTGGGCTCTAGTGGGCTTACCTGGTGGTCATGGATGGGCATCCTTGCTAGCCATGGGTGGGCATCCCTGGTGGCCATGGGTGGGCATCCTCGCGGGGGGCTGCACTGATAATCAGCAGCCAATTGGCTCTCCTCTACTCGCGTCTGTCAGCATGAGTAGAGGAAAAGCCGACACACGGCTTTTCCAGTTTACACTGTGATCAGCTGTGATTGGACACAGCTGATCATGTGGTAAAGAGCCTTCGTCAGAGGATCTTTACCTAGATAGGAGTTGCGGTGTATCAGACTGACACACCACACCACCGATTTTGGCTTATCCTGCTGGATGTCATATGATACCCAGTCAGGATAACTGAACCACTTCCCGGCCGTCATTCTGCTATAGGCCGGGCAGGAAGTGGTTAAAGTGTTACTAAATCCTGCATTCACTATATCTGGTCTCTTACAGTACACAGAAATGCAATTATTTTAGTACATATAAACTGCTAAATACCCTCTCTCATCAGCAGTATATAGCAGTCTTAGGACTTCTATGAGTGTCTGGTTAAAGCTTGTAGGAGACGTTTTTCGTTCTCCCCTGATTGTCCTATGAGGCTGCAAGACACCTGACCCTCTGCCCGGACAGTGCAGACTGGCCCTGTGCTGATCACATGCACCGCCCCAAGGAAAAAAAAAAAAAAACACAACTTTTCTAGCAATACACACCAAAATGAGCATGTGCAAAGTGCCCCCAAGGCTCTGTACTATCAGGAGATAGATTTGGGACATTAAAAGAAGGGAAAAATAAGAGAAGACAAGATAAAACAGCCTTTTTACACAGTGCACAGTGTTAGCTCCTTAGGAGTCACAGTAAGTATAACAAGGATGCTTTACTGCATATACAGACCGATTTTACTAGAGATGTACCAAAATTCCAGCGGCTGAAACATAATGGCCGAAAAATGTGTTTCGGTATTTTGCCGATAGAGAAAAAAAGGTGCCGATAATGGCAATTTTACTGTGATTTAACGGTGCATATAGTGTGTTTTTCATAGGTCAAGTGACTCAAAAAACGCATCAAAAACACAACACAGGTGCGTTATTGATATGTTCTAGCTGCATTTTCAATGCATTTCAACGGGGAGGCATTTTAAAAAACTGTCATTTTTGGTTTCGGCCAAGCGTATCCTGAATTTTGGTTTCGGCACCAAAATTTGAATTCTGCGTGCCTCTAGATTTTACGGTTGTGGGTTTAATAACACTTTATTTCCAAGAGACATACCTGTAGGTTGTATTCAGCCTCTCCCCAGTCTGTCAGCAAAACGTCTAGAGAAGGACCCCCCCCCCCCCCCCCCCCCATCTGACCTACCTAAATGCACTCCATCAGAGCAATGTACGACAAAGGCAGAGAACGCAGGTTTTGAACGAGCTAGAGTACTTGTTCTTGCTCAGATGGGGACAAATGTCCAACAGTCACAACAGACACTAGCACAGGCTTCTATAGTTTATTCATAGACCCAGGAGAAGTATGATACAGCTGAATGTCCAAGAACCACCACCAGGGTAATTACATCAAAGCAACAGCATGACAGCCAGACAACTAATTCCAAAAGAAGTATTGAATGGAAAGCCACATATTTCTCTTATGACGGCCAAAAGTAATATCAGACAGTCATTCCTCTCTGAGATTAGTCTATTCACCAATATTCCAATAATGACACTGTAATAACCAGCACTAGTCAGGCTGATGGGCATATTCTTAGTGTTTGCTAGGAGATATGTAATTTAACATATGAAGCAACATTATGAATTAGTTAGTCTACATAAAGAAAAGCAATCATAGAGAAAAAATATTGTAAAAAAGGCTGAATATAAAAGAGACCCTTTATAATAAAAGTGGTAAGAGCAGAAAGTTTGGAGGTAAAGTAGCACCCTTTATTGGCTAAACTCAAGTTATTAACCCTTTCACTCTGCCAAAAAAAAAAAAAATAATTTTTTTGCACACATCTTAATGCACATTTTATGCTAAAGTGCTGCCAAAAGGAAAACATTTATTACCTTAAAGCAGAGTTCCACCGCCCCCAGCAAAAAATTTAAAGTGGGCAGCTACACATACTGTAGCTGCTGATTTTAGATATTAGGACACTTGCCTGTCCGGGAATCCAGCAATGTCAGCACCTCAGCCGAGGTTTTCATTAGCTGGTCAGGTGCTGGCGCCGCCATTCGTGGTAAGGGAAACCGGCAGTGAAGCCTTTTAGCCAGGAACGCCGGCGAGGGATCCAAGAAGAAGAGGATCTGGGCTGTTCTGTGCAAAACCACTACACAGAGCAGGCAAGTATAACATGTTTATTTTCAAATAAAAAAAAAAAAAAAAACTGAGACTTTAGTATCACTTTAATTCAAAGGTGGATGCCAATAGTTGCAGTCACAACCTGTGCAAAGCAATGACAGACTGACAGCAGACGAAGCTGTCTGCAGGTGTTCGAATGTACTCACACCTGGAATGAATACATGCAGTTTGGGACAGATGGTCGCCATGGAATGCAAACTACTTGTGTCCAGGGGCAATTATAAAGAATATGTAAACTTTAACCTTGTAAAAGAACCCAGTTTAACCAGTTCCGGACCAGCCATCACAGTTATACTGCAGCAGGTTGGCTAACCTGGGCGAGGCTAAATGTAGCTATACATCGGGCACACATGCACCCGCGCCGATCAGATTTGCTTCAGAACCGATCAATCTCCAGGCCCAGGCCAATGATTTCTGGCCTGGACCTGGTGACCAGTTCTGGCGAATGGAAGACTGTCCCCTGCCTGTAAGGCTGCTTTCACGCTGGGGCGGTAGGGGGGCGTCAGCGGTAAAACAGCGCTATTTTTAGCGCTGCTTTACCGCAGTATTCGGCCGCTAGCGGTGCGGTTTTAACCCCCGCTGGCGGCCGAAAAAGGGTTAAAACCGCTCGTATAGCGCGGCTATAGCCGCGGTATAGCCGCGCTGCCCCATTGATTTCAATGGGCAGGAGCGGTTTAGGAGCGGTGAATACACCGCTCCTTCACCGCTCCAAAGATGCGGCTTGCAGGAGTTTTTTCTTCTCCTGTCAGCGCACCGCTTCAGTGTGAAAGCCCTCGGGCTTTCACACTGAACAAACAGCAGCGGCTATTTTGGGTCGGTTTGCAGGCGGTATTTTTAGCGCAATAACGCCTGCAAACCGCCCCAGTGTGAAAGGGCTCTCAGTGTAAACAAAGGCAGGGGAAGTGAAGTCATCTCCCTCTCTGGAATTCTTTTCCGTTCCAGAGAGAGGAGAAAGAACATCTAAACGTGAGTTGCACCAACACTACACTGACACACATTTCACCCCCTGATCGTCCCCCAGTCAACCCCTTCACTTCCTGTCACAGGGTCACCAAGTGCAGTTTTCATATTTTTCTTTGATCACTGTACTGGGGTCATTTGTGACACTAATCAGCGTTAGGGTACTTAGTAGTAGGCCCAGATAGTTCTAGACACCCCCCTAATAAAGGTTTAACCTCTTGATCACCCCCCCCCCCCCAGTTAACCCTTTCACCCCCTGTCACCAGTGTCACTAATATAGTGTACAGATCTCTTTTCTGATCACTGTATTTAGTGTCAGGGGTGACGCTAGTTAGCCAGCTACTGTTACCGTCAGGTTTTTATAGCGTCAGGGTACCCACCATAGATTGCTGAATAAAGGTTGCCCCCCCAGTATAGGTTTTAGGGTCAGCGTCAGCCCCAGGGAGAGTCAGATTAGTACCAGTAGCACTAACAGCCACGCAAGCACCATACACCTCCCTTACTAGTATAGTGTTTGAACGGATCAATATCTTTGACCTGATCAGATCTATACTAGCGTCCCCAGTAGTTTAGGGTTCCCAAAAACGCAGCATTAGCGGGATCAGCCCAGATACCTGCTAGCACCTGCGTTTAGCCCCTCCGCCCAGCCCAAGTGCAGTATTAATCGATCACTGTCACTTACAAAACACATAACTGCAGCATTCGCAGAGTCAGGCCTGATCCCTGCGAACGCCAACAGTTTTTTGGTAGCGTTTGAAGCAGTCGCTGACAATCAGATGCTCTTTTTTCCTGTGGGTTACACTAGTTGTACCAGTAAATTTAGAGGCTACAATGTCCAATCGAAGGTACACTAGTGAAGAGGCCTACACGTTTCTGAGCATGACAGATGAGAGTGAAGAGGAAGTCACCCATCTGTCAGATTCAGGCTCAGAATACGAACTGGTAGACAGCAGCAGCACCCTGACAGATAGCTCTGACGACAGAGTAGTGGTCACTGCCAAGGTCAGGCGTACCCAAACCCATTCTTCTGCTGTTGTTGAGGTGCAAGAACCGCAGAGCTCTTGTATGGAGTGGAGAGCCAGTACTAGCGCTGCTCATCCTTCTGGTGAACTGGCAAGAACCAACGGTCTAGTACATCCTGGTCGTACATCCAGCACTGCAGTAACACTTGGCGACGTGGAAAGTCACAAGCAGTTCAAGCTTATGCGGTGGCTAGCACAAGTAGTGTCCCGCAGCCACCAAGAAGACAAATACAGGCCGGTTGACCCCAAAGTGCCCTTCTCGCTGCATATGCCAATCCCAATTGGGAGCCCACCACTTCTGCAGAGCCTGTACTTGCCCCATTTACTGGCCAACCCGGAATTCAGGTGGAAACAGTTGATTTTACCTCACTTGATTTTTATTCGCTGTTTTTCATGGAAGATCTCTATAGATATATTACACAAGCGTGCCACTTTTTTAGTCACCTTTTTGATTGTGGAATTGGCACATGTGGCACTGTGCAATCTAATCGGTGGGGCTTCCCCCAACAGCTTGAAGAGTCCTGGACTTAGACTAGGGGAGAGAGCCTGCTTGAAATGTAATAATTTGCTCGCAGTGAAGTGGAGGGATACACGTAATGTTTTGTTCTGTCCTCCCTTCACGCAGATACGACACCATACTTAATTGCCCGTAAGGCCAGACGCTGGTACAAAAAAGTGTCGGTATATTCATTCCAATTGGCTCTGCTGAATGCTTTTGTGCTATACAAAGCTTCAGGACAAACTGGATCCTTCCTAAAATTCCTAGAAGAGATCATCACAGCCCTTCCGTTTCCAGACGGTGCTGTGCCCCACCTTCCCAACGCAAATGCAGTGATACATTTTCCGTATGTCCTCCCTGGGAGGGAACATCCCCCCCTCTGCCCAAAGAACACCCCAAAAATAAATGTAGTTTCTGCAGAAAACGCAGATTTTGGCGTGACACCCGCTTTTATTGTCCCTCCTGTCCTGACCAACCTGGTTTCTGCATCGGTGACTCTTTCAAACGCTACCACACGATAGTGGAGTATTAGTGTAGGGTACAGCACGGCACAGTCCTAGGGCACACTTAAACAGGGTCTCGAAAGATGAGATTGCCATCACATTTTGAGAGACCCCAATCTGGAATGTTTACAGTTTATATAAAAGTGTAAAAAAATAAAATAAAATAAAAAAGCCAGAAATAGTTGTCGTTTTATTTTTCTTCTCTATTGTTCTCTCTCTTATGTTCGCTCTATACCCATCGCTTCTATACCCATCGCTCCTGTATTTTTAGAACTGTAATGTTTTACTTTTACTGTGTTTTATTGTATTTGTTTTGCAGGTATGGTATGTCTTACCGTTATACTGTAATGTTACTTTGTTTTATTGTTAACCATTATTTGCTTAGCAGGTACGCCATTCAGCTGCAGCACGGGTTTATTTATTCTGACAGCAACAGCGTTTGCTCCCACGATACGTAAAGCCGTGCCTCCAGAGTTGTAGGAGGTAACTTCACCACCACAGTTAAAAAAAAAAAGAAGGAGGAGGAGCATATATGCCGAAGCATGGGGGCAGGGGTGGATGGGGTGATTAGCTCCTAACATTAGGGATGGATTACCCCCATGCTTCGGCATATATTTTTTAGGCACAGATTGCGATAAAAAAGAAGTTGTTTAATCGAGTTAATGTTTTATGGTTACCTTTGTTTGCTTTTCAGGTACGCCATTCAGCTGCAGCCCTGATTTATCTTGACAGCAACAGCGTTTGCTCTCACGATATGTAAATCAGTGACTCCAGCACTGTAGGAGGCAATTTCACCAACACAGTTAAAAACAAAACTGGTGCATGTATGCCCATCATTAGAAGTGGGTGGATGAAGGGTGGTATTCTAATGGTGGGCATACCCACCGATCAATCTCTTTTTTTCATGCAGCCCACAGGCTGCATGAAAAAAGAACATTACAATATATGCCCAACAAGGACTAGCAACATACTGGTATGTTGCTGGACTTTGAGTATTTATGCCAGAATGATGCCTGCAGGTTTAGGTACCATCTTGCTATCATTCTTTTCAGCCAGCGGTCGGCTTTCATGTAAAAGCAATCCTAGCGGCCAATTAGCCTCTAGACTGCTTTTACAGTGGGAGGGAACATCCCCCCTCTCACCGTCTTCCATGGTTTTCTCTGGCTCTCCTGTCCCATCAGGGAACCCGAGAATGCAGCCGGTGGTTCCGCCAGTTGACCAGAACGGCTCCAATCATCTTTATGGCCTAAGAAACCAAAGGCTACGAGCATTTCATGACTTAGGTTTCACCGGATATAAACAGCGCCATTGGGAAAGCATTTTATCACACTGATCTTGATGTGGTCAGATGCTTTGAGGGCAGAGTAAGGTACCTGTCGCTACCTATTGCTATCATAGGGGATATTTACATTCCCTGAGAGAAAAAAAAAATAAAAAAATGAAAGGAACAGTTTAAAAATAAAATAGCAAAATAAATAATAAAAGGAAGAAGAAGAGGGAATAAGCACCCCTGTCCCCCCGCGCTCACGTGCGAAGGTGAACGCAAGCGTGGGTCTCGTATTGTATGTAAACAGCAATTGTACCATGCATGTGAGGTATCACCGCAAACATCAGATGTAGGGCAGTAATTTTAGCAGTAGACTGCCTCTGTAAATCTATAGTGGTAACCTGTCAGTGCTCTTAAAAATGTATGTAGTTTGTCGCCGCTGCACGTTTCTGCGCAATTTTAAAGCATGTTGTGTTTGGTATCCATGTACTCGGCATAAGATCATCTTTTTTATTACATCAAATATTTGGGCAATATAGTATGTTTTAGTGCATTAGAATTAAAAAAAAAAAGTGTTGTTTTTTTTTTCCAAAAAAATTGAGTTTGAAAAATCGCTGCGCAAATACTGTGTGAAAAAAAAATTGCAACACCCACCATTTTAATCCGTAGGGCCTTTGCTTTAAAAAAAATGATATAAAATGTTTGGGGGTTCAAAGTAATTTTCTAGCAAAAAAAAATATTTTTTCATGTAAACAAAAAGCATCAGAAAAGGCTTTGTCTTCAAGTGGTTAGAAGAGTAGGAGATGTGTGACATAAGCTTCTAATGTTGTGAATAAAATGCCAGGACAGTTCAACCCCCCCCCCCCCCCCAAATGACCCCTTTTTGGAAAGTAGACACCCCAAGCCATTTGCCGATAGGCATGTTGAGTCCATGGAATATTTTATATATTGCCACAAGTTTCGGGAAAATTACAATTTTATTTTTTTTGCACAAGTTGTCACTAAATGGGAGCCTAGCCATGTACAGGACCCCGAAAACCCATCAAATGACCCCATTTTGGAAAGTAGACACCCCAAGGTATTTGCTAAGAGGCATGGTGAGTATTTTGCAGCTCTCATTTGTTTTTGAAAATGAAGAAAGAAAAAAGGAAAAAACTTTTTTTTTTCTTTAATTTTCAAAACTTTGTGACAAAAAGCAAGATTTGCAAAATACTCAACATGCCTCTCAGCAAATAGCTTGGGATGTCTACTTTCCTAAATGGGGTCATTTGCAGGGGTTTTGTGCCATCTTGGCATTTCATGGCCTCCGAAACTGCGATAGGCAGTGAGGAGTGAAATAAAAAAAAAAAAAAAAACGTACGCCCTTAGAAAGCCTGAAGGCGGTGATTGATTTTGGGGTCCTGTATGCGGGTAGACTGCCAAAAAGTCCCACACATGTGGCATCCCCGTACTCAGGAGAAGCAGCAGGATGTATTTTGGGGTGCAATTCCATATATAACCATGCCATGTTTGAACAATATATCATTTAGCGACAACTTTGAATTAAAAAATTATATATATATATATATATATATATATATATATATATATATATATATATATATAATAATCATCATTTTTCCGAAACTTGTGGCAAAATATACAATATTCCATGGACTCAACATGCCTCTCAGCAAATAGCTTGAAGTGTCTTATTTCCAAAATGGGGTCATTTGGGGGGGTTTTGTGCCATCTTGACATTTCAGGGCCCCCGAAACGTTGATAGGTAGTGAGGAAGTGAACAAAGGGTTAAATGAGTGCTTATCTATGCGTTTATATGTACACAGTGTGGTGTTTTTACTAAGGAGTCTGCTGGATTTTATTCCCTGCTGTGCAGGGAAACAAAATCCATCACATCCCTGCTGACAGGACGGAGCTCTGCATTGAGTACATATGCAGAGCTCCATCCTGTGTCTTTCCTCGATGATCAGCAGATGCCGGTGGTAACCCATTGGCCGGCACCCGGTGACCGACTTCTGCTGTGACTAAGCACGTGCATGCTACTTGTGCAGAAATATATTATATATATATTATATATATATATATATATATATATATAATATATATATATATATATACACACACACACGATTCTGCCCAGAATGGCTGCCCTGTAGCAGTAAATCTGCTATAGGGCGGTCGGTAAGTGGATAAAATGTTCATACTTACTGCTAGTTTTAACTTTTTAGGAGGGGAGGAAGCAGATGAGAGAAACTTATTTTAATGAGGGAAGGCCTGTTTTAAGTGAGAGTCCTTTCGAAATGTCCATATATCAGACATGTGATCAATTACAACCACAAATGAAGTGTAACTATTTTTATACACTTTAATAGTAATGTCTTTTGTAAATAGTTAGGATGCATCTACAACCTGAAGAAGCAATCTAAGACATATCGATAGCTTAAAGCAGAGTTCCACCCAAAAGTGGAAGCTCTGCTTATCTGCCTCCTCCCCCTTCCGGTGCCACATCTGGCACCTTTTGGGGGGGGGGGGAACCTGTTTTTGACAAATACCTGTCCCCACTTCAGAGACCACTCGTAAGTTCAGCCCCCCCCTCCTTTCCCCGCCGCCGGGCCATTCAAAAAGCGTGCTTCGCGCAGTAAGTAGGGAACAAGCTGTGAAGCCGCAAAGCCCGCACAGGCAATGGCGGCAGCAACAGAGAGCCGATGGAAATATCGGCTGGGGTGCCGACATCGCTGGATGTGTCCTAATATTAAAAGTATGTGTAGCTGCTGACTTAATTTTTTGCTGAAAGGGGGACAGAACTCTGCTTTAAAATCTGAACTTTAAAAATCCTCCTTTGCACATAGGGAATCGGTAGAGAGCAAAGGATCAGGTAAGTAAAACTGCTGTTTGTGACATTCATCCCTTGCATTAGGGGGTAGGAGGAGGCGGCTGCATTACTTGCCTTATTCCTCAGTCCAGCAGGCTCCATCACTTTCCTCTTCTCCCCAAAGCTCCAGTCTGTTGGCAGTCCCTCAGTGCTATTGAGTATAATGCAGGGCTGTTAACCCCACAGTGCAAAACAAGGTATATTTGTTTACCATTTACCGGTACCCCTAGATATAAATGCGAATTTAACCCTTGCAGTGCAGAATGAGGCAACTGCTAAGAGATTTTTTTGTTCCAGCCCCAGGGTAGCGCATGAACTTTCTACTTTGATTGCTGCTAACGGTATAAAACTCTACTAATAAAAAGGTGCACAAATGCTCTGCTTGAACTGACAATGCTGTTTAGCTAGCCCAAAGAACCCTCAATTAGTGAACAAAAAGTTGGCAGTTGAAATGCGGAAAGGTGTGCACATTCCATGGACAAAGAACAGCAGAGTGTCACTTCCATAAAAGGGGGCATTCACCTAAGAATGCTCCCGCACTGCTACTAGATGCGACAACCCCAGCGGAGGTACCTGCCATTAGCTACAGCCCATTGAAAGGAATAGGAGGCTGCCAGCTCCCACAGCTAATGTAATCGCTCACTCTGCGTTCAGGGCTGATCGCTCGTATGTGACCGGCCTCCATTTGATTGCACATCTAATCAAAGTGCGGGTGCATTCACACTCTAAGGGTCACCACGTTATGGTGGCCATACACAGTGGCAGAAAATATATCACTTACACAGGGTCGATAAATGGCGCTTTTTCACACCCTTGTGAAACACTTACTACCAGCCTACATGTAGGGGCTTGAAAAAGCATCACTGACTAATCTTGCACAAAATGATTTTTTTTTTTTAATCGAACATTGTTAATTTCATTTCATTATACCCTCTATAGCCACCATTACAAACTAACTATACAGTCTTAGAACAATCAACTGTAAATGTACAAAAAAAACATGTCATACCCACCTAAACATCCAAACAATTGCAATGCCCTGCACTACATATATTACATAGATGTACCAAAACACACTGTAAATCAGATTGTAACAGGTTTGGTGAGCTTAAAGTGGGTTCTAAAGCCTCAAGGCTTTTCACCTTAATTCATTAAAGTGAAGAACGTTCTGTGCTGCAGACCCCCCCCCCCCCCCCCATTTCTTACCAAAGCCCGATCCGATCAAGCGATGTGCACAAGCGCAGAGCCTCCAGCCGCTGTCTCTCTCCTCATTGGACGCAGCAGCCAAGCTTGGGAGAGAGGCTGCACGGGTGCCCCCAGGATAATCAGCTTTCCGTGGGGGCACCCGATGAAGAGGGGCCTGGAGCGTCAGCGGGAGACCCCAGAAGATGAGGAATGGGGCTGCTCTCTGAAAAACGATTGCACAGAGCAGGTAAGTATAGGCATGTTTGTTATTTTTAAAAAAGTCAAAGGTTTACAACTACTTTAAAGTGATGCTAAACCCTCTGGGTTTTTTTAAGCACTTTCAGCATCTGATTTAATCACTTACTTCTGCATCTTTTAATCCTTGCCTATGTTCCAGTTTATGCTGGTGTCATGACTGATGCCCCAGGTTTCTGATTTCAGGTTGGCTCCATTCTCTGTAGCATCCTAAGAAGTCACTCTTGCATGCAATAGAAAGACACAGCCCCCATAGTATAGGATGGCAAGGCACCTCCTGTCACCTCCCTCCTCCAAACTAACAGACTGGCTGCAGACTGCACTGTCCACTGTTAAAACTTTCCTGTGAAGACAGGAATTTAAGGGAAGGAGCACTGAAAGAGAAGGCATCACCAGCACTGTAAACTGCAAGCGCTGGGGTGAGAATTTTAACAAATCATTTACTGAGCATTGTTTATTATTGTACTCCGTGTGTAAAACTATAAAACGTTGAAGGTTTACTATGACTTTTAAATGGTTGTAATGTAAAGGCATTCTCTGCAATAAGGTAAAAAACCTTTTCTGTGCAGCTCTCCACCCAATACCTGAGCCTGATCTTGTTGTGCCGCTGCTCTCTCTCTCTCTCTCTCCTCACTGGACCCGGGGAGAGCAGCAGGAGCTCCTGCTGCTGTCAATCAAATCCAGTGATGTCAGAGCGGGGGCAGGGCCGTGCTGCATTGTGTGCTCTGTGTGTTTTAATAGAGACCCACAGCATAGCTCGGGATCAAGTCTGCACGTGTGCCCCCACTGGAAGCGGCTTTCTATAGTGGCACACAGAGAAGAGGAGGAGCGCCAGCGGGGGAACCCAGAACAGGAGGATTGAGGCTGCTCTGTGCAAAACCCTTCAGATAACTATAACACATTTTTTTTTTTAAAGAACCTCTACAATCACTTTAAATGTTACATGCCTGTTAGAATGGCGACCTGTGCAAACGTCAGGTACAATCACTGCGTCTAACATGACTTCCCGTTATTACACATGATGTGACAACACTAAAAAGTCCCCAGAGTATAACAATAAAAACATGACCATAACAACAATAGTAATACTACTACTACACCTTCTCCCAGTAGCTTCAGCTAATTCAGGGCTCAACAAATCCCAGGAGGCAGGTCTCCATAGGCGACTACAAAATGCATCCTGGTGCCTGGGCTTTTGTCAGACCATTTACTGTTGCAGGGATGCACAATTTGTATTGCCCGGGACATGTATTTCTGGGCACTGGGCAGGTCATTTTTTTGTTTTGTTTTGTTATTTTTTACACTTAGCCCAGCAGCAGGGCTCACTTATCAAGTGGAAGCATTTGAGTAGCTCCACTGCCCCCTGGTTGCTTCTACACACGCAGGTAAAGTGCGCCCCCCCCCCCCCCCCCACCTGCAGGCCCAGGACCAGCATAGCGGACGCTGCAGGGTAGAGGGGCGTTAGGAGAGCTCCCCTCCCCATCTTGTTCCTGACCGGAAGTGACAAGTATGATGTCACTTCCGATACCCCGTTTAGTTTCCGGGGAAACTTAACGAATCATCCCCCGCATTACATTCAGTGAAGCCACACTGGCTGGTTTCACACTTATGCGAATTAGATGTGGGTTTCCCCACATTCAATTCGCATGACAGGAGAGTGTGACCGGGTCTCGAAGGAGCCGGTTTTCACATCTCCAGGGTGACTGCGGAGCGTACAGAAGAAGGGTCCTGTGCATCTTTGGCTCTATTTTAGGTCCAAATTCAGCCAAAAATTCTGACCTGAAACGGTGTACGGGGATGCACCAAACCCCCTGCTGCGACCACCCTTTTTCTTACCTGAACCCAATCAGTTCCAGCGACGTGCATGAGCATAGTGGCACCAGCCGCCGTCTCTGTCCTCATTGGATAGATTGATAGCAGCAGGAGCCATGGGCTCCCACTGCTGTTAGTCAAATCCAGTGGCACCAAAGCGGGGGGCGGGGGCCCCGAGTCCTGCTGTCTGTGTCAATGGCCGCAACAGCGGGACTCGGGAACACGGGTGCCCTCAGGATAAGTGGCTCTCTATGGGGGCACCCAATGAAGAGAAGGAGCAAGGAGAGCCAAGGGGGCACCCCAGAAGAGGATCGGGGGCTGCTCTGTGCAAAACCCTTGCGCAGAGCAGGCAAGTATAACATGTTTGTTATTTTTATTAAAAAAAAAAAAATTAAATAGAACCTTTACAACCACTTTAACCTTCCTGGTGGTAATCCCGAGTGTGGCTCGGGGTTGATTTTCAGTACCAAAAGCGGTAACCCCGAGCCACACTCGGGATTATACTGTAGTGATAGTTACCATGTCCCTGAGATCCCTCCTGCTGTGTCCTCCACCCGATGCCAGTATTCCGTTAGATTAAGCGACACGTCATATCTTGTAACGGAAGAGACGTTCTGTCACCTCCATCTTGCTACACCTCGCACTCGTCCACAGTACAGATACAGTGAGAAGGCAGCAATCGGATATCTTATTACACCCACTGGAGTTTTGCATTTTACATTTATTTGCAACAATAAGACCCTTTTTACACTGAACTGCCCCGGGCGTCAGCGGTAAAGCGGCGCTACCCTGTTTCCCCTAAAATAAGACCTAGCGTGATTGTCGGCGATGGCTTCAATATAAGCCCTACCCCCCAAATAAGCCCTAGTTAAAGCCCTTGTGGGTCTTATTTTCAGGGTAGGGCTTATTTTCGGGGAAACAGGGTAGGGCTTATTTGGAGGGTAGGGCTTATATTGCAGCCATTACCGACAATCACGCTAGGTCTTATTTTAGGGGAAACAGGGTATTAGCGCCGCTTTACTGTCGTTTTAGTGGCGCTATTTGGCCCCTAGCAGGGAGGTTTTAACCCCTGCTAGCGGCCGAAAAGGGGTTAGATCCAACTGCAAAAAGCGGCGCTTTGCCAGCGGTATAGCAGCACTGCCCCATTGTTTTCAATGGGCAGGAGCGGTGGAGGAGCAGTGTATTCACCGCTGCAAAGAAGCTGCTGGCAGGACTTTTTGTGACGCCCTGCCAGCGCAGCACCTTAGTGTGAAAGCACTCGGGCTTTCACACTGGGATTGCAGCTGAGGCTTTTTTCAGGCGCTATTTTTAGCACCGTAACGCCTGAAAAACGCCTCCAGTGTGAAAGGGGTCTAAACTGAGCTTATATACAAAAATACAGTATTTAGAAATACGTGACACTCTTTTGACGTCGCATTGATGCTGATCTCAGAGGTTTGCTTATCTGACAGAACACCGCTGCTTTTATAATTCAATATCAAAACAATCTGGAGGGATTCTGAAAATACTGTATTTCACTATAAAAGCTCAGTTTACTGTTCCATGCAAAACAATGTACCGTTTTGACATTCAAAAATACTAACATAATCAGAACGCCAGGGGAGGTTAAAAGAGAACCTGTCACCAACTAATTTTAAAAATCATTTTTTTAATTGCAAAAAAGTAAAGTTACACGCAAGCACATAAACCCCCCCCCCCCCCACATATAGGCACCTACAAATGTAAACGCAAATGTTGGGGCACCTATGCATTAAAACGTTGATTGCGATACACATTACAGATCGCTATGCATGCGCACAAACTGGCTTTTAACTTTTTTTTAGCTGGCTCCTACATTCAAAAGGAAATTTGTCATGTCCTGAGTGAACTAAATGATAGAAAAGGAGCCACACTGCTGTATACAGCCCCTACTATTAGGAGGAATGGATGTGAATGTGTAATCAGTGGCACAGCAATCATCTGGGGGCACCTCTCTATACCAGGCAGACGGTATAGATTATTTAATGAGCACTTACTAATCAGACAGCCTGCAATCACAGCTATTCCATCAGAAGAAAGCTGCTTGCTGGATGGGGACATTTATTGCTGGATTATTAAATATACAGGACACACATCACATGACTGCTGATCTACAATAATAATATAGATGACATGGTGTAGGGTGCCAGTTGTAGTATACAGCGTCCCCCCCCCCCCCAGCCTCTCCTGTCAGTGATGTAAACACAGCAGTGACAGCTCTGATAGGAGCCCAGACGGATGACAGCCCTATACGATGTACAGGATGTGGACAGCCATGTGATGGTATTAGGAGTCTCACGGTGATGGATATTCCCCGATCACACTGTACAGCTCGCTTTCTATCAGAGGCGTTCTCTTACCGTGCTCCCAGCCAGGATCCTGTGCGCCGTCACACCGGAGGGTACCGGACACACAACATGAGCTCCAACCCCAATAGACACGGCTCTACTCTGCAGCGCGATGTGATAGTGTCATCGCCGCCACGCCCACCGCATCCTACCACTGCCACCTAGTGCCCATTGTGTACTGCGCACAGCAAGCCTGCCACACAGCGCCATCTTGTGATCAGAATATGTAAACACGAGGGTGACAGGTCTTTAGGTGGTTTTTACAGTAGTCTGTCCGCAGATTGAGGAAGTACTGCTAGTTTATTTTATGCTCACATGATTCCTATTTTTTTTTTTTTTTTTAAGGGTGACATAGGGAAAGAGTTAGACTATTGTAACAAAGTAGAACTAAAGGCAAAACTTTTATTTTTTTTTTGGATACAATAAAGGGAGGGTCATAGGTGTGCTGGACGTGCCTGGGCACACCCTAATCACCCGATTAAGGTTGCTACCTCATTCCTTTAAACCCGAACACACATTAATTACACAGGTTCTGTGGCTGATTAAGGTGGTACTTAAACTCACTTGGTGCCTTATCTGCATTTAATTAGCCTCAGAACCTAATTAATATGTGTTCGGGTTTAAAGGAATGAGGTGGCAACTCTACACCCGATGCGCATTAGCATTATCACTCTGTGTGCCAGCCGGCAGATAGGAAAGATCTCCCTCCTACCGGCTCTGCCATAAGAGAAGTGATTACGTGCTACTCTTTCAGTGTGCCAGTGTTCTGCCAAAACAACCAATTTGGCCAAATCTCCAACCACATCATTTGCCGTGACTCTCCAGCAGCAGTAATTGCAGATTTCGACGACCTGGCTGTTTTCACAGAATACCGGTAGCGTATACACTACGGTACACGATGAGTTGGCTGTTTTAACCACTTGCCGACCGCTTAACGCGGATATACTGCTGCAGAATGGCACGGGCAGGCAAAATCACATATCTGATACGTGATTTGCCTCCCGCGGGCGGTGGGCGCATCGCCCCCCGGTGTCTGAGGCGGTCGGCATCGTTAGGGGAACGATCCGTGCTGAGGCCACTCATTCGTGGCCACCCCCTCGCAATCGCTCCCAATAAATGACAATCTTCCTCTGCTGCTGTAATGTAAACAGCGGCAGAGGAAGTGATATCATCTCTCCTCGTGTCAGTCTTTCGTTCCGGTGCCGAGGAGAGAAGACATCCAAGTAAGGCTGCACAACACTACACTAACAGTAGAACACTCTAGGCACACTTTTCACCCCCAATCCTGTATCCTGGCCTAGGCCGACAAGGCCTAGGGCAGCACTTTGCAGGGGGGCAGCACGGAAAGAGCTAGAGGCAAATTAGTCTAGCGCCCCCATAAAGGGGCCGCACTGCTTCCGGTATGCGGGCGGCCGGCATTCCGCAACGGGGGGGGGGGATGGTTATAGCCCCTGTCAGCTTATTTTTTACCATCCCTGTCCCATTTCAGAGATTTCCCTTCACTTCCTGCCCCATAGCCAAACAGGAAGTGAGAGGAAATCTATGCAAATTAAGGGAATCCATTGCCCCCCCCCAGGCCCTCAGAACTAGTGTCCCCACAGTAAGGGGTGTGGCCTTGACAAGAAGGGGTGGGTCATATGTAAATTAGGGGGTGCACAAGTTTAGTCAGGCCTAGGGCAGGACAAAACCTAAATATACTACTGCCGACCCCCCCCCCCCCCCCCCCCGTCACAGTGACACCAATAGCAGTTTTTTTTTTACTGATTACTGCATTGGTGTCATTTGTGACCATTATAAGTGGTGGGGCAGTTAGTGGTAGGCCCCTTTAGGTCTAGGATACCCCCCTAACCCCCCCTATTAAAGGTTTAACCCCGTGATCAACCCCCGTCGCCAGTGTCACTAAGTGATCGTTTTTCTGATCGCTGTATTAGTGTCACAGGTGACGCTAGTTAGGGAGGTAAGTATTTAGGTTCGCCGTCAGCATTTTATAGCGTATACCTAGTAAAGGTTTTAACCCCCTGATTGCCCCCTAGTTAACCCTTTCACCAGTGATCACCGTATAACTGTTACAGGTGACGCTGGTTAGTTAGTTTATTTTTTATAGTGTCAGGGCACCCGCCGTTTATTACCTAATAAAGGTTTAACCCCCTGATCACCCGGCGGGTGATAAAGGTTAGGTTTTAGGGTCAGATAGGGTCTGCGTCGCCCCAAGCAGCATCAGGTTAGTGCCATTACCGCTAACAGCCATGCACGCAGCATACACCTCCCTTAGTGGTATAGTATCTGAACGGATCAATATCTGATCTGATCAGATCTATACTAGCGTCCCCAGCAGTTTAGGGTTCCCAAAAACGCAGTGTTAGTGGGATCAGCCCAGATACCTGCTAGCACCTGCGTTTTGCCCCTCCGCCCAACCCAGGCCAGCCCACACAAGTGCAGTATCGATCGATCACTGACACTTACAAAACACTAAACACACATAACTGCAGCGTTCGCAGAGTCAGGCCTGATCCCTGCAATCGCTAACAGTTTTTTTGGTAGCATTTTGATACAGTCGCTAACAGTCAGGAGCTTTTTTTTCCTGTGAGTCTCACTAGTGTACCACTAAATTTAGAGCCCAAAATGGCAAATCGAAGGTAGACTAGTGAAGAGGCCTACACATTTCTGAGCATGACAGATAGTGAAGAGGAAGTCACTGATCTGTCTGATTCAGGTTCGGAATACGATCCTATAGACCACAGTGGCTCCATGACAGATAGCTCTGACGACAGCGTTGTGGTCCCTGCCAAGGTCAGGCGTACCAGACCTCGTACTTCTTCTTCTGTCTCATATGGAGCAGAGAAGTACTAGCGCCGCTATTCCTTCTGGTGAACTGGCAAGCACCAGTGGCCTAGTACGCCCTGGTCGTAGTCAATCCAGCACTGCAGTATCACGTGGTGACGTGGTGAGTCCCATAAGTGCAGTTCAAGCTGGTGAGGTGGCAAGCAGGGCCGGTACAAGGGGGGGTGGAAGGGTCGGGTGCCCTGGGCGGAACAAATTACCATGGGAAGGGGGGCGCAGTGCTGGCAGTGTGCTGCTAAAAATGTTTTGGCATACTGTGATTAACGCCAACCGGCCGTGCTACAATCCCGCACAGCTGCCTGCAAGGATGTGCCGAGTGCGCTCCTGCACCCGGCACAAGAATAGGACCCAGTCTTCCCTTCCCTGTCAGGCGGAGCCGTGGAGTGATCTCCGCCCGACAGGCACTTCCGAGTCCTGGCGTGACGTCACTGGGAGGCGGGAAGAGAGAGAGGACCGTAGAGAGCTGCCGGGCACCGCAGTGAGTGCGGCCCAGAGGAGGAACCTATCAGGCAGTGCATCAATAGTAAGCAGATGCACATGTACAGTACAGATGAACCGCTTAAACTCTGGGGGGAGGGGAGAGGTGATAATGGTATCAGCTTTATGCAGCATGAAGGGGGTTATTGTGTTGCCACTGGTCACTAATGCATTAGTGACCATTGTCAGTTAACCCCTTTGTGCTGCATTATTGGCACAAGTATCAGTGTTCATTAACCCCTTTATGCTGCAGCATAGCACTGACACTTGTGTCACTAATGCAGCACAAAGGGGTTAACTGACACTTGTCACTAATGCATCAGTGACCAGTGGCAACACATTAACCCCCTTCATGCGGCATATTACTGATACAATTGGTAATTAACCACTTCGGGTGGGCTTGGGCGTTTTCAAAACCCCACGTGCCTGATCCCGCCAGGAAGCTGACACTGCGCAGCGCTAATCGCAGCAGTGAGATATTTCCCGCTCTGCGGCTGCACAGATCGGTAAATGTCTCACTGCCTGTGATTAGACGCTGTGTCGGCTTCCTGGTGGTACACAGCGATAATCTGTCAGCAGGTCTGAGCCAATGATTCATGGCCAGGACCTGCTGATACTGAGAGTTGTCATTTTCTAAACTGGCACTGATGCTGGGCGATATAATTCCAGAAACTGGGACTGATGCTGGTGGTCATTATTAGTAGCTTGCCGACCGTATCACATGTACGGTGACTCTGCTGCACTGGATCATGTACCAGGTACATAATACAGCACTCCCAGGTAAGGGGCACATGCGTGCGCCACCAGTGACCCGGCTGTGCTGTGTGGGTGCTGGCCAATGGATGACCACCGGCACCCACCAATCTTTGGAAAGACACACAGGACAGGCCTGTGCCTATGTAAACAAGGCAGAGCTCTGTCCTGTCAGCGGGGAAGCTAAGCTGTGTTTTTTCAAAGCACTTTAACCGCTTGCCGACCGCCTCACGCAGATATACTGCGGCAGAAGGGCTCGTACAGGCAAAACCACGTACCTGTACGTTGCCCTTTAAGAGGTGGCCAGCTCCGTTAGTCGGGTCGCGGGTTCCGCGGACTCGATCGCCGAGGGGATACCCGCGATCGCCTCACGGGGAGGAAGAACGGGGAGATGCTGATGTAAACAGCATCTCCCCGTTCTGCCTAGTGACAGTGTCACTCGATCTCTGCTCCCTGTCATCGGAGCACATATCAGTGACGTCACACACACAGCCCATCCCCCTGACAGTTATAAAACACTCCCTAATACTGATTTAACCTGTCCCCGCCCCCCAGTGGTTAGCCGTTATCTCTTTAGCAGAAACGCATTGGATGGACCCTTCACCATTACCGCTATTCAAATCTGTTTTAGATGTTCTTCTAATATGTGAGTCTATTTTTGACATTTTTACAATAAACCAGTGTTTACGTTATTACGCTATGTGAGGTTTTTTCATCTATTTCTCGCATGGTATATGGAAACTCGTTTGTGGCCTTCTATTTGAAACATTCGTTTCTATGCTGTGTGGAGAACTGTGGAAGTTGAATTGCCATCTTGGTTCGGAAATCATTGTGATTATCTGAGAGGACGCACCATTCTGATCAGTTGGTCTTTAAGCCTTTTTGACTTGGATGACGTCTTCCCAAATCAACAACATCTTGGTGACGGTGACGGCTTCTGAACTACCATCAGCTTTCCTGTTTATTTTTGTTGTCTCCCAATTTTTACCTACCTTACTTATATAGCTGATCCCTCAGCTCTTTTGGACTTGATAGATATAGGTCTTACTTGTCCTTGGAAAACCCTTTGAAGACCATGAGCTTGGTGGGCTCTTGTTATATGAGTTTTGGGTGGTGTTAATCCCATCTGAATTTTTTTGTACTTTGCTGTTGTTTCTTATTTTTGTTGACACTATCTTTATATCACATATTGCTTATACACTATGTATTTATTTAGTTCATATTGATATTAATTCGTGTAATCACATTTGTACTTTACTTAGTGCATCATAATATTTATTATAACATTCAATTGTATGTTATACACCTAAGTTGTGTATCTAACACTATTCACTCAATTTTTTAAGTTTATTAGCGCTACACTTTTTTGTTTATATCTACTACTTGGGTCTATAGGTGTGTTGGCTGCTATTTACTTATTTTTTATATGCAGCGCTGTATTATTTATTTATTTTTACATTATTTAGGTGGAAACAGTTGATTTTACGTCACTTGATTTTTTTTCAGTGTTTTTCATCGAAGATCTCTATAGATCTATTGTGGACCAAAACAATTTGTACGCTGGTCAACACATCGTCACTATTCCCAAGTCCTCCATTGCCAGAGATTGGAGACCAATTACGGTTTCCGAATTTAAGCTCTTTCTGGGCCTTTCCCTCAACATGGGCATAACTAAAAAGAGTGAGTTGCAGTCATATTGGTCCACTGACCCAATTCACCATATGCCCTTGTTCTCTGCCTCCATGACCAGGGCACGATACGAGCAGATCTTGCGGTTCATGCACTTCAATGACAATGAATTCTGTTGTCCTCGTGGAGACCCTGGATACGATCGGAAATGAATTGAATTCGACCCCTCGTAAACCACTTCAACCAACGTTTTGCAGACTTGTTTACTCCCCATCAAGTTGTCTGCGTTGATGAGTCCCTGATTAAGTTTTCTGGCCGTTTGTCATTCAAACAGTACCTTCCCAGCAAACGTGCCAGATACGGGGTCAAGATGTATAAGCTCTGTGACAGGGCCACAGGCTATACATGTAGTTTTATGGTTTATGAGGGAAAAGATAGCCACGTAGAGCCGACAAACTGCCCTGACTACATAGGAAGAGCTGGAAAGATTGTGTGGGACTTGGTGTCACCCTTATTCGGAAAGGGGTACCACTTGTACGTGGACAATTATTACACAAGCGTGCCACTTTTTAGTCACTTGTTTGATCAGCAGATTGGAGCATGTGGCACCGTGCAACCTAATCGCCAGGGCTTTCCCCAGCGTCTTGTAGATTTCCGTCTTAGGCTGGTGGAGAGAGCCTGCTTGCAGTGTAATAACTTGCTCGCTATGAAGTGGAGGGATAATAAGAATGTTTTCGTTCTTACCTCCCTTCATGCAGACACGACGGTCCAAACTACTACGGCGACTGGTGTTGTGGAGAAACCCCTCTGTGTCCGAATATAACCTCAATATGGGAGGGGTGGACCTCAACGACCAGTTGTTGGCGCCGTACCTAGTTGCCCGTAAGTCCAGACGCTGGTACAAGAAAGTGTCTGTTTATTTATTTCAATTGGCTTTGCTGAACGCTCATGTGCTATACAGAGCTTCAGGACGGACTGGATCCTTCTTTAAATTCCAGGAAGAGATCGTCAGAGCCCTTCTGTTTCCAGATGGTGCTCCACCTCACCTTTGCCAACCAAATGCAGTAAGCCGGCTGCATGAGAGGCATTTTCTTTATGTCCTCCCGAGTACCCCTACCCAACGAACCCCCCCAAAAAGATATTGTGTCTGCAGCAAGCGCAGATATAGGCATGACACCCACTATTATTGTCCCTCCTGTCCTGACAATCCTGGTCTTTGCTTTGGTGAATGTTTTGAACGCTACCATACACTAGTTGAGTATTAGCGTAGGGTACAGCACTGCACAGACTAGGCACACTTTCACAGGGTCTCCCAAGATGGCATCGCATTTTGAGAGACCCGAACCTGGAAGCAGTTGCAGTTACAAAAGTTACAGTTACAAAAAAAAGTGATTGCCTCCTGTCCTGACAATCCTGGTCTTTGCATTAGTGAATGTTTTGAATGCTACCATACACTAGTTGAGTATTAGCCTAGGGCAGGGATATGCAATTAGCGGACCTCCAGCTGTTGCAAAACTACAAGTCCCATCATGCCTCTGCCTCTGGGTGTCATGCTTGTGACTGTCAGAGTCTTGCTATGCCTCATGGGAAATGTAGTTCTGCAACAGCTGGAGGTCCGCTAATTGCATATCCCTGGCCTAGAGTACAGCACTGCACAAACTAGGCACACTTTCACAGCGTCTCCCAAAATGCCATCGCATTTTGAGAGACCTGAACCTGGAACCGGTTACAGTTACAAAAAAAAGTGTACAAAAAAAAAACACACAAAAAAGTATAAAAAATAAAAAAACAAAAATAGTTGTTGTTTTATTGTTCTCTCTCTAGTCTCTCTCTATTGTTCTGCTCTTTTTTTACTGTATTCTATTCTGCAATGTTTTATTGTTATTATGTTTTATCATGTTTGCTTTTCAGGTATGCAATTTTTTTATACTTTACTGTGTTTTATTGTTAACCATTTTTTGTTTTCAGGTACGCCATTCAGCTGCAGAGCGGATTTATTTATCTTGACAGCAACAGCGTTTGCTCCCACAATACATAAAGCCGTGACTCCAGCGCTGTCGAAGGTGATTTCACCACCACAGTTAAAAAAAAGAGCATATATGCCGAAGCATGGGGGCAGCAGGGGCGGAGGAGCGATTTGCCCCTACCTTTTGCGGGTGGATGCACCCATGCTTCGGCATATATATATTTTAGGCACAGGTTGCATTAAAAAATGTTTTATATTTTACTATGTTTTTTTTTTATTTGCTTTGCAGGTATGGTAAGTCTTACTATTATACTGTAATGTTACTTTGTTTTATTGTTAACCATCATTTGCTTAGCAGGTACGCCATTCAGTTGCAGCGCGGATTTATTTATCTTGACAGCAACAGCGTTTACTCCCACGATACATAAAGCCGTGACTCCAGCGCTGTAGGAGGTGATTTCACCACCACAGTTAAAAAAAAGAGCATATATGCCGAAGCATGGGGGCAGCAGGGGCGGAGGAGCGGTTTGCTCCTACCATTTGGGGCCGATGCCCCCATGCTTCAGCATATATAAACGGTGCATGTATGCCCATCTTTAGAAGTGGGTGGATGAAGGGAGGTATTCTAATAGTGGGCATACCCACCGATCAATCTCTTTTTTTCGTTCAGGCCACAGGCTGCATGAAAAAAAAGTTTACAATATATGCCCAACAAGGACCAGCACTGGTATGTTGCTGGACTTTGAGTGGTTATACCAGAATGATGCCTGCAGGTTTAGGTATCATCTTGGCATCATTCTTTTCAGTCAGCGGTCGGCGTTCATGTAAAAGCAATCCTAGCGGCTAATTAGCCTCTAGACTGCTTTTACAAGCATTGGGAGGGAATGCCCCCCCACCGTCTTCCATGTTTTTCTCTGGCTCTCCTGTACCAACAGGGAACGTATGAATGTAGTCGGTGATTTGGCCAGCTGACCATAGAGCTGATTAGAGACCAGAATGGCTCCAATCATCTCTATGGCCTAAGAAACCATTTTATGACTTAGAATTCACCAGATGTAAACAGCACCATTGGGAAATTGGGAAGGCATTTTATCACACCGATCTTGGTGTGGTCAGATGCTTTGAGGGCAGAGGAGAGATCTAGGGTCTAATAGACCCCAATTTTTTGAAAAAAGATTACCTGTCACTACCTATTGCTATCATAGGGGATATTTACATTCCCTGAGATAACAATAAAAATGATTTAAAAAAAAAATGAAATGAACAGTTAAAAAATAAAATAAAAAAGCACCCTTGTCCCCCCCTGCTCTCGCGCAAAGGCGAACGCAAGCATCTGTCTGGCGTCAAATGTAAACAGCAATTGAATCATGCATGTGAGGTATCATCCCGAAGGTCAGATCGAGGGCAGTAATTTTAGCAGTAGACCTCCTCTGTAAATCTAAAGTGGTAATCTGTAAAGACTTTTAAGGCTTTTAAAAATGTATTTAGTTTGTCGCCACTGCACGTTTGTGCGCAATTTTAAAGCATGTCGTGTTTGATATCCATGTACTCAGCCTAAGATCATCTTTTTTATTTCATCAACGTTGGCGCAATATAGTGTGTTTTAGTGCATTAAAATTTAAAAAAGTGTGTTTTTCCCAAAAAAATGTGTTTGAAAAATCGCTGCGCAAATATTGTGTGAAAAAAAAATTAAACACACCCACCATTTTAATCTGTAGGGCCTTTTCTTTAAAAACATATATAATGTTTGGGGGTTCAACGTAATTTTCTTGCAAAACAAAATAATTTTTTCATGTAAACAAAAAGTGTCAGAAAGGGTTTTGTCTTCAAGTGGTTAGAAGAGTGGGTGATGTGTGACATAAGCTTCTAAATGTTGTGTATAAAATGCCAGGACAGTTCAAACCCCCCCCCCAAATGACCCCATTTTGGAAAGTAGACACCCCAAGCTATTTGCTGAGAGGCATGTTGAGTCCATGGAATATTTTATATTGTGACACAAGTTGCGGGAAAAATACATTTTTTTTTTTTTGCACAAAGTTGTCACTAAATGATATATTGCTCAAACATGCCATGGGAATATGTGAACTTACACCCCAAAATACATTCTGTTGCTTCTCCTGAGTACGGGGATACCACATGTGTGAGACTTTTTGGGAGCCTAGCTGCGTACTGAACCCTGAATGTTGTGTATAAAATGCCAGGACAGTTCAAACCCCCCCCCCCCCAAATGACCCCATTTTGGAAAGTAGACACCCCAAGCTATTTGCTGAGAGGCATGTTGAGTCCATGGAATATTTTATATTGTGACACAAGTTGCGGGAAAAATACATTTTTTTTTTTTTTGCACAAAGTTGTCACTAAATGATATATTGCTCAAACATGCCATGGGAATATGTGAACTTACACCCCAAAATACATTCTGTTGCTTCTCCTGAGTACGGGGATACCACATGTGTGAGACTTTTTGGGAGCCTAGCTGCGTACTGAACCCTGAAAACCAAGCACCGCCTTCAGGCTTTCTAAGGGTGTAAATTTTTTATTTCACTCTTCACTGCCTATCACAGTTTTGGAGGCCATGGAATGCCCAGATGGCAACCCCCCCCCCCCCAAATGACCCCATTTTGGAAAGTAGACACCCCAAGCTATTTGCTGAGAGGTATGGTGAGTATTTTGCAGACCTCACTTTTTGTCACAAAGTTTTGAAAATTGAAAAAACAAATGAGAGCTGCAAAATACTCACCATGCCTCTCAGCAAATAGCTTGGGGTGTCTACTTTCCAAAATGGGGTCATTTGGGGGGGTTTGTGCTATCTTGGCATTTTATGGCCTTCAAAACTGTGATAGGTAGTGAGGAGTAAAATCAAAAATTTACGCCCTTAGAAATCCTGAAGGCGGTGATTGGTTTTCGGGGCCCCGTATGCAGCTAGTCTCCCAAAAAGTCCCACACATGTGGTATCCCCGTACTCGGGAGAAGCAGCAGAATGTATTTTGGGGTGTAATTCCACATATGCCCATGGCATATTTGAGCAATATATCATTTAGTGACAACTTTGTGCAAAAAAAAAAAAAAAGTTTGTCGCTTTCCCGCAACTTGTGGCAAAATATAAAATATTCCATGGACTCAACATGCCTCTCAGCAAATAGCTTGGGGTGTCTACTTTCCAAAATGGGTAATTTGGGGGGGTTGTGCCATATGGGCATTTTATGGCCTTCAAAACTGTGATAGGTAGTGAGGAGTGAAATAAAAAATTTACGCCTTAGAAATCCTGAAGGCGGTGTTTGGTTTTCTGGGCCCCTGTACACAGCTAGGCTCCCAAAAAGTCCCACACATGTGGTATCCCCGTACTCAGGAGAATCAGCAGAATGTATTTTGGGGTGCAATTCCACATATGCCCATGGCCTGTGTGAGCAATATATCATTTAGTGACAACTTTGTGCAAAAAAAAAAGTTTGTCATTTTCCTGCAACTTGTGGCAAAATATAAAATATTCCATGGACTCAACATGCCTCTCAGCAAATAGCTTGGGGTGTCTACTTTCCAAAATGGGGTCATTTGGGGGGTTTTGTGCCATCTTGGCATTTTATGGCCTTCAAAACTGTGATAGGTAGTGAGGAGTGAAATCAAAAATTTACGCCCTTAGAAATCCTGAAGGCGGTGCTTGGTTTTCGGGGCCCCGTACGCGGCTAGGCTCCCAAAAAGTCCGACACATGTGATATCCCCATACACAATTCCACATATAACCATGGCATGTGTGAGCAATATATAATTTAGTGACAACTTTTTGTAAATTTTTCTTTTTTTTTATCATTATTGAATCACTTGGGACAAAAAAAATAATATTTAATGGGCTCAACATGCCTCTCAGCAATTTTCTTGGGGTGTCTACTTTCCAAAATTGGGTCATTTGGGGGGGTTTGTACTGCCCTGCCATTTTAGCACCTATCAGACTCCTACTTACCAGACCGGTGAGTCCGCTTTGGGCAGAGAGTAGGCTCCCTTACGCGTCCGACTCGCGGCCCCTGGTAAGGTAACAGGAAGCACAGGAGTGCGGAGTGGTATGAGAGCCTGTGAACTAGAGTCCAGATGCTGGTGGAATAGCAGTCTATGAACAGCAGGTGCAGGCTGGAACACAGGCGATGAGACTGAGCAGGATGGTCAGGAGACAGGCTGGGTTCGGCAACAGACGGGCAACAAGGTACAATAGGAGCAGGCAGAAGCGGAGTCAAACAGGCCAAGGTCGGGTACAGGCAGCAAGAAGGGGAATCCAAGAGCAATCCGGGTCGTCAGGAGATCAGGTAAACAGGAAGACAAGACAGGAAACAGGAACTACGGCACAGGAAGCTGATGATCAGGCAGCATTGAACAGAGTGCCTGACAAACTTAAATAGGCCGGCTTGCTCACAAGCACTCCCTCTGGTGGCCAATCCCATGACCAGCAAGGTGAGCTCTCTGACAGTGCCCCCTCCCTAAGGGCAGCCTCCGGATGCCCAGCCGGGCCAACCTGGAGGCATGAACATTTCTGAAAGTCTGCAAAAGTTCCGGGGCATGCAAATTGTTTTCTGGTTCCCAGGAATTGTCCTCCGGACCATACCCCTTCCATTTGATAAGATACTGTATTTGATTGCGCCTTTTCCTACAGTCCAGGATAGCTTCGATTTCAAACTCCTCCTCGTTATTGATCATAACAGGCTTAGGAGGACTGGTACTACGGTTGGGGAAAGGATCAGGAGCGACCGGTTTCAGTAAGGACACATGGAAAACCGGGTGTATTTTGAAGGAGTCCGGCAGACTGAGCTCGTACGCTACGTTGTTTATTTTTCTTCTCACCGAGAAGGGTCCCATGAATTTAGGCCCTAGTTTCCTAGAAGGGCAAGCCATTTTTAAGTTAGTTGTGGACAGCCATACTTGATTGCCAGGTTCCAGGATAAGCTCCCCGTGCCTCTTCTTGTCGAACGTCTTTTTATAAGAAGCCTGGGATTGGGCCATTGTTTCCTGCAGAAGTTTGTTGTTGGTAGAGAAGAATTCCAATGTCTCGGTCACTGCAGGGAGAGAACATTCAGGTATTGAGCTGGGTAGAAAGGAGGGATGAAATCCATAATTGGCAAAAAATGGCGTCTGGTTGATGGCTGAGTGCAGGGAGTTATTGTATGAAAACTCCGCAACTGGTAGCAGAGAAACCCAGTCATCCTGGGAAAAGGCAGAGAAACAACGGAGGTATTGCTCCAAGGTTTGGTTGGTTCTCTCCGTCTGGCCGTTTGTCTGAGGGTGATAGGCTGAAGAGAACGCTAACTCAATTTCGAGGGAACCACACAATGCCTTCCAGAACCTGGAGGTGAATTGGACACCCCGGTCCGAGACGATATTAGAAGGAACCCCGTGTAATCTCACAATTTCTTTAATGAAGATCTTCGCCGTTTCCACGGCTGAGGGTGTGCCTTTCATAGGCAAGAAGTGAGCCATTTTTGACAATCTATCAATTATGACAAAGATGGTAGAGAAGCCTTCGGATGGGGGCAGTTCCACAATGAAATCCATTGCGACCATTTTCCAAGGTCTGTCAGGGATGGGCAAGGGTTTCAGTAAGCCCCAGGCCTTCGTCCGAATATTCTTGCTTCGGGCACATGTGTGGCAGGAACTGACGTAATTCCTACAGTCCTCGGCCAACTGTGGCCACCAAAAGGTGCGCTGCACCAGTTCGGTTGTCTTCTGAGCCCCGAAGTGCCCAGCCAACTTGTGGTCATGGCAAAGCTCTAGTACTGGTACCCTAAGGCTCTCAGGAACCATGATCTTCTCCTTATGCCAGAGTAAACCATCTCTTAGGCTGGTCTCAGTGGGTTGGGGTATAGTTGTGGAAGCTTGCCTTATTCTGGAGATTAAATCCCCCTGAAGTAATAAAAAATTTCCTGCAGGCAGGATAGTGTCCGGAGGGACGGTTTCTTTGGAGTCATGGAACATTCGTGAGAGAGCGTCCGGTTTGATGTTTTTGGAGCCGGGTCTGTAGGTAATATGGAATTGAAAGCGAGAGAAGAAGAGCGCCCATCTGGCTTGTCGCGGTTTTAGTCTCTTGGCAGATCTCAGATATTCCAAGTTCTTGTGGTCCGTGTAGATTAGAATAGGATGTACAGCACCCTCCAAAAGATAGCGCCACTCCTCCAGAGCCGTCTTGATGGCCAGAAGCTCCCGGTCTCCTACATCGTAGTTTCTTTCAGACACCGATAATTTGCGAGAAAAAAAAGCTATTGGAAACAGAAGGGCCTTGGGGCCCTGACGTTGGGAGAGTACAGCTCCTACTGCGACCTCTGAGGCGTCAACCTCCAACACGAATGGCAAGGCAGAGTTAGGGTGTTTGAGGATGGAGGCCGACGTGAATAATCCTTTTAATTTTTCAAAGGCCAATTGAGCCCTAGGGGTCCAGCAGAATCGGGTTCCTTGTCTTGTTAATTCAGTAATGGGGGCGATGATCTTGGAAAAGTCTCTGATGAATTTCCTATAGAAATTGGAAAATCCAACGAAGCGTTGGACCCCCTTCTTGTCCGTAGGTGCGGGCCAGTCCAGTATGGCGGACACCTTTTGCGGGTCCATTTTAATACCTTCCACTGAAATGATGAGCCCCAGGAATTGGATGCATTGGAGTTCAAATTCACATTTATCGAGTTTAGCATACAGCCCGTGTTGCCTGAGCCGGGCGAGGACATTTCGGACGTGCCTGCGATGATCAGTCAGTGATGATGAGAAAATGAGAATGTCATCGAGGTAGACGATGACGTAGAGATCCAAAAATTCCCGGAAGATGTCGTTCACAAAGTGTTGGAATGTGGCTGGGGCATTGCATAGACCGAAGGGCATAACGCAATACTCGAAATGCCCAAAACGAGTGCGAAAAGCAGTTTTCCACTCGTCCCCCTCCCGGATACGGATTAAATTATAGGCTCCGCGAAGATCCAGTTTTGTGAAGACGGTTGCCGTTCCTAGCCTCTGGAATAATTCAGGCACCAGGGGTAAGGGGTAGCGATTCTTGATCGTTATCCGATTTAATTCCCGGTAGTCGATACATGGCCGAAGGGAATGATCTTTTTTTTCCACAAAGAATATGCCTGCGCCGGCCGGAGATGTGGATGGGCGGATGAACTTTTTCTTTAAATTCTCATCAAGGTATTGTTTTAGTGTATCCAATTCCTGCTCAGTCAATGGAAAGATCCTACCGAAGGGTACTTCGGTTCCAGGTAGCAGCTCTATAGGGCAATCATAGGGCCTGTGTGGCGGTAGAGTCTCAGCACCTTTCTTGCTGAATACATCAGAGAAATCTCGGTATTGTTCTGGGATGGCTTGGTGTGAGTTGGTTTCAGGGTGTAGGCCGAGGAGTTGAGGTATCTCATGGGCCATTCTTGGCAGGCAATGTTGTTGGCAATAATCAGACAGAAACTCCACTTTCCCAGAAACCCAGTTGATATGGGGGTTATGGCCCAGCAACCACGGCATGCCCAGGATGACAGGGAACAGAGGAGAGGAAATGACATCTAAACGGAGGAATTCCTGGTGTTGAGAGTTTATAGTAGCTAATATAGGGATAGTCTCTTGAATGACAGGACCGGAACGGAGGGCGGAACCGTCTGCAAGGTGAACCGCCAGGCTCTGGGTCTTGGGTCGGAGTGGGATATCATGCTGAGCTGCAAAGGCCTGGTCCACGAAGCAGCTGCATGCTCCGGAATCAACGATGACTGGAACTTGGATAGCCTTTCCGGGAAGCTGCAAAGTGACAGAGATGGTAAGGTGAGTACTAGGTTTTGGCATGATAGTAGCACATATACGAGCAGAAGAACGACACTTACGCGTCTTGTTGGGGCAGACGCTGGCGTAGTGCCCAGGTTCCCCACAGTAGAGGCATAGGTTAAGGTTACGTCTTCGTAACTTCTCTTCGGGAGTCAAGGAAGGACGGAGCAGACCAAGCTGCATAGGCTCTGATGTGTCGAAAACTGGAGAGGTTGGAGGAGCCAAAGGCCTACTAGGAGGACTGGGAACCTGTGGAAGCATCCAAGTGGGTCGATAGGCACTGGTAGACCTTTCGGTGCGTCGCTCTCTCAGACGACGGTCAATTTGGATTGAGAGGTTAATTAATTCTTCCAGGGTCTGAGGTATCCCAACCCGTGCTAACTCGTCCTTGAGTGGATCGGACAAACCCATTCTAAAGTGATGACGCAGAGCCGCGTCATTCCATGTCGTATCGGAACTCCAGCGCCTAAATTCAACGGCATAGTCCTCCGCTGCCCTGCGGCCTTGCCGAAGGGAGTGCAGGGAAGCTTCAGCAGAAGCGGTTAGTTGAGGATCCTCATAAAGTTGAGACATCGCCAAGAAGAAGGCGTCCAGACTTTCCAGGGCATCCGACTTTTGTTCCAGAAGGTGATGGGCCCAGGTTTGAGGCTCACCGGACAACAGGGAAATAACAAAGCCCACTTTGGTGGCTTCTAGGGAGAAGGTCCGAGGCTGCAGAGCAAAATAGAGACTACATGCATTCCGGAATGCACGGTATTTACTACGGTCTCCAAAAAATCTCTCCGGTATAGGTACTTTGGGCTCTGGAGGGAGCATGACTACGGAGGGTGCCCCGGTTGCAGACGAAGTCCCCTGAGGATTGGTAGGTGCAGACAGGGCCTGAACACGTTCCTCTAGTCGGGTATAGCCATCCTGTAAACTTTTGACTGCTTGGGTTAATCCTGCCAAGTGTCTGCAAAGTTCGTCCATAGGGGAGGCCCCCTGCCCGGACTCGGTCATGGCTGCCTGATACTATCAGACTCCTACTTACCAGACCGGTGAGTCCGCTTTGGGCAGAGAGTAGGCTCCCTTACGCGTCCGACTCGCGGCCCCTGGTAAGGTAACAGGAAGCACAGGAGTGCGGAGTGGTATGAGAGCCTGTGAACTAGAGTCCAGATGCTGGTGGAATAGCAGTCTATGAACAGCAGGTGCAGGCTGGAACACAGGCGATGAGACTGAGCAGGATGGTCAGGAGACAGGCTGGGTTCGGCAACAGACGGGCAACAAGGTACAATAGGAGCAGGCAGAAGCGGAGTCAAACAGGCCAAGGTCGGGTACAGGCAGCAAGAAGGGGAATCCAAGAGCAATCCGGGTCGTCAGGAGATCAGGTAAACAGGAAGACAAGACAGGAAACAGGAACTACGGCACAGGAAGCTGATGATCAGGCAGCATTGAACAGAGTGCCTGACAAACTTAAATAGGCCGGCTTGCTCACAAGCACTCCCTCTGGTGGCCAATCCCATGACCAGCAAGGTGAGCTCTCTGACAGCACCTCAAGAAATGAGATAAACTAAAAGCTGTGTAAATTCCAGAAAATGTACCCTAGATTGTAGACGCTTTAACTTTTGCGCAAAACAATAAATATACGCTTATTGACATTTTTTTTACCAAAGACATGTGGCCGAATACATTTTGGCCTAAATGTAGGACTAAAATTGAGTTTATTTTTTTATAACAAAAAGTAGAAAATATCATTTTTTTTCAAAATTTTCGGTCTTTTTCTGTTTATAGCGCAAAAAATAAAAGCCGCAGTTGTGATCAAATACCATCAGAAGAAAGGGGAAAAAAGGACGCAAATTTTGTTTGGATACAGCATTGCATGACCATGCAATTAGCAGTTAAAGCGATGCAGTGCCAAATTGTAAAAAGTGCTCTGGTCAGGAAGGGGGTAAATCCTCTTGGGGCTGAAGTGGTTAACAGAACACCGGCTAAGGAGTAAAAAAGTTGTCCTGAAGGCGGCAATGTTGTTGCTTACTAGTGGGTGGACTAACAACCTCCACTCATTATATTGTGTACCATAGTGTATACACTGCCGGTGTTCTGTGTAAACAGCCAAGTCGTTGAAATCTGCAATTACTGCTGCTGGAGAGTCACCAGAAGTGACGTGGTTGGCGATTATTGCATGTTGGCTTTTTTGGCAGAACACCGTCAGGGAGATCAATATGCCAGGGGGCATATATAGTATATCCTGTTTGGGGGTTTTAACAAATTTGTAGGCCCAAAGTGTGCATTGTAACTCAGCAAAAGGTTTTTTTTTTTGGCATCTTTAAAGCATGTAATTTTAAGGATTTGTATTTTTTCCTTGTTGCCTTCAAAGTCCTATTAAAAAGACACTCTCCCCCACTGTACAGTGTTTTTAAATTTTTCTTTTTCTTTGTTAAATGTCCCCCATGGCAGTGTCTTATGCTGGCCATACACTATACGAAAAATCGGCCAAACCCATTTTCGAAAAACAAACATTCGGCCGTGAGCGCAAACGATAGTGCCATCATGTAATGACCGATAAATCGTTCAGTGGACATAAATGAATGCATTTTTTGTTCGTTCTTTTACATATATCTAGTGCAGACAGTTCGGAAACACATTAACCTTTCAATTCATCGTTCGGCACACAATTTCCAAACTTGTCCTTCATTTTGTCAGCTCAAAAACGTCCCAACGATGATTGATTTTGTGCCCATTAACTGGCCGAAAAACGAATGAACTGTCTAAATGACCGGATTTCGGACGATTTTTTGTATAGTGTATGGCCAGCATTACTCCTTACAAAAGCTTGTCTCAAAAATGGCCAGAATTTAGTAGAGAAAACAGCCAGAATATAATATGGACCCTACAGACATAGAAAAGGATTTGCTGTTGAGTTCAGATTTGGCATATTTTAAACAGGATTCCACGCATTCCCCGCAAATTGAACGCACACAGGTTTTTACCATTCCTACTCAGAGAACAAGCTTACAAATCAGTAAATGCAAACAAATTTCAGGACTCCTGATCCGAATACTGGTTCTGGTGACTCAAAGCATTGAATGAAGGAAGGTCATTGTCATATGCCAGCTTACAAGTTTTTCTGATGAAATTACCACATTTAATCTCATTTTATTTTATTAAGCCCACTCACCCAATTTAGAGAGCTGCTCCCACAGAATTACATTGATGCCATGACTGCTTTAGAATACTGGTTGTAGCTTTCCAAAGGTGCAACCTGGATTCAGTGATGTAGCTACAACGCCTTCCTCCATACCCTGGGTCCCTGGCCTGTGACTACCAAGCCAGCAAATAATCAGTAATAACCACCACCGGGGCTGAGTGGTGAACACATCTTCTGCTCCAGTACATGTTGCTGTTGCTGTTGACACATGATCCTCATGCCAACACTGGGACATGAATGAGCTGTAAAGAATCCAAGGTCTACAGGGCAACCTGCAATAATGACACCAGTTTTCCTTGGTGATTGCAGCAGTTACGGCTCTGTCATATCCTAACTGCTCACCTGATTGCTTACTCATTGCTATAAGCATAAATGGAGGACTGGGAGCTACAAAGAATATGGTACAACATATGGCACCTCCAAACAACAACCATGGATAAGTCCTCAGTCATCCCTATTTTGGGAACAGAATCTGTGAGGATTAATTTGTTGTATCAAAATAGCTGGATACATTCATTGGACAGCAGTGTGTGGGCTGGAATGGATAAATGCCCTATGGCACTTGTAGCGCACAAGCAAATTAGATACTTTTACAGAAGTGCATTTTTTCCTAATACAATTGTTGCTGTTGTATTTGCTTTGTATCTATACCTGGCTTATGTGTATCTGAATAATGATTGCAGGCTTTATTGCACTTTGAAGTGTGAGTTAGTGAACAGTGTATCTCTTTAGGAACAAAACATAGGCATCGATAGTATAGATCAGTGGTCTCCGAATTGTGGCCCACATGTGGCCCTTTGCTTGCCTTTATCTGGCCCAGTGGCTCCCTCTGCTGTCTCAGCCAATGAGGAGGAAGAGACCCGAGAGAGCCGCTGCTCTTGTGCACAACACTGGATCGAGATAGGGCTCAGGTAGGTATTGAAGGGCTGTTACACACAGAAGGTTTTTTACCTTCATGCATAGAATGCATGAGGGTAAAAAACCTTGAGCCTTTACAACCAATTTAAGGTATGGCAGTGTAACTAACAAGGCAGTTAAAAGGTGGGGTGCCAATAGGGCTGACTTGCCAATATTGGGGAAATTGTTGAGAAAACAACACGGAACCTTACAGTGGAGCACAATCCTTTATATTGAGCTTTCATGCTGTAAAGATGATGAGGAGAATTCAACAAATCACTAATGTCACTTTTCTAGTGGTATGGCCCCTTAAACATGGCTTGCCCCTAATTTACGGAAACCGTACACCAGTTTTGGTGCAAGTACCAATGCGTGCGTTCGATTCAGGTAGTTCCTACTACCACCAGTTTTAGAATTTGTCACTATGGCTATAATTCTAAAGGAATTACTACCAGGTCACAGATAAGCAAACTGGAGGTAATTAAAACCAACTCAAGGTTGTGATGTGCAAGGAGCAGTCATGTGCTGCTGTTTATGATCCGGAAATAAGACATTGCTAAAGAACAACCAACTGTCATATGCAGTTAACTGACAAGGTCTGCAGGGATGGCATATTCTCTGTAGTTTGTATCTCATTCATTTAGGTTAGCATTAGGCCAGAAATGCGCTGAATTTCAAAGGCAACTTAAGTGTCGCACTTTTTTTATATCTTTTAGCTTATTCGTCCTCTCACTTCAACAGTTTCTCGCATTAAAGCACTGCACTGCCTACTAGATAATAGCCTCCAGTGGATTCTGAGCTTAATTGCTTCTAAAGCATAATTCCTATATTAATTATGTTGATCAGACCATGTAGTGCAAACTGGGGGCTTAAGGCCTCCTCAAAAAGAACACGCTATAAACGAAATGATTAGCTTACTTCTCAAGGGTAAAGCGAATACAGCCAGAAGATCACCATTGTATAATGAATGATAAATTCCTGTTATCATGCTAATGTTTGCAACAGGGTTCTACTGAGGAGATGAGAATGCTATAATAACTAAGGTCGTCATTGCTGCTCTGCTATTTCTGTGTATATACTAAGGGAACAAAGCACCCACAATGCCCATTACCTTTGTTTTGGGTGGAGTATAAAAAGTTCTATATTATAAACATTATTAAATATGGGATTGTGTACCCTCTGCTTTGGATTATAACAATATAAGGATTTTCTGAGGGTTTCAGTGGCCATGTAAGTGCCCATGACCACAGACTATAAATAATGGGCACAGATGAGGACAAATGTACATTGGAGAAAACTCTCTGGACACGTTCTGACATTAAAGTGATAGTAAAGGCTATTATGTTTATTCTTTAATAAAAAGAGGTAATACCTGCTCTGTGCAACAATATTGCACAGAAAGGTTGCTGTCCTCCTTTTCTGGCAGCCCCCCCACTGGCACTGTCATTTTATTATTCCTCTGGATGCCTCTGGTAGCAAACTGGGTGCGAAGGAGGCACCTGTGAGTATATGTTCCTGTGCTGGCCTGTGTGCTTCCACAGACATACACAGCGCCGGTAAGCCATGTCCTCACACCCTCCTTGCAGGAGTTTGACTGATGGCAACAGGAGCCCATGGCTCCACTGTCCTCAGTTTCTCCGGTGAAAGCTGGAAGTAAAGGGAGCAATGTTGGAGTCAGGTAAGTATTTAGGGATTGTAGGACAGGTAGAGTGGTGTTTTTTTACTTTAATGCAGAGAACGCATTAAGGTAAAAACATTTTTAGACTTTAGGGCACACCAGGTGCGGTAGGACTGCATGTGTAGCTGGGTAGCTATTGCAGCACAGTCTCACCTCCAGACAAGGCAAAATGCCTTGCCACCTATCAGGCCAATTCAGACTCCTGCGTTGTGGTGGCATGCGCTGAAAAAAGTACAGCATGCAGTATTTTTTTTTCAGCACAGTGTAATGCTATCCTCCGTTTTTCATTATGTTGCAGCCAATACAACTTAATGAAATGTCACTTTAGTGACCATAACGACCGCCTAACGTACATATATGTTGCGGCTATCAAGTGGTATACCAGGATGATGCCTGCAGCTACAGGCATCATCCCAGTATTGTTTTGGGGTTTTTTTAGGAGGCGATAAGCTTTTTTGTAAAAGTCAGCCTAGTAGCTAAGTAGCCACTGGATTGCTATTACAGGCACTGGTCCAAATCATTTGGTGGAGGGGGGATTACGATGTGGGGCTGTTTTTCAGGGATTGGGCTTGGCCCCTTAGTTCCAGGGAAGGCGACACTTAAGGCATCAGGATACCAATACATTTTGGACAATTTCATGGTCCCAAATTTGTGGGAACATTTTAGGGATGGCCCCTTACTGTTCCAACATGACAGCACACCAGTGCACAAAGCAAGGTCCATAAAGATATGGATGAGCAAGTTTGGGGTGGAGGAACTTGACTGGCCTGCACAGAGTCCTGACCTCAACCCATTAGAACACCTTTGGGATGAATTTGAGTGGAAACTGCGAGCCAGGCCTTCTTGCCCAACATCAGTGCTTGACTTTACAAATGCGATACTGGAAGAATAGTCAAACATTCCCATAGACACAATCCTAAATCTTGTGGACAGCCTTCCAAGAAGAGTTAAAGCTGTTATAGCTGCAAAGGGTGGGCCAACTCAATATTGAACCCTACAGACTAAGACTGGGATGCCATTAAAGTTCATGTGTGTGTAAAGGCAGGCGACCCAATACTTTTGACACTGTGGTGTGAATATAAAATTGAGGGTGCTAAGTAATTTTCTAGCTAAAAATACATATTTTTACATGTAAACAAAAAGTGTCAGAAAAGGCCTGGTCTTAAAGTGGTATAAAAAAAACTCTGAAGTAAATAGTGTAAAGCGCCATGATCAGCACCACTGTCATCCTACAACACACCAATGGCTGCATTCTAGCACAGGCACTGGTATGAATGAGCCTTAAAGGAAAGAAATACCTGAGTGAATACTTAAGTTCTATTAGCAGTAAAGAAACTTTAAAAGTAAATGATTGCCTAAAAGCAAATGGTATATTGATTGGCATTCTAGAGATTACTGCAACTCTGAATGGAGTTTGAAGCAGTGATGAATGGGACCTGTGTTAACAGTCTGACAGGTGATAGAATTGTTCAGACTGCATAAACTGTACATTCCGACATCAAATATGCTGTTTATAAACATCTAATTTACAGGATCTGCCACAGGCAATTCACAGAAGGAGGTCTACTGTTAAATAAAGAACAGAATATGTACACTGGTACCTAAAGCAGACCTATGGACTTTCCAGTGACATGAGTGATGGGTGTGTGATACATATAAAATGAAAGGCAAAGCTTGATTGTGAGCTCTTGGCAAAGTGTTTACAGCTTCACACACTTCTGCTCTTATTAAAGCTGTTGTATACTCTAATTTGTAATTTTTACCTACAGGTAAGCCTATAATAAGGCTTACCTGTAGATAAAATTAATATCTCCTAAACCTGTACGGTTTAGGAGATATTCCCTTTGCATACAGCCACTGACGTCATCGGCGCATGCGCTCTAAATGCCCGGCTGAAGGTCCGGCAGACGCTGCCGGACCTTGCCGGGAAGAAGGTTCGCGCGAGCATGAGTGACGTCATCGTGGCTCCGGAGCCTCGAACCCGGAAGAAATGCAGATGGCAAGATGTCAGCTCCCTCAGCGTGGACCGGGCTGCGATACGGGGACCTTGCTCTAAGGTAAGTAGGGTTGCCTACCATTGCCTTGCAGGGTTTTTTTGTTGTTGTTTTTTTTATGTGCGGGTATACAACCGCTTTAAATACCTGTAATGTCTTCAAGCTGCAGGCAGGTGTGTAAAATAGATGACCTTTAGTGCCCCGTACACACGGTCGGACTTTGTTCGGACATTCCGACAACAAAATCCTAGGATTTTTTCCAACGGATGTTGGCTCAAACTTGTCTTGCATACACACGGTCACACAAAGTTGTCGGAAAATCCGATCGTTCTAAACGCGGTGACCTAAAACACGTAAGTCGGGACTATAAACGGGGCAGTGGCCGATAGCTTTCATCTCTTTATTTATTCTGAGCATGCGTAGCACTTTGTCCGTCGGATTTGTGTACACACGATCGGAATTTCCGACAACGGATTTTGTTGCCGGAAAATTTTATATCCTGCTCTCAAACTTTGTGTGTCGGAAAATCCGATGGAAAATGTGTGATGGAGCCTACACACGGTCGGAATTTCCGAAGACAAGGTCCTATCACACATTTTCTGTCGGAAAATCAGACCGTGTGTACGGGGCATAAGAGTCCTTTCAAGCAGACCTTCAATCTGGATCTATCTGTCAGTTTTTTAGACAGATCCAGACTTAAGTACAATTGTTATCTATAAGCAGAAGGATGTAAACGGACATAAGTCTGTTTACATTTGCTTAAATATGAGTCAGCTTATGTTCATAGAAAAAAGTGGAATAGGCCTGTGTCCCCTTCTATTTTTGTGGACATAAACAGATGTAAACTCATGTAAGCCAAAGTGAACTGAACTGAAGACGGATATACAAAACAGATGAACCTGGATTCATTAGTCTTTTCTTAGAAATAAACATAACTGAACTGATGAAGCCCTTAAAGTGGAAAATTAAATCCTGCTAGATCACTTCAGGTTGGCCCTTTTGCAGGTATAGCTATGTAAAACATTAAAAGTGTCTATACTGTTTAAAATCCAGTAATAAGCTGTCTCACTCTGATCTGCACATGCTCAGTTCTCTTTATTCACGGCACTGTGCCTAAATCAAGGCCAATAGAGGCCAATCAGCTGACAGCTTAAAGGGTAAGTTCACCTTTACAGAAAAATCTGTAAGGTAAACCTACACCGGACCCCCTCCTCAGACCCCCCCCCCAGTCCTGCTGACCTGGATTGTGGCAATCTCCCGTTCTGAGCCCCGGTATAGCCGCCTCAGGGGTCCGGGGCTTAGAAATCCCCAGAGCTGAATCTCCAAAATGTACCCATCAGGAGAGACATTTCAGAGCATTCTAATTGGTAGGTGCAGTCACATGGGCAGCGCCGACCAATCATAACCCACGTAGCCTGTCCTGTCAGCGGGGAAGAAGAGCCGGATAGCAGGCGCGCGCACCCGCTGCACAGCGGGGGTGCCGATGCTCATGGCTGACGGTCGCGATAATGTCGTAGTCATAATAAAAATCGCAGATCGCCACCATTACTAGTAAAAAAAATAATAATAAAAATGCTATAAAATTATCCCCTATTTTGTAGACGCTATAACTATTGCGCAAACCAATCAATATATGCTTATTGCATTTTTTTATTTTTTTACCAAAAATATGTAGAAGAATACACACCGGCCTAAACTGAGGAAAAAAACATTTTTATATATATTTTTGGGGGATATTTATTATAGCAAAAAGTAAAAAATAATGTGTTTTTTTTCAAAATTGACGCTCTTTTTTTGTTTATAGCACAAAAAATAAAAACCGCAGAGGCGATGAAATACCACCAAAAGAAAGCTCTATTTGTGGGGAAAAAAGGACGTCAATTTTGTTTGGGTACAATGTCACACGACCGCACGATTGTCAGTTAAAGTGACGCAGTGCCAAATCGCAAAAAGTGCTCTGGTCAGGAAGGGGGTAAATTCTTCCGGCGGGGCTGAAGTGGTTAAAGATATACTTTTGCTGGAGGGGGATGAAAGCCACAGTAACGACACAGACTTTGCAGAGGGAACACAGATGAGTGATGGAGAAAAGAAAAGCAGGAGACAGGACAGGACAAACTCTGCTTCCAGGGAGACAAAAAAGAGTTAGGCCTCATGCACACTGCAGTGTTGCCAGAAGCATCCCGGAGTCCCAAAGCCTGGACTCCATCCCCTCCATCCTCCCCTCTGCTCCAGCATCAGCAGTCAGTGGGGCCTGGAGGAGAAGGATGAGCAGGAGGTGCAAGCTGCCAGGAAGCTGCTGGAAGGAGCAGCAGAGCACCTCCCGGATCAAGAAAGTACTGGGCATCATACACTGACACAGACCTACCTGCAGATACTACTAGGATAGGGGGGCAGAGGAGGGACTGTGGATAGGGACAGGGCTAGGGGTCTCTCTCTCTCTCATCTCCCCCCTGTCTTTCAGCCCACCCCTCCCACCCCTATCAGCCCCCCTCTCTCTCTCTTTCAGCCCCCCTCTCTCTCTCACTCTCTCTCAGCCCCCTCTCTCTCTCTCCCAGCCCCCCTCTAGCTCAGCCCTCTTCTCTCTCAGCCCCCCTCTCTCTCTTAGCCCTTCTTCTCTCTAGAGATGGAGTGCTCTGCAGTGTGTAGAGGGGTATCTAGAGGTGTAATCAGGGTAATTGTATCTGGGGAGGTGTGATCAGGGTGGGATGGGTTATCTGGGAGTGTGATCAGAGTGGGGGGTATCTGGGAGTATAATCAGTGTAGGGGTATCTGGGTGTGTGAGATCAGATTGGGGGTATTTGGGGTTGTAATCAGGGTAGGGATATCCAGGGGGGTGTGATCAGGGTCGGGGGGGGGGTATATGGGAGTATAATTAGGGTGGGGGAATCTGGGGAGGTGTGTCAGAAACCATGAATCAGACGAGACAGAAGTGCAGTTAAAATCACACTTGTTTATTAATAATAATAATAATAGTAAAAGGTAAACAGAGCAACATAGTCAAATCATAGCCAGAGTTCGGTAACCGGAACAGATAGTCGGACAAGCCAGGACGTCAGGAAGCCAGAATTCAGAGTAATTCAGGACAGGCCAGGAAATCAGGAAACTGGAGAATCAGCGCAGTGGAACAGCATGCAGGATCAGGAACCAGAAGGGATGACAGCAGGGACAGTTAACCCATTAGCACCACATCCCTGGTAAATAAATACAAAGAAAGAAAGGGGGGTTGGGGTATGAATACCCCTGGGATTTTTAAGGTGCTTTTCAAAATTTTTTTGGTAAGTCAGTAGAGAAGTATATTAACCTCAAAAAAAGAAAAAAAAGAAAAAAAGTCACTGTATGCAAATTGCCAAACTGACTAATAAATTTCTTGATTTAATATCTTTAATGATTACGAATAATAACAACATCATCTAAAAACATGCACAATCTTGAACAAACATGGTCAGATAGTGACATAATTAAAATTTGAAACCACTTTGCGATACCAATCTCAACATGTTTCGCTCAATATCTGAGCTTCATCAGGAGTTTTTTGGTACAGGTGTGGCATACTAAACTAGAAAGAAGAAAAGACAAAACAACAATATATAAATACAATGCTTACAAAACACTTAAAGATATTAATATTATCAGAAAGATCGAATTCAATTAAATTGCTAAAAAAGCATCAACTGGTGTATATACATTTGCATACAGACAAAATATATGGGTAAATCTCACATATTACTTACAAGTCTATAATAATAATCATCTGATCAATATAAGTAAAGAAATAGGAATTTATTGTATACTATGTATTCATTCGTTTAAGGTCCACAAAAGGAAGAAACACCCATGTGGATCTAAGAACAATAAACACAACATGAAGGAAAAAGATGAAAGAAGTAGGGGTTTGCTTACCACAGCCAAAACAGATTTAAAGGTGAATAGTAGATACACAAGTAGTGAAGGTATTATACAGTGCCGTGGCTCAAATGCCAATCAAAAGGATGCGTCTCACCCGTCTAAGGCCTCCCAAACCGTTTTTTGGTCCACAGAGAGGCCCAAGTGTAGAATAACTGAAATGGAATATTACAGAAGAGTAATGAAATATTTCTGAGCACATGGACTAGTAGCGGGGAAAACATAGCAGTCGGTGAAGTAGAGTAGTGAAAGTGTTAAAAATTACCTTCTGGGTTGAATCAAGGGTAAATGTTCAGGGCTGAAAAAGCCATATGAACAAAGGCATAAAGGAGGACAATACTTCAGTTTCACCACACGGTGGCAGTCCAAAGGGACAACCCTTAGGAGTCAGATCAGAAGATCCAAGTGTATGCTGCCCCAGTAAACTACAAAAAAAATAAAATAAAAAAAATAAAGACAATAAAACAATTACTCTGGAGAGCATTGTCTTATTCACAATGCCATTGAAATGATCCTGAAAAAGGAGTATTAACCCCCTTCGGATAAAAAGTTTAGCTTACCTGAGAGGTGGGGTGGATGTGTACGGAAGGGGAGAGCGGCATATACCTCCCCTTGCAGCCTCAGCGCCACTGTCAGGAGATAGCGGCTGAGAAGCCGAAATAAATAGGCCCCTCCATCCCGGTGGCGTCTGACGTCACCACCGGAAAGCGGACGTATTGTGAGGCACCTCCCCCCGGAATCATGTGGCCAATGGGTAACAAAGGGGCGAGACCAAATATCATCCCGGAGCAATCCTAACCTGAACTGACGTCAACACTTCCAGCCGCTTATTCCGACGGTGTGGATTGGCGCATGCGCACACCGGGAAGGGACGTCATTCGAGCCCTAATGCCGCACAGGCGCACTGCAGACCGGAAAGAGGGCTGGATAATCACGGCCCTGGGAAAACAAATATTGTCAGGAGCCGAGCAAAAGGACAAAATAAACGGTCAGCCATGTTGACTAAGGGAAACAGAAAGGGAAAGAAAAAGGGGTATGAAAAATTGTGTATAGACCTTTTGACAATAATTAATATTTTTAAAAAGATTTATTATATATAATTATCAAATATATTGATGAATAACCAGCAGGTTAACAGAGCCTGTCTGATATAATTAATACCAATAAATTGTCCCAATTTAACAGGTTCAAAGAAAAAATGAAATATATGTAGAGTGAAAAAAGGGAATTTGAAAAAATAAATAAAATTATGAAAAAATATAAAAATATATAAAATACAAAAAATAAAAAATGGAATAAGGGAAAATATCTCGCTAAATTGGCCACCGGGCACCTGTATCCAAAAGGGGAGTTTAACACCTCTAGGGCCCCCAGGGGGGGGCAATTGATTACTTACCCCACACCCTAAGTGCCCGTGGCGTCCGTGCGGACCAAAGCAAGAAACGGAAATGAGGAAGGAACCTCAAAATGACGGGGAGACAATAAATATTTAATTTAGTCCAGAGGGTATATATGTATTGAAAAGAAGACAATACCATCTACATCTGTGTTGGCTTGGAAGGGAGACCCCACTTTTTATGATCACAACCTGGAAATGACCACATACAGAAAACATATAAGATATACACAAATTGTAGATAGTGGAATTGTATATTTGAACAAGTTTAAAAAGCAAGACCGGAACACAAATATAATGAAATAGACAAGGGCAGTTGAAAAGGAACGGACTAAAGAAATGGTTTGAAACTCAACGCATCATTGAGGCCGGGGGGTTTTAAAGCGGACAGGGTGTGTATCCACCGGGTCTCGCGTTGTAAGAGTATTCTATCATAGTTCCCCCCACGCTCCCCTGGGGGGACGTATTCCAACGCAAAGAAATGCATTTTGTTACTGTCAAAATCATGATGTAGCCCCATATGTCTACTAATGGGCGTCTCCATTTTCTTTTTTAGAACCAGGGATACATGGTCCCTGATCCTACAAAAAAAGGGACGTTTAGTTTTGCCTATGTAGAATCCATGGCATTCACACATCATGATGTATACAATCCCAATGGATTGACACGTCACGGAAAAATTAGGTTTATAATGGCGACCATTGGGGAGCATAATGCCTCTCGCAGAGTGGATAAATCTACAAAAGGGGCATTTATGACAAGGTCTACAACCCTTGCGGGATTCTGTTTTTGATTGTATAGTGCTGTCATAATGGCTATGTACTAAAGTATCCTTCAGAGATTTGGATCTTCTAAACGTGATCTCCGGATAAGGTTTTAAATGCTTAGATACTTTCTCGTCTCCCATTAGGAGGTACCAATGTTTTTGAATGATCTCACGGACTTGCTTATGTTGGCCTGAAAATCTAGTGATTAATCTGACACTAGAATCCGTCTTAGTGGGTCTGGTTTGATGTATAAGTAGGGATCTCTTTTGGCTCTTGGCTTTTAAATAGGCCCTTTTAGGACACTTTTTGCTATAGCCTCGTTGGCTCAAACGAGACTGCAGTAGTTTGGCTTGGTATTCAAAATCTAATTCAGTGCTGCAATTGCGTCTTAACCTAAGATATTGCCCATAGGGCAAATTATTGATCAATGGAACGGGATGTGAGCTTGTGGCATGTAATACCGTATTACCCGCTGAGGGTTTTCGGTATAAGGTGGTTCCAATGTTACCTTCATCGTCTACCAATACTTGAACATCTAAAAAGGTCAACTGATGTTGGTTCATTTCAAAAGTGAATTTCAAATTGTATCTGTTGACCTTCAGACTTTCAAGGAAGGCAAGAAGATCAGATTTGCTACCCTGCCAAATAAAAAAGACGTCATCGATGAATCGCTTCCATGTTAGGACATGCTCAAAAAACGCCTGCATGTCCTCCCTGAAAAACAGCTCACGCTCCCACCCCCCCAGATACAGGTTGGCATAGGCAGGGGCACATTTGGTCCCCATAGCCACTCCCTGTACCTGGAGGTAGTGGGAGCCGCCGAACAAGAAAACATTGTTGGACAAAATAAAGAATAGAAGATCCAAGATGAATCGGTTATAGTCCACCGAGGCATCCGGATCCTCAGATAGGAAGCCCCCCACAACTTCCACCCCCAGTTCATGAGGGATAGAATTGTAGAGGGCTTCCACATCTAGAGCCACTAGCCAAGAGCCAGGGGGTATGGCAACCCCATCCAACACACGGAGAAGATCTCCCGTGTCCTGAAGATAGGACGTTAGGCCCTCCACATGGGGCCTCAGGAAGTCATCCACTAATTTACTTGCCATCTCCGTAAGGGACCCATTTCCCGACACAATGGGCCTGCCGGGAGGCATTGTGGGGTTTTTATGTATTTTTGGAAGGGCATACAGAGTTGGAGTACGTGGTGCACCTACATTGAGGAATTCGTAAGTGTTTTTTGTGATTAACCCTTTATGGTAGGCCGAGCCTATCAAGTGCTTATATCGGGTAGTTATCAGGGTTAGGTGGCTAGGGGAAACCTTCCGATACCACTGGTTGTTCCTGACTATGGCCGCAACCATGGTCTCATAGTGGGCTTTGTCCATAATGACCAAATTCCCTCCCTTATCAGATGGTTTGATCACTATATCGTTATTGTTCTGTAGGAGTTTAAGGGCCTCTAGTTGGGAAGCAGATAGATTCGATCTGGATATATTCTTCCATTTGGTTTGGGAGATTTCATTAGTAACCTGTTTAGTGAATGCCCAAACATTGGGGTTGCCCTGAAGAGTCGGGAAAGCGCGAGATTTAGGTTTGTATTCCCTAGGTTTAGATAGGGGACGTGGTAAAAGGGAGGATGAGGAGGATGGAGGTGGGGGAGGAGGGGGGTCTGAGCCAGTCAGGAGAGAATCCGCCTCCATTAGATCACTCTCCTCAAGACCACCCTCCTCCCACAGCTCCATCAACTCCTCTAGGGCTTTTATATCTGCAATGGTCATGTCACGCCAGGCAGGGTCCCCAAGGGATTGGTCATTGGGAGATGGACTTGGTTTGTCAAAAATTATCTTAAACATCAGCCTTCGTGAAAAGAGATTGATGTCCTTAATCAATTCAAATTGGTCGACCCTCTGCGTAGGGCAGAAGGTCAAACCTAATTTGAGAACTGATATTTGTTCAGCTGAAAGAGTATGGGACGATAAATTGATTACTTCGAAGTTATCCGCGTCCCTTTCGCCGGTATCTCCAAAGGCCCCGCCTTTTTGACGTCCGTCACTGGTTGAGCAAATATCGGTGCTGGACGAAAATCCACATGTGTAGGTGCAGAAATAGTATTACTTACTTGCAGCCTGGGAGACAAGGGGAGAGAAGGAGTGTTCGTAGAGGGGGTGCTCATATATGTTTCCGGGTGGCTCGGTGCGCAGGTGGACGAACCTTTTGCCGAATTGGCTCGAGTAACCATTGGGGGTTTCGTGTGCGGAGTGCGCTTTACTGTGCCCGTGTTGGTATGGTCCTTCACGCCCTTTGTTGTCTCCTGGCTGGTGGAGCTTCTGGTACTACGTGCCTGGGAGGAGGAAGCAGAGGAAATAGATGAATCCGATTCATTTGGTTCCCCCCCTTGTTGTTGTCTAAAGCTACGTGTTTGGTAGGTACGTCTCTTTGCTTTGCTATTTCTTTGCCCCCACTGGTAGGCTTGGTTGTTGTCATAAGCAAGTTTGTCTCTCACAAACTTTTTCTCCTTAGTTTTTAGGATTTCGGTGACATACCCCTCTAGGTCTGTTTTTAGGGTACCCTCTCGCGTGGGGAACAATTCACTGGTGGTGATAGCTTGATTCTCACCATATAGCTTTTCAATCTCTCTATCTACCAAAATAAGTTCCTTGGAGTATTCTCCACAGAGAAGCTCCATCATTTTAAATGAACAAGCCTGTAGGTTTTCTTCCCATTCTTTCCGGAAATCTATATCTACATTGCCATTAGAGGGGAAAATCTGAATTCTAAGCCCCCACGGGACAACGCGGTCCTCAATATATTTGAGGAAATACCATTTATTCCAGAAAACTCTGGATTTTTTCTCGAGCATCCTCTGGAGTCTCGAGAAAAAACGGTCCATGGTCAAACCCCCCATAGAGGCATTTTGAGACCTATGAATGTGATTCATAAGACCATCAAAGGCACTCCCACAATAGTTTGTCATTGTTCCCTCCAGCTGATGGATAGTACCCACCAAAAGATCAAGCCTAATAGATGTACTGGGGGTATCCAAAAGGCTAAAATGGCCCCAAATTGCAGGTAACACAATAACACAGAAAAAGTCTATATTTCCAAGAACAGAAAAAGTATTAATGATTTTCCAAGTTGCAAATCATAATAATATAAGTAAGATTAACAAAGATGCCCTAATGGCGACAAGATAGTTCCATTAAGGAAAAGTCATTCCATAAAGGAAGAAAAAGGGGTAAACGTTGGGGACTGTCCGTGACCTCAAGCGATGGTGGGTGGGTGACACCCCAAAAGGTAACAGAAGTATTTGTTAGAGGGCAGGGACAGTTAACCCATTAGCACCACATCCCTGGTAAATAAATACAAAGAAAGAAAGGGGGGTTGGGGTATGAATACCCTTGGGATTTTTAAGGTGCTTTTCAAAATTTTTTTGGTAAGTCAGTAGAGAAGTATATTAACCTCAAAAAAAGAAAAAAAAGAAAAAAAGTCACTGTATGCAAATTGCCAAACTGACTAATAAATTTCTTGATTTAATATCTTTAATGATTACGAATAATAACAACATCATCTAAAAACATGCACAATCTTGAACAAACATGGTCAGATAGTGACATAATCTCTGAAGGATACTTTAGTACATAGCCATTATGACAGCACTATACAATCAAAAACAGAATCCCGCAAGGGTTGTAGACCTTGTCATAAATGCCCCTTTTGTAGATTTATCCACTCTGCGAGAGGCATTATGCTCCCCAATGGTCGCCATTATAAACCTAATTTTTCCGTGACGTGTCAATCCATTGGGATTGTATACATCATGATGTGTGAATGCCATGGATTCTACATAGGCAAAACTAAACGTCCCTTTTTTTGTAGGATCAGGGACCATGTATCCCTGGTTCTAAAAAAGAAAATGGAGACGCCCATTAGTAGACATATGGGGCTACATCATGATTTTGACAGTAACAAAATGCATTTCTTTGCGTTGGAATACGTCCCCCCAGGGGAGCGTGGGGGGAACTATGATAGAATACTCTTACAACGCGAGACCCGGTGGATACACACCCTGTCCGCTTTAAAACCCCCAGGCCTCAATGATGCGTTGAGTTTCAAACCATTTCTTTAGTCCGTTCCTTTTCAACTGCCCTTGTCTATTTCATTATATTTGTGTTCCGGTCTTGCTTTTTAAACTTGTTCAAATATACAATTCCACTATCTACAATTTGTGTATATCTTATATGTTTTCTGTATGTGGTCATTTCCAGGTTGTGATCATAAAAAGTGGGGTCTCCCTTCCAAGCCAACACAGATGTAGATGGTATTGTCTTCTTTTCAATACATATATACCCTCTGGACTAAATTAAATATTTATTGTCTCCCCGTCATTTTGAGGTTCCTTCCTCATTTCCGTTTCTTGCTTTGGTCCGCACGGACGCCACGGGCACTTAGGGTGTGGGGTAAGTAATCAATTGCCCCCCCCTGGGGGCCCTAGAGGTGTTAAACTCCCCTTTTGGATACAGGTGCCCGGTGGCCAATTTAGCGAGATATTTTCCCTTATTCCATTTTTTATTTTTTGTATTTTATATATTTTTATATTTTTTCATAATTTTATTTATTTTTTCAAATTCCCTTTTTTCACTCTACATATATTTCATTTTTTCTTTGAACCTGTTAAATTGGGACAATTTATTGGTATTAATTATATCAGACAGGCTCTGTTAACCTGCTGGTTATTCATCAATATATTTGATAATTATATATAATAAATCTTTTTAAAAATATTAATTATTGTCAAAAGGTCTATACACAATTTTTCATACCCCTTTTTCTTTCCCTTTCTGTTTCCCTTAGTCAACATGGCTGACCGTTTATTTTGTCCTTTTGCTCGGCTCCTGACAATATTTGTTTTCCCAGGGCCGTGATTATCCAGCCCTCTTTCCGGTCTGCAGTGCGCCTGTGCGGCATTAGGGCTCGAATGACGTCCCTTCCCGGTGTGCGCATGCGCCAATCCACACCGTCGGAATAAGCGACTGGAAGTGTTGACGTCAGTTCAGGTTAGGATTGCTCCGGGATGATATTTGGTCTCGCCCCTTTGTTACCCATTGGCCACATGATTCCGGGGGGAGGTGCCTCACAATACGTCCGCTTCCCGGTGGTGACGTCAGACGCCACCGGGATGGAGGGGCCTATTTATTTCGGCTTCTCAGCCGCTATCTCCTGACAGTGGCGCTGAGGCTGCAAGGGGAGGTATATGCCGCTCTCCCCTTCCGTACACATCCACCCCACCTCTCAGGTAAGCTAAACTTTTTATCCGAAGGGGGTTAATACTCCTTTTTCAGGATCATTTCAATGGCATTGTGAATAAGACAATGCTCTCCAGAGTAATTGTTTTATTGTCTTTATTTTTTTTATTTTATTTTTTTTGTAGTTTACTGGGGCAGCATACACTTGGATCTTCTGATCTGACTCCTAAGGGTTGTCCCTTTGGACTGCCACCGTGTGGTGAAACTGAAGTATTGTCCTCCTTTATGCCTTTGTTCATATGGCTTTTTCAGCCCTGAACATTTACCCTTGATTCAACCCAGAAGGTAATTTTTAACACTTTCACTACTCTACTTCACCGACTGCTATGTTTTCCCCGCTACTAGTCCATGTGCTCAGAAATATTTCATTACTCTTCTGTAATATTCCATTTCAGTTATTCTACACTTGGGCCTCTCTGTGGACCAAAAAACGGTTTGGGAGGCCTTAGACGGGTGAGACGCATCCTTTTGATTGGCATTTGAGCCACGGCACTGTATAATACCTTCACTACTTGTGTATCTACTATTCACCTTTAAATCTGTTTTGGCTGTGGTAAGCAAACCCCTACTTCTTTCATCTTTTTCCTTCATGTTGTGTTTATTGTTCTTAGATCCACATGGGTGTTTCTTCCTTTTGTGGACCTTAAACGAATGAATACATAGTATACAATAAATTCCTATTTCTTTACTTATATTGATCAGATGATTATTATTATAGACTTGTAAGTAATATGTGAGATTTACCCATATATTTTGTCTGTATGCAAATGTATATACACCAGTTGATGCTTTTTTAGCAATTTAATTGAATTCGATCTTTCTGATAATATTAATATCTTTAAGTGTTTTGTAAGCATTGCATTTATATATTGTTGTTTTGTCTTTTCTTCTTTCTAGTTTAGTATGCCACACCTGTACCAAAAAACTCCTGATGAAGCTCAGATATTGAGCGAAACATGTTGAGATTGGTATCGCAAAGTGGTTTCAAATTTTAATTATGTCACTATCTGACCATGTTTGTTCAAGATTGTGCATGTTTTTAGATGATGTTGTTATTATTCGTAATCATTAAAGATATTAAATCAAGAAATTTATTAGTCAGTTTGGCAATTTGCATACAGTGACTTTTTTTCTTTTTTTTCTTTTTTTGAGGTTAATATACTTCTCTACTGACTTACCAAAAAAATTTTGAAAAGCACCTTAAAAATCCCAGGGGTATTCATACCCCAACCCCCCTTTCTTTCTTTGTATTTCAACAATCCAGCACCACCTTAGTCTTAACCAGCGGTGGAAGACTGGTCTCAGAACTGTTTGTCTCTATTGGCCATTTAAGTTTAATAGTAAAAGACTGGCTAATGGTAACAATGCATCGTAAAAGCTTCACAAGGAAAGGAATATTTTGTGGACCTTTTGTTTGTGGCAGTTTTAAGTTATTAGTGTTTTTAAATCAGTAATTTTTAAGTGGGAACAACTTGACCAAAAACCTGTCACTACATTTTTTGAGACCATTAAACAAAGTTAATGAGGAAAAAAATAGAGGAGTTTTTCAGCTGTAAAAACGCTCTAACTCTGAAAAAAGCTGAAAGCAGCTTAAAAATGCAAAAAAATACTGAAAAACGTGGCTATTCTGCGTTTGTCAGCGTTTTTGAGCAATAAGCTTTTATGGGAGTATAGTTTTGTTAAAAAAAAGCTAAATAATGCTACAGCTAACAACCACCAAAAAACGCTAAGAAATGCTGAAATTTACGACATGACACCCAAAATTTACTGGCACAGCCAAGTTTTTACTGGCATTTCCAAAAATTACAGTTTTAAGTGCAAATTTCAGTATTTTGGCTACAAATAAGTACAATATGTAATTAGCAATGTGATTTAAGGTACATATTAAATAAAAAAGCATATTTCTTGTTTTATATATGTTTTCAATATAGTAAGTAAGTGGTTCAGAGACAGGACTCAGGAGTGCAGGAAATTAGAATGGACAGGCACACACATGAAATTGAGCAGTGTGCAGCAGCATAGATCACCAACATGTCCCCTCCTGAGTCACAGTGACAGTCTCTCTCCATGCCAGGTGGTCTCTTCAGTCCACTCCAGTCAAAACAGCGCTGATATTCCTGCTCCTGGCTTGCCTTGCTCCTGTCCCGCAGACATTCACATGAGGCTCTGGCCGCTCCGCTTGGCTCCCTTGCACCATGACTTCACACGACACGCTCAGGCACCACCTCCGCCAGACCCGCCCCACGCCGGTACCACCCGAACACACTGTAGCAGGCACTTGGATGGTCTCGGCCAGGCTCTGGACCTGTTTTGCGTATGCGCAGTTCTGAACCAAGCATCACAGCCATATATTTTTACTGGCAACCTTTCCTTCTTACTGGCATTTACTGGCAGGAGAAAAGTGCCCATTTTTTACTGGCTGCCACTAAAAATACTGACGGTTGGCAACACTGCAGTGTGCATGAGGCCTAACTCTTTTTTTGTCTCCCTGGAAGCAGAGTTTGTCCTGTCCTTCGGGTGTCAAGGAGGCTGTGAATCTCTTCTCTCTCCTGAGCTCCCAGCTGCCCTTGGTGCTCACCTTTTATGCAGACGCAGCCTCCTTCTGCGGGGCACCCACTCACCATGTGGAGATGCCCGAAGGCAGGAAGACTATGGCACATGGAAGGCTGCAAAACTATGGCACATGGAAGACAAGAAGGAGGGACCACTGGCACATGGAAGGCTGGAAGACTATGGCACATGGAAGGCAGGAAGTGTATGGCACGTGGAAGGCTGGAAGTATATGGCACGTGGAAGGCTGGAAGTGTATTGCCGCGTACACCCGAGCAGACTTTCCGGCATACTTGGTCCGACGGACCAGAGTCCGCCGCACAATCCGATCGTGTGTAGGCTCCGGCTGACTTTTTTTTCCCAAAAGTCCGCCATACCTAGATTTGAAGCATGTTTCAAATCTTGGTCCGCCGGACTCAGTTCCTGACAGAAAGCCCGTTCGTCTCGGTCGTCTGTATGCTGGTCCGACAGACCAGATACGACGCAAGGGCAGGGTATTGCATGTCGCGCTCACTGCAATAGGAAAAACACATTTTCCTATTGCGGCGAGCGCGGGGCATACCAGGCCTTTAAGTCTGGTATGGATTTTAAAGGGGACCCCCTACGCCGAAAAAACGGCGTGCGGCCCCCCCGTAGAATCCATCCCAGACCCCGATCCGAGCACGCAGCCCGGCCGGTCAGGAAAGGGGGTGGGGACGAGCGAGCGCCCCCCCTCCTGAACTGTACCAGGCCGCATGCCCTCAACATGGGGGGTGGGTGCTTTGGGGGAGGGGGCACCCTGCGGGGCCCCTCACCACAAAGCACCTTGTTCCCATGTTTATGAGGACAAGGGCCTCTTCCCGACAACCCTGGCCGTTGGTTGTCGGGGTCTGCGGGCAGGGGGCTTATCGGAATCCGGGAGCCCCCTTTAATAAGAGGGCCCCCAGATCCCGGCCCCCCACCCTATGTGAATGAGTATGGGGTACATGGTACCCCTACCCATTTACCTAGGGAAAAAGTGTCAATAATAAAAAGACACTACACAGGTTTTTGAAGTAATTTATTAAACAGCTCCGGGGGGTCTTCTTCCGGCTTCGGGGGTCCCTCCGGTTCCTCTTCTCCCGGCGTCCGGTTGGTTCTTCTCCGCTCTCTCTGGCCTCTTCTCTTGGTGTTCCAGTTCTTCTGCCGGCTCCTCCGCTATCTTCATGCCGCTCTTTTGCCAGTGGAGGCCCGGACTTCTGGGCTTCTGGGCTTCTTCTCTTCTTCTGATGTTGACACGACGGTCTCTCCGGCTGGAATGCTCTCTGAGAGCTCCGATGTGACTTATATAGGCGGAGACCCCACCCCCTTATGCCATCACAGTCCCTGGGCATGCTGGGACTGTGACGTTTTAGGGGGGCGTGGTCACCGAGTGATGTTGACCACGCCCCCTTATGCCATCACAGTCCCAGCATGCCCAGGGACTGTGACAGCATAAGGGGGCGGGGTCTCCGCCTATATAAGTCACATCGGAGCTCTCAGAGAGAGAGAGAGAGACGGAGAGACCGTCGTGTCAACATGGGAAGAAGAGAAGAAGAGAAGAAGCCCAGAAGTCCGGGCCTCCGCTGGCAAAAGAGCGGCATGAAGATAGCGGAGGAGCCGGCAGAAGAACTGGAACACCAGGAGAAGAGGCCAGAGAGAGCGGAGAAGAACCAATTGGACGCCGGGAGAAGAGGAACCGGAGGGACCCCCCAAGTCGGAAGAAGACCCCCGAAGCCGGAAGAAGAATAATAAATTACTTCAAAAACCTGTGTAGTGTGTTTTTATTATTGACACTTTTTCCCTAGGTAAATGGGTAAGGGTACAATGTATCCCATACTCATTCACATAGGGTGGGGGGCCGGGATCTGGGGGCCCTCTCATTAAAGGCGGCTCCCGGATTCCGATAAGCCCCCCGCCCGCAGACCCCGACAACCAACGGGCAGGGTTGTCGGGAAGAGGCCCTTGTCCTCATCAACATGGGGACAAGGTGCTTTGTGGTGGGGGGGCCCCGCAGGGCGCCCCCTCCCCCAAAGCACCCACCCCCCATGTTGAGGGCATGCGGCCTGGTATGGTTCAGGAGAGGGGGGGCGCTCGCTCGTCCCCACCCCCTTTCCTGACCGGCCAGGCTGCGTGTTCGGATCGGGGTCTGGTAAGGATTCTAGGGGGGGACCCCACTCCGTTTTTTCGGCATAGGGGGTCCCCTTTAAAATCCATACCAGACTTAAGGGCCTTGTATGCCCCGCGACGGGGCTCGCAAAGTGTCAATCTCGCCAATAAAAGCGGCGAGATTCACTTCCTTTTCTAATCCCGTCGTACCCGAGTCACGTTCAAAATGAACGGACTTGTCCGTGTGTGGGCAAGTCCGTTCATTCTGAAAGTCCGCCGTAACTCCGGCGAAAGTCCGTCGGAAAGACGGGCGGACCTAGCCTCCCGGAAAGTCCGGTCGTGTGTGGGCAAGTCCGTCGGTTCAGGTAGTCCGCCGGAAAGTCCGGCGGAAAGACCGTCGGATTAAGTCTGCTGGAAAGTCCGCCCGTGTGTACGAGGCATATGGCACGTGGAAGGCTAGAAGAGTATGGCACGTGGAAGGCTGGAAGAGTATAGCACCTGGAAGGCTGGAAGAGTATGGCAAGTGGAAGGCTGGAAGAGTATGACAAGTGGAATGCTGGAAGAGTTTTGCAAATGGAAGGCTGGAAGAGTATGGCACGTGGAAGGCCCTGCCCTTATCATCCCCTCCAAGAGCTTGCATACTATTGATGTTAGGCTAAATGGTCTGTAATTCCCAGGGATGTATTTTAGCCATTTTTTAAATATTGGTGCTACATTGGCTTTTCTCCAATCAGCTTGTACCATTCCAGTCAGTAGACTGTCAGTAAAAATTAGGAACAATGGTCTGGCAATTACTTGACTGAGTTCCCTAAGGAGCCTTGGGTGCAAGTCATCTGGTCCTGGTGACTTATTAACGTTAGCCATGAGGGTGCTTCCTGAGATGTGTCATGAGGATAAACACTGCAGTTTTGATTACTGAAGCCCCCCGATAGCCTTGTAAAGACTGAGGAGAAGAATAAATTCAATACCTTCGCCATCTCCCCATCCTTTTAACCAGATTCCCTTCATCATTCTTTATGGGGCCAATAAGTTCTGTTCTCCTTCTTTTTCTGTTTATATACTTAAAGAATTTCCTGGGATTTTTTTTGCTCTCCTCCGTTATGTGTCTTGCGTGTTCTATCTTAGCCACCCTAATTGCACCCTTACATTTCTTGTTGCATTCTTTGTAAAGCTGAATGCTGATGATGATCCCTTAGCCTTTTATTTCTTAAAGGCCTTCTCCTTTGCTTTTATATGCATTTTTACATTGGAGTTAAGACATCCAGGACTATTGTTCGCTCTTTTAAATTTATTTCCCAATGTGATGCACTGGCTAATGCCCTTATTTAATATGCTCTTAAAGCAAACCCATCTCTCCTCCGTGTTCTTTGTTCCTAAGATTTTATCCCAATTTATATCTTCTAGCAAGGTTCGTATTTCAGGGAAGTTGGCTCTTTTGAAATTCAGTGTCTTTGTATTCCCCTTATGTTTCCTATTTGTGTGATTTATACTGAAGCTAATTGACCTGTGATCGCCGTTTCCTAAATTGCCCGTTATTTCCACATCTGGTCTGTATTGTTGCTAATCAGTAGGTCTAGTAAAGCTTTGTTTCTAGTTGGTGCGTCTACCTTCTGACCCATGAAATTGTCCTGTAAGACATTTAGGAACTGGTAAGCCTTAGACGAATGTGCGGTTCCTTACGCCCAGTCTATGTCTGGATAATTAAAAATCCCCATTATGATGACACTTTCCATCCTTGCTGCTAATCTAAAATGTGTTAGGAGATCCCTCTCCCCCTCCTCCATCAGGTTAGGGGGCCTATAGCATACTCCCAGTATTATTTTCCCCTTAGTTTCATCCCTTTGGAGCTCTACCCATAAGCATTCCACCTCCTCCCTAGCTCCCTTAGTTATGTAATCTCTCACATTGACTTGTACACTATTCTTGATATACAGGCATACCACTCCCCCTTTTTTACCCTCTCTATCCCTGCAATAAAGGGAATACCCTTGAATGGTTGCCAGCCAATCATGAGAGCTATTGAACCAAGTCTCTGAAATTCCCACAAAATCTAAATCCTCCTCATAGAGCAGTATCTCTAGTTCTCTCATCTTGTTCACCAGGCTCCTGGCATTGGTGAACATGCCACGTAGTTTAGACCGGTCGCATACTGTCCTCTTATTGGGTGTTCCGAGATTGCAAATAGGACTTGTTTCTATTGTTTTATTAAAAAACATCTGAAGCCAAAAACAGCAGCTGTAAAAACGTCCAGTGTGTATGAGGCCTAAAACTTACAAGGGTAGTGTCTTATCTTATCTCCCTGATATTCTCTCCTTTCTCCCTCATCTCAGCCTGTGAAATTCAGCACTGTAAAGCTTCTGTCAGCCTTCCTTTCTATCTGAGCCAAGACATACAATCGAGGTTGGAAAAGTACATATTTTAAATTGAAGAAAGTGACATATAGTTTTTCAGACCAAGGAGAGGGGGAGAGATTCCAAAAAGGAAGTGACTGCTCTGGGCTTCAACAAAATGGTGGCCTCCAAAAAGAAGGAACAGGAGTAATGCTGGAGGAAATTTACAGCAATGCACCAATTTTGGTAGCAGAATTAATAATGTGGAATGTATGTTTTTTTTGTTAAAGAATATTAATTGTTACCAAACTGTTATGGGTAAAGTTCCACTTTAAGTAAGGATCCTAACGCTCACTTATGCACTAGTGACATATAGAGCTGAACTGATGGATATCACTTTTGTAACATCTGTGCCTATTCAGTTTTTTGTCCATGTTTGATCTATGGGTTGCTAAATTTAAATATATTTGTGTCTGTTTACATCAGGCTACCTCCTATCTGTGCTGCTTAGGTCCAGAAAAATGGAAAAGGACACAGTTCTTTTCAGGTCTATGGGAAGGCATTTATACATAGGGTTGAGGTGAATTATTTGCAGTGAATGTAGTAAGCCACAGAGCCTGAAGTGTGGGTAGTGCAGCAAGCTTAGGAGGGTACAGTTATTCATTTACAATATATTCTCCACAGCAATATACAACTTAGGCCTTGTACACACAGGTGTACTATAGCTTATGCCAGTGTAAGGGCTGTGTTTGCATGCATACCCATGCAGCAAGTTCCATTCATCCTAATTGGGATGCAGGGACTGCCTGGACACAACCGCAGCTCCTGATTTGACAGCCATGCAAGTGTGGGTGCATGGCCGCGAATGCAGACATTGTGTGTTTTAGGCTGTGTACCACTCCCTATGTCAAATTGTGAGCAACTGTGCACCTTGCATCCCCGCAAGGACAAGCAAGGCCCTCCCATAGGCATATGCTATAGTATACCTGTGTGAACGAGGCTATAGCTATATAGGTTTGGTAACATTCTCCCTGGACCCAGTGGTATAGGAGTCACAATCAATAACAGCTTTGCTTCAGGTAAATGGGTTGTCATGACTTGAATTAATTCAGTGATCTCCGGAGCTTGGAATCCAGCCTGTGTTTAGGTGTAGTTGTCATAGCTGATATACCTGACATAGAAAATAGTGGGTCCGAAGTATCAGCGTCATATGTAAGATCTGTTTATGCATCTTTGCCGCTCTCGACATAGAATAGCTTCACCAGAGGAGTGGCCTGTAAACAAGATATGCTTCACTGGTGCACAAGTGAGCATTCTGTATAGTTTTCATGGTAACATTTCCCCCAGAACTAATGGTATATCAGTCAGTGCCAATACACGCTCCTGTCTAGGTAAGTACATTGACATGACTTGAGTCCATCCACTGAACTCTGGAGACTGGAAAACAAAGTGTTTTGGCAATTTTGGCTGGGACATTCACTTTTGGTCTGAAGATTGAGGGATGTGTTCTGCCAATTTGGAATATTCTTGTTTTTGTGTTGGTGACAGAAGTGCATTTTCTATTAGCTGTACATATTTTGGTGCACACTGAAAAGCTGGACAAGGAATGGGGAGACTGTTACTTCCAGACACTGTTACTGAGCTGAAGATGGGGCAGTAGTATTTGTAGGGGTTTGGCACTGGGAATGGGAAAGAATACATTTTTCTGCTGAGTCAGGGATGAAAAGTGATGTTTCTGAGTACAATGTGCTATCAAGCCATGAATAGTTGTACTCTGATGTATCCAAGCATAAAAGTGGCATCCTTGGCAATGGAAGGTATTGGTATTTGCATGGAAACTGTTAAGTCGAAGAAGGGTTATGCAGAGATTTCAAAGCATGATGTGCTGCTAAGCAAGGGATGAAGACACAGGGACACTATATTGCTCAATAGCATTTTCTTTTCTTACAACATGCTCATTACCTCATCTACCCTTTTACTGTTCAATAAATATGCACATTGTTGCCAGACCTGTACAAAACAGCTGATAAAGTAAACATAGTTTTAAAAACATTTCTACACAACTGATGTTACTGCTAATAAAAGTACTCATGTTAAGGTGAGCTTAAAATGTGACCTACAGCAGGTGGTGCATGTTTTAATGAAGATAAGTAAACCTGAAGTAACCCCTTATATGACTTTTCCTATCTGCATACTGTGGGTTAGTGACATAGAAAGTACTAAACCTTGTGGGTCAGCATTACAGCCAGACAACTAGCATTTTCAGAAGGAGATCAAAACTGACAACACCCATTGCTTTTTTTTTTTTTAAGATATTTTTATTAGTTTTATGACAAACAGATGGACCGAAAGAAAAAAAACAAAACAAAAACAATATGCTTTACAAAATCAAAAACAAAACTTGGGCAATCATAGGAATACAGCATCAAATACTAGGCTTGTGCATTTGGGAGATTTATGATAATGCATTGTTTAAGCATCATACTTTCGTATGTAGAATACAATTAAGGTGTCAGTTACTTAGCACCAGTAAAATTCTATATATACAGTATATAAAGTGGCACGACCTACAGGCAATCTGCAATCTATTTCTATTGTGAGGGGAGGGTCAGGGGGCTAGCCAGCCACTTGTCCCATATTTTGTGGAATGTTTTGCTTCGTTTCCGAAGTTCAAAGGTAAGTTTGTACATTGGGATAGCATCGTTGATTAGCTTCAGCCATAAGTTTTTTAAAGAGGTATGTGTTCCCATCCATGACAACAATATAACTTTTCTAACATAAAAGTAGAGAATGCGGAGTAGCCTTTTGGCAGATGTTGATATTTGCAAGTCACCAAAGATGCCCAGCAGACAATTCTTGGGGTGAATAATGTTAGGGAAACCTAGGGCTGTGGAGATAAAGGAGCCCACCTCTGCCCAGAGGTCCTGAACCATTGGGCATGCCCAAAAACAGTGTAGGAAGTCAGCTTCTTGGCCGCAGCCGCGGAAACATTCAGCCGTGGGCAACAAACCCATCTTTTTCAACCTGGTTGGGGTGAGGTGAGATTGATGGAAAATTTTTACCTGTATAATGCGGTCTTTTTATTCAATAACTGATGTTTTGTACGTGTCACTAACTCCGTCCAGTCCTCCTCTGTAAGGGAGATGTCCATAGAGATCCATTTTTCCTGGGCCCTACTAAATCTGGGGTTAAAGTCAGTCATTAGGGTAGCGTAATAAGTAGATATAAGTTTAGCAGGGTCAGGTTGTCTCAGCTGTTTCTCTAGTGGTGGTAGGTTAGTTGGGTCATCTAAGGAGCCAAACTGTGCTCTGATAACATGTCTGAGCTGATAGTAGTAAAACAGGTATGAGTGCGGCAAGTCAAGATCAAGTCTGAGCTGATGGGAGGATTTAAAGCCTTGTGCAGTGTATAGGTGACAAAGGTATTTAATCCCTTTGGAGTACCAACGTTTAGGGTCAAGTAAAGAGTAAAGTTCCTGCATGGTGGGGTTGAACCATTAAAGGTTTTTCGGGGATACCGACCATGTGCGCCGTGTTATTGTGGTGTTGATGTATTTCAACAATGAAAGGGATGTGGCCAGCATAGAGGTGCTAGGGCGGTGCGGGACTTTGCCCTATAAACAATATTGTGAAGGGTTTCCATGGGGGACGCAATGGCCCCCTCAGTGGTAGTACATGCATTTGCTGCTATCGGGTTTAGCCAGTCATGGATATGCACCAGTTGAGATGCTAGGTAATATAGAAAGAAGTTTGGGAATGCCAATCCTGCCAGGTGTGTCGGTAACCTTATGCCCTGTACACACGGTTGGATTTTCAGACGGAAAAAGTGTGATCGGATCGTGTGTGGGCTCCATCGGACTTCTTCCGTCGGAATTTCCGACACACAAAGTTTGAGAGCAGGATATAAAATTTTCCGACAACAAAATCCGATCGTTTAAATTCCGATCGTGTGTACACAAATCCGACGCACAAAGTGCCACGCATGCTCAGAATAAATTAAGAGACGAAAGCCATTGGCTACTGCCCTGTTTGTAGTCCCTACATACGTGTTTTACGTCACCGCGTTCAGAACAATTGGATTTTCCGACAACTTTGTGCGACCGTGTGTATGCAAGACAACTTTGAGCCAACTATTTAGGCCATTCCCAAATAAATGTGTACCTAAAACAGGGTGACACTGTAGGTACACCAGTAGCAGTGTGCCAACGTACCAATAGTAGACATATGAGACCTAAACAACTAAGAAATGGACTTTGAGGGCACACAAGTATGTTGTCTATAAAAAATAAAATTGTTTTATTTGGGTATATATTCCGTAAAAAATGGGGGAAAAATTAATACATATAAAACATTACACAAAAAACATTTCCAACAGTTGATATTATATACCCCACACATGACCAAGACACCACTGCATACAATATAAGAACAGCACATCCAACGAACAGGTAGAGAACGAATTCCCATAAGGATGTTGCGATTAAGGATGCGAATGAACAGATTGTGGGTCAGGTTGTGAATCCAAGTATAGTTTTCTTAATAGCTTGACATGTTGCGCGTATGAAAATGCTTCTTCAGGAGCCTAGGAGGTTCTAATAATATACATAAGAAAAATACACCATTCAATACATGGTATAGCAACGTATAAACATGAAAATACATACATAATTTTAATAAAATATGTAGCATTTGCTCCAACCAAGCTAAAAAGGCACACACCCTCCCCATAAAGGGAGCCGATCACCCGGGGGTAGACTGCAGAGCCAAGTAGCTGTAAGACCTAGTATAGCATAATAAAGGAGAATGTATAATTATAAAGATAACCTAATATAAGGCAACATATTGGCTCCCCAATGTACCGCAAAAGGGGACCAAGTTGGCCCAAAGGGATTCCGAAACTTTGATTATAAAAAAGAAGGCCAGAAGGGACTTAAACAATAATAATTAGGTTAAAGGTAGTTTAGTATATAAAAAAGAAAAAGGGGAACCCGTTTTGTGCTTTTTGAGCAATTAGGCCCCATGTATTTAGATTGTGAGCTATTCCCACCACCTCTATCAAAATTAGCACCATGGCGAAGTGAAGTATCAATTAATCTAATATCACGACTATCAAATCTCTTTTTAGGATAGGGTGTATAGTGCCCTCCACCATGTTGTCTCTTACGTGCACCAGTGTCGCTGTACGTCATATTCATTTCTCTTTCCATTGGTAACTGTGGAGGGAAAGTAGACAAAGAAGAATCAGAATCAATTTCAGTATCCTCATCTGTAGTACCCATTTCATTCCCTACCCGTTGGTTCCTATAATTAGTTTTTCTGGGCCCACGACCTTGGAAGGGTGTTTGCCAGCGATAAGCAAATGAGAATGCTGTCTTTTATTAGTTTGTTTTGTTTTTTTTAAGGATGATATCCTTGTTGATCTTAGTGATGTAATCTTTAACCTCCTGCCATTTTTTGTTGAACCGTGCATGATTCTTGAATGTTTCACTGGTGGTTTGGAGAGAAATAATTTCCTGATCAAGATTGGTCAGCTCAGTTTGATAATGAGCAATGAGGAGTTTAATGAATTCAGTACTACATTGGATTAGTATTTTTTCCCAGGATGCCTTTAGTTCAGAACCAACGTTCTGAAAGGACGGGAATAATTGGATCCTAAGGCCGATAGGGCTCATATTTTCACGTGCATATTGCTGGAGAAAGTCCACATCCCAGTGTAGGTTAGACTTTTTTTAAGCAGTCTTTTCATCTTGTTTATATATTGATTTAGTCCTATTTCTTGTATTAGTTTGACAACTCGTTTAAATTTCATTGATGTAACCTAGCCAAGCAGTCCCTACAAAATCCATTTTGAAGAAACAACTCTAAACTATTCAGTGTACAGGGTATTAGCAGTAGGTGTTAAATTAAAAAATAAACAATTTATTTGAAAATCATTTAGTAAAAAAGTCATCAAGAAGGGAAAAAATGGGTGCTTCCACCCCGATAATTATTTAGGCCATTCCCAAATAAATGTGTACCTAAAACAGGGTGACAGAGCAAAAAAAACACACGTAAGTTACCCCCTATAGCACAATTACAGACTTTCAAGAAGCAAAGCACGTTTGATTCTCACATTAACCACTTCACCCCCAGACCATTTGGCTGCCTAAGGACCAGAGGACTTTTTTCAATTTGGCACTGCGTCGCTTTAACTGCTAATTGCGCGGTCATGCAATGCTGTACCCAAACGAAATTTGTGTCCTTTTCTTCCCACAAATAGAGCTTTCTTTTTATGGTATTTGATCACCTCTGCCTTTTTTATTTTTTGCGCTATAAACGGAAAAAGACCGAAAATTTTGAAAAAAAATGATATTTTCTACTGTTCATTATAAAAAAAATCCAATATACTCAATTTTAGTCATACATTTAGGCCAAAATGTATTTGGCCACATGTCTTTGGTTAAAAAAATGTCAATAAGCGTATATTTATTGGTTTGCGCAAAAGTTATAGCATCTACAAACTAGGGTACATTTTCTGTAATTTACACAGCTTTTAGTTTATGACTGCCTATGTCATTTCTTGAGGTGCTAAAATGGCAGGGCAGTACAAAACCCCCCCAAACCCAATTTTGGAAAGTAGACACCCCAAGGAAATTGCTGAGAGGCATGTTGAACCCATTGAATATTTTTTTTTTTTGTCCCAAGTGATTGAATAATGACAAAAAAAAAAAATATTTACAAAAAGTTGTCACTAAATTATATATTGCTCACACAGGCCATGGGCCTATGTGGAATTGCACCCCAAAATACATTCAGCTGCTTCTCCTGAGTACAGGGATACCACATGTGTGGGACTTTTTGGGAGCCTAGCTGCGTACGGGGCCCCGAAAACCAATCACCGCCTTCAGGATTTCTAAGGGCGTAAATTTTTGATTTCACTCCTCACTACCTATCACAGTTTTGAAGGCCATAAAATGCCCAGATGGCACAAACCCCCCCCCCCCAAATGACCCCATTTTGGAAAGTAGACACCCCAAGCTATTTGCTGAGAGGCATGTTGAGTCCATGGAATATTTTATATTTTGACACAAGTTGCGGGAAAGTGACAAAATTTTTTTTTTTTTGCACAAAGTTGTCACTAAATGATATATTGCTCACACAGGCCATGGGCATATGTGGAATTGCACCCCAAAATACATTTAGCTGCTTCTCCTGAGTATGGGGATACCACATGTGTGGGACTTTTTGGGAGCCTAGCTGCGTACGGGGCCCCGAAAACCAATCACCGCCTTCAGGATTTCTAAGGGTGTAAATTTTTGATTTCACTCTTCACTGCCTATCACAGTTTCGGAGGCCATGGAATGCCCAGGTGGCACAAAACCCCCCCAAATGACCCCATTTTGGAAAGTAGACACCCCAAGCTATTTGCTGAGAGGCATGGTGAGTATTTTGCAGCTCTCATTTGTTTTTGAAAATGAAGAAAGGCAAGAAAAAACTTTTTTTTTTCTTTTTTCAAATTTCAAAACTTTCTGACAAAAAGTGATGTCTGCAAAATACTCACTATACCTCTCAGCAAATAGCTTGGGGTGTCTACTTTCCAAAATGGGGTCATTTGGGGGGGTTTTGTGCCACCTGGGCATTCCATGGCCTCCGAAACTGTGATAGGCAGTGAAGAGAGAAATCAAAAATTTACGCCCTTAGAAAGCCTGAAGGCGGTGCTTGGTTTTCGGGGTCCCGTACGCGGCTAGGCTCCCAAGAAGTCTCACACATGTGGTATCCCCATACTCAAGAGAAGCAACAGAATGTATTTTGGGGTGTAATTTCACATATTCCCATGGCATGTTTGAGCAATATATCATTTAGTGACAACTTTGTGCAAAAAAAAAAAAAATTTGTCTCTTTCCCGCAACTTGTGTCACAATATAAAATATTCCATGGACTCGACATGACTCTCAGCAAATAGCTTGGGGTGTCTACTTTCCAAAATGGGGTCATTTGGGGGGGGGGGTTGATTTGTCCTGGCATTTTATGCACAACATTTAGAAGCTTATGTCACACATCACCCACTCTTCTAACCACTTGAAGACAAAGCCCTTTCTGACACTTTTTGTTTACATGAAAATTTTTTTTTTTTTTTGCAAGAAAATTACTTTGAACCCCCAAACATTATATATTTTTTTGAAGCAAATTCCCTACAGATTAAAATGGTGGGTGTTTAATTTTTTTCACACAGTATTTGCGCAGCGATTTTTCAAACGCATTTTTGGGGAAATAACACACCTTTTTACATTTTAATGCACCAAAACACACTATATTGCCCAAATGTTTGATGAAATAAAAAAGATGATCTTAGGCCGAGTACATGGATACCAAACATGACATGCTTTAAAATTGCGCACAAACGTGCAGTGGCGACAAACTGAATACATTTTTAAAAGCCTTTAAAAGCCTTTACAGGTTACCTCTTTAGATTTACAGAGGAGGTCTACTGCTAAAATTACTGCCCTCGATCTGACGTTCGCGGTGACACCTCACATGCATGGTGCAATTGTTGTTTACATTTGACACCAGACCGACACTTGCGTTCGCCTTTGCGCGAGAGCAGGGGGGGACAGGGGTGCTTTTTTTTTTTTTTTTCTTTATTATTTTTTTGCTTTTTTATCTTATTTTTAAACTGTTCCTTTCATTTTTTTTTTAATCATTTTTATTGTTATCTCAGGGAATGTAAATATCCCCTATGATAGCAATAGGTAGTGACAGGTACTCTTTTTTGAAAAAATTGGGGTCTATTAGACCCTAGATCTCTTCTCTGCCCTCAAAGCATCTGACCACACCAAGATCGGTGTGATAAAATGCTTTCCCAATTTCTCAATGGCGCTGTTTACATCCGGCGAAATCTAAGTCATGAAATGCTCGTAGCTTCCGGTTTCTTAGGCCATAGAGATGTTTGGAGCCACTCTGGTCTCTGATCAGCTCTATGGTCAGCTGGCTGAATCACCAGCTGCATTCTCAGGTTCCCTGTTGAGACAGGAGAGCCAGAGAAAAATACGGAAGACGGTGGGGGGGGGGGCATTCCCTCCCACTGCTTGTAAAAGCAGTCTAGAGGCTAATTAGCCACTAGGATTGCTTTTACATGAAAGCCGACCGCTGGCTAAAAAGAATGATACCAAGATGATACCTAAACCTGCAGACATCATTCTGGTATAACCACTCAAAGTCCTGAATGGCGTACCTGAAGACAAAAACATGGTTAACAATAAAACACAGTAAAGTATAAAAAATTGCATACCTAAAAAGCAAACATGATAAAACATAATAACAATAAAACATTGCAGAATAGAATACAGTAAAAAAGAGCAGAACAATAGAGAGAGAACAATAAAACGACAACTATTTTATTTTATTTTATTTTATATATATATATATATATATATATATATATATATTTTTTTTTTTCTTACACTTTTTTTTGTAACTAACTTTTATAACTGTAACCGGTTCCAGATTCGGGTCTCTCAAAATGCGATGGCATCTTGGGAGACCCTGTGAAAGTGTGCCTAGTCTGTGCAATGCTGTACCCTACGCTAATACTCAACTAGTGAATGGTAGCATTCAAAACATTCACCAATGCAAAGGCCAGGATTGTCAGGACAGGAGGTACAATAATAGCGGGTGTCACACCTATATCCGCGCTTGCTGCAGACACGACATGTTTTTTGGGGGTGTTCGTTGGGTAGGGGTACTCGGGAGGACATAAAGAAAATGCCTCTCATGCAGCCGACTGCATTTGGTTGGGGATGTGAATGGGGGAAGTACGGGTGCTGCAGAAGTGGTGGGTTCCCAATTAGGATTGGCGAATGCAGCAGGAAGGGCATTATGGGCACGACGGGCCTGTGTTTGTCTTCTACTTGGTGGCAGCGGGACACTACTTGTGCCTGCCACCTCACCAGCTTGAACTGCACTTATGGGACTCGCCACGTCACCAAGTGTTACTGCAGTGCTGGTTTGACTACGACCACGGTGTACTAGGCCGCTGGTGCTTGCCAGTTCACCAAAACGCTACCAAAAAAACTGTTAGCGATCGCAGGGATCAGGCCTGACTCTGCGAATGCTGCAGTTATGCGTTTAGTGTTTTGTAAGTGACAGTAATCGATCGATACTGCACTTGGGTGGGCTGGGCTGGGCCGGGCGGAGGGGCAAAACGCAGGTGCTAGCAGGTATCTGGGCTGATCCCACTAACACTGCGTTTTTGGGAACCCTAAACTGCTGGGGACGCTAGTATAGATCTGATCGGATCAGATATTGATCCGTTCAGATACTATACCACTAAGGGAGGCGTATGCTGCGTGTGTGGGTGTTAGCGGTACTGGCGCTAACCTCACGCTGCCTGGGGCTGGTGCTTGCCAGTTCACCAAAACGCTACCAAAAAATCTGTTAGCGATCGCAGGGATCAGGCCTGACTTTGCGAACGCTGCAGTTATGTGTTTAGTGTTTTGTAAGTGACAGTGATCGATCGATACTGCACTTGGGTGGGCTGGGCTGGGCCGGGCGGAGGGGCAAAACACAGGTGCTAGCAGGTATCTGGGCTGATCCCACTAACACTGCGTTTTTGGGAACCCTGAACTGCTGGGGACGCTAGTATAGATCTGATCGGATCAGATATTGATCTGTTCAGATACTATACCACTAAGGAAGGCGTATGCTGCGTGCGTGGGTGTTAGCGGTACTGGCGCTAATCTGACGCTGCCCGGGGCGACGCATATCACCGCCGGGCGATCAGGGGGCTAAACCTTTATTCGGTAATAAACGGCGGGTGCCCTGACACTATAAAAAATAAACAAACTAACCAGCGACACCCGTAACGGTTATACGGTGATCAGTGGTGAAAGGGTTAACTAGGGGGCAATCAAGGGGTTAAAACATTTATTAGATAGTATATGGAGGTCCCTGTCGCTATAAAACGCTGACGGCGAACCTAAATATTTACCTCCCTAACTAGCGTCACCAGTGACACTAATGCAGCGATCAGAAAAATGATCGCTTAGCGACACTGGCGATGGGGGGTGATCAAGGGGTTAAAACTTTATTAGGGGGGTTAGGGGGGTACCCTAGACCTAAAAGGGGCTAACCCTAATTGCCCTAACACACTAACTGTCACAAACTGACACCATGCAGTAATCAGAAAAAAAAAAACTGCTTGGTGTCAGTGTGACAGGGGGAAGGGGCGATTAGGGGGTGCTCGGGGGGGGGGGATCGGGGGTAAAGGGGGGTGTTTTGTGTGCCTGGCATGTTCTACTGTGTGTGTGTGTGTTGTGCACTCACATTGATGTCTTCTCTCCTCGGCGCCGGAACGGAAAATACCAAGCCGAGGAGAGCTGACATCATTTCCTTTGCTGCTATTTAGCATACAGCAGCAGAGGAATGATTCGATTGGCCGGCGGCGATCGCGAGGGGGGGCCACGAATGGATGGTCTCCCCCCTCACCTCTGATCTGTATGTACATGATTCTGCCTGCCCGTGCCACCTTGCCGACGTACATCAGCGTGAGACGGTCCTTAAGTGGTTAATCAAACAACTACACCTATTCTAAATTTTCCAACACTGGGGATTCAGCTACCCCAAACGTAGAATTAGATATTATAAATCTCACCCCCTATCACTTTACTGAGCAAGAACTCAATGTACTTAAATTTGGCCTAAGTTTCTGCCCCTCACAACAATTAGACAAATACGAAACTATCAAAGATGTTGACATGTTCACCCGTAAGTTGATATATACATTTATATATAAGGAACGTTTGAGAGCAAAAGAAGAACGCAACTTCTCAGAAAGCATCAAGCATTTTAAAATGGAGGACTTTCGAGCCCCCCGAGATCTGATGCTTCTTCTAGATGAGAATGATGACACTAACACCATTGACACCACTACCCATGAGACACCTTCACCCCCTGTCACTAAGTTCAAACCTAAATCGAAACAATTCCCTGATCTATCTACAAACCCCCAAGCTTGGTTTTTTTTACAAAATGTTGTTAATGACATCAAACGTATGCAGATTCTTCCTAAGAAAAGTAACTTAACCCAACGCCAAACCATCTCTAAAATACAAAATCACCCCGATGTAGTTGTTAAGGCAGCGGACAAGGGCGGTAACATAGTTCTTATGACTAGAAATTTGTATGAAACTATGTGCCTTAACATTCTTTCCAATCACCACTGGTATCAACGCATCTCTGTACTAAGTACTTCCTCTTTCAGAAACAATTTTCTTGACATTATTAATGATGCCTAACTGAAGGGCCTTATTGATAAAGATGTATACGATTACCTCAATGTTCAGTCTCCCAGGGTGGCGACGTTCTATGCACTCCCTAAGGTGCATAAGAACCCTTTTTTGCCCCCCTGGGAGACCGATAATTCCAGACATCGGTTGCCTTACTGAAAATGCAAGCAGGCTAGTAGACTCTGTTCTCATGCCACATGTTACGGCTTTGCCTTCATATACTAAAGACACGCTAAATTTGCTCAAACAAATTGAGGGGATGTCAGTCCCTCCCGACTCCCTGCTCGTGACATTGGATGTGGAGGCCTTGTACTCCAGCATCCTGCACGAGCGGGGAGTCGAGATGGTCCACACCTTCCTCTATGAGGAGGACCACCATCAGTGGAACTACAATGAATTTATTTTGAAACTATTGAGTTTCATTTTAACTCACAACTGGTTTGAATTTATGGGTGCCCACTACCTCCAGATACAGGGCGTAGCCATGGGCACCTGCTGTGCCCCTGGCTACACCAATCTGTATCTGGGGGGTGGGAGCGTTATCTTTTTTCCTGCGAATCCTTGACTAAATTTACTGATCATGTCTTATGTTGGAGACGCTACATTGATGACGTCTTCATCGTATGGACAGATACCCGTGAATCTCTTGACGATTTCATTCAAACCTTAAACACCAATCAATCCAACCAATCAATTCAATTTAAAATTTACTTACAATTGTGACATCAATACAACCAACTTACTTGACCGGGTCATATACCAGGACAAAGATAACACACTAGCAACAAACTTGTTCCGTAAAACTACAGCTGGGAATACACTACTGCACGCTGCTAGTGCACACCCTCACGCACTTATCCAAAGCATACCATATGCGCAGTATATCAGGCTTTGCCGAAACTGCACACATACATCAGATTTCCAACATCAAGCCAAGCTCCTTAAATCACGCTTGCTGGCACGAGGATACAGCCGTTCATTGTTACGTCAGGCCTATAACAAGGCCGCGTATCAATCACGCAATGACTTATTATACAAAAATAAGACCCCTCCGAAAAAACCTACTGTTAAATTGAATACCAAATTTTCAACACATCATGAGGATATCAGGACAATCATGGCCACACACTGGCATCTTTTACAGGCAGATCCAATTCTTAAAAAATACATCAGTCCACGCCCAGAAATTATATTTAGACACGCCAATTCCTTGAGAGACAGACTTGTATCCAGTTATTACACCGCATATAACCCATCTGCCCCCAAACTACCCCTAGGTACGTCACACTGTGGTAATTGTACATTCTGTCCATGGGTATCACCTGGACACCGAATTTTACTCCCTAATGGTGAGATTTTTTGTCCTAAATTTTTTGCCACATGCTGTACGCAGGGGGTAGTGTACTTGATGGCGTGCAAATGTGGGGCTTTTTATGTAGGGAAGACGACCAGGCAACTGAGGCAGAGGATTATTGACCATCTATACTATTTGGGCAACGGAAAAATGCTCACTCCCATTAGTCGACATCTCGACTTTTATCACCGTTTTGATACTTCCTCTGTCTCCTTTGTTGTTCTGGCCGTCGTCCCTAAAAGTACCAGAGGGGGCGATTGGGACAAGCTCATTTTACAAAAAGAGACTCTATGGATAGAGCGTCTCGATGCTACTCGAGCGCCGGGGCTCAGTGAGACTCAGTCTTATAAACCCTTTCTATAATCCCTTTATTTGTTTTTGAGTGTTCTTTGCCCTGCCCAATACCATCACTAAATACAATCAAAATACCTTAAAACTTGATGGCAGGCCCTCCCCCCTTTTTTCCCCCTCCCCTTTCCCCTCATCTTTCTTTCCCCTCCCCTCCCTTTGTTTAACTCCCTTTCCCTTTCCCCCCCTGTTTCCACCCTCCCCTTTCTCTCTTCCCCACCTCCCCTCCTCTTTTCATCATCAAGTGTAAGCTTTGATAATCCCTACCCATGCATTACCCTTAGATTATCCTCTGATCAACCCCCGTGGACAATAGGGCCCCCTTTCTGATGTTAGGTTTTCTATAGGAAGCTTTTTGCCTCCTTTACTGACTTTGTCGTGTCTCTTGTCCCACTTTAACAAACACCATAGCCAAATTAATAGTTAATCAATTCCTGGTCATTTTCCATTACTAAACCCCAAATAAATAACGAACAAGTCTAGATGTAACATTACCTTTGTCAAATAAATTCCATCCCCAACTTCAATAAACTATACATGTGGACAGTATATTATCACCATTTAATACATTTTTCATATTTTCATATTTGTTTATATGCTTTGGTTTATACTTCATGGTTTTATTATGTGTTTTGTCCTTTGCTCCGTCCTCGCTTTTTTGCTACATGCCAAGCTATTAAGAAAACAACCTGACCCACAATCTGTTCATTCACATCCTTAATTGGAACATCCTTATGGGAATTCGTTCTCTACCCGTTCGTTGAATGTGCTCTATATATATATATATATATATATATATATATATATATATATATATATATATATATATATATATATATTGTATGCAGTGGTGTCTTGGTCGTGTGTGGGGTATATAATATCAACTGTTGGAAATGTTTTTTGTGTAATGTTTTTATATATTAATTGTTCCCCCATTTTTTTACGGAAGATATACCCAAATAAAACAATTTTATCTTTTAAGAACAACATACTTGTGTGCCCTCAAAGTCCATTTCTTAGTTGTTTGGGTCTCAACATCCATCGGAAAAAATCAGATGGATTTTGTTGTCGGAATGTCCGATCAATGTCCGATCGTGTGTACGGGCATTAGTGTCTCAAGCGCCACTCTGGGGGATCTGCCATTCCACAGGAACGTTGTACAGATTGTGTCTATACGTTTGAAAATAGATTTAGGTATTTTGCATGGGGAGTTGGCCAGGATGTATAGCAGTCTTGGTAAATAGATCATTTTGAGGGTATTTGCCCTCTCCATGAGATCCAGGGGCAGGTCCATCCACTGTTCAGTTTGCTCCTTTAAGTGACTTGATAGTGGGTCTAATTTATTGGCAATGTAAGTGGACAGAGGTGTCTGCACCAGAACCCCTAGATACCTAAAGGAGGACACCACCTGCAGATTAGAGTCTGGGTGAATATGAGAAGTTGCGTCTGGGTCCAAGGGGAAAAGACTGGATTTGTCCCAATTTACCCTAAATCCGGAGTAGTCTCCAAATGTATTGATCTCGGATAACAATGATTGGAGTGACACATCGGTGTCCGCCAGGTACACCAAGGTGTCATCCGCATAGAGCGAGATTCGTTCCTCAATGGTGTCAATAGGGAGACCTTTTATTGATGGAAAGGAGCAGATAAGTACCGCTAGCGGCTCCATGGCCAGGGCAAAGAGGAGGGGGGACAGCGGACACCCCTGTCTTGTGCCCCTATTGTTCGACTCAGTGACTGTAGAGTTAACCCGAATACGGGCCCTCGGGGAAGCATAGAGGAGTTTTATCCATGTCACCATTCTGGGGCCAAAGCCGTACATTTTCAACACCTGAAAGAGGTACGGCCATTCCACACTGTCGAACGCTTTACATGTATCTAGGGATACTATGGCCCTTGTAGGAGGACAGTCGTGTGGGTATTGCAGATTATGGAATAGTCTGCGGATGTTCATTCTGGTGGACCTTCCGGGTATAAATCCTCCCTGGTCGCTGTGTACCAGGGTCGTCACTACAGTGTCTAAATGATTTGCCAACACTTTGGCCAGGATCTTAACATCCATATTTATGAGTGGTATTGGGCGGTATGGTTGGCATTTAAGTGGGTCCTTGCAGGATTTTAGTAAAAGTATAATCAAGGCTTCTCCCATAGTAGGGGGGAGGACCCCTATATCTAAAGCCTTGTTGTATGTGTGTAAAAGAAATGGGGAGAGTATGTCTTTAAACTGTGTGTACCAGTCGGTTAGATAGCCATCCAAACCGGGAGTTTTATGAGCAGGCATTTGCGAGATAGCTACTGAGATAGGTGCCTCCAGCTCATCTTTCTGTTCAGTCGTGAGGGAGGGGAGAGGTACGTCGGCTAAGTATTCAGTTAGTTGGGCTTCGTTGTAGTCAGCTCTGGAGGTATATAGGTCTTTGTAGAAATTTAAAAAGGTTTCCATGATGTCCCCAGGGGTGTCACTGATTTGGCCCTGTGTGGTAAGTATACGTGGAATGGATATGGGGGGGTGATCAGGTCTGGTCAGGTATGCCAAGAGACGTCCAGCTTTGTTACCTTGCTCAAATGATTTCTTAGTAGCATGTAACATGCGTTTCTGCGTAAGGTCTAACAGACGGAGTTCATACTCCCTGCGCCTCTGTAGCCACTCGTCTCTTGTGTCGGATTAGAGGCGTAAGCAGATTCTGCTTGTACCATGGCAGTTTCCCGTTCCCCCCGTAAGTTGCCTATTTTTTTTCCGTAGGACTCCCGTGATGGACATAAAGGTGCACTGTCCCTGCACCACCTCATCCTCCAACCATTAAGAGTTCAGACGCCAGATAGCAGGGCCCGAGCCTGGGAGGAGAGCCGTGGTAAAGGCCATGTTAATCCGAGACATGGTGTGGAAGGAGTCCGAGTGGCAAGAATACTGGTTCACGTCCGGATGCTTCCAGCGCCATATCTCTGTAAGATCATATACCTGCATCCAATTCAGAAGAGAGGGAAAAGATCTACCACCACCTCCCAAGCGGTCCATGGCTGGGTCTAATAGGGCATTAAAGTCCTCTATATAAAGTATTGGTCCAGGGGGTCTAGTCAGCAGCTTGACAGTTTAGATAGTACCGCCACTGAAAATGGGGGAGGAATAAAAACGGTCACAAGAGTGAACGTCACAGAGGAAATTTGTAAGGTTAGTATAATAAATCTCCCCTCTGGGTCTGTGGTTACTTGTAAGGTTTCAGCGGGAAGGGATTTAGCTAGTAGAATAGATACCCCCCTGGAATAGTTTGTGTGGGTAGAGTGATAAGATTTTGCCAGCCATGGACGCCCAAGGGTTCTCACTTTAGTGCCGGTGAGGTGAGTTTCTTGGAGACATACTATATGAGGGCGGCATTTTTTTAAAACCGAAAAGACTAGGGATCTCTTTTGGGGTGCATTCATTCCTCTAGTGTTCCATGACACTATCTTCAAGGGCTTTGCCATTCTAATTCATACATCATATCACAGTCACATAGAAATGTAAATGCCTTCACACTTAATACCTGGTAGGCGGTGCCATCCTGAGCATATCTAAACATATCTTCAACATACTGCATATAACTGCTTCTGCAGCTGCACAAGCTATCAGTTAGTAAACCAGAAAAAAAACTCAAACTGCCCTGGGCAGTACCTGTAGAAGATGCAAAAAAAATCAAAAATGAGAGTGTCCCAAAAAAGAGAAAAAAATGAGCAAAAAAACCTTTGCCCCCCTCCCTGCTCGGCCAACCCCAACATAGCGAGCCTTGGATCCCTGAACTGAAGAAACCTGAAGGACCCCCTTTAAACTGGGGGAGAACTGTCCTGTGGCCTCGCCACCAACTGGTGCGGGGTTGTAGTGGAATCCAGAGTGACCCCCGAACGGTTCTGCATATGGGGGATGTAGCATAGTTCAATAGTAGATGGAACAAATTGCATAGTTAAAGGCCCGTAGCCAGTATAGGGGGACTCAGATCTGATGATAGGAAGGAGGTCTGGTCTGTAAGGGTGGAGGATGACAGGATAACAGTTCACAGTTCTGCTGTAGGGGGGGGGGTGAGATATCCTCATGGAAAACCAAAACGGTCCACTGGGCATAGTAGAGGAACTCCCATGTGTAGGGAGAAAGGTGTCTCCACATTCAGCTCAGGGCAAGTGTAGATAGGGATTGTAGGGATAGAGCCTCAGACTTTAGACTGCTCTGCATCTTGGTGGAACTCCATATCGGTCATTGAGCCATGCCATGGCCTCCTTGGGGTTGGTGTAGAATTGTGCCTTGCCATCATGAATGGTGCGCATCTTTGCAGGGAAAAGCATGGCATAGGAGAGGCCCTCTGTGCGTAATCGAGCCTTTACTGCTGCGAAGGAGATGCGCTGCCTCTGGACATCCGCTGAAAAGTCAGGTTATACTGAAATGGTATTGCCATTGTATTTTAAGGGGCCTTTCTCGCTGGCGAGGCGAAGCATGGCAACCTTGTCTTGGAAGTTGAGGAGCCGGGCAATAATGGAGCGATCGTGCTCCAAAGGGTGGGGGGCACGGAGGGGTGCGATGTGCCTGCTCAATGACATGGGAAAAGGATGGTGCATCAGCCCCAAAATTTTCCTTAGCCAGTTATAGAGGAACTTTTCAGGGCGAGGACCCTCTGCATTTTCAGGGAAGCCCACGAATCGCAGGTTGTTCCTTCAGGAACGATTTTCCAGGTCATCCATTTTGGCGCAAAAGGGTCGCCATTTCCCCTGTATGATCCCTCACTGTGGCAGATAGGGGATGGACAACATCCTCAAGGGAGCTAATGTGTTCCTCTGCTTCTCCTGCCCTATTTCTTACGTTTTGTGCGTGCTTGCTTTAGGAGAGAAAAGTCCATGCATACTGACGCTATTTGAGCAGTGAGGCAGGCTTTGCAATCCTGAATAGCAAGCATAATGGAGGCTAGGGTAGGTTCAGTGGAGGGGGAGTCTGGGCTGGAGCTATATTCACTGTCCATGTGGAGGCTCTGGGACTGCAGTGGGTCAGGCTGGGTGTCTCGAGTAGCAGGGGCAGAGTCACTCACCATTGCAGTCTGTGGTTTGTGGAGAGCAGAGACTGATGGCTGCAGCAGCATGTCATGCTGCTCTGCCTGTGTTCCGGCGCCATCTTGCCTTCGGTGCCTGGCCGCCTGTCCCGCCGTCGATACTGTCACGGGGAAGGTTCCCACAGCCGTGGGGAACAATTTAAGACCTTTCTGGAGCAAATAGGGCTCAGGATGACTGCAGGATGCCGTTCGGAAGCTGGAGCTGTGGCTTTACACTTCTGCTCTCTCTGCCATCTGGACACGCCCCCTTCCACACCCATTTGTTTATTGTCCATTGAGGGACACAAGAATTTAGTATATTTGTTAACATATGCAATATACTGCTACCTTAAAGGACAACTAAAGGCAAGGGAGGGTTATAACCCCTGTCTTTTTTGCCCTCTGTGTCCCACTGTAGAGATTTCCTTTCACTTCCTGTCCTATAGCCAAAACAGTAAGTTTGAAGAAATCCCTTCAAAGTGAGACAATCCCTGGTTGCTTCAGGGTCACCAGAACTAGTGTTACCAACAGAACATTTGTCCTCTATTCCTGTTCTGGTTACAACATTTGGGATTTTCTTTTTTGTTCATGATCAGTGACAATGGTACATAGGACAAAACAAGACAAACTAGGGCATAGACAGCAAAAAAACAAAAAACAAATTGACAGGTGTTCTAACCCAACCACTTTATCTAAACGTTTTACTTTTACTTATACTTCAAGGAGGTTCTAGACATGTGCATGCTGGAAAATGTAGTTTAGTTTTCGGATCCATTCGTTAAGTGAAACATTGGTTTTTAAATGCATTTGTTATTGGACCAATTCTTTTTCGGAATTCCAAGCCATACCAGGCCCTTTGGGTCTGGTATGGATTTCAATGGGAACCCTGTGCCAAAATTTAAAAATATATGGCGTGGGGTCCCTCCAAAATCCATGCCAGACCCTCATTCGAACATGCAGCCCGGCAGGAAAGGAAACCATAACAGGCCACATGCCCTCAGCATGAGGGGGTGCTTTGGGGGAGGGGGGCTCCCCCCCAAAGCACCCTGGTCCCATGTTGATGGGGACAGGGTGCACCATTCACCAAAAAAGAAGCACTCATTCACCAGAAAAAGTATCAGATGTAAAAAAACACACACACACAGTTTTTGACAAGTTCACCAGGGTGGCACCTTTTACCAAAGAAGGGTTACTCATTCACCAGAAAAAGTATCAAATGTAAAAAAAAACACACACACATAGTTTTTGACAAGTTCTTTAGTGACCCCCCCATCAAAAAAAAGTCCCCGAAATAGATCCAACGTCAAGCACGATAAATGCTGGCCACAAACTCGCACTTGGAAAAATAAGTATCCCGCTGCTTGCCGAACAAGCCGAATGACAGGTAACATGGGGTGACATCACGGGAGCAGATGTGTTCGGCTGGCAGCGGGATTTTTTTTTTTTTCCGTGTGGGTCCGCGTCTGGTGTTCATCATGATTGACGTGGTATAGGCCAGGTATGGATTGGGGGATACCCCCAAACTGTTTTTTGTTTCTTTTAACTGCCATTTAAACGAACCCAAAACTGAGGCATGATGGTTGAAGGTGGGGTTATATAGGGGACACCTTTGGATACCTTTCACTGTACTGGAAAAACTTTATTTTCCTTGCCTTTTTTATTCTTGTATTTAAATTTTTTTCTCCTCAGTTAAGAGGAAAAGTCAATTTGTACACTGTGGTTATTTTATTTTGATGATATCAGCAAAGACTGCTAGTCATTACTGTGCTAAGGTATAGTTTGCATTTCTAAGGATCTGCTGCCCTCTACTGTCTGTATTTGTAATTGGCTGTGCTACAGTTGTTTGAATACATGTACATAACTTCCTGTCTCTCTGGGGCTGGGTTCCAAACCCAAAAGGAGAAAGTACATAAAGAGAGGGTCTGAGACCACATGTCCTTCTAGGAGGAAGCTGCTACTAATCCAGGACAGAAGCAGGGATTATTAGGTGTTTCTATGTTTAGAGTGATTGTAAAGCCTTAAGGTTTTTCAGCTTAATGCATAAACCTTCTGTGCTGCAGCTCCCCCGCAGGCCCCCCTTTTTTGTTACCTGAGCCTGATCCAATCCAGCGATGTGTACGAGCACAGCAGCTTCAGCAGCTGTCGCTGTCCTCATTGGATAGATTGATAGCAGCAGGAGCCATTGCCTCCCGCTGCTGTCAATTAAAAGCTGTGACATGGGAGTGGGGGGGGGGGCAGGGCCAAGTCCCACTGTCTGTGCCAATGGGAGTGAGCCCACACGGGTGCCCCATGGAAAGCAACTTTCTGTGGGGACACCCGATGAAGAGGAGGGGCCTGGAGCGCCGGCGGAGGACCCCAGAAAAAGAGGATCGGGGCTGCTCTGTGCAAAACCATTCTACAGAGCAGGTAAGTATAGGCATGTTTGTTATTTAAAAAAAAAAAACAAAAAACGAACGTTTATAATAACTTAATCATTCACTATTGCTGCCCATAGCTTCTGGGCATGTATATGTACGGTATATATTTAAAAAGCTGATGACAGAAGTTTATGTTCCCTTGTTGTTTTCCCACAGTGTATGACCACTACACACACAGTGTGCATGTGTAGTGGTCACTTTGCTGTATGTTAGTAGGTAAACCTGTTTTTTGCACTAGAGTTTATATGTATTTCCTGGTGTTCTAGTTAATCCTGTCCCTTCTGGTCTGGCATTCTATAGATTCAATAACCAGCATAGGCAAGTGCCAGGTTAGGCATTCGACAGCTCACAAGTAGGAACTTGTCATGGCAGATTAGCAACTACTAAGGATTAAGACCCAGAGTAGATAGGCTAACACTGAGTTCTAGTGTCATGCCATGTTTTTTTCTGGTGAGAAGCTGCATTGCAGGCCAGTTGGACAACAGTTGCAGGATGTCACTATCATCGCTAATCTTGTCTTCAGGTCTTCAGCACCAAAAATATTGCGATCATTCTCAGGAGCCCCAGCAAATGGACTTTGCTGCAACATTCATCTGGGGATATCTTTATCAATGACTTGATATACTGTATGCACAATTCAACCGGGTCTCTTGTTGGGCCCCTTGCTGATGATACCTGTTTGTATGCTGGATTTATGTACTATTATTATTTTTTTATTATATAAAGCTCATGTTTTTTTTCCATACTGGTGTGCATCTATATACACATGGTTAATGTTATATGCTGGCTGCAGTAGTTCATCTGCTCCAAATTACTTTGATTAGATTAATGGGTAATTTCTCAGGCAGAGAAATCCCTCTACCTTGCCCACAGAAGCCCTGTCCTGGGTAGAGGCACAGCCAACTTTTTTTTTATCAAACTCATTCTTCCACTCAGAAAAGGTTCTGGTTCGCTTATTTAGCACAATATCCTGTTTGGGGAGGTTAATTTCTCATCCTCCACCCAAAAGAGGGCTACATACTCATATGGTTTGCATTCCTATAGTTTGCACTCTTATACAGTGTTGTTTGCATTTATTGTGGGACCCTTGTTCCAAACCTTTCTAGGATCATAGGCATGCGCACGGGGTGCGCCAAATGTGTGCCTAGGCACACCCTAATGCGTGTCCTGAGTTCTGCTATAAAATGTTGCAAGAGACTGTATAGTGCTCTGCCTGTGAGATGGTTTCACATTGAGCAGTCAGCGAGGCATGTAAGAGCCGCTCAGTGCGTGAAACTGAAATGTAATGTCACTGCTTGCAGAGACCAGCTGTCAAAACTCATCGCTGATGTGGTGGGTGGGCAGGACCAAACAGCTAGCCTATCAAACACAAGCCAACGGGATATGGGCTGGGCAGGCCACTCTGTGTATGTGGCTCCGCCCCCTTGCTATCAAACACCAGCCAATGATTGGGCTGCTTAAGAAAGGGGATGGGGCCACATACATGGAGCGGCCCGCCCAACCCCTATTCCATTGGCTGGTGTTTGATGGCTGATTATATAATTACATTTTTTTTTTAATTTTTTTTTTACAAGTAAATATTTATTGTTTGTATATAACGTGTACGCATGTGTATTTGAGCTTTGGGGTGCACACCCTAATGCAATAGGCTGCACACGCCTATGTCTAGGATTTATGGGACTTTTAGAAAATGTAATTTAACATGATTCCTCTTCTCATGCTGTCCTTTCATATTTCCCTTTGACTTTGATTATGGAAATCTGAATTTTGGACAAGCACCAGGCTGACCATTCAGGCCGAAACCCTCACACTAGTTATTACAGAATTCTGAAAAGTATAAAAATTATTCCTCTTTCGCACCCTGGTAGGATTATCCTCTTGATTGTATCTGTTTTCTTACTTCTTGAGTCTGATTCTAAACAACAGACACTTCTCTTGGTCAGTCTTTTAATGTTATCTGTGCTATCTCATCTGTTGCGAGATCGTCACCTCCAAAACCTTTTGAAGACTTAAAGTGGAGTTCCACCCAAAAAAAAAAATGTCATTAATGTGCATGAAATAAATAAAAAAAAACATTTGGAGAAATTTTTTTTTTTTTTACGTACCTTTTTATGCCTGTTGCTATGTGGTCCCTCAAAATTTGCCTCCTTCATCACCACGGCTCCTGACATCGCTTCCCTCGGCGCCGCCGCTCGCTACTGCTCCTGGGAGATGTGTGACATAATTTCCCAGTAGTCAGTGGGCTGCACCAAGGGCAACCGGAGTAGTTGGCATCGTTGCGATGACAGAATGCGCATGCGCGCAATCGGGGAGAGAATGGGCGGTGCATGCTGGTCTAGCAGCAGCACCGTATCCCGGAAGAGGATCGGAACAGGATGCTTGGGGGCTTCACATGCCCACAAGCAAAACGAAAATGGCCAGAACATCGTTATCAAAGTTCTTTTTACAGATGAAACCCGGACATCGGGGGAAAATTTTATAGAAGACGTGAGTGTTACATTGCCATTTGAAATGCTTGTGAAAGGTTACAAAAAAAAAAATTATTGATTGTAGTTGGAACTCCGTTTTAACCAGTATTTGATTGGGTTGTGTATCTCTGATGCTGGTTACTGTTGGGTGTCTCCTTCTTGACCAAATGATAAACTTTCCATAAGTCAAGATTTTGGCCTCCAAATCCCAGCATTTGATGTACCCCACCTTTTTAAGTGTGGACTCTGAAGGTTAGTGTTCCTCCATTCTTCCTTTTATAAGGCCAACTGCATTGCTATTAACTGATCCTCAGGCCTGAAAGATTGCAGCCAGGATACTCTGTTACCCTGCTGGACTATTTCCCTTAACACGATAATGTGATTTCAGAGGCTTTAGTAAGAACTGGTTATTGAAAGATAGGTCCTTCTCTTTTTCCTTTAAAGTGGTTGTAAACCTAAAACACCATTCTTTTGTACAGTTTAGTAGATAATGTTGCAATAACCCAATTCATATTGTGTGTACCTCTCAAAAAAGTCATCCTCATTTGGTTGTAGCCCTCAGAAATTTGCAGATCTGTGGGCGCGGCATAGCACCAAAAAGTCTCTCTATGTATTCTCTGATGTCTCTCTCGCTGTGTTCTCTGATGTCTCTTTCCTCCTGCCAGAACACAATAGCACATCAGGGGAGATCGCTGTACTAACATTGCATAGTTAGTACAGTGGCTTCTCCTGAGCTGGTTTTAACGAAAAAATAAAATAATAGTGTGTACTAGACTTTACTCTTCCTTCTTTCTATTGACATAATATTCCTACTGTTTTTTTATTTACTAGGATTTCTAATACTACTTCCCTGTGGAGGATTCTGCTGTTTACAGGGCTAAATTTTATGATTCTTACAATCATATTTTGGTAAATGGCTAGGTGGGATTACCTTGCTGATATCACAACCTTACATTGTCTTCATGTGTGACTCAACAGGCCTCTTCTCATGTCTTTTGCCCTGATATCCATGTGTGCTAGTTGCATTTTGTTGTACCTTTTCCCTTACTACCAGTTTTATTGAAGCTTTATAGGGATTACAATAATAAAATGAACTTTGTCAAGTATACAGTAGGATCTCTCAAAAAGCTTTGCTAAGGTAAAAATAAGCAACATATGCAATCAGTGTGAGCAAGTCAGAAGCTAAACTTGAAGTATGGTACATTGTCAGGCACCGCCCGGCACCCCATCTGGGAACAATCTGTGCCACTGAGGTAGGAGAATAACAGTATATGACTGCTGGACAATGAACTTCTGGTATGCAAGTTTTTTATTTCATCCTTCTAGCTAGCAAGAATGAACACTCCTGGCCCGACTCGTGTCTACACGCCAAAGAGTCTTTTTCTACAGACCATTCATTGTACATATAACTCTATCACATTACGTCACAAGCACACAGATGATACATTTCCTTTACAAAAACATTCTGACCCTTCACCTACTTCTACTAATGCAAAGCAGTTCACCAAAGAATATTCTTTCACAAGTATTGCGCAAGCCTTGCCTCTGCGGTTACTTCCTTAATCAGCTGACTGGCCTTTGACACATCCTGGACAGGAAAAGTGTGCTAAGCTAGGCACAGATGGCTTAGCTAAGGGGGGAAGTGTTCATTTGCCAATCCACAGCCTGTCACATTCTACAGACAAAACGTTCTTAACATAGTTAATAGGAAGGAATGGCTTCTTAGCTGGAATTCTAAATCAGCCCTACTACACACCTAACCATGGCCATATAATCTGATCCCCATTCCTACTTCATTCCCCCCTTTGATCATAATCATAGCGATTAATATGAGCGAGATTAAGCATCACTAAATAGCATACAGGTCTGCTTTCTAATGGATCAGAGCCCAATGTGACTGAGATTTTTTTTATTCTACCAGTGATTTCCTCAACTACTTTTCCTGTGTTGTCCACTTCTAAGCAACAATTACTCAGATTAAATTTTCCACAGACACCACCCTCAGTAGCTAACAGATAGTCTAAGGCAAGTCTATTCTGATACACATGAGCACGTAAATTAGTTCCTTGTTTAGCAAGCAAATTTAAGGCAGCAGCAGTTTCGTTAGTAATTATTTCTAATACAGCCTGTAACCTTATAATTCGATTAAGCATATAAATTGGTGTTCTATAACCGTAACTGCCATCTTCGGCCCATGTGGCTGGACCATAATACTGGACAATACGTTCTGGGGGCCATTCATTATCTTTCCAGTTTCCTATCTTCAGACTAGATGACCTCCGCTTCCTCTTTGAACCTATGTACACAGGGACTCCCAGTTCTTCCCTATTTCCCAGTGGAAGAAGGAAAAATGAGGGTTTTAATGTACCTAAGACACAGGCTCCTGACCAGTCTTGTGGGAGCTCTGAATAGGCTTTATTCCCACAAATCCAGTACAAGTTTTCTGGGGCCTTCCAGTTAGACTCTTTGGTGAGATTTTCCCATAGCCCTTTTAGATGAGTGAAATTGGTAAAGGGGTGTGGGTCAGGCATGGGTACGTTTGTATCACTCCACCAGGATGTACTTTTTGAAGTGTTGTTATAAAACTGTTGTCCTAAACAGGCCATTTCTCCTACATGTGTTTTATACTGGGGACCCGACCTGGCTATACAATATTTCCCAATTATTGACGTTTTCAGGTGCCATTCTGACCTTATTCGTTCATGGGGCTGCTCAGAGGTGGCACTGAATGGCACATCATAATCTTTTTTCCCTGGCTTCCCAAGGCCATTGGTCTCCCATGTTGGTTCCTCCCCACACATAGCAATCTGTGACTTGTAAATTGTCAGCCACACTTTCTGCCAGTTCAATGAACAGGTTCTTTGTGCTAGGGGGTATTTCCATACCAGTGGCTAGCTCTTCATATAAGGAATGAAATAGCTGATGATTAACACTCTTTGTTAGTTCAGTTTCTAGTGAGACATACACAATTGTACCGGGGTCTGATCCTTTACCATAAATATGAACTCCAAACTTATTTCCCCATTGTGCTAAAAACTGGACAGGGTTATGTATGGTGAAATTCACAGGGGTGCAGCTTCCCACTGTGCAGCTGGATGAACCAGCTAAAGATTGTAGAATGGCATCCTGATTTTTCATTCCCCATGTTCCCCAGGCAACACACCTCCAGTTGGGGCAGTAATTCCATTCCTCTCCTGCACAGCTAGGTCCCAGTTTCCCTGAACAGATGTACCTATAATTTCTTAAATACTCTCTCTCCCATTCCAATCCCCCACACCCTCCCCTTGGGAAGTGGTTGAGGTTGATGGCAGCACACACATCAAAGATTAGGCTTGCTGCAGTGCTGGGGTCAGTGATCAGTGTACGGTTTATCAGCCTACCGGTGGAACTAAAGCTCCGAACGGTTAGCCAGGTTTTATAGGGTGCATAAGTGGGGTCATAACAGGTTATCTGATTTTCACATTGAATAGGTAGTCCCATTATGTATGCAAGTACCAGTCTCTGTGCCCTTGCATTGATAATGGGAGTGCCACAATAACATCTTGGTAGTTACGGATCCTACTCTGGTAGTCTTTATACAAGGGTCACATGAGATACTCTCCCCCCCTGTTAACCTGGTCAGTATCACTATTATGACTATCAACAGTCTCATTATAACGATTTTAGTAAACATTACACCGATGAATATCCTCAGGCTTCAGCTTGTGCGTAGACCAACCAGCGTCCGGGCTGTGGTTGGAGCAGAGCTTAGTAGATATCCTTTATCTTCCGCCGTGCGTTGAGCCAGCAGCTTCCAGGGGTGTGCTGGCCGCAGGGCTGCAGTCTGTCTATCTTCTGCCGTGCGTAAATTCAGCAGCTTCCAGGGGTGTGCTGAACACAGGGCTGGAGTTCTTCCTTCTGATTTCTCTGGTCAATCTCAGTCTCAAAGGATCTTGGGGGTCTACTGTACTGTGCCAGGAGTCTGTGAGGTCAGCAGCTCGCTTTACCCTGGAGTGGTGTATCCAAGGTGTCACCTCGGCTACCTTAATGGCTGTTGGGGTAGATAGCAGAACAATGTAAGGACCTCTCCATTTTGGCCCTTGTGGGGTTAAGTTCCACTCCTTTACCCACACTGTATCTCCTGGTTTAAAGGGGTGTACTGGTTTCGACAAGCTTATGGGAAGTTTCTCTTGAACCCGTTTCCCTATGTCCTGCATACTTTCCCCAGGTTTCTGTATCAGTTCACGGTTAACTACCCCTTCTATCTGATGCAAGTCTCCTCTTATCCCTCTAATGATGGGTGGGGGCCTACCATACAGTACCTGAAAAAGGGGACAGATTTGTCCTCTTTGTTGGGGCACTCCGAATTCTCAGTAAGGCAATGGGCAACATCAAGGTCCACTCCATTTGGGTTTCCTGACAGAGCTTAGCCAGTTGTGACTTGAGTGTGCGGTTCATCCGTTCAACTTTTCCAGAGCTTTGGGGCCTATATGCGGTGTGTAATTTCCAAGTAATCTTAGGTGCCGTTGCTAATTCCTGGAGACACTTGTGGACAAAGTCAGGGCCATTGTCTGGGCCTATATCTGGGGATAAACATCTTTTACAAAACTGCTTCCGTCAGTAAAGTACTCAACGTTTGGATTTTCCAAGGGGCTGTCTTTCAAGTCTGGTCGGCTTACATATCCAATACCCGGAGACTGTCATGAGTTAGGGGTTCTTGTGAGGTGGGGAGCAGAGTGGCTGGGTTTAAAGGGTTTACAGTCTCTAAGTGGATACGAGGATTTTCACACAGCATAGCTTGATATTTAACCATTCGACTGTTCGTGAACCAGTGATTTCCCTTGTAATCCATTAATGCCTGTACCTGGTGAGGGACTCGGACATAAGTCTCCTGACCTAATGACAACTGGTCAGCTTCGACCACAAGGAGGGCTGTTGCTGCGATGGCCCTCTGCAGGATGGCCATCTCTGAGCTACAGTGTCCAGTTGTTTTGAAAGGTATGCTACAGGGCGCTGCCAAGATCCAGAGTATTGTGCCAGGACTCCTACTACTATTCCTTGTTTTTCACTGACATACAAGTAGAAGACTTTTTGGCTATCTGGCAAGCCTAGCGCAAGAGTCTGCATTAGGGAGACCTTAATGTCTTAATGCTCTGTTTTGCTGTTCTCCCCATTGGAAGGGTTCCTTTTCTCCCCCCTTTGTGGATTCATAGAGGGGTCTGGCTTTTATGGCAAAGTCCGGTATCCAGATTCAGCAGAATCCTGCCACCCCCAGGAATTCACGTACTTGCCGTCTGGTAGTCAGGGTGGGAATCTGACAAACAACTTCTTTCCTGCCTTCTCCCAATTGTCTCTGTCCTTGTGATACTCTGAATCCCAGGTACTTTACAGTCTCTTGTCAAAATTGCACCTTTCTCCGGGACACCTTATAACCTGCCTCCCACAGTAATTGTAACAGTTCATTAGTGACCGCTGGGTGCATGGTCATTACAGCCTGATTGACCGCTCGGAGGTCTTGAACAGGATGACAGTGAGCTGTTTCAGGTTTCTGCACTGGGAGTAGAGGTGTATTCCAGGGAGACTGACAGGGTTTTAGAATTCCATAGTGTGAGGAATTTGTTTAAGTACTTTTGTTTTCCTACTAGGGCTTTTAGAGGGACTGGGTACTGTTTCAGGCTGACTGGAGTGGCTCCTGATTTTAATTCAATAAGGATTGAGGGAACGTGTGTGGTTAATCCTGGTAGGTTGTCTTCTGCCCACAGTCCCGGGATGTCTTGCAGTATGCGGGCTTCAAAGGGATGCGGGGCAAGGGTCCGGCTATTTGCATCAGGATCTCTCGGAGTGGAAGTGGACACTTGATTAGGGAGCCCATGGACTACTACTGAGTTCCCTATTTCTGTCCTGCCTATACCCAGAGTGCTACGGTCAGGAGTATATTTACTGAGATTTGGCATTGACAAACTTGCTGAATCTGATGTAGGTGAACAACTACTTGAGTCCCCTTGTTTACTGGACGGGGCATTTGGACATGGCTCTAACCTGTCTCTATCTAAGGTCCTTTCATCTACATATGGGGGAGGCTGATCTGTCTCTTCGGGTTGAGAATATATGTCTTTTGTTTGTTTTGTCAGTGGTACTACTCTTGTCCTAACTATAATTCTATACTGTTCCTCTTTCTGTGGCTTCTATCCACTGCAGGTCTTTATCTCCCATTTGTCCAAAGGATGCACAATCATCCAGACGGACGTTTTCTCCTAGCTGACTGACTGACTGACTGACTGAGGATTTATCCGAGAGACGCACAATCATCTGGACGGATATTCCTCCTGACTGGCTGGCTGAGGATTTATCCGAGAGATGCACAATCATCTGGACGGATATTCCTCCTGACTGGCTGGCTGAGGATTTATTCGAGGGATGCACAATCACCCGAACGAACAGTCCTCCTGGAAGGTGCGTCTTGGTCATGTTTCTGTAAGTCTGACATAATATTCTCAAATAATCAGTCAATGGTCTCTAAGTCAAGGGTTCCCTGTGGGGGCCACCGCGCTCCATAGCAGGGCCAATCTTTCTCACACAATGTTATCAATTTCTCAGGGCTAAGTTTTTAAATTACAGTTCTTTAGAAAATCCCTTCTTAAAGTTGGAGATCATGGTTTGTAGAGGAGATTCAACACTATGTTTCCCACCCATTCTTATAACTTAACAGACACCAAGACAGACACAGAGGGTAGGGTAAATGATGAGAATTCAGTAAGGGGTCTGAATCCTCGACACAGGTAGGGACAATAGACAACGCTTCCCTCGGTCAGTGGCCTGGACGTGGTCTCCCAGCCAGAAAACGCACTTAAAAGAGGACACGGTCACTTCACCACAAAGTGATGTCTCATACACACATCAATCATACCAGACATTCCCACCCAAAAATTACTGACTGACTGAGGATTCGTCCGAAAGATGGACAATCATCTAAACGGACGTCTCTCTCGGAAGGTGATCAGGCTTCCCTTCTCTCGATCCGTCGAGAGGCTGGCTGGCTGTCTGACTGTTATCCAAAAACAAAAGTAAAAAGGCTCTCACCTGTTCCCGTTGGAGCTCCAGCTATCTACTTCTCGGATTCCCAGGTCCATTTGACGCTACGAAGGTCGTCCACAGCAGGCCACCAAATGGGACACAGCGCAGTCTCCTAGATAACAGTTCTAGAAGGCGCCTTTTGAGACTACGATATAGCCCACAGGGCTGGCCTCTCGGACCATTCCTTGTAGGTCTGGTGGAAAACAGTGCCACCTGCCTCAACAGGTCACACCGATATTCCCCCCTTACGGCCAATGCACCAAATGAGGTAGGAGAATAACAGTATATGACTGCTGGACAATGAACTTCTGGTATGCAAGTTTTTTATTTCATTCTTCTAGCTAGCAAGAATGAACACTCCTGGCCCGACTCGTGTCTACACTCTACAAGAGTCTTTTTCTACAGACCATTCATTGTACATATAACTCTATCACATTACGTCACAAGCACACAGATGATACATTTCCTTTACAAAAACATTCTGACCCTTCACCTACTTCTACTAATGCAAAGCAGTTCACCAAAGAATATTCTTTCACAAGTATTGCGCAAGCCTTGCCTCTGCGGTTACTTCCTTAATCAGCTGACTGGCCTTTGACACATCCTGGACAGGAAAAGTGTGCTAAGCTAGGCACAGATGGCTTTGCTAAGGGGGGAAGTGTTCATTTGCCAATCCACAGCCTGTCACATTCTACAGACAAAACGTTCTTAACATAGTTAATAGGAAGGAATGGCTTCTTAGCTGGAATTCTAAATCAGCCCTACTACACACCTAACCATGGCCATATAATCTGATCCCCATTCCTACTTCACCACGAGGGGAGACAACACTCCCATCTATTAAGGTACATATACAAAAAAGGTGTGGGAGAATGGAAATACAGATTCCAGGGTAAAGGCACACAGTATAACGAAGAAGTAGTATGTGCAAAGTGGGTACAATATGTTAGTGCATAAAATTCAGTATGGATCATGGGGGCCGAGTGGCCTTTCAAGAAATAAAACAGAAGTGGAGGGGGGGGGGGGTAGGGGTGGGGCTGTCGGCTCAGAGGGTGGTTCTAAAGAAGCAAGTCACTTCGGTTATGGGCGCAAGAATGTCTCGTCAAAACCAGGGGATAAGAAATGGGTTACCCAAGGGTTCCAGAGCCTCTCGAATTTTGGGATTTTGCCCAGCAATGTTGCCTCTATCTTAGCGTTGATCATAGCCTGGGTGATTGTGTTGTGCTGCTAGTATATTCTTGGTAGGTGTGTTCCAAGCTTTTGCTATGGTCTGCTTGCCGACAGTAGTAACATATAGAAGTAGTTTGAATTGGCGATGAGTCAAGGACATGGGTTTGTTGTTCAGCAAAGACACTGTTTTCAGCTGCATTAAAAACGATTAAATAACATTTTGAAAAAAAAACATTTTTTACTCACCTCTTAATGCCTGTTGCTAGGGGGTCCCTCGTAATCTGCCTCCTTACTCACCTCGGCTCCTTACGTCACTTCCCTCGGCGCTGGAAGGAAGATCACCTCTCTCCCCTCCCTCTAGGCAATCATCTGGGACATGTCACAGGTCCCAGATGATTGCGTGGCCAGTTATGGCGTGCGGCGCGGCTCGCGCATGGACAGTGGGTGCCCGGCTGTGAAGCCACATCCGGGCGCCCACAGTTACAATGCCAGCGCCGCCGAGCGGAGGGGGAGACGAGCGGGGATTCGATCCACTGCATCGCTGGACCCTGGGACAGGTAAGTGTCTGATTATTAAAAGTCAGCAACTGCAGTATTTGTAGCTGCTGACTTTTTTTTTTTTAAGCGGAACTCCGCTTTAAGATTAAAAAAATCTCTGACCAGAAGGCTTGTGCTATGGGACAGTCCCACCATATGTGGAGGTGTGTACCTGTCTCGTTACAGCTGCGGAAGCAGTATGGCGGATATTGCAAAAGGAATTTGTGTATTCTGGAGGGGACCAGGTACCATCTGGTGAGCACCTTGTAGTTCGTTTCCAGGGTAGCGAGGACAAAGGGGACAAAGATTTAGAAAGATTTAGTCGCCTGCCAGATAGATGACCAGTCAGCCTGGTCAAATGTACGGTTGAGGTCTCTTTCCCATTTGCTCACATATTTCGGATGTTTTGCCGTTTCTGGGGCAATTAGGAAAGTATAAAGCTCAGAAATTAGCCCTCATCTGTGAGGGTCGGACTTACACACCCTTTCAAATGATGTTAAACCTGTGTCGGAAGGATTGGAGGGGGTAAAAGGTGTGAGAAAATGTTTGATCTGGAAAAATCTGAAAAGTTCAGAGGAGGGAATGTCATGGGACTCGCAAAGAGTCTAGGTTACTACAATTTTATCTTCCTTTCACTCTAATTTTTTTGAATTTACTGCTGTGAGAGTTTTTAAATTTATGTATGTCTCCATGTGAGATGACTTGTGTTATTAGCCTTATGTACTGCTTCTCACAAAACAGTATGAGGGTTGAAGGTGGCGTTACACAGGGGCTGGTGTAATTTTTTTGTTTGCCCCATCCTCCTGAAGGCAGCTGTATAACCCACATGTCTAAGAATATACACCCATTCCTGTGTCCCTCAATAGACTTCAAGAAAAAGATATCAAAAGTACAAAAAATCCTATTATTTTCCTCTTGGTGAGTTTACTGTAAGGGGTTTACTAATCCAGTAGTAGTCTATAATGTTTGTATTTTACCATGGCAATGACTATAGAGTAGTCTGGGGAAAGGTGAGTTATCTATCACAGGCCTAATTTTAACTTGGCCATAATAATAAAGATTGTCTTAATTTATCTGACTCCTTCACACACAAAAGTCATGACCACATTAAGCAAGCTTAAATATGCCAAATGAAAATAATGTGCCATTTTCAGCAGACATACTGCAGTTCCACAGCTTACCTTGACAATCCATCAGTGGCGGCTGGTGCTCAAAATTTGGGGGAATGGCACAAACTAACACCCCCCCACCCCCGCACGCGGCAGGCGGGTGGCGGCATAAGACTCCCTGGCCAACAGGGGCTTCCTGATTGGCCAGGAGGAGAATGAGGGAAGCAATAGTGAATATTCATTCGCTATTGTCACACAAGTGAAACTGCGCCCTGAGCCCACCCTTTTTTGAAGCCTATTAGAGCCTCTGGCTCTAATCATGTGTTTACAAGAAAAAAAAACCCATTGGAATCCATGCGTCCAGCACCCTGCATGTAGATTAGGGGGCCAGACACATGGATGGGGGGGCAGCGCCCCTGCACCCTAATGGACGGGCTGCCACTGCAATCCATGTTCACCATCCTAATAACCAGTTACTAGGCACATACATACGATCGGAATTAAGATCGGTCAAGAACGTGGTGAAGTACAACACTACGACGAGCCGAGAAAATGACGTTCAATGCTTCCGAGCATGCGTCAAATTGTTTCCGAGCATGCGTGATTTTTTGCGCATCCGAATTGCATACAGACGAACGCATTTTCGGATAGGAACTTTTCCCAAATGATAAATAGAGAACCTGCTCTCAATCTTTTGCTGGCTGGAATTCCGCCAGCAAAAGACTGATGAAGCATACACACGGTCGCATTTTCCGACAAAAAGCTCTCATCTGAGTTTTGCTTGCGGGATTTCTGATCGTGTGTACGCGGCATTGAGGTCTCCTTCAAGAAGATCAGGTTTACTTGATATATTACTGCAATGAAATAGAAAAGAAGGTCCACACCCCAGCTGTAAAAAATGTTATTGGAGTGGTAAAAGGAACATCGTTCTGTAGCATTAATACATGTTCTTTTCTAAGAACTCACAAAGACAGGAATGACCCATAAATACATGCAGCAAAGTTGTTTCAACTAAACTCTAGGCTGGACTATAAAATTGCAACATGTGACTACAAAGTTAAAGTTACTAAAAACATACTGTATAGTAGAAAACATAAACAATTACATTTCTGGTAACTGAGATAACATAATAAGTACAATGTGAAAATGTATTCAATCCCTAATAAATATATTTTTTTGCTATAATAGTACCTCATAAATATACCAACCATCCAGTGGCCACATCAGCAGGCATACCAATCTAGGAAAAAACTCAAAACTAGGATGTCCAACAAATTTAAGGATATTTGAACCAAGAAAACTTTTAGCAAGTACAGAAAAAATATGCTGATCTTGCCAGAAATGTACTGTCCTCATTTCCTGTAAACTGACCCAAAATCACAATGTTATTTTCCTTTCAGGCTATCTTCTGTAAGCTACAAAATTTCCTCATACAGTGTAGATACAGTAGAGGAATGAGCATAGCCACCTAGGACAAAAAGTATGTTATTTGCAGGATTACCAGGTGAAAAAATAAATAAAAAATGTCTGAAAAAAAGAAAACCAATGCTGCCAACACACCTGTATGCTGCAATACTGTATATTACATTTCTGGTTTAGTTGTGTATATGCTTTAGAGGCCAACTCCAGTAAAACTTAAAATCTTTCCTTACAGTGGGCTTACACCAGTTCTTCAAAAGTTAAATGCTTGTTTAGTCTAGGAGATTAAAAATAACTTTTATTTACCTTAAAGTGTCACAAAACCCAGATCATAAAAAACTATCAATAAATGGTGTATCACATGCTCAGTCACTATGACATTAATTTTCTGTATTCTTCAAAAAAACATGGTTGATCCTGCTGCTCTCTATCTCCACCTTCTGTTCGTTACATAGTTACATAGTAGCAGGTGAGGCAGAAAAAAGTCAAGTCCAACCTATGTGTGTGATTATATATCAGTATTACAGTGTATATCCCTGTATGTTGCGGTCATTCAGATACTAAATACTAAATCCTGTGGCAGAGGATCGTACAACCATTTTGTTCTTCTCAAGTCTGTGGCAGAGATTTTTCGTCCGTGCGCCATTCCGGCTGCTAGGTCAATGAGAGAGGCCTATCCGGGTGGGCAAAGATCTGGTGACTGAAGGTGTGTTTGTCTTCAGGATCTCAAATTCCTCAGTGATCTGCATAAGGTATCTGAACCCTCCTGCAACTCCCTTTCTACCTCTTTACTGCTACTTCTTCAAAAGTTTTGCAATAAAGCATTGGAAATATAACGAAGTGACTGGTGCATACATTGGTGGGCGGAAGGCCTAATATAGACTCAAATGCCGCGTACACACGAGCGGACTTTACGGCAGACTTTGCCCGGCGGACGGGATTTGGTCAGACAATTCGATCGTGTGTTGGCTCCAGTGGACTTTGTTTTCTCAAAAGTTGGACAGACTTAGATTTGAAACATGTTTTAAATTAATCCGTTGAAATCGAGTCCGGTCGAAAAGTCCGCCGTCTGTATGCTAGTTCGACGGACAAAAAGCCACGCTAGGGCAGCTATTGGCTACTGGCTATGAACTTCCTTGTTTTAGTCCGGTCGTATGTCATCACGTACGAATTCGACTGAGTTTGGTGGATTGTGTGTAGGCAAGTCCGTTCATTCAGAAAGTCCGTCGTAAAGTACGTCGAAAAGTCCGCCGGGCAAAGTCTGCCGTAAAGTTCGCTCGTGTGTACGCGGCATAAGTCCCGTGTCTGGTGGAAATACAGGTAAGGGGGTGACGGCAAAGACCCAAATAAAATCAGCTGCTCTTTCGGGGGTAAGCACTACACAGGGTAAGCAGGAGAAATTGAATAAAAAATGGAATCCATGGTCTCTTTTAGTATGTACCAGGGAATACGGAGGTGCGCTTGGAGAGGGGGAACGGGTGGGGTCCTAGGGGGAGGGAAGAGAGTGAGAGAATTTAATTATTCCTGTAGAAAAGTCCTTTTTTTTCTCTCTCTCTCTTGCTTTCTTGCCTCTTCCTCTCCTTATCGCTCTCCCTGGTAAATAGCATCTGTGTAATAAGCGAGGGGAGGAGGAGGGGGAGGAGGAGAGAAGAGAAAGAAAATATATACAGTGGGGCAAAAAAGTATTTAGTCAGCCACCAATTGTGCAAGTTCTCCAACTTAAAAAGATGAGAGAGGCCTGTAATTGTCATCATAGGTATACCTCAACTATGAGAGACAAAATGTGGAAACAAATCCAGACAATCACTTTTTCTGATTTTTGAAAGAATTTATTTGCAAATTATGGTGGAAAATAAGTATTTGGTCACCTACAAAAAAGCAAGATTTCTGGCTCTCACAGACCTGTATCTTCTTTAAGAGGCTCCTCTGTCCTCCACTCATTACCTGTATTAATGGCACCTGTTTGAACTTGTTATCAGTATAAAAGACACCTGTCCACAACCTCAAACAGTCACACTCCAAACTCCACTATGGTGAAGACCAAAGAGCTGTCGAAGGACACCAGAAACAAAATTGTAGACCTGCACCAGGCTGGAAAGACTGAATCTGCAATAGGCAAGCAGTTTGGTGTGAAGAAATCAACTGTAGGAGCAATAATTAGAAAATGGAAGACATACAAGACCACTGATAATCTCCCTCAATCTGGGGCTCCACGTAAGATCTCATCCCATGGGGTCAAAACGATCACAAGAACGGTGAGCAAAAATCCCAGAACCACACGGGGGGACCTAGTGAATGACCTGCAGAGAGCTGGGACCAACGTAACAAAGGCTACCATCAGTAACACACTATGCTGCTAGGGACTCAGATCCTGCAGTGCCAGATGTGTCCCCCTGCTTAAGCCAGTACCTGTCCGGGCCCATCTGAGGTTTGCTAGAGAGCATTTGGATGATCCAGAAGAGGACTGGGAGAATGTCATATGGTCAGAAGAAACCAAATTAGAACTGTTTGGTAGAAACACAACTGGTCGTGTTTGGAGGAGAGAGAGAATGCTGAGTTGCAACCAAAGAACACCATACCTACTGTGAGGCATGGGGGTGGCAACATTATGCTTTGGGGCTGTTTCTCTGCAAAGGGAACAGGACGACTGATCCGTGTACATGAAAGAATATATGGGGCCATATATCGTGAGATTTTGAGTGCAAACCCCCTCCCATCAGCAAGGGCATTGAAGATGAAACGTGGCTGGGTCTTTCAGCATGACAATGATCCCAAACACACCGCCCGGGCAACGAAGGAGTGGCTTCGTAAGAAGCATTTCAAGGTCCTGGAGTGGCCTAGCCAGTCTCCAGATCTCAATCCCATAGAAAACCTTTGGAGGGAGTTGAAAGTCCGTGTTGCCCAGCGAGAGCCCCAAAACATCACTGCTCCAGAGGAGATCTGCATGGAGGAATGGGCCAACATACCAGCAACAGTGTGTGACAACCTTATAAAGACTTACAGAAAACATTTGACCTCTGTCATTGCCAACAAAGGATATATAACAAAGTATCGAGTTGAACTTTTGATAGTGACCAAATACTTATTTTCCACCATAATTTGCAAATAAATTCTTTCAAAAATCAGACGATGTGATTGTCTGGATTTGTTTCCACATTTTGTCTCTCATAGTTGAGGTATACCTATGATGACAATTACAGGCCTCTCTCATCTTTTTAAGTGGGAGAACTTGCACAATTGGTGGCTGACTAAATACTTGTTTGCCCCAATATATATATATATATATATATATATATATATATATATATATATATATATATATATATATTATATATATATATATATATATATATATATATATATATATATATATTAGAATGGATATATTAGAGGGAGGAGGAAAATGTTTGTTTTTTCTCTTTGTTTTGTTGTTCTGTTTGATAATAAGTCATATATATCTACTGAAAATAGAATCAATATGTGTTAAGTTATATTTTGTGATACGCAAGCAACAAAAATGTCTATTGTCTATATATATATATATATATATATATATATATATATATATATATATATAAAACATTTTTTGAAAAAAATAAAATATAGAATTAAAAAAAAAAGATCCAGGCACACTCCCTTTTGACAAAAGTCTGACGCTCTGTTGGCCAACAATCCGATCGTGTGTACGAGGCTTTACAAAGCAGATCAGGTTTCCTCAAATGTCCAATGCAAACACCAAATTCTACATAGCTGGAACAATAGCACGCCCCCAATCCACACTCCTGAACTAGTTTTGCTTGTCTTATTGTGTAGTGTTGCCAAGGCTGTAGACCGCCAATTAGCTGAACAGAATTTCAAATCCTTTGATAAGTGAAACATTTTTATTTTTCTGATAACAAATATCTACTAACGCATTATAATTATGTTACCTTTTTTTCCTTTTTACACATTTTTTTTGATGACAGGTTGATTTCTGATAAAGGCTATTAAAGAATATGTTACCCCCAGCAATTCATATTCCTGATATATGCTTGCTGTACCATATACTTGTATGGAAAAGTATCCTGTTCTCTTTGCATTGCTAGATAGACAGACAGACAGACAGACAGACAGACAGACAGACAGACAGACAGACAGACAGACAGACAGACAGACAGATAGATAGATAGATAGATAGATAGATAGATAGATAGATAGATAGATAGATAGATAGATAGATAGATAGATAGATAGATAGATAAACATGTTGCCTACCATTTCTAAAATGAATGGGTTGTTCTTCAAGGTACAGTATTTTAAATGAAGGGGGGAGGCTCCCTCTAGTGGTCATATTGCAGATTGCTTGAAAGCTTTATAAATGTTCTGATAAGTGATAACATTTTTATTTAAATATTCATAGAAATTGAAATTTCACTTGTACATGAAAATAATCTAACATATTAAAAGATTTAGTCATTACGGTTCTCATGCAAGAATTTAAATATTCAGTCTCAAATTATTACAATTGTACAGATATATATAAGATTTATTTTGGCTTACATTTTTAAAGCTGAAGTTTTTTTTATACAGCAGCAGTAAATGGTGCCATTTAGACTGAATAACAGGAGTAGAATCTGTTTTAATAGATAGCAATGGAGTATAATACTTACATATCAAATTGGTATTATCCTGGGATAAAAAAAAGTTTCTCTAAAGGAATTTGTATAAATGACATCATATCAGCCTTAAATTGACTAATAGCTGCATGTCAGAGCTGACATTAGTATAGAAGTTTGGTATGAGGTATTACAAACTCTGTCTGTAGAGTATTAAAATCCATAAGTTTTTCATCATGATAAAGCTTATGTACAAATTTGAGATCCAAAGAGGACCAGCATCCTGCACTAGGAACCTAAAGAAGCTCATGGAAACATGGGTTACCTCAAATTGGATTATTGGGAAAGATCTACCAAGGTACCCTACATATCGTAGCAGTAACATAGCTGACAAGTATTTGTCTAGTTTCTGCTTTTATAAGGGTAGTTCCTTGAGAATTATCTACCTTATAACAATATACAGAATTATGTGAGGGCTGAAATGAAGTTATAATACAAAGTAGCTTCCATTGCTATACAGACATTATCTCCTGTAGGTCTTAGTGAATCATGTATTATGAATCTTGTGTAGGGATTAGTTGTGCAGCGAACTAATAGAGGTGGTAGCTGTGAAATGTCAATCCAGTGAGCTCAGATGGCATTTGAAAGGTATTGAAAGATGTTTTGGGAGTACCTTGATTCTGTATAAAGGAAGTACAGATTACATTTATTTGTCTAAAGTATTTCTGAGGGATATCACAAAGGGAGTTGACTAGAATAAACAATAGCTTAGGGAGGAAACAGGGCCATAGATAATTTTTTTCTCCTGGGGGGGGGAGAGGCTTGGCCACCCAGAGGAGAATAATTAAGAAGCCCGCATGCCATGTTGAACCTATTCCCTGTGTACTCGGCAACATATGCCACAGTCCTTGTACCTAAAAAAATATGCTTTAATCGCTTTGCTACAAGCAATAATCAAACAGACCTGTACAAACCTCAGCACATTAATTTGTAAAATAGGAAACTCTACAATTACATAGGCTTTTCTGCACACAGTCTACCTAGAAGAAAAACGTATTTAACAGTGACCACTAAGCAACCAGCATCTGTTGTACAATATGGTATACAGTAAATAGTAAAGGGGTCAAGTGTATGTCATATACAGTCTAGTGCAGGGGTAGGCAACCTTGGCCCTCCAGCTGTTTTGAAACTACAAGTCCCATGAGACATTGCAAGACCCTGACACAAGCATGACTCCTAGAGGCAGAGGCATGATGGGATTTGTATATTCACCAAAGCTGGAGTGCCGAGGTTGCCTAACCCAGGTATTGTATGCAGTCTCCTTTAGACCCCTTTTATACTGGGTGCTTTTCAGGTGTTTAGCGCTAAAAATAGCACCTGAAAAGCGCCTCTCATGCCTCCCCAGTGTCAAAACCCGAGTGTTTTGACACTGGGGTGGTGTGCTTGCAGGACAGGAAAAAAAAAGTCCTGCAAGCAGCATCTTTGGGGTGGTTTGGGAGCGGTGTAAACACCGCTCCCAAAACGCCCTGCCCATTGAAATGAATGGGCAGCGCTGCCGAAGCGCCTGCAGCATTGCAACACTGGTGCTTTTAACCCTATCCTCGGCCACTAGCAGGGGTTAAAAGCGTCCCACTAGCGGCCGAAAAGCGCCGCCATAACAGCGGTAAAGCGTTGCTAAACTAGCGGCGATTTACCGCTAAAACTGGCACCACCCCAGTGAGAAAGGGATCTTAGGTAGAACTCTACTGGCAGCAGCAAATCCCTGTGACAGCAAACAAGTATGGAAAAAAAATAAGGATGGCTGAAGGCCCCCCGCACCAATTCTGAAGATGTCCTCTTGGTGGTGATCAATCATACGCTGTTCTAACCAGGTGAGAGGTAGCTAGTAATGCTCTGTGCCCCATGCTCAAACCTGCCATCTACATGCTACTCCCTTGATGGTCAATCCTGTAGGCTGGCTGGAGGTGAAAGAGCAGGCCGCACTATCCCTAAAAGCACAGTGGAAAGGTTAAAGCCTAACTCCAAGTTTATGGTGACTTTAAATAGTTAATTTGCATCAAACTGATGCTAATAGATGTGCTCCCTGTCAGCGCTGTATAAACAGCTATCCACCCGTCTCAGCAGTGTGGTATTCTCATTCAGGATGCCCCTTCAGTTGTCAAAAAATAAACAGGTATTCAGAAGATGGCAATGTTATTTCCTGAATGCCTGTCAGCCACGCTTGTAACACCCTCTAAAAAAGAATCCACTGCAGATACCGCTTTAAAATATGTAAATGAACCCTAAGGGCTCTTTCAAAAGGGCGATCCGCCCGGCGGACTCCACTTTGCTTAGCGGGGGATTGCTCCGCTGATCCCCGCTGAGCAGGCTGTTGAGAGGTCTGTCTCCGCTCACTGTGCAGGGACAGACCTGTCAGAGCCCCGCGCTCTCCTCTGTGGGGAGATCGGATGAAAACAGACCACCTGTGTACAGAGGTGGATGGGGGATACAGAGGTCAGCTGAGGATGGGGGGGTGGTACAGAGGTGGACGGGGGATACAGAGGTGAGCTGTGGCTGGAGGGGGGTACAGAGGTGAACTGTGGATGAGGGTGCAAAGGTAAACAAAAGTAGTGTGCAGAGGTGACCAATAGATGGTTACTTTGGGGAGGGGGGGGGGGGGATATGCAAGTACTGCCCCTTGTGCTCATTTTTTCTGTGACTTGTATGATACAAACACCTCACAGTACAAACTTCCAATCCCTGTGTGTCACCCTTTTCTCCCCCATCCCCCCCCCATCATCCTGGACTCCCCTATCTCCCCCCTCCATCATCCAGGACTCCCCTATCCCCCCATCATCCTGGACTCCCCTATCTCTCCCACCCAATCATCCTGGACTCCCCTATCCCCCCCATCATCCTAGACTGCCCTATATCTCCCCCCCAATCATCCTGGACTCCGCTATCCCCCCCCACCCATCATCCTGGACTCTGCTATCTGACCCCCCCCAATCATCCTGGACTTCCCTATCACTCCCCCCACATCATCCCAGGCTCCTCTATCTCTCCCCCCATTATTATTATTATTATACAGGATTTATATAGCACCAACAGCTTGTGCAGTGCTTCACAACACGAGGGCCGAAATTACAGTTACAATACAATTCAATACATAAGTTTACATGTGTGTTTGTATTTTGGAATGTTGGGGTGGAGAGCAAATTTGCATGGGTGGGCCCAAGAAAACTGTACACTGACACTGTACTAATGACACTGGCTGGGAAGGGGTTAACATCTAGGGGCAATCAAGAGTATAATGTGTGCTGCTTTCACTTACTAATCTAGCTTTTTTTTCTCCCGGCCTTTCAGGGAGAAGAAACAGCCAGATTGTTGTTCACTGTACACAGAGTTCTGTGTGTTTTTAAACTGTGTGTTAGACATGTGCGGATTGTTTCGTTCCAAATAAATATTCAGACAAATTTTTTGTAATTCGGAGATTCGCATATATCCGAATACCTGATTTACAGTATAAACAAAGTTTACCGAATGCTCCGAATAAAGAAACGAAATTCGTCCGAATTTTCAAAATTCAAATTGAAGTTCGAATCGAATTTAACACTGAATTCCAGTCGAATTCGAACTGTAAATATATTTCTGAAATCAGTGTGTGTTATTAGGGTACCATTTTGATATAATGCTGTTTTTGTTTAACAAAAGGTGATTTAAAGAGTCATTGTAATCATTTGATGAAGATTTTTCTTTTGTTTGTTCACTTTGTCACTGTCAGGGCTGGGCTCAGCCCTTCCTTCTCTGAGCTGACCGCTCAGCTGTCGGCTAATTGCCAGCTCCTATCTCTCCACAGTGACTCACCTGTTGATGATATCCTGCTCGTCAGTCCTGCCTACTTAAGCCGTCCAACCCAGATGATCTCTGTCTTCACCTTGGTCACATTTCTAGAGACGCTCTCCTGTGTTCCTGTTAAAGACTTGCTTGGCTGACATTCCTTCTGGCTCCAGATTCTGCTTGCTGTTCTACTACGCTGTTCTCTGGCTCCCTGACGTTTTGGCTTGTCCGGTTCCTGAACTCTGGCTAAGTTTTGACTACGTGTACTCTGTTTACCTTTTTTTATTATTATTATTAAACAAGTGAGATTTAACTGTACTTCTGTCTTAGTCTGATTCATGGTTTCTGACAGTAAGCGAAGGCCATAAATTCAGAAGATGCAGTCAATCCACTTGTTGGTAATATTTTTTCCAGATTGAATGAGCAGGATCACCGCAGAAGAGGAAAGTTTGGGACTTTATATGAGGCACAGGTAGGCGCCTCCGTCCCTATATTTGAAAACATTTAAGAAGGAAATGGGACTTTAAAATGAAGCGGTTGAAATGCGGAGGTGATGGTAAAAATATAAAGTTTTATTCATATCAGGATAAGTAATTGCATGTAATACACATATAAGCACAAGATATGGACATGGTGGTACAAGGGTATGAAAAACACATTAATAAGGATTAATTCATAGTAATCAAAGGATAGTATGTAACAGCAATATGGCCTAAAATGCCAATCACAGCATGCCCGGCACCTGTGTTGGTAATCGCATAATAGGAATCTATAATTACTGGGTTCATATTAATGACATCATCGAAACGTAATATATGTGTCTCTGTAGCATCATGTAGCTCTACGCAATTCGTGGATATGTTTCCACTCATCAGGAACAGATGCGACAGATTCCTGTAAATTATAACAAATATGGTGAACCACACTCTGTTTGAAGGTAAAAAATATATTAACCACTTGACGACCGCCTCACGCCGATGTACGTCGGCAAGGTGGCACGGACAGGCAAAATCACGTACATGTACGTGATTTGCCTTCCGCGGGTGGGGGGTCCGACCGGACCCCCCCGGTGCCCAAGGCGGTCGTGTTTTGTTCCCCGGCGATCGGAGGTGAGGGGGAGGCCATCCGTTCGTGGCCCCCCCCTCGTGATCGCCGCCGGCCAGTGGGAACATTCCTTTGCTGCTGTATGCTAAACAGCAGCAAAGGAAATGATGTAATCTCTCCTCGGCTCGGTAGTTTACGTTCAGAGGAGAGAAGACATCAATGTGAGTGCACCAACACTACACACTCAGTAGAACATGCCAGGCACACAAAACACCCCGATCCCCCCCCCCCCCGATCGCCCCCCCGATCACCCCCCAATCACCCCCCCCTGTCACAAACTGACACCAAGCAGGTTTTTTTTTTCTGATTACTGTATTGGTGTCAGTTTGTGACAGTTACAGTGTTAGGACAGTTACTGTTAGCCCCCTTTAGGTCTAGGGTACCCCCCTAACCCCCCCTAATAAAGTTTTAACCCCTTGATCACCCCCCGTCACCAGTGTCACTAAGCGATCCTTTTTCTGATCGCTGTATTAGTGTCGCTGGTGACGCTAGTTAGGGACGTAAATATTTAGGTTCGCCGTCAGCGTTTTATAGCGACAGGGACCCCCATATACTACCGAATAAATGTTTTAACCCCTTGATTGCCCCCTAGTTAACCCTTTCACCACTGATCACCGTATAAGTGTTACAGTTGACGCTCGTTAGTTCGTTTATTTTTTATAGTGTCAGGGCACCCGCCGTTTATTACCGAATAAAGGTTTAGCCCCCTGATCGCCCGGCAGTGATATGCGTCGCCCCAGGCAGCGTCAGATTAGCGCCAGTACCGCTAACACCCACGCACGCAGCATACGCCTCTCTTAGTGGTATAGTATCTGATCGGATCAATATCTGATCCGATCAGATCTATACTAGCGTCCCCAGCAGTTTAGGGTTCCCAAAAACGCAGTGTTAGTGGGATCAGCCCAGATACCTGCTAGCACCTGCGTTTTGCCCCTCCGCCCAGCCCACCCAAGTGCAGTATCGATCGATCACTGACACTTACAAAACACTAAATGCATAACTGCAGCGTTCGCAGAGTCAGGCCTGATCCCTGCGATCGCTAACAGTTTTTTTGGTAGTATTTTGGTGAACTGGCAAGCACCAGCCCCAAGCAGGGTCAGGTTAGCGCCAGTACCGCTAACACCCACGCACGCAGCATACACCTCCCTTAGTGGTATAGTATCTGAACGGATCAATATCTGATCCAATCAGATCTATACTAGCGTCCCCAGCAGTTTAGGGTTCCCAAAAACGCAGTGTTAGCGGGATCAGCCCAGATACCTGCTAGCACCTGCATTTTGCCCCTCCGCCCGGCCCAGCTCAGCCCACCCAAGTGCAGTATCGCTCGATCACTGTCACTTACAAAACACTTAACGCATAACTGCAGCGTTCGCAGAGTCAGGCCTGATCCCTGCGATCGCTAACAGTTTTTTTGGTAGCTTTTTATTGAACTGGCAAGCGCCAGCGGCCTAGTACACCCCGGTCGTAGTCAAACCAGCACTGCAGTAACACTTGGTGACGTGGCGAGTCCCATAAGTGCAGTTCAAGCTGGTGAGGTGGCAAGCACAAGTAGTGTCCCGCTGCCACCAAGAAGACAAACACAGGTCCGTCGTGCCCATAGTGCCCTTCCTGCTGCATTCGCCAATCCTAATTGGGAACCCACCGCTTCTGCAGCGCCCGTACTTCCCCCATTCACATCCCCAACCAAATGCAGTCGGCTGCATGAGAGGCATTTTCTTTATGTCCTCCCGAGTACCCCTACCCAACGAACCCCCCCAAAAAAGATGTTGTGTCTGCAGCAAGCGTGGATATAGGCGTGACACCCACTATTATTGTCCCTCCTGTCCTGACAATCCTGATCTTTGAACGAGGGCGGTATTGTTTGACCACCGTCACCCGCAGCACTCTCCTGCTGACAGCTGTTCTGTCACGAGCAGTCTGTCCCATTGTTGTACACTGCCACAGCACGTTTATGCATTGGCGCTCTGCCAGCATCCTCTTTTGTTTTAAGTGACTTAATAAATGCTGAAAACTGGTTTTTATACGGATTGCTCTTAGAGGTTTTTTTCTTTATGTTAATTACTCTCCCTGGGGATCTCTACCTCTTCGCTCGGCATCTCCACACGGACCTCCCCCCACTCCTAAGGATATCGCCAAACAGAGAAAGAGAGTATCCAGCAGTATACATCCCTGATTGTTGGAGATCTCTGTAGATGACAACCAGCCCAGCAGTTTGCCACGGACCATTTTATGCTGTTTCGGACCCCCTATAATCAAGGGGTCAACAGGATCTGGTAAGCACAAACTCTTCCTACACTTACCGCACGGATTAAAGTTGATTATCAGTTTCCCCAGAAGAGAGTCACTTGCTATTTTCATCATTGTATATTTAAGGACTTTTCTCATTTCTACAGGATCCATTTGATTGCATTACCTTACTATTATTACTTCATGATTTTTTCTTTGCGCTGCACTTATTTTATCTATTGTATGTCACTGAGGTTGGTGTTATCCTCCTAGTGTTCAGCCTGCATATCTTACCTTTATATTTGGTTTGCGCTGATTGCTTTTTCATTTAATCCTGATCTTTGCATTGGTGAATGTTTTGAACGCTACCATGCACTAGTTGAGTATTAGCGTAGGGTACAGCATTCCACAGACTAGGCACACTTTCACAGGGTCTCCCAAGATGCCATCGCATTTTGAGAGACCCGAACCTGGAACCGGTTACCGTTATAAAAGTTAGTTACAAAAAAAGTGTAAAAAAAAAAATATATATAAAATTTTAAAAAATAGTTGTCGTTTTATTGTTCTCTCTCTCTCTATTCTCTCTCTATTGTTCTGCTCTTTTTTACTGTATTCTATTCTGCAATGTTTTATTGTTATTATGTTTTATCACGTTTGCTTTTCAGGTATGCAATTTTTTATACTTTACCGTTTACTATGCTTTATTGTTAACCATTTTTTTGTCTTCAGGTACGCCATTCACGACTTTGAGTGGTTATACCAGAATGATGCCTGCAGGTTTAGGTATCATCTTGGTATCATTCTTTTCAGCCAGCAGTCGGCTTTCATGTAAAAGCAATCCTAGCGGCTAATTATCCTCTAGACTGCTTTTACAAGCCGTGGGAGGGAATGCCCCCCCCCCCACCGTCTTCCGTGTTTTTCTCTGGCTCTCCTGTCTCAACAGGGAACCTGAGAATGCAGCCGGTGATTCAGCCAGCTGACCATAGAGCTGATCAGAGACCAGAGTGGCTCCAAACATCTCTATGGCCTAAGAAACCGGAAGCTACGAGCATTTTATGACTTCGCCGGATGTAAATAGCGCCATTGGGAAATTGGGGAAGCATTTTATCACACCGATCTTGGTGTGGTCAGATGCTTTGAGGGCAGAGGAGAGATCTAGGGTCTAATAGACCCCAATTTTTTCAAAAAAGCGTACCTGTCACTACCTATTGCTATCATAGGGGATATTTACATTCCCCGAGATAACAATAAAAATGATTAAAAAAAAAAATAAAATGAAAGGAACAGTTTAAAAATAAGATAAAAAAGCAAAAAAATAATAAAAAAAAAAAAAAAAAAAAAAAAAGCACCCCTGTCGCCCCTGCTCTCGCGCTAAGGCGAACGCAAGCGGCGGTCTGTCGTCAAACATAAACAGCAATTGCACTATGCATGTGAGGTATCACCGCGAAGGTCAGATCGAGGGCAGTAATTTTTGCAGTAGACCTCCTCTGTAAATCTAAAGTGGTAACCTGTAAAGGCTTTTAAAGGCTTTTAAAAATGTATTTATTTTGTTGCCACTGCACAATTGTGCGCAATTTTAAAGCATGTCATGTTTGGTATCCATGTACTCGGCCTAAGATCATCTTTTTTATTTCATCCAACATTTGGGCAATATAGTGTGTTTTAGTGCATTAAAATTTAAAAAAGTGTGTTTTTTCCCCAAAAAATGCGTTTGAAAAATCGCTGCGCAAATACTGTGTGAAAAAAAAAAATGAAACACCCACCATTTTAATCTGTAGGGCATTTGCTTTAAAAAATATATATATAATGTTTGGGGGTTCAAAGTAAATTTTTTGCAAAAAAAAATAACTTTTTCATGTAAACAATAAGTGTCAGAAAGGGCTTTGTCTTCAAGTGGTTAGAAGAGTGGGTGATGTGTGACATAAGCTTCTAAATGTTGTGCATAAAATGCCAGGACAGTTCAAACCCCCCCCAAATGACCCCATTTTGGAAAGTAGACACCCCAAGCTATTTGCTGAGAAGCATGTCGAGTCCATGGAATATTTTATATTGCGACACAAGTTGCGGGAAAGAGACAAATTTATTTTTTTTTTGCACAAAGTTGTCACTAAATGATATATTGCTCAAACATGCCATGGGAAATTACACCCCAAAATACATTCTGCTGCTTCTCCTGAGTACGGGGATACCACATGTGTGAGACTTTTTGGGAGCCTAGCCGCGTACGGGACCCCGAAAACCAAGCACCGCCTTCAGGCTTTCTAAGGGCGTGAATTTTAGATTTAACTCCTCACTGCCTATCACAGTTTCGGAGGCCATGGAAAGCCCAGGTGGCACAAAACCCCCCCAAATGACCCCATTTTGGAAAGTAGACACCCAAAGCTATTTGCTGAGAGGTATAGTGAGTATTTTGCAGACCTCACTTTTTGTCACAAAGTTTTGAAAATTGAAAAAAGAAAAAAAAAAAGTTTTTTCTTGTCTTTCTTCATTTTCAAAAACAAATGAGAGCTGCAAAATACTCACAATGCCTCTCAGCAAATAGCTTGGGGTCTCTACTTTCCAAAATGGGGTCATTTGGGGGGGTTTTGTGCCACCTGGGCATTCCATGGCCTCCGAAACTGTGATAGGCAGTGAAGAGTGAAATCAAAAATTTACACCCTTAGAAATCCTGAAGGCGGTGATTGGATTTCGGGACCCCGTACGCGGCTAGGCTTCCAAAAAGTCCCACACATGTGGTATCCCCATACTCAGGAGAAGCAGCTAAATGTATTTTGGGGTGCAATTCCACATATGCCCATGGCCTGTGTGAGCAATATATCATTTAGTGACAACTTTGTGCAAAAAAAAAAAAAAAAAGTGTCACTTTCCCGCAACTTGTGTCAAAATATAAAATATTCCATGGACTCAATATGCCTCTCAGCAAATAGCTTGGGGTGTCTACTTTCCAAAATGGGGTCATTTGGGGGGTTTTGTGCCACCTGGGCATTCCATGGCCTCCGAAACTGTGATAGGCAGTGAAGAGTGAAATCATAAATTTACACCCTTAGAAACCCTGAAGGCGGTGATTGGTTTTCGGGGGCCCCGTACGCGGCTAGGCTCCCAAAAAGTCCCACACATGTGGTATCCCCATACTCAGGAGAAGCAGCTGAATGTATTTTGGGGTGAAATTCCACATAGGCCCATGGCCTGTGTGAGCAATATATCATTTAGTGACAACTTTTTGTAAATATATATATATTTTTTTGTCATTATTCAATCACTTGGGACAAAAAAAATAAATATTCAATGGGTTCAACATGCCTCTCAGCAATTTCCTTGGGGTGTCTACTTTCCAAAATGGGGTCATTTGGGGCATTTTGTACTGCCCTGCCATTTTAGCACCTCAAGAAATGACATAGGCAGTCATAAACTAAAAGCTGTGTAAATTACAGAAAATGTACCCTAGTTTGTAGACGCTATAACTTTTGCGCAAACCAATAAATATACACTTATTTACATTTTTTTTTACCAAAGACATGTGGCCGAATACATTTTGGCCTAAATGTATGACTAAAATTTAGTTTATTGGATTTTTTTTATAACAAAAAGTAGAAAATATTTTTTTTCAAAATTTTCGGGAACAAAAAATAAAAACCGCAGAGGTGATCAAATACCATCAAAAGAAAGCTCTATTTGTGGGAAGAAAAGGACCCAAATTTCATTTGGGTACAGAATTGCATGACCGCGCAATTAGCAGTTAAAGGGACGCAGTGCCAAATTGGAAAAAGACCTCTGGTCCTTAGGCAGCATAATGGTCCGGGGCTCAAGTGGTTAAAAAGGTTAACCCAGTACACTCACCAACCCCGGCAGTGAGTGCAATATGGGGCGAGCAAGACACGGCGAACCGGGAGCATGAACCACATCACGGGAGCTGAGGCGGCGTAGTTATACACAACCAGCTTGGGAAGATGTTAGAGTGTCTAGGAAGGTCTCCGTAAACAAAAGTGCTGACATATGGATCTAAAATCAGGGTATCTGGAAACAAATAAAATAAAAAATAAAATATAATGTGGAATGAAATGAAAATAAAAATGTGTATGAAATGAGTAATGGGGATGTAAAGAAACAGATAAGGTGTGTATGAAATAAGTGATGGATTGGGTGATATGTACATATACACCCAATGTGTCCGCATGTCTTGATAGTGGGGGGAAAAACATTAATAGAAAAATGTTTAAAGTGTATGAGGTAGGCTGACCTGAATCTAAAAAGTGACTAACAAAAAACGAATTAAGTGCAAACTGAAAAACGGGACCTAGTGATGAAATAAAAGTGTGAATATATGTGAACAAAAATGTGCAATACCGATCAGGACAACCAAGGATGAGCCTAAACCATAGGACACTTACCCAAGCTGCGTACCATGCAACACCAAGCAATGGGATAGCTGGTGTGCAGGAGCCCCAGGCGGAGACCAGCCATGTAAGCAGCCGGCTCCAACTGAGGGTATATGTGTATGTACGCCACCAACGCCACGTGCATGAACACAGGAGGGGCGGGATGCGGTGTCCGCACCTGAGCCGGAACGCATGGATCAGTTTGCCATGGCGTTGCAAACGCTTCTGAGTCGCACGGCTCACCTGGAATCTCCCACTGTTGCTGCTCCAGTACAATGTGTGTTGCAGGCCATCCCTGTGCAAGCACCTGCCTCAAATATTACCTCTATTAGAGCCCTTTCACACTGGGGCGGGGGGCGGCGTCGGTGGTAAAACGCAGCTATTATTAGCGGCGTTTTACCGTCGGTATGCGGCCGCTAGCGGGGCGGTTTTACCCCCCGCTAGCGGCCGAGAAAGGGTTAAATACCACTGCAAAGTGCCTCTGCAGAGGCGCTTTGCCGGCGGTATAGCCGCGCCGTCCCATTGATTTCAATGGGCAGGAGCGGTAAAGGAGCGGTATACACACCGCTCCTTCACCGCTCCGAAGATGCTGCTGGCAGGACTTTTTTTACTGTCCTGCCAGCGCATCGCTCCAGTGTGAAAGCCCTCGGGGCTTTCACACTGGATACACAGCAGCGGCACTTTCAGGTCGGTTTGCAGGCGCTATTATTAGCGCAATAGCGCCTGCAAACCGCCCCAGTGTGAAAGGGCTCTAAGAGGTATGTCTGGTTCCGCTCTGCTTCCTTCACTTTGGGGGCGATCCAGTACAATGCAGAAGGTTTCTCAACCAGGTTGAGATATACTTTGAGATGCTGCCCCAGGCGTTTCCCACTGACAGAAGCAAAGTAGGTTTTGTGATATCTTTGCTTTCTGAGATAGCCTTGGCCTGGGCAAACCATCTATGGGAGATCCAAAAACCTGTTGCCTTGAGTTACCCTGAGTTTGTGACTTCTTTTAAAAGGGTGTTTGATGTTCCCGCACGCTCCGCTTCTGCTGCTAAGTGCCTCAAGTCCATCAAACAGAGTACGAGAATTGTTGCCGATTACGCCATTGAATTCCGTACTCTGGCAGCAGAGGTTGCTTGGAACAATGAGGCCCTCATGGCTGCTTTTTCTCATGGTCTCTCGGATACCATCAAGGATGAGATAGCAGCCTGAGATATACCTACTGAGCTGGAGAGGTTGATCACGTTTGTCATCCTCATTGGCTCCAGACTCAGAGAGGACTCCCTTTTAAAGAGCGCTTGCAGAAGCCTCCTGTACATTTGTCTCCAAACTTTGCAGTCCCACCCTTGCCTTCCTCACTTCCCATGCCTCCTGGTACCGAGTTGGTCTGTAAAGATGAACCCATGCACTTGGGCTTCACGTGTCTCTCTGCAGATGAGAGAACCATTAGGAGGAGGGAGAGATTGTGCCTTTATTGTGGCCAGGCAGGTCACTTTTTGAAGTCTTGTCCTACCGTCCAAGGAAGGCCTCAACCTTGAGGTCCTGTTACGGACTGACCTTAGGTGGCATTATTTTTCCCCAGTTATCCAGAAGGATAAGCCCCTGGTTTCGGTTACCCTTTCTTGGGCTGAGTCGTCCGTTGATATACAGGCTCTAATCGACTCTGGGGCTGCAGGCCTGTTCATTGATGCTGCCACCTTCCAGATGTATTAGACTCAAGCGTTTCCTGGACGAAGCGTGCAGAAGTCACGAAAATAACCCTTGCCCCCACAATAGAGACACCATGCCAGAGTTCTGCACCTAGCACATTCTTCAGGGGTTAGCCTGGTTCAACCCAGCTGCATAGGTTTCTCAGCAGGCAGAAGATGCTCCACGGGACAAAGGGAGGGGAGCTCAGACTGGCTAGGGCCCAGGGAGTGCTGGCATCTTTTTTCTAGGGACCTCTCCTGAAAATGAATATTGATCTGGTTACACAAGGAAATGACATCATCCAGACCGGCGGGCATGGCTCTTCCCGCTAATTCATCTCTCTCTCAGTCAGAGAGGCCATGAAAAAAGGTTGCAACTAGGGCCTCATTGTTCCAGCTCAACTCAGCTGTGAGGATACGAAACTGAAGAGTGTGTTGTCCCACCGAAGAAGATTCTTGGCAAAGATGTAAAAGGCCACTGGCCGCTAAAGAAACCCGAGCCGGTTCCTCGAAGAAGTTTCGAACAAGCTTCAATAAGTCGGACAGGCTGGAAACCACATGATCATTCTTCTCCCACAGGGGAGCAGCCCAAGCTAAAGCTTCACTAGAGAGGAGGAAAATAACATAGGCTACCTTTGCCCGATCAGACAGGAAGCTTTGAGGCTGGAGTTCAAAATGAATGGTGCATTGGCTGAGGAACCCTCTGCAGGCCTTGGAGTCACCAGAGAAACGGGACGGAGCTGGCAGTTGTAGTGAATGTGTGGCTGCAACTGCGACCGGAATAGGTTGTAATTGAGGTTGCTGACTCAGGTTTCTCAAGGGGGCCTGAAGTTGCTCGAAGCGGGAAGCCAGATCTGTGACAACAAAGGATAGTCAGGGGATAGCCAAAGGTCAGGGCAACAAGCAGGTAAGGATAGTCAAGGAACACGCCAAGGTCGGGATATAAAGCAGTCAAGAACAAGCCAAGATCGGTAACTAGAATCAGATGTAGAACACACAGCAAGGAGCACACGGAAGCCAAACACACAATATTGATCAGCAGGGCTTGCTTGCACGGGTTAATATAGTGTTCCCTGATAGGGGCTGGGGTGGAGCCATGCTTTGAGGAGAGAAAACTTAAGCAGCCAGGTGAAGGGCGGCTGGTCTCTTAAGCTGAAAACATGGAGAGGTAAGCTGACAGACAAACATTACTGCGGATCAATGACACCTCTGCTCTGGCCGACTGTTGGGGAGGGAGGATGGCTTTCCCTGCTCCCGGACTGTGGATCTGTTGTTGAGGAGGGAGGATGACCACCTCACCTACCTGGTCCTTGGCCTGACACTGGGGTAAAAGAACCGCCACCTTTTCATCCTGGGGTCCTGGAACTGCTGCCGGTGTGGCGCAGAGGTCTTGGTTCCCAGTGCTTCAGCTTGGCGTTCAAGCTTCTTTGTATCGGCCTGTTGCTGGGGTGGACTGCCCGCCCTGGCTCCCTGGAGCTCCAGAAGTGCTATGGGTACTGGGCAGAGGCCAGTGGTGCTCTGCCCTGATGCCAGCTCTTCTGCTGGGAAACAAAATGAAAATGTGGTGGCCTCACACAAATCCTCCAGGGCCACAGATTGTTGTAGTCAGCAGATCTCTGCCTTGATGCCAACTGTTCTGCTGGAGGCTCAGTGGGTTGTTCCTCCTCAGTAGAGAAGTCTAAATAAAATACCCAGTTTGTGGAATTGCTGAGGCATTTGAGCCCAGTGCCAGCCATGGGTGCTGGGTCATACTGTTGAGCTTCGTCAAACAGTCTTTTATATGTTTGTTCCAGCTCCCATTCTTGTAGTATTAAAAAATCGAAATCTACTTGCGATTGTTGGGAATATCCATTTCCCCAAAATCCTGGATGTCATATCTCCGCCACTGGGCTGTACTTCCAAAGTCCGGATCTTCCTAGAGTTTCTCAAATAATAGCCCTGGACTATCAAAATCATAGCCCTCTGTGGGCGTATCATCCTTCAGCCATGGACAAACTTGGGTAACGTACCAATGAAGCACTCAGTATCCTTCATCCAACATCATCTCAATGCATACCAGACCTTCCAGTCGGGTCACCCATTCCTGCTGGGGTTTCACACCGAGGAAGAGCATCCATAAGTCCCGCTGGAACCAGTATCACTCCTCTGGGGTAGCAAGATAATTTCCGCACTGCTCTTGCTTCAACTGTAGGGCTTCTCTCCATAGCCCATGGCCATTGCTAGGGGGTGGAAAGACCAGGGGCTTCAGCCCACAGTCCAAACCCGGTGGCGGGGGGGATTGACTGCTTGGCAGGGGGGGTTAGGCTCACTTGCTGCCTGGCTCACCAGTGACCAATAAACTGACCTACCTGCCCATTACACTGACCTACCAGACCCCTACACTGACCCCCCGACACCTACAATGACCCCCCTGACACCTACACTGACCCCCCTGACACCTACATTGATCCCTCTGACACCTACATTGATCCCCCTGACACCTACATTGATCCCCCTGACACCTACACTGACCCCCCTGATACCTACACTGACCCCCCTGACACATACATTGACCCCCTGACACATACATTGACCTCCCTGTGACAGGTGACCTCTTGACACTCCTGCAGCTCAGCCTTACCTGTGTAGTGTAGCCCATCTCATTCATGACCACTTCGATACAGCAGGCTGCATGTACCAGGGAGAGAGAGCCAGGATAGGAGAGCTGCCGCTGCCTGCCCATTTACAAAGAGCGAGCGTGGATCTCCCAGTGCCCAGCGCGGCCGCAGTGTCATTCCCGCCTCCTCCTGGACCTGGCAGCACCTATGATGGACGTCACACATCCCGCAGTCTCGGCATTGGACCAGTGGGACGTCCATCACAGGAGGCGGGTCCCGGAGGCGGGACTTTTTTGTACGTCTCTCGGCTGCGCTGGATAAGCGGGAGATTGTTCCCTGTTGCCTGTGTAAACGGCTCAGGGCTAATAATGCAATTAGGAATATTTAGACCCGGGGCTTTTTAGGGGCACACTCAGGGCTCCAGCCCCTGTCAGACCCCCCCTCCCGATGCCACTGCCATAGCCCTTGGCAAATGACACCAGTGCGTCCCGTACAGAACCAGGTCTGCCAAACTGGACAAGCTTCCGATGCATCCAACGCAGAAACTACTCTTCCATCCCTGTGGGGAATAGTGCCACTCAGTTCAGTGGTCTCCTGAAGATGTGTCCCGGTGGTAGTGTGGAACTGCTCCGTAGGGAAGAAGCAGATCCCACCGCTGCCAACCAAATGTGACAGACCACCTGGAACTCCCTGCCTCGGTACCTGCGCCAAGATACAGCTTCCTTCACTGTGAAATCAGGTATTATAGCTGAGAATTGCACCCAAGAACTAGACAACACTAGCTTAGGAGCAAACAGAAACTCTTTATTGTAAACTCACCCAGAATTTATACCACACAAAATCAGTTGAGAGCTTGATCACATTATCTTGAAACAATGCAAATTTTAAACAGTAATATCATCAGTACATCTAACAGTACAGTACATCTAATGAACAGCTAACATAAACAGTAAGCTAATCAACAGCTAGCAAGTAGCAACTAACAGCTAACAGTGATCTAATTAACAGTAAACTAATCAAAGGTCAGGCACCCAAACTTTGATTATTCCGGGTGTGTCCACACCAGACAATCCAGCACCAAGCCCACAGATACACAAATTACATTACACATGCTGTCTGTCAGCTGTTTGACTTTCACTTGTGTAATCTGTCCATGAGAAAAGTCATCATAAGAAAAAGTGGAATTAATTTATCTTCAAAGATTTCTTGAGGGAGATTGTTGATAAATATTTCTGTCCTAAGTGGAGGAGCTTCTCCAACCCAATCTGCAGGAGGGCCACCATGTTTCCTTTGACCATTAACCTGTACAAGATTAATATTACATCTTTCCATCCACTCCAGAAGGGAATCTTTATTGTCCTTATTCAGAGAGTTAATACAAGCCTCGCTCTCAGCATCCTCACATTGTTGGCCATCATTAGAGAATGATCTGCTCTCTCCTTCTGTTCAGCCTCAAGGGATCAGGGGCTGAACTGAGGTCTTTACCATGCTCTGACTGGGAGAAGCGGACAAAATCCGGGTCTCCTTCATGGGCCATAATCAGTGGGCAGAAAGCTAGCCCCTAGTCCCCTCCAAAAGTCCCTGCCCTGGTTGGGTCTGTCATAATTCACACATTTTCTATGGCCCATACAGTGTGAATGAGCGGTTTGTTTGTGCAACGGGAGCCATCTTTTACTTTATGAGGATGCAGCGGCTGTATGAAAACAGCCACAGGTTCTAATTTAATAGGTATGTAGGTGTGGGTGAGTGGCCTCAAATGCACACTGTCAATGTTTGGGGGCCATACACCTGCATCCACATGCCTGTCAAATGAGGACCTGAGGATGTGTTTATACAGCTGCTGTGTCCCCATAGCGTAACATAGGCTGCCTGTACACAGCAATTGCCACATTAAAAAAAAAAACACGGATTCACACTGTACAGGCCACAGCACCCATGTGAATGAGCCCCAAGACACAACATTTTTTTTAACTCAATACAGTTTTATCTTTAACATTTTGCAGACATTTTGTATGTGTTATGTTATGTGTCCGGTACTAATCATTTTATTGTATTTTTTGTGAAAATACTCCCTTGACATGTTCAGGGGAGGGGGGCCCTGTCAGTACCCAGGGGGGCCCAGTCTGTACGGAACCCCGTGATTTCTAACAGCAGCCTTGACTGCCACTAGCCAACAATGCTGAGGGAGGGGGGGGGCTGTTAATTAAAACTACCACAAATGTGTGTGTAGGGAAGCGTAATGTACAAGAACAGTGGACCCATATGTGAGCAGGTTGTCAGATGTTTATACTGAAATATTAAATCAGTATTATATTTATGACATTATGCAAAATCTGTGTTTAACCACTTGACCACTGGGCACTTAAACCCCCTTAATAACCAGACCAATTTTCAGCTTTCGGTGCTGTTCACATTTTGAATGGCAATTACTCAGTCATGCAACACTGTACCTATATAAAATTTTTGTCCTTTTTTTTCACACAAATAGAGCTTTCTTTTGGTGGTATTTAATCACCGCTGGGTTTTTTATTTTTTGCGCTATAAAAGAAAAGAGACTGAAAATTTGGTAAAAAAATGAATTTTTCTTTGTTTCGGTTATAAAATTTAGCAAATTAGTAATTTTTCTTCATAAATTTTGGCCAAAATTTATACTGCTACATATCTTTGGTAAAAATAAGTACATATTGGTTTATATTATTTGGTCTTTGTGAAAGTTATAGAGTCCAAAAGCTATGGTGCCAATATCTGAAAATTGATCACACCTGAATTATTGACTAATTTCTTGAGACCCTAACATGCCAGAAAAGTACAAATACCCCCCAAATGACCTCTTTTTGGAAAGAAGATATTACAAGGTATTTAGAAAGATGCATGATGAGTTTTTTGAAGTTATCATTTTTTCCCACAATTCTTTGCAAAATCAAGATTTATTTTTATTTTTTTTCTTTTCACAAAATTGTCATATTAGCAGGTTATTTCTCACACACAGCATATGCATACCACAAATTACACCCCAAAACACATTCTGCTATTACTCCCGAGTACGGCGATACCACATGTGTAAGACTTTTACACAGCGTGGCCACATACAGAGACCCAACATGCAGGGAGCACCTTCAGGTGCTCGGGAGCACCCAGGCCAATTCTGACATTTCTCTCCTACATGTAAAAATCCTCATTTATTTGCTAGAAAATTACATAGAACCCCAAAACATGATATATATTTTTTTAGAAAAGACCCTAGAGAATACAATGGCGGTCATTGCAACTTTTTATCTCACACGGTATTTACGCAGCAATTTTTCGAACGCGTTTTTTTTGGAAAAAAAAACAAAACAGTAAAGTTAGCCCAATGTTTTTGCATAATGTGAAAGATGAAGTTATGCTGAGTAAATAGATACCTAACATGTCACCCCTCAAAATTGCACACGCTCGTGGAATGGCGCCAAACTTCGCTACTTAAAAATCCCCATAGGCAACGCTTTAAAATGTTTTACTGGTTACATGTTTTGCCTTACAGAGGAGGTCTAGGGCCAAAATTATTGCTCTCGCTCTACCGATCGCAGCGATACCTCACATGTGTGGTTTGAACACTGTTCATATGTGGGCGGGACTTACGTATGCGTTCGCTTCTGCATGCGAGCACACAGGGACAGGGGCGCTTTAGAATTTATTTATTTTTTATTGTTAATTTTACTTTATTTATTTTAGTTTGACACTTTTTTTCCCAAAAATGTATTTTTTGATCACTTTTATTCCTATTGCAAGGAATGTAAACATCCCTTGTAATAGGAATATGGCATGACAGGTCCTCTTTACAGTGAGATATGGGGTCATTAAGACTCCACATCTCACCTCTAGGCTGGGGAGCCTGAAATAATAATAATAAAAAAAATGATCCTGGCTTCGATCGTAGCGGTGAGTCGGTAGAAGCACCGGAGGGTGGCGGGAGGGGGGCGTCCCCTCTCGCCTCCCGTAAGAACGATCAAGCAGCATGCTTGGCAGCGTGCCAAGACATAGGTGTGCCAAGCAGACTTGGCACACCTATGTCTTTAAGACAAACCTGCTACAGATGGTAGTCTTTCCCCATGTCTGTCCCTGCACCATGCTGATCTATTGTCTCTCCTTGCTCTCTCCGCCACCCCTCCGATCTGAATCCCTCCAACTTCCTACTGTGGTGGCATCCTTCCAGGCCAGCCCAAGGTAAATCCCCCCCTCAGGTAAGAGGTCTCTCAAGGGCCACTCCCTTGCCTCCGCCCACTATATTTTAGAATATTCTCCAGCATTCTAGAAACAGAGGGGGCACCAGACAGCTGCCAGGATGAGTCATCCAACCCTGTAACCCTGACCCAGACTCACCATGTAACATAAGTCAGAGTATAGTTTACCTACTCTCACTACTAGCAGCACACTCTATAGAACACACTAGAGCAGTGGTTCTCAACTCCTGACCCACTAACAGGCCAGATTTTAAGCAATACCTTGGGGAGATGCAGACTAGAATACTGCAATCACAGCAGCGAATGATATCACCTGTGTTGTATTTCAGTTATCTTGCAAATCTGGCCTGTTAGTGGGTCCTGAGGACAGGAGTTAAAAACCACTGCACTAGAGGGTGCTACACAAGCAAATACAAATAGGAAACAGATGTCAGTACACAAAAGTTAGTCCAAAGAAGGAACAAGCAAGAAACAAACTCCTTGGGAAGACTCGGTAGCAAGCTGAAAGCCTTGTTTAGGTACAGTGCATGTGATGTCAGTGGCTAAAAACAGGATGTGGCCCAGATGCCCTAGTAGGATCCTGAAAGTGTCACTGGCCAGCACTGGAATGACATGGGGGTTTAACAGCACTGACCACCAATGTGTGCGTGTGTGTGTCTGTGGGGAAAAACAGAACCACCACTGACAATGCGGGGGGGGGGGGGGGGAATTAACATTGCTACTGAGCACCAATATGTGTGTGTGTGGGGGGTTAACAGCAGTGGTACTAAGCACCAATGCAGAGGTTAATGAACACTGTCACTGAAAACCAAAGTAGGGAGTGTTTTAAATAACCCTGCCACTGACCATCAAAAGGGAGATTAAGGGGGTAGAGGGGGTTAACAGAAATGACCATTGACTACTGATAATTGAGGGTCTAAATAGCACTGCCACTGACCAACAATACTGTTTTTTTTTTTTTTTTATTGCTGTTACTGGCACAATGCTGGGGGGTTTTATTGTGGTAACTGACACATGCTGGGGGTTTAGTATTGTGTCCACTGATATTGATGCTGAGGGTTTTTATTGCATTTTTCATCCCTGAAACCAATGTTGAGAGCCGGTTCACATTAGAAGCGGCACGACTTGCAGGTCGCCTCACCGAGGCGACCTGCACACGACTGCCGCGGCGACTTGCAAGACGACTTCTGTATAGAAGTCTATGCAAGTCGCCCCCAAAGTAGTACAGGAACCTTTCTTCTAAGTCGGAGCGACTTGCGTCGCTCCGATTAGAACGGTTCCATTGTACAGAACGGGAGGCGACTTGTCAGGCGGCTAGGTCGCCTGACAAGTCGCCCCAGTGTGAACCGGCTCTGAGGGTTATGATTGTATCCACTGACACCAAAGGTATGGGGTTATAATTATTTGCACTGAGGCTCGGTTCACACCTAAACCGGCCGCGGATCGCACAGGAACGCTGTGCGTCCCTGTTCTTCGTTTCAGGGATGAATCAGGGCTGAATCTTTGTCTCAATTCAGCCCTGAAACGGAGCCAAAGAAGCCCAGCGTTTCTGTGCAGTGCGCTCCGCAGCCGCCTCGGAGATATGTGAACTGGCTCCATAGAGAGTCGGTCACATTCTCCTGCTATGCGAATTGGATGTGGAAAAAACTGCATCCAATTCGCATAGGTGTGAACCCAGCCTGAGACAAATTCTGGGGGTTATTTATTGGCTCCACTGACACATAATGCTGGGAATTATTATTGCAGTCACTTACACCAATTATGGGGGTTATTACCGGGCCCACTGATACCAATGATGTGGGTTATTTTTGTGTCCACTGACATCAATGCTGGGGATTATTATTGTGTCCACTGATGCTGGGGGTTATTGTTTCGTCCACTGACAACAATGATGGAGGTTATTATTGTGTCCACTAACATGAATGATGGGGTCTGTGATGGGTTCACTGACACCTATGCTGGGAGATATTATTACTCTTAGTGACACCTATGCTGGGGGTTACTACTGTGTCCAATAAAACCAATGATGGTGGGTAATTTTTGGGTCTACTTACGCCAATGCTGGGGGTTATTATTGGGTTCACTGTCACCAATGCTGGGGATAATATTGTGTCCACTGACATTTATGATGGGTGTTACTATTGGGTCCACTGAAATGAATGATGGGGGTTATTACTGTCACCTGTGCTGGGGGTTACTACTGTGTCCAATAAAACCAATGATGAGGGTTATTTATTGGGCCCACTGATATCAATGGAATGGTCCACTGAAACCAATGATGGCGGTTATTATTTTGCCCACTTTTAGTTTTTTTTTTCTGTTGGTTGAACTAGATGGACTAGTGTATTTTTTTCAACCTAACTGTGTAACACAAATGCTGGGGGTTATTCATATGCCCACTGACACCAATGCTGGGGATTATTATTACTGTCACTGAGACCTATGCTGTAGTTTACTACTTTTTCCAATGATGGAAGTTATTTATTGGGTCCATTGACACAAATACTTGGGGTTATTATTGGGTCCACTGACACCAATATTGGGGGTTATTATAGGGTCCACTGACACCAATACTGGGGGTTACTATTGGGTCCACTGACACCAATGCTTGGGGTTATTATTGGGTCCACTGACACCAATGCTGGGGGCTATTATTGAGTCCACTGACATTATTGGTTGGAGTTATTATTTGTTATACTGACATCAACGATGGGGTTTATTATTTGGTCCACTGACATCATTGATAAGTGTTATTATTCCGACACCGTTATTGCACCAACATCAATGATGATGGTTTCTATTGAGTCCACTGACACCAATACTGGGGCCTATTATTGTGTCCACTAACACCAATGCTGGGGTTACAATTGAGTCCACTGACCTGAAGAATGGAGGTTGTTATTGGATCCACTGACACCAAAGCTGGGGGCTATTATTCAGTCCACTAACACCAATGATGGGTGTCATTATGTGCCCACTATTTGCCTTCTTCTGGAGCAACTATGGCTATAGAATTTTGTGTAAATGGGGACTTTCTTTTCATTTTTTTAATTGGTTGAACTTAAAGAACAGTGTCTTTTTTTTCAACCCAACTGTGTAATACCAATGCTGGGGGTTATTCATGTGTCCACTGACACCAATGCTGGGGGTTAATTTTACTGTCACTGATACTTATGCTGGGAGTTACTACTGTGTCCAATGAAACCAATGATGAGGGTTATCAATGTCCACTGACACCAATGGGGGATTTTTATTGGGTCCACTGACAACTATGCTGGGGTTATTATTGGGTCCACTGATAACTATGCTGGAGTTATTACTGGGTCCACTGACAACTATGCTGGAGTTATTACTGTGTCCACTGACAACTATGCTGGAGTTATTACTGGGTCCACTGACAACTATGCTGGAGTTATTACTGTGTCCACTGACAACTATGCTGGAGTTATTACTGGGTCCACTGACAAATATGCTGGATATTATTATTGGGTCCACTGACAACTATGCTGGAGTTATTACTGGGTCCACTGACAACTATGCTGGAGTTATTACTGGGTCCACTGACAAATATGCTGGATATTATTATTGGGTCCACTGACAAATATGCTTGATATTATTATTGGGTCCACTGACAAATATGCTGGAGATATTATTGGGTCCACTGACAACTATGCTGGATATTATTATTGGGTCCACTGATAACTATGCTGGATATTATTATTGGGTCCACTGATAACTATGCTGGATATTATTATTGGGTCCACTGACAACTATGCTGGATATTATTATTGGGTCCACTGACAACTATGCTGGATATTATTATTGGGTCCACTGACAACTATGCTGGATATTATTATTGGGTCCACTGACAAATATGCAGGAGATATTATTGGGTCCACTGACAACTATGCTGGATACTATTATTGGGTCCACTGATAACTATGCTGCATATTATTATTGCGTCCACTGACAACTATGCTGGATATTATTATTGGGTCCACTGACAACTATGCTGGATATTATTATTGGGTCCACTGACAACTATGCTGGATATTATTATTGGGTCCACTGACAACTATGCTGGATATTATTATTGAGTCCACTGACAACTATGCTGGATATTGTTATTGGGTCCATTGACAACTATGCTGGATATTATTATTGGGTCTATTGACAACTATGCTGGATATTATTATTGGGTCCATTGACAACTATGCTGGACATTATTATTTGGTCCATTGACAACTACGCTGGATATTATTATTGGGTCCATTGACAACTACGCTGGATAGTATTATTGGGTCCATTGACAACTACGCTGGATATTATTATTGGGTTCATTGACAACTATGCTGGGTATTATTATTGGGTTCATTGACAACTATGCTAGATATTATTATTGGGTCCATTGACAACTACGCTGGATATTATTATTGGGTCCATTGACAACTACGCTGGATATTATTATTGGGTTCATTGACAACTATGCTGGGTATTATTATTGGGTTCATTGACAACTATGCTGGATATTATTATTGGGTTCATTGACAACTATGCTGGGTTTTATTTTTGGGCAACAGACACCAATGATGGGGGTCATTCTTGTGTCCCCCGATACCAATTCTCGGGATTAATATTTGGTCCATTGACATGAATGATGGGGTTTACTATTGGATCCACTGATGCCAAAGCTGGGGTTTACCAGTACTTCTACTAATCGTACTTACTTTACTCCCACCTTTTCTTCAGGGTGCATTGCGGTAATAAATACAGAGGGATGCGTAACTCAATGCTATGAAGCTCAACGCATGGAAACGAGCCGCTATTGTGTGGCCCTCTGGAAGTAGGGTTGCCACCTCATCCCTTTAAACCCGGACACATATTAAATTACACAGGTTCTGTGGCTGATTAAGGTGATAATTAAACTCACTTGGTGCCTTATCTGCATTTAATTAGCCTCAGAACCTGTGTAATTCAAAGGTGTTCGGGTTTAAAGGGATGAGGTGGCAACTCTATCTGGAAGCGTCATGTTGGGGCCCTCTCTAATTTCCACAACTGTCCTATACAATGTCCCGCCAAGTCTTGTCCTAGCCCAGAAAAGTGGCCTTCCATCCTTCATTAATAATGGCAGCTGTGGCACATCGGTTAACGGTTCCACCAAACTTTTTGTCTTTATTTTCTGTATAAAGTTGTTGAATTGGTGTGTGTGTCACCCTCAGGTCACTGTGTACAGCCCAGGCTGCTCTATTAATGAATGGGAGGATAGTTCAGGCTTCATTCAGACATGTGAGCCGAGCTCAGCACCATCCTGCCCTGTGTGTGTCAGCCTCTCCCTCTGGCTCCTCATTACCCAGCATGCAGCGGGGGATTTAACACCAAGATGGCTGACACTATGGAGGAGTATGAGAAAGACGCTGGCTGCGTCCCGATCCTGCACCCGGAGGTGAGTTGTCTGTCATCGGCGGGACGGGCACCGGGGTGGCAGGGTGCTAGAATTCGGGGAGGGGGCCCCCAATAATGGACGGGCTGGAGGCCGGGGGCGGTGTGTCCGCTGCTATAGAAGATGCTCAGGGAGGTGCAGGGGAGCATCGCGGCCTGTGTGTATCCCGGGGACGTTATCAGCCAGTCCCGGGACATCATAGCTGGCCTCCCATCACTGCATGATCAGGGACTGTCACTGACTCCCCCGGCTGTGTCATGTCTGAACCCCGGGGTCACCGATCTGCCTGACAGTCCGGGGACGGACACAGGTGTGATCAAAAACATTGTGGCCCCATGTGTATGTCAGGGCCCCATAGAAGGTGCTGATCACCCCCTTCCCATCAGCTGACCATCTGCCCCCCCAGAGGAGGGACAACCCGGAGCACTGTACACACCGGACATCTGGAATTGGACTCTGGAGGCCTGAGTACAGCATGATCATAGATCTGATTGTATACACACTGGAGATCTGTGAGTGTATTCTGGAATCTTGTATACAGTCTGATGTGGATGATATATATACATAGATCTGATTGTACACACACTGGAGATCTGTGAGTGTATTCTGGAATCCAATAGTCTGATGTGGATGATATATACATAGATCTGATTGTACACACAGCAGAGATCTGTGAGTATATTCTGGAATCTTGTATACAGTCTGATCTGGATGATATATACATAGATCTGATTGTATACACACTGGAGATCTGTGAGTGTATTCTGGAATCTTATAGTCTGATCTGGATGATATATACATAGATCTGATTGTATACACACTGGAGATCTGTGAGTGTATTCTGGAATCTTGTATACAGTCTGATCTGGATGATATATACATAGATCTGATTGTATACACACTGGAGATCTGTGAGTGTATTCTGGAATCTTATAGTCTGATCTGGATGATATATACATAGATATGATTGTACACACAGCAGAGATCTGTGAGTGTATTCTGGAATCCTGGGTAAAGTCTGATCTGGATGCTATATATACTGTGTGTATATATAGAGATAGATATGATTGTAGACACACTGGAGATCTGACTGTATTCTGGAATCCTGTGTACAGGCTGAGCTGGATGAAATATATTTATTTCCATAGATCTGGTTGTACACACACAGCAGAGATCTGTGATTGGATTCTGGAGTCCTGGGTACAGTTTGATCTGTCTGCTGACATCTGATCTATAAATATGGTTTTACAGGGTCCAAGGTCCCATGCTGCTTGTCCATTCTTCCTTTTTTTATTTTTTTATTTTTTTTTATGGTTTATATAAAAAAAACAAAAAAAAACAAAACTGTCATTAAAAAGTAAACATGCCTGGGCCTATATGTGTGTTAGATGATTACATGAGAAGTAAAGTTCAGCCCAATTTTTACATGACCGGGCCCCAGGAGGTTAAAGTGGTAGTAAACCTCAGACATCAAATATGAACAAAACATATCCCTCCATAGTGTATGCTTGTCTCAGTTAAGAGCACAAAGTGTCACTTTTGTCTGCTGCTTTGTTTCTCTGCTATCAGCATAAATCACTTCTGACAAGTTTTCCTGACACCAAGAGAAAAAAGGTGACGGGAGGGAACTGGCAAACTGACATCCTCATCTCTCTTTTCTCCAATCGGCTCTCAGAACTCTCCTCACTAAGCTCTGCAGAGTGTAACTTCAGCTTTCCGTCCCCCTTTTTTTTTTTCCTGAACTCTGACAAGCTTTAAAGTAAGTTCACCTTCCTTCTTTTTCTAAATTCAAGCTCCCCTATGTACCAATATAGCATCAATGTACTTATTTTGCAAAAATAGAACAGCTTTCCATTTAATCCTACACAGGCTTATCTCACTCTTCCCATGGCTCTTTAAACACACTGCTTGATTACTTCTGCCTTAATTCCTGGACAGACTTCAGGTCATGACACAGGAAGGAGTTGACCAGCTGATCTCATTAGCACACACCCTGCATCAGCTACCCTCAGCTGGTCAACTCCTTCCTGTGTCATGGCCTAAAGTCTGATCAGGAAGTAAGGCAGAAGTAATCGAGCAGTGTTTTTAAACAGTTTTATGAAGAGAGTGAGTTAAGCCGGAGTAGAATAAATGGAAAGCTGTTTTATTTTTGCAAAATAAGTACACTAATGATATATTGGTACATAGGGGAGCTGGAATTTAGAAAAAAGAGAGTGAACTTAGCCTTTAAAATTCAGCACTTTGAAAGGATGTAGAGAAGACTGCAGATGGACAGGTACAACTTATGTACGAGGATTTGTTTAATTTCTGTGTATAAGCTGAAGCCAGTCCCTTCGCTGGGTATATGTAAGGGTTTACAACTTTAAATGCTCTGTGCTGTTTTTCAAAACGTTGCTCAGGGTCCATTCCCACTCTTTTGCACAATCCAACTTCCTGTGTGAGTGGTGACTTCTGCTTTATAGAGCAAGGCACTGTTTTTTTTTTTTTTTTTTTTTTTTCTTTCCATAACGTGATACTAAAGGATTACTTTTTTGTTACAATAAAAAGGAGATAATATACTTGCCTGCTCTGTGTAACTACGTTGCATAAAAAGATTCCTTCCCTCCTCTTTGGCACTCCCCTGCCTGCGCTGTCGTCTTCTCCCTCCTCCATGTAACTTCCTAACAATTCGGGCACTAAGGAGGCACCCATGCCTCAGCTCCTGAGCCAGACAGTGTGCATCCATAGACACACACAGCACTTGTAATCCACGCCCCACTACTTCCTGACAGGAGTTTGAATGACAGCATTAGGAGCCTATGGCTTCCCTGCCCTCAGTGTCTCCTTTGAGACCAGGAAGTGGAGGAGCAGTGATGCAGCCAGGACAGCCCTGAGGGCTGGTTCCCACCAGAGCCATTGTGTGGTGCTGACTAACACAATATCAAGGGAAATAACATTGGTGGCAATTGGTGGTGTTCTCACCTACAGTATGCGCTGCATTGCCTTGCACTGTGGTAAAATGTTGCATGTAGGGCTGCAACTAACGATCATTTTCATAATCGTTATCATTTAGTTGGTGTATAAGTCTGTATAATTTAGTTAATATGTACAGTTTAAGAAATGTATTCTTAAATATCTCTATGCAGTGGTAAATATAAATAACCAAATATATGGTTGGGGAGCAAAATAACTAATCCACTCTGAGAATAACAGACAGAAGAGATAAACTGTATATACTATAAGGGCCAGTTCACACCATAGAAACGCAGTCCGGATGCGTTCCGGGTGCTTTTATGCATGCACGTTTTTGTTGCGTTTTTGATGCAGTCCAGTGCTCCCCCTCTTTTTTTTTTTTTTTCTTAACCTTAAATAAGGACAAGTGTGTTTCAGTGTGTTCCAGTGCGTTTTTGATGCGTTTTACAGCATTCCAGTACAATCCAGTGCAGAAAAAATGCAGCATGTTCTACTCTTCTTCTTCTTTTTTTTTTTTTTTTTCTGGAACTGACTGCACTGGCGTGAACTATGCCATGGAAAACCATATAACCTACTTTCCATGCGTTTTTGATGCAGAAAAAAAATGTACTGGACTGCATGTGGTGTAAACTTGCCCTTAGAGGACATATACTGTATATACTATTAGAGGAGAGAGATACTGTATATACTATTAAAGGGTGAATCTGGTAAATATCATCAGAATGTCTGTCTTCAAAAAAAAAATGTAATTTTAGGAACGTTCATTCGATTTTCTAATCGTTAGGGGGGTCAAATCGACGTTCATTTTCAACCACAGTGACAAGAAATAGAAAACTTCTCGGTCAAAGGAATTTTCAGACAGTGTATGTGGTTTTTGTTCAGAAATTACATTCATTTTAAAAACAGAAACGTTAAAAGCAAGTGGGAAAATTTCAAACAACATTCTTTCATTCAGCGAATATACAAAGATTTTTCGTCTGAATATTCTCATCTGAAAATTGATCCGTGTGGACAGCATAAGGCTCGGTACACACCTAGGCAGTTTGCTTTTGATCTATTTCTGTAGTGTGTTTTGATTTTTATGCACATGGTTTTCCTTTTTTTTGGCCAATTTGTCGTTGGGCAAATTAAAAAACACACACCTTTGCAAAAACGCATTAAATGCTTTTCTGCAGCTTCTTTATTGAAGTATATTGAACCAAAAAAAGCAGTTTTGCATTAAAAAAAAAAAAGTCCCTGACCCTTTCCATATACGCAGCGGCTGAAAAAAAGCATAGATGTGAACGTGTCCCATAGGAAACCATGTAAATGAACTGCAGTGCGTTTCTGCAAAAAGCACCAAAAAACATATAGATGTGAACCAGGTCTAAGACGTTTAGTAACATAATGGGTTTAAAAAAACTATAAAATTGGCCCTTTTATAGTACAAAAAAAGCAGATAATCACTACTGTAAAGGGTTCGTTTTTTTTTTTTTTTTTTTACTGTAGAACTGTGTAAGTACAGTAGCGATTATTTGCTCTTTTTGTACTATAAAGGGCTCATTTTAATTGCGTAATCGATTAGTTGTCGATTAATCGATTCGTTGTTTCAGCCCTAGTTTCATGCATCATTTTTGCGCAACAAATCACTGCAGCAATGCTATGCAGCGCCTCCCACTGCAATGAAACATGACCAAATGTGATTGCACAGTACAAATAAAGTTTAATAAGAAAAATGTGTTTCCCCTTCCTGCACCATCTTGCCACCATTGTGTTTTTCTGTGCTACATTTAGTCAGCAACCATGAAGGAAGTGATGTTATAGGAAATAAGCACAAAACACACTACAAGATAACACCGCTCCATGCAACAAAAAAAATGCACGCATATTGTAAGTAAACTCATTGCAAATGGGCTTCATTGTGTTACAGTAATGCACTTTACTGTGTCTTAGCACAGATTCTGTCATTTTTGCGGAGTCTTTAATGTAATTGCAATACCTGCAGACCTGTGCTAGGGTCCCCCACCACCATACTTTAACCTTGAAAAGCCCACATAACTGTGCCGCAACCATATCCAGCACAGCCCCATTAATTGAAATGGGACATTGTTCGACGATGGTGGTGTACACTGAGCACAATGGCTGTATTTTGGCTGCAGCAAGTGTACAGCTGCCTCTAGCTGCTGGTTTAGTTAAGGGGTGGGGGTAGTAAAACCGTGGCTCAGTCATATATTTTTACCACCTCCCTGATCGCTTGAGTGATCAAGCCCTTAGTGTGTTGGTGAGGAGAATACCTATGGCATGTAAGGGAGCTCTAGCTTAAAGCTAGCCATAGATGGCGCGGCATTTTGCCCGTCCTGCAGGGACGGCCAAATGTTGATACGTCTATGGCTGTTCTTGTTTGTGAGACGTCAATCTCGTGATCGATTTCTCATGAACGGGCATGTTGGAAATTTTTTGTTTGCTCAGTTGTGCAGCCAGTCGCTTGCAGCACTGATCATTGTATTCTGAGTCCCACTGTCAGAATAAAATAGCACAGTGAGGAGGATTCCTTCATCCACCTCATTTAGGTAGATGGGGGAATCTGTTCAGTTTGGGCTGATCAAAAAAAAAAACTGCTTCAAGTTTTGGCACCTTCAAACTCAGTGTTTTCCTATGCCCTGGGAGCCGCAGGTGGCCCATACAGCTCATGTAAATGCTGATGTTCCTTGGCACCTAGCACAATGCCAATGATTTTTTTGCATACAACCACATACATTTGAATAGAGGCATCAAATGAAATGACCTGATAAGTGTGCTGTTGCTTTGCTAAGACGTTTAACAAGCCCCTAGGTTGCTTTATTGCTCACTTAAACCATATTTGTGTTTATGTATTGAGAGTGGTGCGCTGCGGGTCAGCGCTGCCCAGTGCACTCCTATGCATGTGGTGTGAATGGACCCTAAATGATACCAGGATAAACTAGCTTCCTGATGACCATGAAATGCATTGAGGCTGCACGTTTGCCCCTATGCTGAAGTCATTTCCGGTACAGCTGGTTCCATTTTTTTGCTGTGGTGGAACGCACGCTGAGATGTTGGGAAATTGTGAATTTGTCGCTGTACATGTTGGTACTAGTACATTAGCACCTTCTAATGTAGGTGAGCACTTTTTACCATTACTGCCATTTGGTTTATACTGAAGCATATTGCGCCGTGTGAATATTATTATTATTATTATTATTATTTTTTTTTTGCTTTAACCGAGCCATATAGACCTATGAGCACAAGGCTAAATCAAGGGATGCATTTTACCTTCCAAAGGATTGGAGCATATGAAGTCTCCCATGATTTAGCCATCTGGTGAGTGTTTGTATTTCTCCCACACGAGTGAAGGTGAAGCACAGCTAAATAAGAGCACCTGTTATCACACAGACTTTCTTTGGTGCTTGGTTCCTTTTTGAGGACTTTTCTTCATTTAATTTTGTGTGGTTATTGTTTATGCACTAAATAACTAAGTTATATTTATATTTGCGTTAGCGCCAAGTTTTTGTAATTTTAGATGGGGCGGATCGGTTCCGTTTGGGCTGATCAAAAGAACCCCAAAACTGCCCCATGTATGGGCACCTTCAGCCTAGGTTCAGACTAGTGCGATTCGGGAACCAGCCCGATTTACAGCACCGGTTCCCGCATCGCTTCTCTCCCGCAGGCAGTTCACACTACCCTCTGCAAACCGCTGCGGGGGTCAATACATTGTTAATGACACTCCCAGGTCAGATTGCAGTACGAACTGTGAACTCGCACAGGAATTGTATCGCATAAGTGAGAACACTCATGCGATCCGATTCCAGTCCAGGGAAAAACAAGTCCCTGCACCTTTTTCTGTGCGAATCCAATGCGAGTTTAGCCATACGGCTGAACCCGCATATAAAGCCATACAACTGTATGGCTGAACTCGCATATAAAGCCATACAACTGTATGGCTGAACTCTCATTGCTCAGACATCGCATGTGATCGGCACCTGCAGTGCAGGTGCGAATCACTTGTGATGTCTGAGATGGCACTAGTCTGAACCTATGCTCAAGCTCTGTGTTTTCCTATGCCCAGGGAGCCGAAGGTGGCCCATACAGCTCACGTAAACGCTGATGTTCCTTGGCACCTAGCACAATGCTGATGCTTTTTTGCATACAACCATACACCTTTTGAATAGAGCCATCAAATGAAATGACCTGATAAGTGTACTGTTGCTTTGCTAATACGTTTTTAGAATATAACGAGCCCCTAGGTTGCTTTTATTGCTCGCTTAAACCATATTTGTGTTTATGTATTGAGAGTGGTGCAGTGCGGGTCAGCGCTGCCCAGTGCACTCCTATGCATGTGGTTTGAATGGATCTTAAGCCCAGGTTCACACTGAGCTGTGGGAATGAAGCTGTGCGAGTTCAGCTGATTTCGCACGATTTCACTCCTGCATGTCAGTCCCGATTTCAGCAGCGATTTCATAGACATTTGTGCTGGTTTCTGCACAGATGTCAATGGAAATCACAAGCTGAAATTGCAAAAAAATAGTACAGAAACGACTTTTTAAAATCGGGGCGGTGCTGCAAATGCGGCGTCGCACCAATTAGGATGGTGCCATTGCCACCGATTTGACATGTCGGATCACACTAATGTGAACCATCGAGTGTGAAAATCGAGCACCGGTTTTCAAAAAGTAGTTTCTGTACTACTTTTTGCAATTTCGGCTGCAATTTACGTTGACATCTGTGCAGAAACCTGTGTGGTTATCTGTGTGATTGAATGCTTGCTGTGCTTGGTTTCTGCTGTTGATCTCTTTAGTAGATGGTGTTTGAACCAGCAGGGTATGTGGATTTAATTAAGGGGCAGATGTCTTCTTTGTTATAGTTGTTGGTATTGATTTCAAGTAAACCTGTCCTATGCAGGAATAAGAACACCCATGCTGAACAGCAAGCACCATAAGGTACCCCCCTCCCTTCACTAACAAACACTGAAACCCTCTTTACAAAAAAACAACTGCTATTGATTACAGATGCACCTCCTCCCTGACCGCTCACCACAGTGCAGGGTTTTAGCATCTTTTGCACTTACTGTATGTTTTATTTTGCCAACATTGTGAACTGTAAACCTGTCACAAACCCGGACATGGCAAACTGAGTATGGGATGAACACAACGTAAGACATAAATTAAAAAAAAGACGGTACTTTTTTTGGACAGAATAAGAAGTGGTGGTATAACACCTAATGGTGTGTGGATTTTTTTTTTTTTCTGTGACCCCCCATTGGGTACATTTCCTGCCCCATAGCCAAACAAGGAAGTTAGAGGAAACCCTTCCAAAGTAGGTGTCCGTTTATGAAGCTGTGAACAGCGGTGTTCCCGAGGATTGCCACTGATCACAGTCCATAAATGGTTTATGAAACATATAATGTTTGAACATGTTCTCCGCCGATTATCTCCACACACACCTCATTGACTGACACAGAAACGGCCAGTTTATGAAGCTGCGATTTCAGCACTTCCCTGGCGATCTGAGTCAGAATTCACCCTCCCCGATACACCAGCTCAGAGGTGGAGAATCAAGGCGCGAAGAGGGGATTGGGGGGGGGGGGGAGAATGTTAGATTATTAACTTCCTTCTTCCTCGATCAGACCCCAAGACAGTAACCATGTCCTTCTGTCATATATATATATATATATATTGTAGGAACTCCCCTTTATGCTAATAAAATAAATAGTATATATATATATATATATATATATCTCTCCACCCACCCAAAAGTGTAACTTCCGCTCATCTGATTCCTCCCCCCCCCCCTCCGGTGCCACAATTGGCACCTTTCAGGGGGGAGGGGGTGCACTTACCCATCTACTATAGTTATTTTCACCCACTTCCTGGAATAGACTCCCACGGGAGTAACGCCCCTCCCCCCCCTCCGCTGTCTCCTGGGGAAAAACACAGGTCCTAGGAGATAGCGGGGACCACTTAGGACGCGCAGCGCGACTCGCGCATGCGCAGTAGGGAACCGGGAAGTGAAGCTGCAACACTTCACTTCCTGATTCCCTCACAGAGAATGGCGGCAGCAGCAGCCGAGAAACGAGCGATTGATCGGCTTCGGCTGCCGACATCGCTGGACTCCAGGACAGGTAAGTATCCATTTATTAAAAGTCAGCAGCTGCAGTATATGTAGCTGCTGGCTTTTAATAATTTTTTTTTTTAGGTGGACTCCCTATTTAACCACATCGTCTGTCCGTGTACTGAGCAGTGATAATTTATCACTGCTTAATAAACTGACATTTCGGTGTTTCAGTGAATTTCTGAATCAGGGGCCGTTCTCCACTGTTGGAAGCGTTTGTAGATCTCTTCACTCCTCCAAAGGAGAGGGAATGCTTATTTTTCACCAGAACGAGTGTCTCCATTGGATAATAAGTCAAATGATTCTGGACGGCTGCACTTCCAAAAATCATCTTTATTGAAGCTCATGTGACAGGTGGTTAACAGATGGAGCAGGGGACACGGAGGTAGATGCGTTTTGTGCACATGTTAGCACTTAGGTAATGACTAATCGCTAACGTACACACAACGCATCTACCTCCTTGTCCTCTGCTCCATCTGTTAACCACCTGCTTCCATAAAGAGCATTTTTGGAAGTGCAGATGTCCAGAATCATTTGCTTTGTCAGACACAGCATGCAAGCTGGGCTAGCACCCGACTAGTGTGTGTATTAACCAGAGACTCGCTCACCTGGTGCGACTTTCTTTGTTTCATTGAAGACTGTCCCCATTGGATGTTTCCCCCTCTATTCCTGTTCTGGTGACAACTACACACAAATGGATAGGGGCATATCTCCCTAATTGGGGGTGTAATCCCTCTCCACAAGTAAAATACTGCATTTTGGCCACTAGCTGAAGCTGATAATTTTAGGAAATGAATACATTTTAGGCTCCATGCACAATTGCTTAAAAATCGCTGCTTCTACAGGAGTAGTTTTGTGTTCTGCCTGTAGAAGCTGCTCAGTGGTATCCTATGTGACTATACACATTAGGACGATTACAGGCATATTTTGAGCTCAGTGTATAGGCTGCATTCACACTTCAGCGATTTGAAAGCGCTAATATGTGAATGACAAATCGCGGGACTCACATTTGAGATGCCATTCATTTGAATGACACCTCGAATTGGGGCACGGGTCTGCCGTGATTGTCGCACAATAAATCGCTCTGCAATCGCGGCAATACGCATTGCAGGAAACATATCGCCCAAAAAGAAAAAAAAAAGGTCAGGAGCTACATTTGGATGACATGCTTCCTGCGATGTGTGTTGCCGCGATTGCAGCGCGATTTATCGCAGCAGACCCATGCCGTGATTTGAGGTGTAAATGAAGCCTTAGAGGCAGGAAAAAAAAAAAAAAACCTTCTGGTTTGTGTTTATGATTGGAGGATTCTGTCAGAAAAAGAGCAAAACTGTGTACAAAAATGCTCTATGTGAGTGTTTGTTTTTTCTGCCAAGGGAACTGGCATTTTTTTTTTTTTTTTATACGCCCAGTGTGCATGTAGCCATAGTAAGAAGAGATGTAATAATGTAACAATTCTAGAAAATGCTTGTGGAAAAAATGTAACCATTGCTACAACTGGATCTCAGTTTTATATGCAACTTCCCTCCAGAGTTCTTTGGAATTGTTACATAACTCTTCTTACTAAAAGTGTATTTATTTCCTATAATCCTTAGCTACTGTAGTGGCCATAAGAAGTGGCAGATGAGGAAAGGATTCTGGCTGTGTGGATCAGCACTGTGTTTAACCCTTAAACTACTGCAATAGGTCAGAGCAGCACTGCTTGTAACATGCCCGGTGGGTAGATGTTTTCCCTGACCGTAAGCTCTTGTTTATGGTACCAATCTTGTGCCTGCAGTCATACGGTAACAGGGACTTTCCCCATTTCATGAATGGGTGTAATCAGTGACTGACAGGAAACTGATCACATTCTTTCATGCTTCCGTCGCCACACTTGGCTATTCTGCCATTGCTGCTAAGTTGTTTACTTTGCTGTCGGTGAGACCAGCATTCTCTCTACTTCTTGGTCTCATCACCAATGTTTTTTTCTTCAGTGTGGAGAGCGATGAGATTGGTGAACAAGACTTTGATGTTCAGTGATCTCACTCTAAGAACCCTTTCACACTGGAGGCACTTTAGCGCTAAAAATAGCGCCTGAAAAATGCCCCATCTGCAATCCGAGTGTGAAAGCCCAAGTGTTTTTACACTGGGCCGTGCTCTGCAGGACGTCAAAAACAGTCCTGCAAGCAGCTTCTTTAAGGCGCTTAAGAGCCCTTTCACACCGAGCCGCCCATAGCATCGGTGGTAAAACGCCGCTATTTTTAACGGCATTTTACCGTCGGATTAGCGGCGCTTTTACCCCCCCCCCCGCTAGCGACCGAGAAAGGGTTAAAACTGCCCGGAATGCGCTGCAATAGCGGCGTTTTGCCGGCGGTATCCCAGCGCTGCCCCATTGATTTCAATGGGGAGCAGCGGTGGAGGAGCGATAAACACACCGCTCCTTCACCGCTCCAAAGAAGCTGCTGACAGGACTTTTCCTGACGTCCTGCCAGCGCAGCGCTCCGGTGTGAAAGCCCTCGGGCTTTCACACTGGAGACAATGCTGCAGCTGTTTGAGGGCGCATTGCAGGCGCTTTTTTTAACGCTATAGCGCCTGCAAAATGCTGTTGGTGTGAAAGGGGTCTTAAAATCGGTGTGTTCACCGCTCCTAAAGCACCCCTGCCCATTGAAATCAGTGAGCGGCGCTTTGTGGGCACTTTTAACCCTTTATTCGGCCACTAGCCGGGGGTTAAAAGCGCCCCGCTAGCGGCTGAAAAGCGCCTCTAAAACGACGGTAAAATGCCGCTAAAACTGGCGGCACTTTACCGCCGACACCCCCGCGCTGGCAGTGTGAAAGGGCTCTTGGTGTAACTAAATAGAAGTGTTCATTGGCACTTCCTGAATCAGTGGCAGTCCCAGTGCTAGCTGGCACAGGAGAAAGAGATTGAGAACTCCACATCCTTTTTTTTTTTCTCCAGCAGAATGTGGAGACATCAGGGGTTTAGTTCCACTTTGTGTGGTAAAAAAGCTAAAAAATAAAACTTTGTATAATATAAAATATACACACCCCTACGTATTACATCATTATGATGCACATGTATATAAATCCCCTTTTTTACTGCACAAATGAAAGCCTTGTTTAAAAAAAAAAAAAAAAAAAATGTTATACTTGCCTGCTCTGTATAGTGGTTTTGCACAGAGCAGCCCGGATCCTCCTCTTCTTGGGGTCCCACGCTGGCGCTGCTGGTTGACCTTTTAAGACCTGGTTCACACCTATGCTTTTAATAAAAAAAAAAAAAAAAAAAAAAAAAAAAAAAGAGCGTTTTCAGTTTTGGAGTAACACATTACAGTCTAATTAACGTGGTTTCCTATGGGGTCATGTTCACATCCTGTGCATTTTATGGAAAGGGACAGGAATTTTTTTTTTTGTTTTTTAGACTTCAGTGGATCAAAAACGTGTATTGAAAAACGCAAAATGCACCTGGAATATGCAAACTGCAACCTGCTTAGGTGTGAACCAGGCCTAAAACCATTTTATGGCCCATTCATACAAGGACACACTGTGCTGCAATGTATGTGTTTTCTTCATACATTATAGCTTGTAATATGTGCTTAAATTATTTGGGCTTTTTTTAGTTTACAATAGAGTGGGGAAGCATTAGTTGAGTTTTTTTTCAGCTATTGGGGTCTCTGTTAGAGTGATTTAACCTCACTTCCTGTCCTGCTGACAATGGTTTCTCCAGACAGGAAGTGAGGGAAAATTTGCTAAAGTACACAGACAAAAACAAAAAAATCTGACTAGTTCTCTTCTACTAAAGATAAACTTTTTTTTTTCTGTATATGCTACATAGTCTGATTTAAAAAAAGACACAAGTCCATCTAGTCTAGTTCAACTAAGATGAACTATCCAAACCTCGGAGAGTTCAGCTACTTCCTGTCAGGTAAAATGTTGGTGGCGGGACAAGAAGTGAGGTTATATCTCTCTAGCAAAGCTCTGGGTGAATGAACATTTCATGATATATAACATTTTCCTCTAAACCGTGTCTCCAGAGGGAAAAGGCAAAAAGTTGCATTCTTTTAGTAACAATTAAAAAAAATTTTTTTTTGCCCGAAGTTTCCCTTTAAACTCCTGTATGCTCCATATAATAATAGGAGTGAGCCTGCATTTTGTTGCGGTGACACCGTGCATACAAGATGGTGCTGTGTTACTGGAATATCCATGAAAATAAAAGCTGAATGAATCGGATCACTCGTATCAAATCAAAGTGACCCACATTCTGAAGGCATAGCTCGGGCTAATGATTTTTGTGTAAGCCCTGCTCTTTATTTTATTTCCTCTATAATCATGGTTGTGCCTGTAACTGTTCATCTGTTTCTCCTTTTTTCCCCTCTCAAATACAAGATTTTGATTCCTAGTTTTTTGGGTTAAAGGAGGAAATTCCTGGTTTATAATGTGACCAACAAATAGAGGTCTAGGTAATCCACAATGCACATCCCATGTAATTATGAAAGGTGAGAGTGCTAACCACGTTGAACCACGTTGTCCTTGGTTCCTCTAAAACAGGGGAGGGCAACCTCGGGCCTCCAGCTCTTTTGAAACTACAAGTCCCATAAGACATTGCAAGACCCTGACAATCACAGGCATGACTCCTAGAGGCAGAGGCATGATGGGATTTGTAGTTTCACCACAGCTGGAGGGCCGAGGTTGCCTACCCCTGCTCTAAACTTTTGCCAATCTGGTCCAAAACCCTCTTCCTTGGCTACCCTTGTAAAAAAAAAAAAAAAAATGTGGACACCCACACCCTGTGCTGCTGGTGAGCTGAGCACAGCAATTTATGATCTGCTTTTTAAAAACTCTGTTCATTTATACAGCTATTCATCCAGGAAACCTTTTATCTTCAGATTGAATGTTATGCTATTGTGAAAGAAAAGAGAACCCAGCATTAATCGGAAAAATATTGCAATATGGCCACTAGGTGGGGATCATAGAAAATGCTTTTTCCATCTGATTTTGAGCTCCATCTGGTGGCCATAATGCAGTATTTTCCCAAAACTCTATTTTTTTTTTATGGGTGAGTAGCATTCAAGTGATAGAAGAAGTAGGAGAACATTCGATTTTGCTCCATTCACACGGAATGAATGTGCCAGCAATGCTGTTTGCATAATTATTGCATATATATTTGTCAAACTGTTTAAAAAAAAAAAATACACCCCAAGGAGTCTGGGCAATGGTTTACCAGTTCTCGAAAGCTGGCCATAAATATATTCCTACTACCATTTGTGCAAAATAATATACAGAATTTATTATTACTTTTATTATTTTGCGTATTTTGCACAAATGGTAGTAGGAATACATTTATGAAGGTTTGCACACATAGTAAAAGATTTAGGAATAAGCCGTACCCTTTTCCTCATTGTACTACATATTTTGATCAAAAGTAGGACAGCAGCTCTTTCTGATTTTCATTATTTTTGAGTTTCATGTATAGAGGTTATAGTAATTTTTTGAATTAAAACTGCGCCACAGATCTCAATCTCTTTTAATAAAGCTGGCTATACATGGTTCAGATTTTTTTTCATTCAGCCAGCAGGCTGAAAGAAAAGAAAAAACGGAACTGATTCCCCCATCCACACATTCGAGATGGATGGGAGGGAATCCTACTCGCTGCCCTATTGTATTCTGACCGTGGGGATAATTTTCCGCTCTCAGAATACACAGATCAGAGCTGCAGCTGTTAATCGAGCAGCTTTTATCCAACAGTGTGGTTGAATGTACAGTTGTGCTCATAAGTTTACATACCCTGGCAGAATTTATGATTTCCTGGCCATTTTCCAGAGAATATGAATGATAACACACAAACTTTTCTTTCACTCGTGGTTAGTGTTTGGCTGAAGCCATTTATTATCAATCAACTGTGTTTACTCTTTTTTAATCATAATGGCAACAGAAACTACCCAAATGACCCTGATCAAAAGTTTACATACCCGGGTGATTTTTGCCTGATAACATGCACTCAAGTTGACGCAAAGGGGTTTGAGTGGCTATTAAAGGTAACCATCCTCACCTATGATCTGTTTGCTTGTAATTGGTGTGTGTATATAAGGTCAATGAGTTTCTGGACTCCTGACAGACCCTTGCATCATTCAGCCAGTGCTGCACTGACGTTTCTGGATTCTGAGTCATGGGGAAAGCAAACGAATTGTCAAAGGATCTGCGGGAAAAGGTAGTTGAACTGTATAAAACGGGAAAGGGATATAAAAAGATATCCAAGGAATGGAGAATGCTAGTCAGCAGGGTTCAACCTCTAATCAAGAAGTGGAAAATGAGGGGTTCTGTTGAAACCAAACCACGTTCAGGTAGATCAACTAAAATTTCAGCCACGACTGCCAGGAACATTGTTCGGAATGCAAAGAAAAACCCACAGATAACTTCAGGTGAAATACAGGACTCTGAAAACATGTGGTGTGGCTTTTTCAAGATGCACAATAAGGAGGCACATGAAGAAAGATGGGCTGCATGGTCGAGTCACCAGAAGAAAGCCATTACTACGCAAATGCCACAAAGTATCTTGCTTACAATACGCCAGTGATGAGACCAAACATGAGCTTTCTGGCCACAACCATAAATGCTACATTTGGAGAGGAGTGAACAAGGCCTATGATGAAAGGTACACCATTCCTACTGTGAAACACGTAGGTGGATCGCTGATGTTTTGGGGACGTGTGAGCTACAAAAGCCACAGGAAATTTGGTCAAAATCGATGGCAAGATGAATGCAGTATGTTATCAAAAAGCACCGGAGGAACATTTGCATTCATCAGCCAGGAAGCTGCGCATGAAACCTACTTGGACATTCCAACATGACAATGATCCAAAACACAAGGCAAAGTCAACCTGTCATTGGCTACAGCAGAATAAAATGAAGGTTCTGGAGTGGCCATCTCAGTCTCCTGACCTCAATATCATTGAGCCACTGTGGGGAGATCGCAAATGTGCAGTTCATGTAAGACAGCCCAAGAATTTTCTAGGAACTGGAGGCTTTTTGCCAAGAGGAATGGGTAGCTTTACCATCTGGAAAGATAAAGAGCCTCATCCACAAAAGACTTCAAGCTTTCATTGATGTTAAAGGGAGCATTACACGGTATTAAGAACTGGGGTATGTGAACTTTTGATCAGGGTCATTTGGGTAGTTTCTGTTGTCATTATGAGTTAAAAAGAGTAAACACAGTTGATAACAAATTGGGCCCCTCCAGAGTAATGTCATAATGGGCTAATATGCACTGTAACCTAGGGCTGGGGAAAAAAAATCGATTTTAATCCTGAATCGAGTTGTGAGCTCAAATCGATTCAGATTTAAAGAAAATCGATTTTTTTTTTTCCCTTCAGAGTTTCGGATTTGCAGAGCGCACAGAGGACACGGGAGGCTGTATTCCCGATATAGCCAGCAGTGAGGGGGCGGGGGCCGGGAGCTCCACTGAAGTGCTGACTCCGCCCCCTGTAGCCTGTATGCTCAGAAAAGAATGGCTGTAGTTAGAGCAGTGATCGGAGTGGGTGCGTCAGTGGAGTTCCCGGCCCCGCCCCCTCTATACTGGTTGGGGAATACAGAGGTCCGGGGGCAGGGCCAGAAGCTCCACTGACGCGCCCACTCTGATTACTGCTTACTACAGTACAGCCGCTCTGTTCCGAGTGGAGCTCCCGGCCCCGCCCCCTCTGCTAGCTAGCGCGCGAATACGTCCTCATGTGTCCTCTGTGCAGTGCACTCTGCAAAGCTGTCATCGGGGCCCCAATTCACAGGTAATCTCATGCAGTATATCCACAGTCTCTGATAACCGTCATGCAGTATATCTGCAGTCTCTGATAACCGTCATGCAGTATATCCGCAGTCTCTGATAACCGTCATGCAGTATATCCGCAGTCCCTGATAACCGTCATGCAGTATATCCGCAGTCCCTGATAACCGTCATGCAGTATATCCGCAGTCTCTGATAACCGTCATGCAGTATATCCGCAGTCTCTGATAACCGTCATGCAGTATATCCGCAGTTTCTGATAGCCGTCATGCAGTATATCTGCAGTCTCTGATAGCCGTCATGCAGTATATCTGCAGTCTCTGATAGCCGTCATGCAGTATATCTGCAGTCTCTGATAGCCGTCATGCAGTATATCTGCAGTCTCCTGATAACCGTCATGCAGTATATCTGCAGTCTCTGATAGCCGTCATGCAGTATATCTGCAGTCTCTGATAACCGTCTTGCAGTATATCTGCAGTCTCTGATAACCGTCTTGCAGTATATCCGCAGTCTCTGATAACCGTCTTGCAGTATATCCGCAGTCTCTGATAACCGTCATGCAGTATATCCGCAGTCTCTGATAACCGTCATGCAGTATATCCGCAGTTTCTGATAGCCGTCATGCAGTATATCTGCAGTCTCTGATAGCCGTCATGCAGTATATCTGCAGTCTCTGATAGCCGTCATGCAGTATATCTGCAGTCTCTGATAGCCGTCATGCAGTATATCTGCAGTCTCTGATAACGGTCATGCAGTATATCCGCAGTCTCTGATAACGGTCATGCAGTATATCCGCAGTCTCTGATAACGGTCATGCAGTATATCCGCAGTCTCTGATAACGGTCATGCAGTATATCCGCAGTCTCTGATAACGGTCATGCAGTATATCCGCAGTCTCTGATAACGGTCATGCAGTATATCCGCAGTCTCTGATAACGGTCATGCAGTATATCCGCAGTCTCTGATAACGGTCATGCAGTATATCCGCAGTCTCTGATGGCCGTCATGCAGTATATCCGCAGTCTCTGATGGCCGTCATGCAGTATATCCGCAGTCTCTGATGGCCGTCATGCAGTATATCCGCAGTCTCTGATGGCCGTCATGCAGTATATCCGCAGTCTCTGATGGCCGTCATGCAGTATATCTGCAGTCTCTGATAGCCGTCATGCAGTATATCTGCAGTCTCTGATAGCCGTCATGCAGTATATCTGCAGTCTCTGATAACCGTCATGCAGTATATCTGCAGTCTCTGATAGCCGTCATGCAGTATATCTGCAGTCTCTGATAACCGTCTTGCAGTATATCCGCAGTCTCTGATAACCGTCTTGCAGTATATCCGCAGTCTCTGATAGCCGTCATGCAGTATATCTGCAGTCTCTGATAACCGTCATGCAGTATATCTGCAGTCTCTGATAACCGTCTTGCAGTATATCCGCAGTCTCTGATAGCCGTCATGCAGTATATCTGCAGTTTCTGATAGCCGTCATGCAGTATATCTGCAGTCTCTGATAGCCGTCATGTAGTATATCTGCAGTCTCTGATAGCCGTCATGCAGTATATCTGCAGTCCCTGATAACGGTTATGCAGTATATCCGCAGTCTCTGATAACTGTCATGCAGTATATCCGCAGTCTCTGATAACTGTCATGCAGTATATCCGCAGTCCCTGATAACGGTCATGCAGTATATCCGGCATCTGCAGTCTCTGATAACCTCACACTGACTTTTCGGTTAGAGAAAGGGTTTGCCTTTGCAATTTTGTTGTATGCACTTTTTAATTTAATATAATAAAAAAAATCGGATTGAAATCGTGAATCGAGTTCTTTTTTTTTTTTTTTTGAATAAAAGAAATCACAGATTTTTTTTTTGGGGGGGGGGGGGGAGAATCTCCCAGCCCTACTGTAACCTAGCACATTATGACAGACCTAAAAAAAAAAAAAGAGCAGCCCTCCAGCGGCGTGCTGTCAACACCATCAGGGCTTCCATCTTCACCTGGTTTTCCTTCTAGGTTTGCAAGCTCCGGCCATTTAAATGGCCGAGCTCTGACGGCATCACTCCCATGCATGCGCGTGGGAGTCGCTGCCATGGCAAAGCTCTCCAGTGATGTCACCAGCTGCTACACATGTAAATATCTCCTGTACGGTGCACGTTTAGGAATATTTAATGTACCTACAGGTAAACCTTGTTATAACCTTGCCTATAGGTACAAATAAAAAAGCCAACTTTACTACCGCTTTAACTGCAAGGACTGCTAGAACAAGTAGGTGAGGAAATCCAGTGCCTTCTTGTAATAAACCCAGACCATGTACAAGTTTCTGTCCTTCCCTTTATTTTTTATGCTTATTGTATTGTGCTTTGTTCATTTATGAATACATAATGATAATGAATATATTTTTTCTTTCATAGGAAATCAAGTCTCAGGGTCATTATAATCATGCATATAGCAGTGAATCCATGGGTCGGAAAAGTCACATAGATGACTACAGTACGTGGGATATTGTTAAAGCCACACAGTAAGTCTTTAGTGGATAATATATTGTGCCTGTTTTTCTTTATGTTCAAGTCAAGCAGGGGGTGCTTGACTATTTTCTAGTTTTTCACCAAGAAAAGGTACTGGTATGCTCTGGTATATTACCATCTCCTTGTCTGCTAAAACATATGGACACCTATGGGATTACAATTAAAAATAAGCTGTCAACAAGTGAGCAGGTAGTGCTGGGATATCTCAATAGAAAGTCTAGCATGCTCTGAAAACATAGAAAAAGCCTATAATAAAGGTTTATTTGTAGATTCTATATTACTGGTGCTGTGCAACCAACTATTCCATACAGCCATGGTATATACCAAATAAAACCGATACGAAAAAATAAAGATACAAAAGTGTTTGCAAAAATTGATAAAAAAACATTTGCAATTGTTTAAAAACACTTTTTTTTTTTTTTTTTTTTTTTGTTTTACACTTTTTTTTTTTTTTTTTTAGGCTTGTGTAGAGGGGTTGGACCGCTTGTCCGTTTTTATTGCTGTCTGCGCCCTTGTTAAGGAGATCCATGCTCTAAATTTTTCCTGTTTACCATTATCATTGAAAGAGAAAGTATGAATTTTGGATTGTCCCCAGAAAAGTAATAGAGGGGAAATCTTTCAATTTTCCCCTAATTTACAGGGATTTCTTCTCACAGATATCAAGAAGAAATCTGACAGGGGTTATAATCCTCCCTTGCTCTATCCAAAATGAAAAAAAAGTTTTGCCTATAGTTCTACTTTAAGAGTGTAATCAGAAAAGATGAAAGGGAAGTAGCAAATTGCTCATCATGATCCATGATGGCATCTTGGGTAATTTTCTAAAATATGTATTGACTTGTTTTGTTTTACCATGGAATTTTTAAAACCTGTAGTTCTTTAGATTAAATAATTTCACATGGTAAACATATTTTCATGGAGGATTCGTAGGTGGTATATTACTAGCAAATTAAACAAATCATATTTAGTTGCTTGTGATTACTAAAGCACGATGAAGTCACTCCAAATGTCTCCCTTCCTGCCCAGGCCATTTTCCAGCTTTCAGCACTGTCACAGTTTTAACAAAAATTGCACGGTCAGGCAACACTGTACCCAAATGAAATGTCATATCATTTTCTTTCCACAAATAGCGCTTGAATAAATTGAAAGATTTGAGATTCTCCTAAATGCTCTCTTGAAATTGCAGCCAAAGCTAGTTGCATGGCCAGGCCTGCAAGATTAAATATGTCAAACTGCAGCTAACTGGATTAGGACAATGGTCAAGCATCATGGCCCTGTATTTCATGATCTTGCTGTTATAGATAAATTACAACAAATGCCTTCTGTTCTACTTTTTTGTGTAGATGACCTAGATTAGCACATGTGATGAGCCAAATTTCTAGAAGGTCTTTATTCTCCATTTTATATGCGCAGAATCTTTTGGTTAAAAACTTGGATGGCAGAAATTACTCGTAAAAGGCACCTCAAACATATGCCTTTCCAAAGAAGGCATTTGTTCAGTGAGGTACTTCATTTATCAGGTCACAAGTGGGGAGGTTTTACTTCCACAGCGATTAGTCCCAAAAAAACCTTCTTCAGGAGCCCTTAGCTCTCCAAAACACAGAGGACCTCTCTAATATAAGCAAGCTTCAGCTTAAAAACATATTCTTGAAGGGTAGCGATCGAGCTGGACTGACTTGGTTGGTCACTGGTTGTAGATAGGAGGTCCAAAAGGCAAGGTAAGAAAGGTTTCTTTCCAGAGATTGATGCCCGACTGTTTTGTGAAGATTGTAAACCCTGTTATGGGCTGCTACCTCAGGGTGATACCGGGTGGTCGCCCCCATAGTGATCAAAGGAGGTGAATGTAAAGGAGCACCCGAAATGCAGTAGTTGTGAAATAAACCGCTTTATTTGGAGTATAGATGGTAGAATACAGCCAATGCGTTTAGGGGGACAAAGCACTCCCCCTTCCTCAGGGCAGGACTGGGAATGTCCGACTGTAAGCTGAGGCTTGAGAGGCAGCATTGAATATCCTCTGCATCCAGAGTGTTCACAAAGGCTTTAGTGCCTCTGTTGTCCTGCTCAGAACTCGGGACATAGACTTCACAGGTTACCTGGATGACCTTCATCTGAAGGTCTCATCTCTCTTCAGGTCTCATCTCTCTCTCTCTCTCTCAGCTAAGCTATCAGAAAATGTTCAAGACAATTCAGTTGCTCCAGACCTTCAAGTGGGTTATCGGTTTTAACAAATCTGCTCTCTAGCCTTTCCTTCTCCTGGAATACTTAGGTTTGGTCCTTGACAGATCCCAAGCAAATGTTTTCCTCCCAGAAAAATGCTCAGCTCTTGAGATTCACGAAATTTCCCACTTGGGATTCTCCATGAGAGTTCTGGGCCTAATAGAAGTGTCCTTCAAAGCAGTATGATTCGCCCAGTTCTATTCAGAAATCTCTAACAAAATATCTTGTTGGTCTGCAACAAACAGGCTTCTTCTATTTGCCAATGCTTCTGTCAGGCCAAGCAAGGAACTCCCTAACAGTGGGGAAGTCCTTTATTTCCTATCACTGGGAAGTGATCACAACAGACACAAGTCTGACAGACTGGCGAGGAGTGTTCAAATCCCTAACATTCCAAGGAACATTGTTTCTGAGAGAAGCCAACATTCCCATCAACATCTTGGAGCTCTGAGCAGTCAGTTTGGCCCTGCAACGCTAGACCTCCCTTCTGAAGGGGCACCCAATTAGGGTGCAGTCAGAAAATGCCACAATGGTTGCTGATATCAGCTATCAAGGGGACCCCAGGAGTCTGGTTGCCTTGAGGGAAGTGAACCAGTTCATCTCTTGGACATAAACTCACTGCAAGCCACATTTCAGGAGTGGAGAACTGGAGAGTGGATTATCTCGGCCGCTATTGCCTGGATCAAGGGGAATGGGCCCTTCATCAAATTTCTTCAATCTGATATGCCAAAAATGGGGGTTTCCAGATGTGGAAATAGTCTCCATAGTCAAAAACAAATTGACTCCATTTGTTTTCAGAATCGGGACATTTAGCCTCAATTGCATTAATAATCCCCTGGTCTCCGTTCAGTTTAATTTACACCTTCCCTCTAGTGCAAATCGTGCCTTGTCTGCTCAGGAAAATAAAGCAAGAGAGGTAGAGGTTGATTCTAATTACACCAAACTAGCCCAGAAGAACCTGTACACAGACATACTCAGACTGCAGACAACCCCTGGCCTCTTCCAACGGACCAGGTCTGCTATCTCAAGGCCCTCTACTTCATCCTGCTTCTGAGTTTCTAGCTTTAACTGCATGGCTGTTGAAACCCAGGTGTTCAAGGAGAGAGGGGTCTCTGAGTCTGTGATTCCTACCTTGTTAAAAATAAGAAAAGTCACTTCCAGGGAATTTTATCATACCTGGAAATCGGTGTTAATTTCGTGAACGAAAATATTTTCGGCACTATCACATCTGTCATATGGGTTTCTGAGCTGGCAGCTCTCCTTTTTAAAGAGCTTTTCCTTATTCTTTTCAATGGCAAGGTTGTCTTGTTCCCAAGGCCATCCTTTCCTCCGAATGTGGTCTCTGCATTCCACCACAATGAGGACATTGTCCTTCCATCCTTTATGCCATGCTCCCAAGCATTCTATGGAAATCTCTTCACATTTCCTGGACGTAGAGCCATTAAAATATACCTCAACGCTACTGCTCCAATCAGACAAACAAATTCCTTCTTTGTTCTGCACTCTAGACCTCGCAGAGGACACCCTGCTTCAGAGTTTACCATTTACGATGAGTACAAAATCTGATTACAAGAGCTTCTACGTGCCCATTTCACCATATCAGTGTGTGTTTTCTGAGCATTTCAGCACCAAACCAAGGTGGCCCAATTGTATAAGGCAGCCACATGGTCTTCTGTTTATACTTTTTTTTCAAAGTTTTACCAAGTGGATGTCCAATCATCTGCTGATGCAGCTTTTGACTGCGAGGTTCTCACAGCTGCTCTCTGAGATTAGTTCTTTTGACCCTTGTTGGGCCTGTTGGCACAGTTCTTTTTCCCTTTTTGCGCACCCTTTATATTCCTTGCTTGAGGATGTCCCATGGTGCTTGTGTCAAAGTGATTGTAAAGTCTCAGTACCTAAAAAGCAAAATGAATCACTAATCCAACGCTTGTGGAAAATAAATTGGCATAGATAAAAACATGTAAGCAACTGCTATAATATACAAAGTAATATCACATATGCCTAAAACAATAACACACAAATGTAATCCATGAAGCAAAAGCAGCGCTCATTCGGTGTATTGCACACCTCGGTTCCAAACAGTTCAATGCGATTGCACCCTGTGACAGGTGAGTCCATATAAAACTTTCTCCTCTGAGTGTTTCTTTGGGGATTATTTGGGTGTATATAAAAGCAAACCTTCACCACACCTTGTGATACCGCTCCCCTCAGAATTTGCACTCGTCAGATATGTAATGTAAATGTGACTTTTGGTCATATCTTAAACGTCATGTCACTTGAGATCAAGATCTTCCACCTGTTTAATTATCTCATAACAACGGGAAACAGACCTCATAGTGTGATCCTGTTGAGGCTTTTTTCCCATTAGAACTCTCTTCTTTTTTTTTTTTTTTTTTTTTACGTTGCACTTAGAAATAAAATGATTAAAAACCAGTATTTGATTATATAAAAGATGCTCGCAGTACGATCTCTCGCCGATCCTTGGAAATCCTATCAGCTGTGATTCCTGGGTACAGTTTGTAGCTGCTGGCAGTGTTGCAAGCCATGTGGTCATGTACGTTCTCTGCTGAAAACTGGTTACAGGAGTGCAAAGCGTATTGCACTCCTATGATCCATAGGAGAAGTACAGCCAAATGAGCTTTTGCTGTACTTCTCCTTTTAGATCCCTTTCACACTGAGGGCATTTTTGCAGGTGCTATAGCATTAAAAATAGCGCCTGCAATCCGCCCTCAAACAGCTGCTCCATTGTCTCCAGTGTGAAAGGCCGAGGCCTTTCACACTGGAGCGGTGCGCTGGCAGGACGTCAGGAAAAGTCCTGCCAGCAGCTTCTTTGGAGCGGTGAAGGAGCAGTGTGTTTACTGCTCCTCCACTGCTGCTCCCCATTGAAATCAATGGGGCAGCGCATCAATACCGCTGACAAAACGCCGCTATTGCGGGCAGTTTTGACCCTTTCTCGGCCGCTAGCGGGGGGTAAAAGTGCCCCGCTAGCGGCCGAAATGCGCCGCAAATTCGACGGTAAAACGCAGCTAAAAATAGCGGAGTTTTACCACCGACGCTATGGGCGGCTCGATGTGAAAGTGGTCTTAAGGTAAGAGAAATTTTTGACTTGCCAGTAATTTTCACATCTTGGAATAAAAGACACAGCCCACCCACCGTTCCACTCCTTAGTTTACTCCCTATTGCATGCTACTAACCTGAGGCCTTACAGAGTGGGAGTAGTGTTATAGGGGAGGGCTCCGGAGAAGGGGGGGGGGGGGGTTGGTACACACCTATAACCCATGGTCTATGAATATTCTGCCTGTGTGCTTTACTGTACTCCAAGTGTCACTTTAAACTATGTCCAGTCACTGCATGTTTGTTTTGTTGGAGTTCCACGTTAAACTGAACTGTAAGCATTTACATTGGGAAAGCTTGAAAAAAATTATGTAGTTTTTGGAGTGCATGCTTAGCTGGGCTTAATTGTGGGTTTTGCATAAAGCACTGTTGATTTTAGAGCAACAACTAATACTTGTGAGCTCAAGTACTCATCGTGTTGAAAAGTCCTGTGAGCAGTGGTCCCCTTTTATGCATTGTAAAGGCATGATCCCTTTACCCCATCTATGCTGCATCCAACTTCCAACGATTTATGAAGGATAGTCCTGATGATGATTTGAAGTGAAGCACAGGCACTTGTCTTTCTTGGGGACAGATCTGTCTTTTTATTTATTTTTTAGTGTAATTTTTGCACAGTAGACATAAAATGTATGCAGTAGTTGAGTGCCTTTTTTGTTGTCTTGTTCTTCATTTTTTTTTTTTGTTTTTTCTTTTAAGGTATGGAATCTATGAGCGCTGTAGAGAGCTAGTGGAAGCAGGCTATGATGTGCGACAGCCTGACAAAGAGAATGTTACCCTGCTTCACTGGGCTGCCATCAATAATAGGATAGATCTGGTGAAGTAAGTATCACATCATGAAAATGGCATCCTTGCTACTATCTCACAGCTAGGAAAGTGCCCAAGTCATGTCCACACTGAACATGGACTGTCTGCAGACTGTATGGCGACAGCTATGTAGACATCTGACGTCTCTGTAGAATCTGCGATAAGCTATTTACAAGCAGCTAAGCTTGGAACCTGATTCACTGTAACGGGCAGTTTTGTAAAATTATTAATATCTAGGAATTGAATGCATTCAATCTGAGATTAATTGTATGCTCATGGTTATGTCATTAAAAGTGATTAGTGGCATAAACAGAGGAGAACAGCTGCAGCAACCATATTATATTAATGAAATGAAGCAGCCTGGTTGTAGCAAATCCACTCAAGTCAAATATTTTTATATTGCATTGTCTTTTAAAAACTGTATATGTTTTCATTCATTTAACTAGATTTATGCTGTACTTTGGTTGGCTGGATCCTAATGCATCCTTCAGACGTGGCAGTGTTAAAGCGGAGCTCTGGGCTCCTTCAGAAAAAAATAAGTCAACAGCTACAAATACTGTAGCAGTGTAGCTGCTGACTTTTAATATTGGGACACTTACCTGTCCAGGAATCCAGCGGTGTCTTCAACCAAACCGATTTATCGGCTCTGGTGCTGTTGCTGCCATCTCGGCTAAGGGAAACTGGCAGTGAAGCCTTACTGCTTCACAGCCGGATCCCTACTGCGCTTTGTGAATGGCCCGGTGGCAAGGGACGGAGGAGTGGGAACAGATACCTGTCAAATGCCAAATGTGGCAGCGGAGGGGGGAGGAGGCAGACAAGCGGAACTTCCCCTTTCGGGTGGAGCTCTGCTTTAAGGTGACCATACACTATGCAGTCTAATTGTACAATCTACCTACAACTATGTAGTACAAGTGCCTGCTTGATTTGAAATAAATTGAATTGATTGGTTAAGCATGAACTTGGTAAATATAAAGAAATTGTACAGATTCTATAGTGCAAGACCAGCTTAAAAGAGAAGTAATATGTATATATTTTTTGAGATTCATACTTACCTCGGTGGATGGAGCATCAGACCGATACTGCAGCTGTCCCCCACTGTCTCTGCACTGAGAACCGAGCCACCGAACACCGCCGATGGCTCGGTTCACAATCTTCCCCAAGCATAGCGATGCTGACTTTCAGTCAGCATCGCTCCTGCTTTCCTCCTTCATGCTTATTGGAGCGCTGAGCTGTGGAGGGGCGGGGAGCGGCCGTCTCAGCGGCTCACTGAGACTGCCATCAATCAAGGCAGCTGGCGGATCCAGACTTCGGAAGCCAGGATGACGCACTGCCTTGACTTATGGCAGTGACGTCAGCGGAGACCGGACTTCAGACCACTCTGCGCTGGAAACGGATCACAGGAGAGCAAAACTAATTGCACTCCTGTGACCCAGAGGAGAAGCCCAGCCTAAAAAGCTCAGGCTGGACTCCTTTTTTAAGGGGAATTTTTCTACATAAAACACACATACAGGGTTGTATATAGGTTTTGAGTGCAGTGCTTGTCATACATTTTTTTTGTTTTTGTGGTGGAACTGCATTTGTTCATTTAAAATTCTAAAAAGTAAAGTACGTTTTTAAATCTATGATTTCATGAACAAAAAAAAAATGCCAGGTGATTTTTCTGTGAAACCACTTTTCTTATGGGATGATCATTTTTTGTCCCTATCTGCCAGTTGTGCTGTCACACTGTTACTTGCGTTTCCAGTGGAGATTATAAGTGGCTATCCTGACATTCGTTGAACAGGTGTGGTCGACCCTTGTCTCAATCAGAAAGCCCACACTGTCATGACATATTCAGCCCCTTTAATAAAGTAACTTGTACTTTCTAGCCCCTGCTGTAGGTGACCTTATATAATGTACTTGTTGTCTTGTATGCATTTATTACTATACCCATCAGTTGCGTATAAATGTTTTCCCTTTTTTGTATTCCATTTATTATTAGCAAATGTTTAAAAAGTTTTCCCATGCAGTGGGGCTGTGCCCGTACTGCACGGGTCAACCACTCATTTTGTCCTGGGGAGAGGATAATGTCACATTCTCGACTGATCCTCCGCTGTACTGGCAAACAGTGCTCCCCACGATCCAGCAGTGGACTGTTCCTGGTGTCCAAAACCCAAGCACGTCTATGGACTTGATGATATCGGGATCACTAGAGTTTGGGGGTGCAGGTCTTGTGCATGAATGATCAGGTAAGTATATCTTCCTTCATCTTTCGCCTAGACAGAAACTCACAATTGACCTTTTGCAGTGTGGACACAGCCCCACTGCAAGGGACTTTTTTCTTTCTCGAACATCACGGGACACAGAGCCACAGTAATTACTGATGGGTTATATAGGTATCACTGGTGCTTGGACACTGGCACACCCTATCAGGAAGTTCAACCCCCTATATAATCCCTCCCCCTTGCAGGGATACCTCAGTTTTTACGCCAGTGTCTTAGGTGATGGACGTGTAAAGATGTCCTGTGCTGAGCTCCAAAGGGAATATGCTAAGATCCTATACTGGGGCAAGCCAGGCGAACCGGATCCATTCAAAGTGTCTTTTCATGGCCGAATTGAATGGTACCCGGGCCTCGTGTCCGAAGAAACGAGGTTTTACCCGTAATGCTTCTCTTTTTAGAGAGCTGGACCCCGCAGATCAGAAAATGGCTTTAAACTTCCTAATTTCTGGCGAGGTGCTTTACGGTCCCAGAACTGTTGGATCCCCCTACTGATGGGGGCCCCAGTCTCTGACGGTTTTTTCAAACGGAGCCCACCGTGAGAGGTGAAGATTGGGTCTGTGTAAACAGCACCCTGCGGCTGGATAAGGTAAGAGGAGATTCCACAGAATTTTTGAGTTCTAGTGGTTTTTCTCCTTTAAGGTAAATGCATGCTATGCCTATTGTGACCACCGGGGGGCTGCCAAGAGCACAAACCTACACATGCTGAATGTCTGTCTCAGGTGTTCATTGCTGATTATGTCCCAGCATCTCAAGCAGGCTGCAAAAAGGTAAGGTGGAAAGGGGGATTTCTCATGTTTGAATGTTCCCCCCCAGGCTAGAGAGGGGCCACAGGGGTCTAGAAAGTGGTTATACCACCCGGGCTCTGCGGCCTAATGGCCACCATCTCTGAAGATAGCCGTTCAGGCAGATCTTGTTACCAGCCTTCCTCCCTCCCCTCCCCCCATCCCCAGCCTTTCTCCAGAAGCATGACAGGAGAGTCGGCAGCACGGGAAGCGCTCATTTTTTTTCAAAACTCGAGGGGGGGGGCGGTAGAGGGGGGGCGGGACGTCAGCACAGGTGCTTAGACTCCTACTCAGGCCAGCTGCAGGCTATTAGAGGCACTCTGTACAGGTGCACTCAGCCTTCTGAGAGAGACAGAGCTGACGGTCGCATGTAAGGTGGGACACAGGCATTCTCCTAGGCAGCATTTACTGAAGTAACACCGGACTGAGCATTGGGTAGCAAGGCTTTTAGCCAGACTACATCGCTCAGCAGGCAGTGTTCATTTGTATACCTCACACCTTGTTGCTTTGCACTATGGGTAGAAGAGGTTCAAGCACCCCAGGAACCAGAGACACTAGGGGATCTCGTTCAGGTTCTGAGGGCCCCCTGTCGGCAGCATCCTCCCCCCCTAAAGATGGGCCAGGGACGGCTAGCCAGGGAGAGCCATCGGGGTCAGGGGCTACACCTGCTTCTGGCACTTCAGCCCCTGTATATATTACACAAGAGGTTTTTTCCTCAACCATTAATGGTCTAGAGGAAAGATTAATGGCCGTGATTACGTCTTCACTCAGTGGAAGAAAACGCACTAGGCTTTCCTCTGTTCTCCAAGACCCTCAGACAGAGGAGCTCTGGGATAAAGGAGATGAATCCCTTTCAGAGGATCGGGATGGGACGGATGATTCCTCTTCGGAGGAATCAGGTGGAGAGGGACCCTCTGCGACTTCCCAAGAGGAGAAAGTCTTAGTGCAGATCCTTACTGGATTGGTCCGCTCCACATTTAAGTTGCCCATACCTGAAACTGCTAAAGAATCCTCTTCTGCTTTGGGTCACTGAAACCTTTCCAAGCAGCACATGCTTTTCCTGTTCATATTTTACTTGAAAAGCTTATTTATTCTGAGTGGGATCACCCAGACAAACGTTTTTCTCCGCCGAGAAAGTTTTCAACACTTTATCCGATGGAAGAAAAGTTTATTAAAATGTGGGGAATACCGGCTATTGATGCTGCCATTTTCTCCGTAAATAATAGCCTGACTTGTCCTGTAGACAATGCTCAGGGATCCTGTAGCTAAAAGGATGGAATCCCTATTGAAGGATGTTTTCTCCTTAGCAGGATCAGTGGCCCAACCTGCAGTAGCAGCGATTGGAGTCTGTCAATACTTAAGAGACCATGTTAAGCAGGTCATCAAAGTATTACCTGAACAGCAGGCCCAGGGGTTTGCTAACCTTCCAGCGGCCTTATGCTTTGTGGTTGACGCCATTAGAGATTCTATCGTGCAAACCTCCCGTCTTTCACTGGGGTTGGTGTATATACGTAGAATCCTATGGTTGAAAAATTGGTCAGCCGAAGCACCATGTAAGAAGCTACTGGCTGGGTTTCCATTTCGTGGTGCAAGGTTGTTTGGAGAAGACTTGGATAACTATATCAAGAGAATCTCTTGTGGGAAAAGCACTCTCTTACCTGTCAAGAAGAAGAGTAAGCGTCCCTCTTTCAAACGGACTCTTTCCCCAACGCCAGGGGCTTCAGCCTCCAGGCAGTCTCGACGGCCGCCTCCATCGGGGTCCAGAGACAAGAGTCCACCCCAGAGACAAAAGAAGTCCTGGGGAAAGAAGCCTACTAGGCAAAACACTAAGACCTCTGCATGAGGGGGCGCCCCCGCTCACTCGAGTGGGGGGAAGACTGCGACAGTTCTCAGAGCTCTGGCAGGAGGACTTCCAGGACAGATGGGTAATCTCCACGGTAACCTTAGGGTACAAGCTGGAGTTTCAGGAATTCCCTTCTCCTCGGTTCCTCAGATCAAGTTTTCCCAGAGACCCAGAGAAGAAGCAGTCGCTCCTTCTAGCGTTAGAGCGACTTTTGTCGCAGGAGGTCATTATGATAGTTCCCACAAAGGACCAGGGATTGGGCTTCTATCCCAACCTTTTTACGGTCCAAAAGCCAAATGGGGATGTCAGGCCCATTCTGGACTTAAGGGATCTGAACCGATTCCTAAGGATTCAATCCTTCCGCATGGAATCAATTTGAACAGTAGTTCCCACCCTGCAGGGAGGAGAATTTCTGGCATCAATAGACATCAGAGATGCATATCTGCATGTGCCCATTTTTCCTGCTCATCAGAAGTTTCTGTGCTTCGAGGTAGGAGGGCGCCATTTCCAGTTTGTGGCTCTGCCTTTCGGGATAGCCACTGCACCTCGAGTGTTCACAAAGATCTTGGCTCCTCCTCTGGCCAGATTAAGGGCTCAGGGTATAGCTGTCATAGCATACCTAGACGACCTGCTCTTGATAGACCGGTCGGTAGCCTCTTTGAATGGAAACTTGAGGACCACAGTCAGGTATCTAGAACACCTGGGTTGGATCCTCAACTTAGAAAAGTCTTTCCTAAAACCAGTAAGAAGACTGGAGTATTTAGGTCTGATTATAGATACAAGCCAGGAGAAAATATTTCTACCCCAGGCAAAAATCGCTGCTTTAAGAGAGCTGATTCTGGCAGTAAGGACCAAGAAGGGTCCCTCAGTCTGCCTTTGTATGAGGCTACTAGGGAAGATGGTGTCTTCATTCAAAGCAGTTCCCTATGCTCAGTTTCATTCAAGATTGCTGCAACACAGTATTCTGTCGACCTGGAACAAGAAAGTTCAGGCATTAGACTTTCCGATGCACCTGTCGCATGCGGTGCGTCAGAGCCTCAAATGGTGGCTCATACCTGAAAACCTGCAGAAGGGGAAATCCTTTCTACCAATTACCTGGACGGTGGTAACAACAGACGCCAGCCTGTCAGGTTGGGGAGCAGTTCTGGAACAGGCTGCGGTTCAAGGGGTATGGTCCAAAACAGAGAGGACCTTACCCATCAACATTCTGGAGATCCGGGCGATACATCTAGCTCTAAAAGCCTGGACTATCAGGCTACAGGGTTGTCCGGTCAGGATCCAGTCCGACAATGCCACAGCAGTGGCTTATGTCAATCATCAGGGAGGCACCCGGAGCCGAGCTGCTCAAAAGGAGGTGAACCAGATCTTAGTCTGGGCAGAGATGCATGTGCCATGCATATTAGCAGTTTTCATCCCGGGAATAGAGAATTGGCAGGCGGACTATCTAAGTCGCCAGCAGTTACTTCCAGGGGAATGGTCTCTGCATCCCGATGTCTTTTGGGCCATATGCCAAAGATGGGGGGTTCCAGATGTAGATCTCTTTGCATCCCGATTCAACAAAAAGATAGACAGATTTGTGGCAAGGACAAAAGATCCTCTTGCATGCGGGACGGATGCGTTGGTGATTCCGTGGCATCGGTTCTCACAGATTTACGCATTCCCGCCTATTCTGCTATTACCACGACTCCTTCGCAGGATCAGGCAGGAAAGGAAGTCGGTACTTCTGGTAGACCCCGCTTGGCCCAGAAGGACTTGGTATGCAGAAATAGTAAGGATGACGGTAGGTCCCCCGTGGACCCTACCAGTACGCCCAGACCTGTTATATCAAGGTCCAGTGTTCCATCCTGCCTTACAAACGCTAAATTTGACGGTTTGGTTATTGAGACCCACGTTCTGAAGAGTCGTGGGCTCTCAGGTCCTGTCATATCTACCTTGATTAATGCAAGGAAGCCAGCTTCCAGGATGATTTATCATAGAGTCTGGAAAGCTTATATAACCTGGTGTGAATCCAGAGGTTGGCATCCCAGGAAATATGTCATAGGTAGAATCCTTGACTTTCTACAATTAGGATTAGAGATGAAGCTGGCCTTGAGTACCATCAAGGGCCAGGTCTCTGCTTTATCAGTATTATTTCAGCGGCCACTTGCTTCGCATTCTTTGGTCCGAAATTTTATGCAGGGGGTGATGCGTCTTAATCCTCTGCCCCTAAACCCCTGGGACTTAAACTTGGTCCTGGCTGTGTTACAGAAACAGCCTTTTGAACCAATAAGTCAGATTCCTTTGGTCTTGTTGACAAGGAAGTTAATTTTTCTGGTGGCCATCTCTTCTGCTAGAAGAGTATCAGAATTAGCAGCTCTTTCCTGTAAGGAGCCTTATTTGATTATACACAGGGACAGAGTGGTACTACGCCCTCATCCTAGGTTTTTACCGAAGGTGGTTTCTGATTTTCATTTAAACCAAGACATTGTTCTACCTTCCTTTTTTCCAGATCCCTGTTCTCCGGAAGAGAGATCTCTACATTCGTTGGATGTAGTAAGAGCAGTTAAGGCCTATCTAGGGGCAACTACTCAGATCCGCAAGACGGATGTTTTGTTTGTGCTGCCAGAGGGTCCCAATAGAGGACAGGCAGCGTCAAAAGCTACCGTTTATAAATGGATTCGACAGTTGATCATTCAAGCTTACGGTTTGAAACAGAAGATTCCTCCGTTTCAGATCAAGGCACATTCCACAAGGGCTATTGGTGCTTCTTGGGCAGTGCATCACCGGGCCTCTATGGCTCAGATCTGCAAGGCCGCAACCTGGTCTTCAGTTCATACATTCACCAGATTCTATCGCCTTTGGGCGTAGTGTGCTGCAGGCAGCGGTACAGGGTCCTCAGGTCTGATTGCACCCTACTTGGTCGTGGTTCCCCCCCCTCAGGTAGCATTGCTCTGGGACATCCCATCAGTAATTACTATGGCTCTGTGTCCCGTGATGTTCGAGAAAGAAAATAGGATTTTTTAAAACAGCTTACCTGTAAAATCCTTTTCTTTCGAAGGACATCACGGGACACAGAGGTCCCGCCCCTCTTCTAATACACTATATTGCTCGGCTACAAAACTGAGGTATCTCTGAAAGGGGGAGGGATTATATAGGGGGTTGAACTTCCTGATAGGGTGTGCCAGTGTCCAATCACCAGTGATACCTATATAACCCATCAGTAATTACTGTGGCTCTGTGTCCCGTGATGTCCTTCGAAAGAAAAGGATTTTACAGGTAAGCTGTTTTAAAAATTCCTATTTTTTCTTTCTTTTTTTTTTTTTTGCTCAGAGTTTAACATAACTAAAGGCAAAGCTTTCTGTGTCGCCATTGACAAAATTCAGCCTCTCCATTTACCCTGGTGACTGTTATCCCTGACAGGGAAAGAAAAGCCATAAATTTAAATGAGAAGTACAAGGGCAGCCATTGCTGAACTACTTCTGAAGATTCTAGAAAAACACGTTTAAAAGATGCTGGGATTTTAGCGCTTATTCCTTTGGTACAAACACAATGAAAACCTCAAATTAGCTCACTGGCTCAGGTGAGGCTGCTCTCAGACACCGGCCTTCCTCAATGGATACCTGGAAGTAACTCAGAATTGAAACCTGCAATTGGGTGCCAAACCACAAAGTGAGAGTCCAAAGTGCCTGTTCATTGTTCGTAATTACTACTTACTTTTGAATTGTTAGAATTCCAAACCAAAAGGAGGATTTGCACCAGATCAAATATACAGTAGTAGCAATTCGTTTATAATTTCTTTTGAGCCACTGAAGTACTTATCCTTATCTCCCAAGCACTGATGAAGGGGTTTTGTTGTCACCAAAACATTGATGTTTATTTGACAGTGTTTTGAACAGCTAAAGACCCCTTGAGCTCTTTGACATTGTGGTTTAGTGCCCGTTTTTTATGTCTATACTTTAAGCTACAGTAATGTGTAGAAGTTTTAGTCATGTGTTTAGAAATGCTGTGAAGGTAAGAATTCTTTCAAAAATATATATTTTAATTGGTTATTTTTACAAAATTCAAAGTGAGTAAACAGAAGAAAAATCTAAATCAAATAAATATTTGGCGTGACTACAATTTGGCTTCAAACCAACATCAATTCTTAAAGAGGAAGTAAACCATGATGGGTTTTACTTCCTTTTTAGTTCCCTGCAAAGTAAAAGCATAATGTACTAGTATGCATTGCATACTAGCACATTATGTGCCACTTGCCCGTCATGTCCCTGCTGGAGGCCGCATCCATCTTCGCCCCTCTTCCTTCCAGGGACGTGCACTCCGGCTCTGTGACTGGCCGGATTTGCGTGATGTCGCTCCCGCGCATGCACGCAGGAACTGCCAGTTACAGCACTCCTTAGTAAAGAAATGGCCCGGAGGGCCGTAGATGCAGTGGTCGGCCAATGAAACTTAATGCAGCAGATGAAAGACACATCATGCTTACTTCCCTTTTGACATTGGAAGATGTCCAGCAGTGCCATCAGCACAGAGCTGGCGGAAACCAGTGGGACCCATGTACAGCCATCTACTGTCTGGGGTCTGACCACAAGTGGTCCTCATGTATGAATTGCAGCCAAAAAAGCCATGCCTCTGACGTGGAAACAGGGCTAAGCAATTAAACTATGTACAAAAACATAGGAACTGGGGAGCACAAAAAATGGCAGCAGGAGCTCTGAATTGATGAGTCAACATTTGAAATATTTTGGCTGTAGAAGGAAGTTGTCTACAGGCAACAGTGAAGTGTGGTGTAGGTTCCTTGCAAGTTTGAGGTTGCATTTCTGAAAATTAATTTGGAGCTTTGGTAAGGATCAATGGTGTCCTCAATGCTGAGAAATACAGATACTTACTTACCGAAATGCCATACCATCAGGGAGGTGTGTGATTGGCCCCAAATGTATTATGCAGCAGGACAATGACCCCAAACGTACAGCCAGTGTCATAAAGAACTATCGTTAACATTAAGAACAACAAGGAGTCCTGGTGGTGGTTTTGGCCCCCACAGAGCCCTGATCTCAACATCCAATCTGTCTGGGATTGCATGAGGAGACAGAAAGATTTGAGGCAGCCTACAGCCACAGAAGATCTGTGCTTACTTCTACAAGATATTTGGAACAAAGGGTGGTCACACCAAATACACCAAATATTGATTTGGATTTCTCTTCTGTTCATTTACTATGCATTTATTTTGTTAATGGATTAAAATAAACTGTCAACACTTCTATTTCTGAAACCATTCTTAATTTACAGTATTTTTATTCACACCTGCCTAAACTTTTGCACAGTACTGTACCTCCTGAATATATCAGTTACCTGGCTGTTTTTGACATACTAACTTCGGTTCTTGATGACTACTATTGGATTTATGCCTATGTTTTTTTTTTTTTTTTTTTACTACCCGATGTGTTTTTCCTTTTGAAAACAATCTTTATTAACCTATGTTGGAATGCATAATTTATTGTATGTCAAAGCATGGGTGGTAATGCCTTTCCACTGATTTCAATGGATTTTTTTTTTTTTAAGTCCTTTAATAAGTCCTTCAAAATTTATGCCTGGCTCCTTGTATTAGTCCAGCCAAGTGCATATAATAAATGTTTCTTGTGTAATAATTTTATATTGTGCTTCATGTTCTTTTGATTTCAGTTATTTGTCCTGGAACCATTCTTTGTGTATTCACAAAATATAGCAAATACAAAATTTCTGTGTTTTATATCTGAAGATAATTTTTATGTGGTTTTTGCTCATAGGTTCTACATATCGAAAGGTGCTATAGTAGACCAACTTGGTGGGGATTTAAATTCTACTCCTCTGCACTGGGCAACAAGGTAACATTATAGTTTGTGGAAATGAACAGAATCTTTCATCCACTTACGCATCTAAAAATCATTTGCTCAAAGCATTTAATGTGCCAGGTTGAATTCTGTTTTGCTGAATGGACAGAATGTGCTTCACAAATACATGGAAAATATAACCTGTTCATTTCTGAAATTATCAGTGAAGTGTTGAAAGTGCCCTACACACAGTGGTGTGAATTACAATGTCACTGTCAGCTCTATTTTTAGTGCGTGCTTCATGCATTAACTGCTCATGCAATGTGCGAACAAGCACTCAAAAGGATAATAAAAAGATCCTCACTTTGTTTCCAACAGTGTTTCTCTGTTTAATACTATTTAATAACAACTACATTTTAATCTTTTCACTGCCTAAAGCTTTTTTCTGCACACGTAAAAATAGATGTTTTGGGCCTGAAGATCACTTAAAACTTAAAAAATATTTTCTAAAAGCAGGAGACCCTGTGGAATCAAATGGTAACAGTTGCTTTTTTTTTATCACATATTAATTGTGCTACTGTTTTATCAAGTCTAGATTTTTAGTAAAATACACACAAATTAATTTTGGTGCACACAGACACAATATATAATAGCCAAATTTTTGTAAAATTTGAGTTTGCGTTGAGTAAATATCAAATATGTCAAGTCTTAAAATTGGTTCATTTGTGAAACGGCAAAGTACTGCGGTACCCAAAGTTGTCCATAGCATTTACAGCTTTACAGACCAATTTAGATGAATTGGTTAAATGGTGACCTAGAATTATTACTCTTGTATGCGTAGAGATACCTAATATGTGTGGTGCAATAATCATTTTTGGAGGGGGGAGGTAGCTTTTGAAAAATGTTTTTTTTTAGTTTTTTTTAATAAACTTTTTTCCTCCAAAAGTATCCTTGTTGCTTTCACACGGTGGGAGCTATTAAACCCTCATAGTGATAATGTAGCGCATGTGGCAGGTTCTCTTTAGGAAGTAAAGAGACATCAGGAGATACATCTGCTCTCTTTTGAAGCTACCGTATATACTCGAGTATAAGTCGAGTTTTTCAGCACATTTTTTTGTGCTGAAAGTGCCACCCTCGACTTATACTCGAGTCAAGCACTTTTCTGCAGCAAAAAATGTCATTTTCCGAACCGACTTTGGGGCCCCGTATCTCAGGGCCACTTGGTGCTAGGAACCCCAAATTTGGTGTGCAAACCCAGTAGCACTGGTACCACAACATACCCAAAGCTGGAGTTCTTAGCACTAAGTGGCCCCGAGATACGGGGCCCCAAAGTAGGTTCGGAAAATGTCATTCTCTGTTGCAGAAAAGTGCTTGACATTTTCTGAACCGATTTTTGGGGCCCTGTATCTCGGGGCCACTTGGTGCTAGAAACTCCATCTTTGGATATTTTATGGTGCTAGTTCCACTGGGTTTTCACACCAAACAAAGCATTAAGTGGCCCCGAGATACGGGACCCCAAAGTCGGTTAACTGTGTCCGTCTGCAGCAATGTCATTTCGGGACCATTTGGGTTCAGAGACCCCAAATTTTGGCTGCAGCTAGGGGGCATCTAGGAACCCTTAACTACCAAGTTTGAAGTTCGGGGGACCTATGGCTGCAAATGGGCACAGTGAGGCTGCAAATGGGCATTGTTGACCCTCTTTTCCACTTACAGTAGCTGTGCATTTCTCACCCTCATCTTATATTCGGGCCAATAAGTTTTTCCCATTTTTTTTTTTGTGGTAAATTAGGGCCTCGGCTTATACTCGGAACGACTTATACTCGAGTATATACGGTAATTAAGCACTGACTGCGATTATACCCTAGCTAAAAAAAGCCTGGCTTTGCCAGCTCTGAACCCAGAAGTGTGCAGAGTGAGTGCTTCTGGGTTCACATTTTAACGGGGGAGAACCGCAAACATTAGCTCACCTCCTGCCACTCTACATCCTGACACCCATCATGGAGGTCTCAAGCACGCAGGAAGGAATGATAAGCCTGGGACACATGGTGGGGGCTTTGTATGTAGAAATAAATAAATTCTGTTGCATAGTCTGTAACCAAGAGTGAAAATGTAAACCTAATATAGTGCCCGGGAGTTTAGTACATTGGCGGTGGTGCCAGCATGTAAAAAGTTACATTGGTGGCAACAAAAAGGGTTAAAGAGTGATCCCCTAGAAGCACATACTCCCTATTCTTTGCTTTCCTTCTTCTCTGGCCGCAAGGTGCGATCAGAGTATTTGCCACTTAAAGGTATGGTGGAAAATGTGACTTGCTCAATGTGACCACTGACCACATTTGTGTTGATTTTATTGGCCTAGTGCTTGGGGCAGTGAGTCCAAAACACACAAGGTTATTTTTCCTGGCATACTCCAGCTGCATGGAGTGATAGGTATGCGAAAGGAAGGTACTACTAAGGAAGGGAGAATAAAGCAAACATCTGTAGACTAAGCACATGTTCACCTTTATTGTAATCACTTTTCTTTCTCTCTCTTACTATCTCATAACCTTAGCTTTTTCTCAATTCGAAAGAAACCTGTATGGGGATTAAAAAAAAAAATGTGGGCTACCATTGCTGGTTTACCCTTTTGCAAATGCTAGTTGCCTGGCTATTATGATGACCCAATAGATGCAATATCATCACTGTCTTAGAACATGTATGTAGGGTTAGAATTCTGGCATTATTTGCTATGTACTTGTGTTCGATTAGAAACATAGAGAATGGTGAACCCGGGGACACCAGAGAGATTACCATATTTATCGGCGTATAACACGCGCCGGCGTATAACACGCACCCCAAGTTTAGGAGAGAATTTTAAGGAAAAAAACTTTTAGGAGGGAAGTTTAAGGAAAAGAAACTTACATTAAAATGCCCATCAATGCAGCCTCATCAGTGTTCATCTGCAGCCTTGTTAGTGTCATTGCAGCCTTTTCAGTGTCAGTGCAGCCTTGTCCCCAGTGCAGCCTTGTCCCCAGTGCAGCCTTGTCCCCGGAGCAGCCTTGTCCCCGGAGCAGCCTTGTCCCCGGAGCAGCCTTGTCCCCGGAGCAGCCTTGTCCCCGGAGCAGCCTTGTCCCCGGAGCAGCCTTGTCCCCGGAGCAGCCTTGTCCCCGGAGCAGCCTTGTCCCCGGAGCAGCCTTGTCCCCGGAGCAGCCTTGTCCACGGAGCAGCCTTGTCCACGGAGCAGCCTTGTCCACGGAGCAGCCTTGTCCCCGCCGCCGCCGCCATACACATGCTAGTACTTTTAAATATGGTGCCGCGGAGTTCGGAGGGACTCGGGGCCGGCGGAAGTGAACGAACGCCGCCGAGATACACATAGCCGAGGGTTCTCGGCTCTTTCCGGCGCCGCTCACAGTCCCGCCCAGTCCCGCCCTATAATGGACATAACACAGGTCCAATGGCGGGACTGGGCGTGACTGTGAGCGGCGCCGGAAAGAGCCGAATACACTCGACTATGTGTATCTCGGCTCTGTGATTTCGGCGGCGCTCGTACAGCACCGCCGAGTCCTTCCGAACTCCGCGGCGCCATATTTCAAACTACTCGCTATGTGAATGTCGGCGGCGATCGCCGAAATTCACATAGCGATAGCGGGGATCGGCGTATAACACGCACCCACGACTTTCCCCTGATTTTAAGGGGAAAAAAGTGCGTGTTATACGCCGATAAATACGGTATATTTTCAGCAGTGCATTCTACATATTTCATTCAGTACAGAATTCCTTTTATTATTCCTGACAAAGAGCATCTAGAAGTGGCTGAAAAGTCCTGGTTTAGAAATGGTTATTGTTCTAGATTCTGTCTTACGCAAAGCTACTTGTGTGTATTCTTTGAGATCAAAGGGCCATACACACTGGCTGAATGTTGGGCTGGCATTCGGCCCATGTGTATGGCAGCTGGTCTGACAGAAACGAACGGCATGACCGAAAAGGGTCTGCCCATCTGCACCCGATCAAGGGCAATGAAAATGCTGACCGGAGTGTTCTGGCGGGAGGGAGATCGCTGTACTTACAAGCCTTTTCATTTTTTATCATTCAACCCACCGTGTTGAACGAAAAATAACAGTTATGTGTACCGGGTTTTACCCAAAAGGTTGAAAAGGCATTGTCTGTCCATCCAGTCAATGTTTAGGAGAACAATGAATTGCATTATACCTAAACTCATGACAAAATGTTATTTTTAAAAAAAAAAATTAAATAGAGTGGGGCAGTGTTAGACCAGCGTTACCTTACGTGGTCAGTATTGGACTCCAAGGGTCTCTGTAGCTGCACGCCAATCCCTGTTCTTGAAAATGAGGTGGCTAGCAATGAGACCGTGTTACCAAAAGTTGGATGATAAGCCACTAGCGAGTATTTCTCTGTCCTGAGTTGCCTCTATTGGCTGTGTGTCATTGGCTGCGTTTTACCAGTCTGGTTTGTGTCTTTCATTTTCCACCATTCCCCTTCTTGGGGGAAGAATATGAATACATACTCACTTTTCCAACTGGGCATACGCTCTCACCTCATACTGTTGGAGAGCCAGTGAGTACGCTCATAGTAATGGGAATGGTGCCAAAGCACTAATTGCTATTTATTTAGTAAAGATGCAGCTTTGTAACAACCATGATGTCAGCTGCTGAGTCTAAGAGGAAATATTAACTGTATTCACAAGAATATAATTTATTTTGTATTCACATCTTTATTATCCATGCTACTAGTATGTTAAATGAGTTGCATATATTAAATGTTTGGGAGCAATCTAAAATTTGCCTGAAGATGCCAATGAGCTGACAAGTTTGTGGACCCCAGGAATTAATAGATCATTTTTGTTTGTGTCCCCACTGGGAGTTTTTTCACTTCCTTAAATGGCAACTACACAGAAAATGAGAAGGAAACCTAAGCAACAAGAAAAAAAAATTGTTGGATTCTAATTCACCTTCATTCTGCTAAGGTGCTTTTATTGGAGAGAGATCCCATGCTTGGTTTCATTTCCCTCATAGAACGTTAAGGTAAACATGCCTAAGGTGCACACAAACTGCCAGATAAACTTATAAGTTTTATCTTACACCACCGTTTTTAAGAATGGAAAATAAAAAGCCCTCTGTGAACTTGTCATACGGCATACTGGTTTTCCGTTTAAGTGAATCGAGGCCATGTCATGCAAGCTCTAACACAGAAAAGGAATTTTCCAACCAGGATGGTAGGAGCTATGTCTAGTTGGGGTTGTAAATAAGTATGTATTAGGTCATTAAACGTTTAGAGACTCACTACTAGGTCGGCCAACTAGCGATTTAAATGAAGAGAAAACCAGCAGTTATAGCTGTGATATACTTGGTGCCTGTGAAGAATGTATAACTCACCATTGTATTGTTTTTGTTTCTGTAGACAGGGGCATTTGTCTATGGTTGTACAGCTGATGAAATACGGTGCTGACCCCTCACTGATTGATGGAGAAGGTTGCAGTTGTATTCACTTAGCCGCTCAATTCGGACATACCTCGATTGTTGCATATCTCATAGCTAAGGGACAGGTAAGAAACTATTTCTAATCCTGTTTGCTCCCTATGTATGTATACTGCAGGACATTACACATTTCAAAAGCCAGGAAACCAATGCACCAGAAATATAATGGCATTTTTGTACAGCAATGTAATTGTCAAGATAATGAATTTTCTTTTATTTGCATTTCCTGCATTATTGTTACTTTCCAATAAATCTGTGCAGCTGATGTTATTTTCCTCTTAGTCATCTTCCAGGACGGCACACCTGAGAGATGAGAGGCTCCTCCCTACAGGAAACAATCAATCGACAGCTGTTTTAAGTCCCCACCCTTCCCCTTGATCCTCAGTTTTGTTTTTTATTGTGTTTCTCCCTACACAGCGAAACCTATTTTTTTCCAAGTGACCCGAAGCCTGGGGCTGGTGGTCTCACCCTGGGAGCCGGACCAAATGCCTGGGAAGCCTCTGGGTCTGGCCGGATATATTTATCCTTCCTGGGGGGTTCCCCTATCCCTTCCTCAGGGGAGGCAGCAGAAACTGGAAGAGCCCCCCTGAGAGCTGAAGGCCCCTGAGTACAGTGGTGTCCCCAGAACTTCAGGGGCCATTATCCTGTCTCCCCCCCCCCCCCTTACCTGTCCGGGCGTCCGTTCAGACAGGGAGGCTGGCCGTCGGTTCTTTCCAGGGGGAGCGTGTCCCCTGACTCCTGGGCCCCTGGTAGCTCAGGTAGGCTGCTAGGGAGGGCGCCACCCGAATGACAAGCACCCGTGTTCTTACCCAGGAGGGAAGGCTGAGAGTCAGCAGGAGCAGGCGCCCACATCCTCCTTTCGCTAGGCGAGGAGGCACCAGTTCACTACGGTGGATGTCTGCCTAAACCACCTCAGATGGGAACGAGGAACGTAAGGCATTGCCCCCCCCATGTGTATACAGGACACAGCCTAACCTTGCAGCTCCCAACGGGACAGCAGTTTGGGGGGGGGGGGGGCATTTTGGCGGCTATCCTCCTTGCGTGTGGACCATAAGGATGGAAAAGCAAACCCTGTACTTTGGGAAATTAGCTGCAAAATCCCCAATTTCCGCCAGATGGTTTCTGGGTATTTTGAGATCTCCCCTGGGGTCTGGATTCAAATAGCCTAGAAGCTTCTGCTAAAAACACCAGCCACAGCTCCCTCTTACATCAGAGATGCTGTATGGTGGACAAGTGGTGCAGAGGAGCGAGTGTGCCTAAACCACCTCAGATGGGAAAGAGGTAGGTAAGGCATTTCTCCTCCTTCCCTGTGTATATACTGAATGGTGCAGTGCAGGACCTGGGGTCTGCATAACAGATAGCCCAGAAGCTACTGCTAAAACCACCAGCCACAGCTCCCTCTTACAGCAGAAACACTGTGGTTATCACAACAGTAGGTTGCCAGCCTCTTCCTACATGTCCGGTTGTGGGACATTAGTAGGGATGAATAGAGCGAAGGGGGGGGGGGGGGACCTGGTAGATACAAAGAGTTCCTTACATTTCAGGTATACCACTGAACAATTTATTGATTGTGTAATGGTTGAAGGATTCAGGAGTAAGCTCCCCTGGTCAGCAGGTGCATTAGGTTATATGGCCCCATTAGCCCAGCTGCTAGGAATCTGAAGTTGCTCCAAAATGCTTAAAAGCTGACCTAACTTTCAACAATGTGGCAGGGACCAAGCTTCTGTGTGGCACAGTAGGGGTTCCCTTGTGACAGATCCTCTTTTTGGGGGTTGCTTGCTATGGGTAACTTTTCATAAGCTCCAACCTCCCACTCCACTTTTACATTGTGGTTATATTATAGTGCAGGAGGTAAGAAAAACCTTTTTGTTGGTTTGGGCTACAGTCCACTCAGTGTCAGATCTAAAGGCGATTTACCATAAATCGCTTCCTATATCCTTTAAGGATTTTCTGTGCAAACATATGCAAGAGATAGATAGCTACATGATTACTAAGGCCTGCAGGTGGCTATTTACCTCCAGGCTAAATGGTTGACCACCTCTTCTGGAGGCTGTCTTAAATTGGTCTCTAGGGCTGGGCTCATTGAGATTTTAGTTGCTGATCAGCCCCACCTGTGTGTGAGCTGCTAGCGTTTGCTCAGTCTACGGATGTAAGGTAGGACAACAGCTACTATAGTAAGGTGTCCAACCATTGGAAAGTGTTAGTATCTACAGCCCAGCCTATGCCTATGGATCAATTGCCCTGTTTGGTTATTTCATAAAGGGATACACCATGACTCCTCCTTGGTTGCACACCAGTAGACCTCAGTAGTGAAGGTTTGTCCTTGCTGCAATGTTTTGTGGCACAGCAGAAATACACATTGAGATTTGTGACATTTCTGCTCATAAGGGGTATATTGCTGTACATTAGAAATGCTCTGTACTGAAGCTTGTTTGTTGTCCTTTATATCCTAAAAGTACTGCTTTATTTGGCTACAGATCAGAAAAATACAACAGGGAAGGTGGTCTGTACATTCTGGTTTTGTGCCGCACGGCAGAAGTGCACATCATTGAGTCTTGTGACATCTCTGCTCATATTTGTTATATTGCTGCACATCAGACATACACAAGATTGAGGTCTGTCTGGGGTTTTTGTGTCCTGTATTACTGCCTTATTGGTTGCTTATTAGAAAGGTAGTAGTGAAGATTGATGGTCCTGAATTGTTGGGCTACATAGCATGAATACAAATTGAACCTGGGCCAGGGGTAGTAATTGTACTGTCTTTGGTAATCGGTGCAGCCCCGCAAAGTGGCGTCGTGCTGACAGTGTTATTAACGGCAAAGGCTGCCGATTTTAGGCATGCGATTTGACATGTTCGCCAAATCACTTCAATATTGATGTGCTATCTCTATTCAGATTTGTTATATTGTTGCACATCAGACATATACAAGATTGAAGGTTGTCTGTCCTTTTATGTCTTACATATACTGCCTTATTGGCTGCATATCAGAAAGGACACAGTAGTGAAGGTTGCTTGTCCTTTTTCTGATTTGTGTTTGCTGCCTCAGCAGGGAGACACATTGAGGGTGGTGGCGTCTCTGCTTAGTATTGGTATATTACTACACATCAGACATACACAAAGATTGAAGATTGTTTGTGTCCTGTATATTCTATATTTACTGCCTTATCGGCTGCATATCAGAAAGGCACAGCAGTGAGCGGTGTCTTTTCTGTTTCTCATTGTTCTACCTGGCTGCTTCTTAGGGATACACAGCAGGGTGTTGTTGACTGCACTCCTCCAGGGAGATGCAGCATTGGGGACCCCTCGCTTGTTCAACCTGAAAATTGCAAGTTCCCTGCGACCTGTGTAATCTTGAGGTCTGTGGATCCAGAAAGCAGGGTCTGCTTGGTGGCGCTGCGACCTGGAGTTGCACAGAAACGAATGGTACCCATTGGAAGCCATAGTGTAAGACTTTTCTCTTGCGTTTTTGCGGTCCCAGGTTGCAGGTTGGGTCGCACAGGTGTGGGAGCCCTAAGCTTATCTGTCCCTTCTGGTTGAGGTTTTGCTACACAACAGGAATAGACATCATGGAGTTATTACGATAAAACACACACTAATGCAGCCGAGGCAGCACAGTGTAACAAGGAGGTGGGACTTTATATGAAGCTCGTGGTGACAAAAGGAACAGAGTGGTGGACAATAAAAGTTGTTTAATATTGCATAAAAACATGTTTCGCAAACATAGAATTGCACATATATGAAGATGCACCCACAATTAGGCGCCACAATCAACACTGGCAAAAATTGGTAATAACGTGTTTACACACATGTACAATAGTGGTAAATATTAGGGGTCCACCAGTGTTCATAAGATGTATCAACGTTAGACAGGTAGCAACTGCAAGGTCAATAGTTCTTGAATGGGTAAACATATCAATACTTATGTCATAATTAGAGGTCGACCGATATATCGGCCGATATTTGGTGTTTTTTACTTAATCGGCATCGGCCGATTGTGCTGATAAAAAAGGCCGATATAACTTCACCGCGACTTGCAAATGACTTCTGTAATAGAAGTCAGTGCAAGTTGCCTGTATTCTTCTGTGAAGCACTTCTCCCCTCTCTGGGCAGCCTGCCAAATCTGATAAAAAGAACCTGAAGGATACAATGTTTACACTTATGAATGAACTGAGCTCTGTGTAGAAGCTCTCAGTTTAACCATTTAAAGACTAAATCTTTTCTGACATTTGTTGCTTACAAGTAAAAATCCTGTATTTTCTGCTAGAAAATCACTTAAAACCCCCAAACATTATATTAATATATATTTTTAGCAGAGACCCTAGGGAATAAAATAGCGGTTGTTGCAATATTTTATGTCACACGGTATTTGCGCAGCGGCCTTTCAAACGCAATTTTTTAAAAAAAAAATACACTAATAAATTTAAAAAAAACTAAGCAGTAAAGTTAGCCCATTTTTTTTTGTCCAAAAGTTTTGATTACCTGTTTTTGTGTATTTTATTTTTAAGATATTTGTTTTTTTTTTTTTAATATTTTTTTAAATCTAAACTCTACATACAAGTGAACTGATTGGATGTTTGTTTTGTTTAATAAATGTTTAAATGTAAAAAAATTTCTGTATCACTTAAGGTTGCTTTCACACTGCAGCCGGCATGCGTTGACGGTAAAACGCTGCTAGTTTTAGCAGCGCTTTACCGTCATTTCAGCAGCGCTATTCGGCTGCTAGCGGGGAGCTTATAACCCAGCTAGCAGCCGAGGGAGGGGTTAAATGCACCCCTGAATCGCCGCTGCCGAAACGCTTTGCAGGCGCTTTGGCAGCGGTGCGCATTCATTTCAATGGGCAGGAGTGGTGGTATACACCGCTCCAAAGATGCTGCTTGCAGGACTTTTTTTTTTAACATCCTGCCAGCGCATCGCCTCAGTGTGAAGGCACTTGGGATATCACACTGAGACTGCAGGGGAGCCGTTTTACAGGCACTTTACAGGCGCTATTTTTTAGCCCAAAAGCGCCTGAAAAACGCCCCAGTGTGAAAGGGGTCTACCTGTTAAATTTTATGAGATTAAGGGAAAAAAAAAAAATCTGCCTTATATATCGGCCCAAAAAAATCGGCATCACATATTGGGCATCGGCCACCGCGATTTCTAAATATCAGCATCGGCCAGAGAAAAACCCATATCGGTCGACCTCTAGTCATAATAGATGTATACAAAGTTCACAGCATCAATTATCTCGATGCGTTTCGCGGCTTATAACCGCTCTTCAGGAGCAGATATGTGACTTGTCTGGGATAAAGAATGGGGGGATATTGGTAAATTACCACCCAAAAGAAACCCGGGTAGGGTATATAAACTTACAAGATATATGCGCCGGGCCACATGAAGTCCAGGTCAGCAGGCCAGCCGACAGGTCAGTAACGGGAGCCGAGGGGTTGCGTCCAAAAGCGGCAGCCACTGCAGACAGCGATCACGACAGACCAGTGCTCCCGGGCTAACCTGATGTGAAATGGGTGATGAGAGACCTATAAACTGGAGGAGGCAATGTGAGGGGGGAGTGAAGTGATAGGGATGGAGGCACTTGGCTCTACCCAGCCATACTAGCCTCATTTAAAGTCCCAATTTCCCCATTCCCCGCTTGTTTTATTATCATGGAGTTATTGCTTACTTTGCAGTACACCAGAAAGATCGCAGCTAGGAAGGCTGTCTGTTTTTATGTTGCTGCACAGCAGAAATACTCAACATTGAAGCTTGTTGGTGCTTTCTGTTTCAGATTGCCTTACCTTACTGCACTTCAGAAAAACACAATGCTGCAGGTTGCTTGTGTCCTTTCTGTGTTGGTTCTATGTGACTGCACTACAGAACTGCATAACAGAAAAGATATTGTCTTGTGTGCCATATTGTGTGCCATATTGATCTTATAACTGTATTAGGTGGTTCATCAGAAATACGCAACATAGAAGTTTGGGTCTTTCTGTCTTATATTTATGGCCTTGTTTTGCTGTACATCAGTAAAACTCCACCGTAAAGAGGGTTCCCGTCCTTTCTGTATTTATATCAGTTATGACCTAGCTAGCTGCACTTCAGAAACATGCAGTTTTTACATATTGGTTGCACATCAGAAAACCAGACTGTGTGGACTGTTTGTCTACATTGAAGTTCAGATTTGGGTCTCTCCCATATTTGATATGTTGTTTTAGCTAGCCACACTCAGATACACAACATTGTCTATTCTTGTGTCCTTTCTGTCTACATCTATTGTGCTGTGCCCACAATCTATGTTCTTTTTTAATTTGTAATATTAATAATGCATGTATCACCTTTTGTATTTCAGCCCTCTTTTCCGTGGAGGGGCCAGGAGTTCTGGCTGCAGACGTCACATGTCAGAAAGCCTCAGCCCCTTACATTCAGGGATGCCGGAACCATTTACTAGGGTTGAAGCCCAGTAGGGTTATAGGACACTGGAGGAAGTCGATAAAGAATCACCCTGTTTAGTAAGAACTTGGGAAGTTCTGTTCAGTGGAGTATTATGGCCTGAAGATGAAGTATAAAGATGTATACCCGACCGAAAAGGTTACGGCTTGGTGCATGGCCTTCATCTCGCCCTTCTAGTAGAACTAGATGTAGCAGTATGAGTGCTCTACCCCTGCTATGGACTTTATTCTCCTGAAGTAGGCACTCAGGCGTAAGTAAAGCCACAGAGTGGGCATGCCTTAAACCCAGGGATCAAGCCTCTGTTAATCTATTACCCTTAAGTAGGCTTCCCTTTAGTCTTTGCTGACGTAAAGATAAAAATGAACAAAAAAGGTTGTCTGTTAGGGGCCCACCTTTTTTTGCAGTTTTAATTCCCTGAACAGGGTAGTGTTAAGACAGGCCCTCTTAGTGATCAATGTAGTGTTCTTGTCTTACAACACAGGTCTCTGATTAATCTTTAGGGGTTCTAAGTAGCACCTACAGGCACAATAGGCCATGGTTGTTAGATGTGCGAGACAGGCAACATTGCTAACCTACAAGTTTAACATGTTTTCTGATTCCATCTTTAAGAGCCCACTCCACCTAGATCCTGCATCTGAAGCAGAGAAGGCAGGGACATCGGTGGAGTAGACCTGCAGATCAGCCGCGTGATCCAGCTAAGATACCTTCATCAAGCATATGGAGTGGAGGTAAAACTCACTGCAGAACCAAGGTTCGCCAAGAGGGTCTTGCAGTGGTCCCACCCTAAGGTAGGCCTGAGGTACTTGATTATCCTCTAAGGTGTGCTGTCCTGGAAGATGACTAAGAGAAAATTGACAGTTACTTACCGGTAACTGTTTTTCTAGGATATCTTCCAGGACGGCAGGCCTACTTCCCGCCCGTTGGAGGAGGGAAAATTGTAGAACACTAGAAGGTGAGTGCCTATGAGGAATGATTTCCCTTGTGAACCAGGTTCAGGAGTTACTTCTCTACAAACTGAGGATCAAGGGTTAGGGTGGGGACTTAAAACAGCTGTCGATTGATTGTGTTTCCTGTAGGGAGGAGCCTCTCATCTCTCAGGTGTGCCGTCCTGGAAGATATCCTAGAAAAACAGTTACCGGTAAGTAACTGTCAATTTTTTGGTTCATGAATAATTTCTTTGCCTACTTAAAAAGATTTTTAGTGCACAAGCCATATGCTTCCCTAAAACCAGATTTTAGGCACGTGCAGTTTCCACTGGAGACTTATAGCTATTGTGTGTTTGGTAGTGCACTTTATGTACTTCAATGCATGTTGATGAATGTTTTAAATTCAAACGTGAAAAAATTTGTTCAGTGTGAATTTTTTCCTAAAGGAGAGTGTGTGTGTGCGTGTGTGCGCGCGCGTGTATATACATATATATTTATGTGTGTGTTTGTGTGTATATAGAGCAGTGATGATGAACCTTGGCACCCCAGATGTTTTGGAACTACATTTCCCATGATGTTCAACTACACTGCAGAGTGTATGAGCATCATGGGAAATGTAGTTCCAAAACATCTGGGTTGCCAAGGTTCTCCATCACTGGTATAGAGTGTGTTTGTAGCTTTGAAATTTAAACTTGTGACCTCATCTGCCTGCCTCTCCACCATAGCCAATCAGAAGAAGCTTTGTGTTCATAAAAAATAAATAAAAGTCTTCACCTCAGTGCCAAAGAAGCACTCGGCCTGACTCTCTTTAATTCTGCCAATCTGACAGGAAGGCATTTGTACAGCTGCAAGAACGCGGTGGTGCTAATGCTACTACGGTATATTGCAGCACACACAGCAGCCGTTTGTTTTGTAACTATTTGAAGTGTAATTAAATCTGCAATCCTATTTAAATTTTTGTCTGTATGGTTTTTGAAGTACACTTATGTGGTTGTGCACCATGATCTGACATGTGAAATAAAGCAATACTTACACTTGGAGATGGAGGACTGTCCTCTGAGCTTTATTTCTTTGCCCCATCCCAATCCAGCGATTGTTACACGAGAGCCTCGGCTCTCCCAGGTGTCTCCTAGGTCTTTCCTTCCTCCTTGGCTGAGACTGCAGCGGTAGCCATTGGCTGCCGCTACTGGCAATCACAGCCAATGAGCCAGTGAGAAGAGAGCGAGGGTAGCACCTTGCTCCATGTGTGAATGAACACACAGAGCAGCTGCTTGGGAGCAAGCCCGCTCAGGTGCCCCAATAGCAAGCTGCTTGCTGTGGAGGCACTTGGCAGGAGGGGGGGGGGGGGGCAAGAAGAGGAGGATTGGGGCTGCTTTGTGCAAAACCACTGCATAGAGTAGGTAAATATAACATGTTTGTTAAAAAAAAAAAAAAGCAAGCCTTTAATATAGCTTCAATAGCAAACGGTAAGGTCCCCAGCCTGGCTTTGCTGTCTACTACACACACATAATCTAATGAGAACACCAAACAAACGTCCAAGGTAATTTCATGACAAAATTGATTCATAGCAGAATAGAGCCAATGGGCCTTTGGTGCCAGACACACTCCCCCTTCATCAGGGCTTAGGAATTCTGACTGTGCCAAAATGGACTCAGTTGAGCAGATACCAAAGAAGCTTTGGTGCATTCGCTGAAGCTGGTGTAGCTTCCCCTCCTGAAACTTTCCAGGCAGGAAATCACAGTGCAGTTTTATATTATCTGCTCCCTGGAGTGCATATGTTCACAGTCAGAATTCTTAATACCTGGTGAAAGGGGGAGTGTGTTTGGCCCACCGAGGCGCTTTGGCTCTATTCTGCTATTCAATTTTTTACATTAAATTATCTTGGACTCTTGGATATTTGGAGCACTGATTGGATTGTATGTGTGTGAATTCTTAATTCTGGGTCGTTTCCCTTTTCCTGAGGTTGGTACCTGTTTTGTGGAAGGCTCTGCCTTGGCAGCACATGTGCCCAGTGACAATTTAAGGGGCCCTTGGAAAATCAGAGTCCAGTGCCTTGGTTGTTCTTGTGTTTGACTTTGCTGCCTGGTAGGGGTACCTGGATCACAGGACTAGTCGAACATAATTACAGATCCTTTAGAAGCTAAAACAAAACTGACTTGTTTCTAGGGGTGCAACGGATCGTCATCGATCCGTGATCCATTCCGCGGAGGTTGATCCGTACGGGACATCCGCTGAGCGCTCTGTGGCCTCGGCCATAGGAAAGGCCGCGGCTTTGGCCTAGCTCCGGAGCGGCGGCCATCTTGGTACACCCGGCGGCCGTTTAGCACGTGATCTCTCCCCTCTGTGTACTGATCTGTACAGTGGAGGGGAGAGATCGGATGGCAGCAGTGCCAATACTCTGCAATGCCCAGCCAATACTCTGCAATGCCCTGCCAATACTCTGCAATGCCCTGCCAATACTCTGCAATGCCCTGCCAATACTCTGCAATGCCCTGCCAATACTCTGCAATACCCTGCTGCAATGCCCTGCCAATACTCTGCAATGCCCTGCCAATACTCTGCAATGCCCTGGCCATACCCTGCCAATATACCCAATACCCTGCCAATATACCCAATACCCTGCAATACTCTGCCAATAGGGAGATTGTGGATATTACAGTGGGGGAGATTTTTTTTTTTTTTGTTTATCCGAAAATGATCCGAACCGTGACTCCTGATCTGAGGAACGATCCGAACCGTGAGTTTTTTGATCCGTTGCACCCCTACTTGTTTCACTCCATATTTTGGACGATCATATTGCTGCATATCTTTCCATGTGAATTCAGGACTACAACGTCTTTTTATAATGCAATATGAAAGCAATTTCTTTTTGTTGCCACACTGCAAGCCATTTATTTTTTCTTGTCAGCTTTCTCTTTTTAAGCCCATTTGAACTTTTATGTTAAATCAGGTAAATACAGAACCTCAGCATGTCCCTCTGCCAGCCTGCAGTAGAGAATGACCCTTGATTTGTGTGAAAGTAGGTCTCTTTCCAGAATCCTGGCATGTCCCCTGCTAACTTGAATCTGGAGCCTTCCAATCAACAGGGGGCAAAAGCTTTACTGATTGTAGAGCTACAACCCCTGGCAAAAATTATGGAATCACCAGTCCCTGAGGATGTTCCTTCAGTTGTTTATTGTTGTAGAAAAAAAGCAGATCAGACATGGCCAAAAACTAAAGGCATTTCAAATGGCAACTTTTTGGCTTTAAGAAACACTAGAAGAAATCAAGAAAAATAATTATGGTGGCCAGTAACAGTTAGATTTATAGAACAAGCACAGGGAATACATTATGGAATCCCTCAATTCTGAGGTAAAAATTATGGAATTGCCCTGTAAATTTTCATTACAAACACTAACACCTGCATTAGATTAAATCTGCTTGTTAGTATGTAGGTAAAGAGGGTAAATCGTCACGCAGTTGACGTTGGCTGTGTCTAAAACATGGACCAAATACAAACAACATGGGAAGGTGGTTAAAGGCAAGCATACTGGTAGACCAAGGAAGACATCAAAGCGTCAAGACAGAAAACTTAAAGCAATATGCCTTGAAAACAGAAAATGTACAACAAAACAAATGAGGAACAAATGGGAGGAAACTGGAGTCAACATCTGTGACCGAACTGTAAGAAACCGCCTAAAGGAAATGGGATTTACATACAGAAAAGCTAAAAGAAAGCCATCTCTAACACCTAAACACAAAAAACAAGGTTACAATGGGCTAAGGAAAGGCAATCGTTGACTGTGGATGATTGGATGAAAGTTATATTCAGTGATGAATCTCGAATCTGCATTGGGCAAGGTGATGATGCTGGAACTTTTGTTTGGTGCCGTTCCAATGAGATTTATGCAGACGACTGTCTGAAGAAAACATGCAAATTTCCACAGTCAATTATGATATGGGGCTGCATGTCAGGTAAAGGCACTGGGGAGATGGCGGTCATTAAATCTTCAATAAATGCACAGGTTTACATTGAAATTTTGGACACTTTTCTTATCCCATCTTTTGAAAGGATGTTTGGGGATGATGAAATCATTTATCAAGATGATAATGCATTTTGCCATAGAGCAAAAACTGTGAAAAAATTCCTTGAAGAAAGACACATAAGGTCAATGTCATGGCCTGCAAACAGTCCGGATCTCAATCCAATTGAAAATCTGTGGTGGAAGTTAAAGAAAATGGTCCATGACAAGGCTCCAACCTGCAAAGATGATTTGGCAACAGCAATCAGAGAAGGCTGGAGCCAGATTGATGAAGAGTACTGTTTATCACTCATTAAGTCCATGCTTTAGAGACTGCAAGCAGTTATAAAAGCCAGAGGTGGTGCAACAAAGTACTAGTGATGTGTTGGAGTGTTATTTTGTTTGTTTGCTTTTCATGATTCCATATTTTTTCCTCAGAATTGAGTGATTCCATAATTTATTCCCTGTGCTTGTTCTATCAATCTGTTACTGGCCACCACAATTATTTTTCTTGATTTTTTTAGTGTTTCTTAAAGCCAGAAAGTTGCCATTTGAAATGCCTTTAGTTTTTGGCCATGTCTGTGATCTGCTTTTTTTTTTCTACAACAATAAACAACTGAAGGAACATCCTCAGGGACTGGTGATTCCATCATTTTTGCCAGGGGTTGTATAGGTCCGACTCAGCAGAGGCTGTGTTGGACATTTTCATTGAGACCTCTGCTTCCACACAGAGACCAAAAGTATTTTTCTGCATCGAAAGACATTTGCACCTGAAATGTATTTAGCCAATCACAATTGAAAGATCATTTGGGCCTTTAATGCTGCTCCTTCAGATTACAAAGCAAAATCCGTAAACCTGACAGCACTGACTGTATGTGCAGTGAGATCATGAGCAGAAAATGGTCAATAAAAGATAGATGAACTGATTTTCCCACTCTGCAGAGGGTACCATTGGATTACATATCGCCAAATATTCTTTGCCCTAGCTAATGATTCCCATTTCTGGTAAAGCTTGTAACTGTTTAACTTGAGTGACATAAATTAGGTTAAAAGTTAAGGTATCGGCTAATAGAAGGTAAACAGAGGAATTCTACTGCAATAAGCGAGGGGAAAAAAACCTATATAGTGCTTTGAAAAAGTATTCATACCTCCTTGAAAATTTCCACATTTTGTCATATTACAACCAAAAACATAAATGTATTTTTTGGGATTTTATGTGATATATCAACACAAAGTGGCACATAATTGTGAAGTGGAAGGAACATTTATAAATGCTTTTCCAGATGTTTTACAAATAAATATGTTAAAAGTGTGGCGTGCATTTGTATTCAGCCCCCTGAGTCAATACTTTGTAGAACCCCTTTTGCTGCAATTGCAGCTGCAAGTCTTTTTGGGGATGTCTGTACCAGTTTTGCATATCTAGAGAGTGACATTTTTTGCCCATTCTTTTCAAAATAGCTCAAGCTCTGTCAGATTGGATGGGGTGTGTCTGAACAGCAATTTTCAAGTCTTGCCACAGATTTTCAATTGGATTTAGGTCAGGACTTTGACTGGGCCATTCTAACCCATGAATATGCGTTGATCTAAACCAGCCTTTCTTAACCTTTTCAACATAGAGGAACCCTTGAAATAACTTTCCAGTTTCAGGGAACCCCATGCTAAAAATGACTATCTACAGCTCATGATATATTAGTGTGATGGTCAGTGAGGAAAAAATGCGCCCTACACTTGTGGTTATTGGGAAGAATTCCCCCCATGCAGACAGCTAAAAAGATCAACAGTGTCATTGGTAACTTATCTGAAAGGCAGGAATTACTAATTGCTCAAGGAACCTCCTGGAGGAACTCTAGTTGAGAAACCCTGATCTAAACCATTCCATTGTATCTCTGGTTGTATGTTTAGAGTCGTCCTGCTGGAAGGTGAACCTCTGCCCCAGTCTCAAGTCTTTTGCAGACTCAAACAGGTTTTCTTCTAAGATTGCCCTGTATTTGGCTCCATCCATCTTCCCATCGTCTCTGACCAGCTTCCCTGTCCCTGCCGAAGAAAAGCATCCCCATAAGATGATGCTGCCACCGCTATGTTTAACGGTGGGGATGGTGTGTTCAGGGTGATATGCTGTTTTTAGTTTTCTGCCACACATACCTTTTTGCTTTTAGGCCAAAAAGCCTAAATTTTGGCCTCATCTGAACAGAGCCCCTTCTTCCAGATGTTTGCTGTGTCCCCACATGGCTTCTCGCAAACTGCAAATGGTATTTCTTATGTTATTATTTCAACAATGGCTTTCTTCTTGTCACTCTTCCATAAAGGCCAGATTTGTGGAGTGCACGACTAAGTTGTCCTGTGGATAGATTCTCCCACCTGAGCTGTGGATCTCTGCAGCTCCTCCAGAGTTACCATGGGCCTCTTGGCTGCTTCTCTGATGCTCTCCTTGCCCGGCCTGTCAATTTAGGTGGACGGTCATGTCTTGGTAGGTTTGCAGTTGTGCCATACTCTTTTCATTTTCGGATTATGGAGTGAACAGTGCTCCGTGAGATGTTCAAAGCTTGTGTTATGTTTGTATAACCTAATCCTGCTTTAAACTTTTCCACAACTTTATTCCTGGCCTGTCTGGTGTGTTCCTTGGCCTTCATGATGCTGTTTGTTCACTAAGATTCTCTAACAAACCTTCGAGGGCTTCATAGAACAGCTGTATTTATACTGAGATTAAATTACACACAGGTGGACTCTATTTACTAATTAGTTGACTTCTGAAGGCAATTGGTTCTACTAGATTTTTAGTTAGGGGTATCAGAGTAAAGGGGGCTGAATACAAATGCATGCCACACTTTTCACATATTTATTTGTAAAAAAAAAATTGAAAACTTTTTATCATTTTCCTTCCACTTCACAATTATGTACCATTTTGTGTTAGTCTATCACATAAAATACATTTTACATTTTTGTTTTTATCATGACAAAATGTGGAAAATTGCAAGGGGTATGAATATTTTCAAGGCACTGTAGGCTAGGCACTCCCGAGAATATACATACAGAATAATAATTTAAACTATGCTTAGTCAGCCCCTGTTGTGACCTAGACACCCCCCCCCCCCCTTTAATGGAAGCCACAATGCAGATAAGCAAAGTACCAGGTCAAGGATACATCCAGCCTGTGATGGGACATAGAAAACAGCTTTGCATTTTCTACTCCTGTAATTGTGTCCAATGTTTGACTAAACAGTAGTGTGTGGAGAAGTAGAACTTGGCTGGCTGACACTATTGGACCACCCTCTCCCAGTCCCAGAGTGCTGCTGTGCAGGCAATAGCAATGGGTTCAGTTATGTATGTTCTATAAAAATTACAGTGTGTGTGTACTATATAATCTGTCTGAAATAAATTGTTTTTTTTTTTTTTTTGCATCTACTGTAAATTGTAAAGATACTTTCCCACTAAGTTTGCATGAGCCTCCATGATTGAAAGATCTGAAATTTAATTAAAGAAGGGGAAAGCCAACACAGTAAGGCTGGGATGGAAGTCTAAACAATGCTAGATTTCTTCCAGCCAGGAAAAGAGGTAGGCTCTATCTCTGACTTGCTGCAGCTTCCAATGCACCCTGTAGGAAACTTAGTGTGCAGGGAAATCCCAAGTAAGTGATTTCAGTACAGGAGAGGAGCCTGTACATCTGTATATGACTGAAGCTAAGGCTGGAGTTAAGTTCAGTGGAGTTAGCCTTAAGTTTAGTTGCAAACTACAACTATATGTGTCACTGTTGTGGTATCTGATATTCCGATCTTTAGTTATATTATTCATTTTTAACTTTAATTGGTTCCCCCCTACCCCAGAGTGCTCCCCACCTTGTGTTATTTGCTTCAGCCCCAATCCAGCGATCTTTACTGTGCAACTCCGTTTTGAGCTGCACAATCTTCCTCCTCATAAAGAGCTGCTTGGTACAGCTGCAATTTCGTTCATTCCTATTAGAAAGCTGTACTAGTAGCATGCCCACGAGCAAATGGAGGGTGGAAGCAAACACCCTCCATCATCCACGCTATGTTATTCAGGCATCACAGAGCATCCAGAGGCTTAAAGTAGGAATACTGTTTTTTTTTCTGCTTTATATTATAATACATTTGATGGATTATCCTAAACTAAATGCCTGTGTGAGAAAAACAAAAGCTGCCATTTGCATTCAGAAAATAAAGCCTAGAATCTCACTTTACTTCGGTTTTTACACATTAGCACCCACGTCGTCCTCTACTTTAAACCAATCGACACTATTCTGTACTCCTACACCAGGACCTCTCTGCTGCCTTTTGATACGGTTGACCACCCCCTCCTCCTCAAAAAAACTACACGCCTTTGGTCTCCGTGACTGTACACTTTGCTGGTTCTCTTCCTACTTGCCCAACCGCTCCCTTAGCGTTTCTTATAATTCTACTTCCTCCTCTCCTCTTCCTTTCTCTGTTGGGGTCCCCCAGGGTTCTGTTCTTGGACCTCTCCTATTTTCAATCTACACCGCCTCCCATGGCTTCCAATACCACCTCTACGCTGACGACACCCAAATCTATTTCTCTACTCAGCTCACTCCCTCTATCTCCTCACATATCACTAATTTACTATCAGATATATCCGTCTGGATGTCACACCACTTCCTCAAACTCAATCTATCCAAAACCAAACTTATAATTTTTCCTCCCGCATATGCCCCTTCCCCTGATCTCTCTGTCAAAATCGATGGCACAACTATAAGCCCATCCCCACATGCCAAGGTTCTAGGTGTAGTCCTGGACTCTGAACTCTCCTTCAAACAACACATCCAATCACTGTCCAAATCCTGCCACCTCAACCTCCGCAACATCTCCAAAATACACCTCTTTCTAACCAATGACACAGCTAAGCTCTTAATTCACTCTCTGGTCATCTCTCGCCTCGACTACTGCAACTCCCTTCTCATTGGCTTGCCTCTACATAGTCTCTCACCTCTTCAATCTATCATGAATGCTGCTGCCAGACTCATCCACCTTACCAATCGCTCTGTGTCTGCCACTCCTCCTGTCAATCCCTCCACTGGCTTCCGCTCGGCCAAAGAATTAAATTCAAAATTCTAACAACTACATACAAAGCCATCCACAATTTCGCCCCCAGCTACATCACTAGCTTAGTCTCTAAATACCAACCTACTCGTTCTCTTCGTTCCTCTCAAGACCTCCTGCTCTCTAGCTCCCTCGTCACCTCCTTCCATGCTCGCCTCCAGGACTTTTCCAAAGCCTCTCCAATCCTATGGAATGCCCTACCCCAATCTGTCCGCTTATCTCCTACTTTATTAGCTTTTAGACGATCCCTGAAAACCCTTCTGTTTAGAGAAGCCTATCCTACCCACACCTAACAACTGTATTTTCATTTTTTCCATCAGCTCATCCCCCACAGTTATTACCTTTTTGTTTCCACTTGACCCTCCCTTCTAGATTGTAAGCACTAACGAGCAGGGCCCTCTGATCCCTCCTGTATGGATTTGTATTGTAAGTGTACTGTCTGCCCTCATGTTGTAAAGCGCTGCGCAAACTGTTGGCGCTATATAAATCCTGTATAATAATAATACTTTGTAATTGCACTTGTGATGCACAAATTTCTGCCAGCAGGTGGCACTAACTGCTTTATCAATTTTAGGGAACACATGCCATTGCAGTCAGGGTGATTTCAAGGAAAATTTGACATGCTGCAGATTCTTCTTCTTCTTTAAATAATTTTATTTAGTGATCTTTTCCATTTAAGTGTATGCCATACATTTTGTTCAGGTTTCCTGCCTTCCCCCAGCATAATGGGAGATTAGCCTGTGTTTACTACATTCCTTGTCTGCCAGATTAATTTTGTTTATTATCCTTGGAACAATGGCTCAGTGGAAAGTTAATTTCACAGCTCGTATATTGGTTACCTTTTTATATGATTACAGCTTCAGCTGAGATTAGAGCTTAAATTTTGTCTGAAAAGACTATGAAATGTCATTTGAAGAAGTAGAACATTCTATATCTTTACAGTGTACTGTTTGTTCAAACAGATACATTGTTATTGTGTTTGTTTATCTGAAATCCATTGACTACCGTAATGCTTTGCAAATTCTACAACGTTCCCTTATTGGGAGTCTTCAGGTAGTTGGGCCCTTTTCACACCTAGCATAGCGGGAATGCATGTTTTTACTCGTTTTTCGCACACAGGGCAGCTCATTCACTTGAATGGGCTGCCCTACATGACAAATAAGCCAATATAAGCTCCTGTTCCTTTCTTTAATCGTACATCAGGGGACACAGAGCCATAGTAATTACTATGTGGGTTATCGTTCACCTTCACCTTCAGATGCTGGCCACTGGCATACCCTAAACAGGAAGTTGCCTCCCTATATAACTCCTCCCATACCGGGAGAATCTCAGTTTTTTTTTTTTTTGTTTTTTTTTTGCCAGTGTCTAAGGTTTTGGTCCCGAGTGAAGATGTGCTGTACTGAGCTCCACTGGAGCAATCCATGCTGGGGCTAGCTATGCAGCCGGATCCTTTCAAAGTGTCTTTTTTGGGCCAAATTGAATGGTACCCAGGCCTTGTGTCTGAAGAAATTAGGTCTTTGCTTGTAAACACTTCAATTTTTAGAGAGCTGGACCCCAGGATCCAGTACTTGGTATTTTAAGCCATAAAGTTTTACTGGCGGGGTGCTATTACAGGTCCAGGAGTGTGGGTTCCCTGAGGGTCCCCCGTTCCTGAAGGTTTGTTAACGGAACCCACCATGAAGGGCGAAGATTGGGTCTGTTGGTTTTACCACAGAAAACCTCTGCAGCTGGAAAGGTAAGTGGAGTTTTTCTAAGGAATTTTAAATTCACTTTTGAAATGTCTCCTTTAAAAAAGTAAAATGTTGTCATGCCTAAGTGTCACCACTGGGGGCTGTATGGAGCACATACCTTCTCATGCTTTCCTCAGAGATCACTCTGTGTCACAAAAGCAGCAGGCTTTTTTCCTCCGGCTAGCAGGCAGACCCCTGGTAAGTTTTTTGGGGGGGCTTTGCTTCCACCAGACACCCCCCACTTGGGCTCAACTCTCCCGCTTCTTCACGAGGCTGAGCATTGAGGGAGAGCTAAAAAAAACAAAAAAAAAACTTTTTGAAAGCGAAAGGAGGGGGGGGGGGGGGCACGATGCGACGGAGGTGGCAGGGCTTAACGCGGCATTGGCGTCTTCCAACGCGGGAGTGTGGGGTTTGTTTTTTTTTAATAACAAAACCCCAAAAAACTCCATTTGTGCTGGCTGCAAAAATTGTCGGAGGGACACGAGAGCAAAGAGGGGCATGATAAAGGTTGGTGACACAGGCGTTTCCTATTTGACACATTTACTATTTGCATCAGGCTGAGCATTAATAGCAGCGGCAGTGGCTGACTATTGCTCAAGCAGTGGATGCGATTTCTTCTGGTAGTACCTCTGCTTTGTGCATCGGGCTAAGTTCAGAAGGGGGGGGTGAAAACACCCCCGAAAAAGAGCTAAAAGGGTCTCGCTCAAGCTCTGGAAAGCCTACTCTTCTCTACAAATGGCATTCTTCCCTGAGAAGGGAATCAGCATTCACAATCTGTAAGATTGATAGTGCAATTTCTTGCTGAGTAGTCCGCTCCACATTTATGTACCTTTAACTGAGTTAAAGCTAAAGCCTCCTCAAGCTGTGCATGCCTTTTCCTGTCCATTCAGTGCTGGAAAAGTTTTTTTTTTTAATCTGAGTGGTTCATCCAGATAAGCCTTTTATTTCCTCCTAAAAAGTTTTCACACTTTATCCTATGGTGGGAAAAATTCACTAAGTAGGGTATACCAGCAAATAACGCTGCTATATCCTCTGTGAATAAGAGTTTGAATTGTCCAGCAGACAATGCTCAAATGCTTAGGGATCCAACGGATAAAAAGTTGGAATTCCTATTTAAATAAATAAAACACTTTTTCCTCTGGCAGATTGAGTGTCTCAGCCTGCACTGATAGTAATTGGTTAATCATTGAGAGACCAGTTTAAACAGGTGTTCAAGGTTATCCTGCTCAGCAGGCCCAGGATCTGGCAGCTTTATGTTTGCAATAGTTGTTGCTAGGAGAGATTCTATCCTTCGGGCCTTGCGCCCTTCGCTAAGCGTCATGCAAGAAGCTCCTGGCTAGTCTTCCTTTTTGTAGTGAAACAGCTATTTAGGGATGTTTTGGATAATATATCCAAAGAAATTCTAGTGGAAAAAGTACCCCTTTTGCCATTTAGGAAAAGGAGTAAATGTATTTTCGTTTTAAAGCTCCTTCTCCTGTGCCAGGGGCATCAGCCTCCAGGCAATCACAACGGCTTCCGCCATCAGGTTCAAAAGGTAATCTTCAGAGTTAACCCCAGGGACAAAAGAGGTCTTGGGGGAGGAAACCTACAAGATACTGAAGCCTGCTTATGAGGAGGCGCCCCTGCTCTCTCGAATAGGGGGAATTCTTCTGCAGTTCTCAGGGATCTGGCAGGAAGAGTGTCAAGACGAATGGTGGACTTCCTCAGTAGCTCCAAGGTACAAAACTGGAGTTCCAAGAGTTCCCATCTCCTCGTTTTCTCAGATCAAACATTCCTAAGGATCCAGAGAAAAATAAGTCTTTCTCTCAAGCATTGGACCATCTTTTGGCAAAAAGTGATCATGGTGTTCCCCCATGTAAGAGCAGAGGTTGGGGTTTGGTTCAAACCTCTTTTTCACGGTGCCAAATCCGAATAGACATTCTGGATCTCGAAAATCTAAATTCAATTCCTGAATATAACCACTCTTTTTTCGCATGGAGTCAATCCAATCTGTTATCTCCATCCTACAAGGAGGAGAACTTCTGGCATCAATCGACATCAAAGATGCATACCTCCATATTCCTATTTCCTCGCTCACTAGTAATATCTACTTTTCAAGTTGGAAAATCTTCATTTTCAGTGTGTAGCTCTCCTTTTCGGTCTAGCTACTGCACCTTGAGTGTTTTACAAAGGTTCTGGCCCCTCTTCTAGCCAGATTAAGGGCCCAAGGTATAACGATTATGGTTTACCTATACGATCTGTTCTTCATAGACCAGTTGGTAGCCTGCTTAGACCAAAGTATGGTCACCACATTTAACTATCTGTAATATCTAGGTCGGATTCTCAACCTACAAGAAATCTCCTTTAAAACCATGAAGAAGGCTAAAATACTTGGGTCTGATCATTGATACACCCAGTAAAGGGTATTCTTGCTCCAGGCAAAGATCAGCGCCATAAAGGAACTGATTTAGGTGGTCGAGGAAAGATGAATTTTTCTATTCAGCTTTGCATGAGGTTGTTGGGAAAGATGGTGGCTTCATTCGAGGCCGTTCCTTATGCTCAGTTTCATTCGAGACTGCTGCAAAACAGTATCCTATCGGCTTGGAACAAAGGGTTCAAGCTCTAGATTCCCAATGTGTCTAATTCCAAAGCCTACGGCCACATCACCCTGAAAGCGCCCAATCTCGTCGGATCTTGGAGGCGAAGCGGGGTCAGGCCTGGTTAGTGCCTGGATGGGAGACTGCCTGGAAATACCAGGTGCTGTAGGCTGGGTGCGCCGGAGCCTCAGTTTATGGTTGATAACCAAAAATCTGCAAAGGGGAAAATCATAACTTTAGTTACCTGGGAAATGGTAATGAATGGTTGGTATGCCAACCTTCCTTTTTTTTTTTTTTTTTTTTTTTTTGGGTTGGGGAGCAGTCCTGGAAGAGGCAACTGTCCAAGAGAAGTGGCCCAGATCATAAAGGGCCTTGCCCATTAATATTCTAGAAATTCAGACAGAGCACTTTGGTCCTAAGGGCCTGAATGTTCAGTTTACGGAATTGTCCTGCCAGAATTCAATCTGACAATGTCACAGCAATGGCCTATATTAATCACCAGGGGGGCACAAGAAGTTGTGTGGCCCAGAGAAAGGTGAATCATATCCTATCTTGGGCAGAAAATAATGTACTTTGCCTATCGGCAGTCTTCATTCTAGGAATAAAAAATTGGCAGGCGGACTACTTGAGTCGCAAGCAGTTGTTCCCGGGAGAATGGTTCCTTCACCCTGATATTTTCCTGTCAATATGTCAAAGATGGGGGATCCCAGACGTAGATGTGTTTGCATCCACGTTCAACAAAGAAATCGACAACTTTGTGCCAAGAACAAAGGATCCGCTAGCATGCGGAACAGATGCCTTGCTATTCTCGTGGAATCGTTTCTCACTGAATTATGCATTCCCTCCTATTCTGCCTGCCTTCTTCGCAGGATCAAGCAGGAAGGGAAGTCGGTGATTCTTGTGGCCCCCAGGAAATCTTGGTATGCAGAGATCGTAAAGATGGCAGAAAGGGACCCATGGACCCTACAGCCACGGCCAGACCTCTTGCAAGGTCCGGTATTCCAGCCTACTTTACAAACGCTAAATTTAACGGTTTGGCTATTGAGACCCACATTCTGAAGAAGCATGGGCTGTCAGGTTCAGTGATTTCTACCTTGGTTAATGCAAGGGAGCCGGCCTCCATAATTATATATTATGGAGCCTAGGAAGCATATGTCTCCTGGTGTGAAACCAGGGGTTGCACCCCGGGAAATAGGACAAAGGTAGAATCCTTGACTTTCTGCAGATGGGGTGAGAAATAAAGCTAGCCTTGAGTGCTTTCTAAGGACAGGTCTCGGCCTTATCAGTATTATTTCGACTGCTTGCTTTGCATTCTTTGGTTCATAACTTTTATTCAGGGGGTAACACGGCTTAATCTCCGGTTGGGTCACCCCTCAACCCTTGGGACTTGATTTTTGTTTTGTCGGCATTACAAAACAGCCTTTTTTTGGGCCGATTACGACATATTCCCTTGGTCCTTTTTCGACAAGAAAACTATTTTTTCTGGTAACCATATCTGCTGCAAGAAGGGTATCAGAATTGGCTGCTCTTTTTTGTAAAGAGCCATATTTATTATTGTTTTCAAGGATATGGTAGTATTGCGTCCTCATCCTAACTTTTTACCAAAGGTAGTATCAGGTTTTTATCTAAACCAGGATATTGCTCTACCTTCATTTTTTTTCCAGAACCCTGTTCTATGGAAGAAAAATCACTACATTCTCTTGATGTGGTGAGAGCAGTCAAAGACTACTTAAAGATGACTGCTCAGATTCAGAAAATGGATGTTTTGTTCGTGTTGCCTGAAGGTCCTAAAAGAGGACAGGCGGCATCGAAATCTACTATTTCTAAATGGATTCGACAAGTAATCGTTCAAGGTTATGGTTTAAAGAGGTAGTTTCTACCCTCTCAAATCAAAGCGCACTCCTCTAGGGCTGTTAGTGCTTCGTGGGCAGTGCATCACCAAGCCTCCATGGCTCAAATCTGCAAGGCCTCAACTTGGTCTTCAATCCATACATTTACCAGATTCTATCAGGTGAATGTAAAAAGACATGAGGATGTCGCCTTTGGGCGCAGTGTACTGCAGGCAGCAGTATAAGTCCTCTGATCTCATGGTGCTCTACTTTTGTGTCCCCCTCCCCTCAGTTGGCATTGCTCTGGGACATCCCACATAGTAATTACTATGGCTCTGTGTCCCGTGATATACGATTAAAGAAAATAGGATTTTTATAACAGCTTACCTGTAAAATCCTTTTCTTTTGAAGTACTTCACGGGACACAGAGGTCTCGCCCCTCTTTCTAGTATACACGTGTATTGCTTTGCTACAAAACTGAGATACTCCTGGTATGGGAGGGGTTTTATAGGGAGGCAACTTCCTATTTAGGGTGTGCCAGTGTCCAGCACCTGAAGGTGGACTATAACCCACATAGTAATTACTATGGCTTTGTGTCCCGTGATGTACTTCAAAAGAAAAGGATTTTACAGGTAAGCTGTTATAAAAATACTCTTTTTCAGTTGTAGCATGTTTTTAATGCATTTTGGAGTTTTTGTTGCACATCTTGCAGCACGCAAAAATTAATGGCACTGCAAACGTGACGTACGTTTTTCAAGCGTTCTGGAATGCACATTTCTGCACGCTTTTCCGAATGCACAGGTGTGAATGGGTTTATAGGGAGAGGAAATAAAACAAGTGACTGCCTTAATTTCTGCTAAAATCTTCATAGACAAATTTTTAATTAATAATATATTTGGCATACAATTTTTCTTTATTTTATGTGTGGTATACCTTGTTCAATATTTGTTCCAGGATGTCGATATGATGGATCAAAATGGAATGACTCCCTTAATGTGGGCAGCTTACAGGACACACAGGTAACCACTTCAATCTTCATAGAAACTAGTTGTCCACAATGTCCACCAGTCCCATATAGATCTGCACCCATTTTTAGACGTTGCTGTCATGCTTTCACAAGTTTGGCTGACTTTCAAGTTTCATTGTGTATGCATCCGCATGCAGGCAGCCCTTTTTTATGTCAGTTTGAACGCAGCTGCTAAACGGACACAATGGCTGCTCCCAATTTGACATTTGTGTGGGTGCATGTCCTCGAACTTACACTGTCTGCATTCAGGGGCAATCGCCTGCACCCACGCGAATCTGTGCAGCTGCCGCTTCCCAATTGACATGAATGGGACTGCCTGCATGTGGATGCACAGAACACCTGTGCCTCCCGTGCGGGCAAACATGGCCTGCACTTAAAGTGATAGTAAACCTGTGTGTTTGTTGTTTTGTTTTTTCCACCTGCAAGGTAAAGCCATAATGTGAAACTTATTTTAGAACAAAGCCTTCCATGTCATGGCTTACATCTTCCCCCGGTCTTCCTTCCGAGTTCGCAGACCCTGGCAGTGTGAGTGGCGGGAGCCGCGATGACATCGTCCTCGGATCTGTGCGTGCTTCTTGGGTTTTGTGGAGTCTATGGTTTTCTTGCTTTGTAAAGCTGTCACCTGGTTCTCGTTTGACGCATTCTCTAAGTTTTGGCTGATGGATGTTCAGCTTTAGGCAGTTAGTCCCCAGCAAAAAAAATGCACACCAAACTGAGTTTGTGCAGAGTGCCTCCTAGGACTCTGTATTATCAGCAGATGGATTAGGGACTGTAAAAAAAAAAGGGGGTGGGGGTTCAGAGAAGACCGGATCAAACAGCATTTTTACACAATGCGCAGGATTAACCCCTTAGGTTCCACAATGAATATAACAACTGGGCATGCTGGGAATTGGAGGGGGTAAACTGGGCACTGTTGTGTTTGTTTGCCTGTCTTGTAAGCAGCAGTATATCCCAACAATCACTGAATTTATGTGTATCACAAAATGAACTCCAGGAAATATTGTTTTCACTGTAAATATAAAAATCTCATTTTAATATTTGTCCCTGATTAGAAAATGTTTTTTTCTTTTGTCTTTAAAAATATATAGAAGATAATGCCAGGAAAAAAGTCTTCTCACCTGCCCCCCACACAGAAAAGGATGTATAAAATATAGTGGTGCACCGAAATTTTGGCCGCCGAAACATATTGGCTGAAAATTGTGTTTTCGGCAGGAGGCCGAAAGAAAAAAAAGTGCAGATAATAGAGCTGAAAAGGGGGTGGGTGCCGCACATGTCATCCTGGTGCGCCCCTGTCAGAGTCGTCTGTCGTCGTCCCCCCCCCCCCCCCCCCCCCCCCCCTCACGATTGCCCTAAAATGCAGCCTCACCAGTGCCTGGTAGCGCGATCTCACACTGAGTCACAGAGCTGGATCTGAATCGCTATGCAGCCACTTTAACGATGTTCCGCCTTCTAGACCGCCTCTTGTGATAGACGGCACACTGATCCGATGCCGGAAATCGTTGTGCCATGTGTCATAGGTGGCGGGACATCGTTACAGCGGCTGACCGGCAATTCAGATCCAGCTATGTGACACAGCGTGAAATCGCGCTACCAGACACTGGCGGGCTGTATTTCACGGACACTGGCGGGCTGTATTTCACGGACACTGGCGGGCTGTATTTCACGGACACTGGCGGGCTGTATTTCACGGGCACTGGCGGGCTGTATTTCACGGGCACTGGCGGGCTGTATTTCACGGGCACTGGCGGGCTGTATTTCACGGGCACTGGCGGGCTGTATTTCACGGGCACTGGCGGGCTGTATTTCACGGGCACTGGCGGGCTGTATTTCACGGGCACTGGCGGGCTGTATTTCACGGGCACTGGCGGGCTGTATTTCACGGGCACTGGCGGGCTGTATTTCACGGGGCACTGGCGGGCTGTATTTCATGGGCACTGGCGGGCTATAGTTCACGGCCACTGGCGGGCTGTATCTGATGGGCACTGATGAGAATGCATTGATCTCTTGTATCATGCCTGCAATCTCTGATCATCTCCTGTATCATGTCTGCTAGAGGTGCACCGAATGGAAATTTTGCCAATACTATTAGCAATGTGTTTCAGTTAAAGTACGAGATTGCAGACATAATACAAGAGATGGTTAGAGACTGCAGACTACATTTTTCTTGAGTTTTTCTTGCACTAAAGGTGCCAATAATGGCCAACAATAAATCCATATTAATTTAAATTGAGGGTATTAATTAAAAGTGCAATATAATACAATTCTATATAAAAATATTTTTAAAAACTGTCATTTTCGGCAAAGTGCATCCTGCATTTTTGGTTTCGGCACCAAAATTTCCATTCGGTGCACCATTAGTTAAAATTGTGAAAATGGCTCTCAATGTTTTAAGTATATTTAGTAGATCTTCATTCTTCACTAATGCTCAATAGCCATTAGAAGTGCAATCTACAGATTTGTAAATCTCTTCAAAATGTGCAAAATAATGAAATAATGCCTATAAAACAACCCTAAAATACTGACTTTACCCACAGAAAATCAACTATGGCTTGCCTTAAAATTGTTTTTAACTCTTCTTTTTTTTTTTTTTTTTGCAGCGTGGATCCCACTAGATTGCTCCTTACCTTTAATGTGTCCGTAAATCTTGGGGATAAATACCATAAAAACACTGCATTACACTGGGCTGTTTTAGCTGGAAACACTACAGTCATAAGTTTGCTTCTAGATGCTGGTGGCAATGTTGATGCTCAGAATATTAAGGTAATGTTTTTGTGTGCAGAAAAACATAAATTCTTATGTAGTTTGTTTGGTGGGTTTTTTTTTTTATTTAGAAAAAGCCTCAGCTTACAGTATAGACAGAGTAGCTTAAGCAGAAAAAAAATCTTCTATCATTTAAGTAGATTAGAAGTGTCTGTTTATGGAAAAGTCTGTGTGACCTTAAATCATCCTCTAGTTACATAATAAAAAAATATGCATAAGACAAAGCAAAATGTGACCTGTATTCTTATGGTATTATACATATATAGTGTAAAAGGAAGAAATGTGGTATTTTACACTGGTTTCAGTGAGTGCAATAATAACTCCCTGCATTGATGTCGGCGGACGCGGTAACCCCCAGCGCGGGTGTCGGCGGACGCGGTAACCCCCAGCGCGGGTGTCGGCGGACGCGGTAACCCCCAGCGCGGGTGTCGGCGGACGCGGTAACCCCCAGCGCGGGTGTCGGCGGACGCGGTAACCCCCAGCGCGGGTGTCGGCGGACGCGGTAACCCCCAGCGCGGGTGTCGGCGGACGCGGTAACCCCCAGCGCGGGTGTCGGCGGACGCGGTAACCCCCAGCGCGGGTGTCGGCGGACGCGGTAACCCCCAGCGCGGGTGTCGGCACTTGCGCACACACACTCCCCTATATTGGTGGTCAGTGCCAGTGAAATTCAGCCCCCGCTTGCATTGGTAGTCAGTGGCAGTGAACATTACCCCCATCCACCTGCTTCAGTGGTCGTGGCATGGTGAAAGTACCCTAACTATATTTTACCCTCTCCTGCCATGATCGGGGTAGTTTAACTAAATTAAACCAGAAGGTAAGACATTTAGTATTAGTGTGGTAAACTGTTCAGTTGTGTACCTATATGTATAATCTGTACTAATTTCACTACACTATAAATATCTAAGCTAACTCTTAAAAAATGCATATTAAATAATAGAAAATATTTTTTGTTCAAGCCATTTAATTTACTGTGTAAAGAAGATGAAAAGTAAGTTATGGTACCCCTTTAAAACACTACAATACAACCATAACAGAATGTGTGTGCTAAACAAATTGCTTGTTTTAACTTTAACACAAAGGTTTTTCTGCCTGTGTTCATTGCAGGGAGAATCACCACTTGATTTAGCAAAGCAAAGAAAAAATGTTTGGATGATCAACCATTTACAGGAGGCAAGGCAAGCCAAGGGCTATGACAATCCCTCATTCCTCAAAAAACTAAAGGCGGATAAGGTAAGGGGTGGCTTTTGTATCGGTGGAAAAAAAAAACCTTCAGTCATAACTTAGGCTTTCTAGTCTGTGGTCATGAGCTAAAGATAATACCTACAGTATGCTTGGTGCCTAAATTCCAAGGGACGATCGATTCACCTGTGAGCATGTTGGCTTTAAAATATTACACTTGAAGACCTGTTGAAGAGCATTTACCCTTAAAAGCCTGTTATTACTTTAATTTGTCATAAAATCTCCTTTTGTGCACCTGTGATTTAGCTTCATTTTTTATGGAGTTCCCTGATTGTTGGGCTAAGCCCATTTCACTCTTCAAGCACTAGTTCAGTTCATTTTATTGATTACTTATATCTTGTTGGTATAACAAGACAACTTTTTCTATGTACAGTGCCTTGAAAAAGTATTCATACCCCTTGAAATTTTCCACATTTCAACCAAAAATGTAAATGTATTTTATTGGGATTTTATGGGAAAGACCAACACAAAGTGGCACATAATTGTGAAGTGGAAGGAAAATGACAAATGGTTTTCAAAATGTTTTACAAATAAATATCTGAAAAGTGGGGCATGCGTTTGTTTTCAGCCCCCTTTACTCTAACTAAAATCTAGTGGAACCAATTGCCTTCAGAAGTCACTTAATTAGTAAATAGAGTCAACCTGTGTGTAATTTAATCTCAGTATAAATACAGCTGTAATGTGAAGCCCTCAGAGGTTTGTTAGAGAACCTTAGTGAACAAACAGCATCATGAAGTCCAAGGAACACACCAAACAGGTCGGGGATAAAGTTCTGGATTAGTTTAAAGCTGGATTAGGTTATAAAAAAAAAATATCCCAAGCTTTGAACATCTCGCAGAGCACTGTTCAATCCATCATCCGAAAATGGCACAACTGCAAACCTACCAAGACATGGCTGTCCACCTAAACTGACCGGCTGGGCAAGAAGAGCATTAATCGGAGAAGCAGCCAAGAGGCCCATGGTAACTCTGGAGGAGCTGTAGAGATCCACAGCTCAGGTGGGGGAATCTGTCCACAGGAAAACTATTAGTCGTGCACTCCACAAATCTGCCCTTTATGGAAGAGTGGCAAGAAGAAAGCCATTTTTGAAATAAAGTCAACAGAAGTCTCGTTACTGAAAAGCCATCTGGGGTACACAGAAAACATGTGGAAGAAGGTGCTGTGGTCAGATGAAACCAAAATTGAACTTTTTTGCCTAAAAGCAAAATGCTATATGTGGCAGTAGACTAACACTACACATCACCCTGAATGTACCATCCCCACCGTGAAACATGGTGGTTGCAGCATCATGTTGTGGGGATGCTTTTCTTCAGCAGGGAGAGGGAAGCTGGTCAAAGTTGATGGTAAGATGGATGGAACCAAATATAAGGCAATCTTAGAAGATAACCACTTCACAATGATGTGCCACTTTGTGTGTCTATCGCATAAAATCCCAATAAAATACATTTACGTTTTTGGTTGTAACATGACAAAATGTGGAAAATTTCAAGGGGTATGAATACTTTTTCAAGGAACTGAATATGAATATGAATACATATATGAATAATAATAATAATAATAACAATATATGAATATGTACACATTTTAAATCTGCTGAAATACGGACCTAAATTTGTGATCATTGGTTTTATTTTTCAGGAGTTTCGGCAAAAGGTGATGCTTGGAACACCGTTCTTGGTGATTTGGCTGGTTGGTTTTATAGCTGATCTTGACATTGACTCCTGGTTAATCAAAGGTCTCATGTACGGTGGAGTTTGGGCAACGGTGCAATTCCTATCAAAGTGAGCAACTTTTTAAAAATTCCTTTATCAGAACTAAACCCTCCTATAATTTTACAGCTGTAGATGGGGCCATCTTAAATACAGGCAGTCCTGTACATACGACTCCTACTTACGAACGGCCTCAAATGCCAGCCACTTGTGCTCCACGCTGGTCCTAGATACCTCCGGATACATCCCACACTGCAGTACTATATGTACTGCATTGCCAGAAGAACCCCAGATAACATAACAAGCGCCTGGAACATCCCACATCCATGCACAGGCGGAAGTTACACTTACGAATGCAGTGTTCTGCCCGGAAGTTACACTTACAAATGCAGTGTTGTGACTTCCGGACAACTTCGACTTACGAACAAACCTACAGTCCTTATTGTGTTGGTAACTCGGGGACTTCCTGTATTTGTAAAAAATAAAATAAAATTTGGTTAGGTGCCCCAACAAACCCAGAAATTGAAACTCCAATTCCTCTGCTCAAACAACCTTCTGAGAGTAATTCTTAAGCATCCTGACATCACTAGTCATGCCACGTGTATTTCACCATAGTTTGGGCTTTCTCACAATAGTAATAGTGAGGCTCCTAAGAGTCCAAACTGGTGAAATTAATTGCAGTGGACTAGTGACTGGATGCTTTGTGCACGCTCTTGGCAGATTGGAAGACTGTCAGAAGTGGGGCTTTGTATTCTGGATGCTATTAGAGCAACCTAATAAAGTTAGTGGGATCTTATTGAGTTTGGCAAAAAAACGATTTTACACTTAGTATTTTCTCTTTGTCTGATGTATCATCTGGATGAACATGGGAGGAAAAATCAAAGGAGTGAGCCTAAAGAAGAATTCCAGCTTGCTGATCATTTTAAACAATCGTTTGGGCCAAGCTGGCTTAATGATGTGGCCACTGTGTGTGCTGTAGTTTACTGTAGTACAGAGGTGTCATTAGAATTATGGTTGCCCTCACGGGGCCAGTTTTATCTGTAAGAGCACCCCACTGCCCCTTGCTTCAGATGTCAAGGGCCTCCCACCATCAGAAGTTGATAGTCCCCCACCATCCCTTACATCACAGTGCATTCCCCTTACCTTGTGCTGCTGCTGCTGGGAAGACACTACGGGCAGAGCTGGGAAGCAGAAAGAGCAGGGTCTGGAGCAGGACCAGAGGAGGGCTGGAGTCAGCTGAATGCTGAGACAAGGGGAGGCTGCAGCTGCACAGAGAAGCGCAGGATTGCTGGAGATCTGCTCCAAACAAACTATTTAACCGGTTCACGCAGATATATTACGGCAGAATGGTTCTCCTGGGCGAAATCTTGTATATATACGGCTTTCCCCAGGAGAGTCACCGCAGGGGACCCGATGTGCGTGGCTGGCGGGCGCGATCGTGTGCACGAGAGCCAGCATGGGGATTTGTCTGTGTGTAAACACACAAATCCCCGTGCTCTCAGAGGAGAGGAGACAGATCGTGTGTTCCTACGAAGTAGGAACAGCGATCTGTCATCTCTCCTAGTTAGAACACAGTGAGGGGAACACAAAAGTTAACCCCTTGATCGCCCCCTAGTGTTAACCCCTTTCCTGTTAGTGACATTTATACCGTAATCAGTGCATATTTATAGCACTGATTGCTCTATAAATGTCAATGGTCCCAAAAATGTGTCAAAAGTCTCCGATCTGTCCGTTGCAATACCGCTAAAGATCGTAGATCACCGCCATTACTAGTAAAAAAAATTAAACAAATAATAATAAAAATGCCATATATCTTTCCTATAGTTTGTAGACGCTATAACTTTTGCGCAAACCAATCAATATACGCTTATTGCGAATTTGGGGGGTTTTTTTTCTTCTTTTTTTTTACCAAAAATATGTAGAAGAATACATATTGGCCTAAACTGATGAAGAATTTTTTTTTTTAATTTGGGGGATATTTATTATAGCAAAAAGTAGAAAATATGTAGTTTTTTTTTTTCCCTTTTCAAAATTGTCACACTTTGCGGTTTTTATTTTTTGCGCAAAAAAAAAAAAAAAAAAAAAAAAAAGAGGTGATCAAATACCACCAAAAGAAAGCTCTGTTTGTGGGAAATAAAGTGCTCTGGTCAGAAAGGGGGTAAAATCTTCTGGGGCTGAAGTGATTAAAGCCATAGGATTTGGTTGGTTAAAAGAACCACCACCCACAGTGGATATAAAAAGTCTATACACCCTTGTAAAAAGGCAGGTTTCTGTGATGTAAAAAAAAAAATGAGACAGATAAAAAAATTTCAGAACTTTTTTTTCACCTTTTTTAATATGACCTATAAACTGTACAACTCAGTTGAACAACAAACTGGAATCTTTTAGGTGGAGGGAAATAAAAAACTAAAACAATATGGTTGCATAAGTGTGCACATCTTTAACCACTTAACGCCCGCCCACCGTCAAATGACGGCTTGGCGGTGCAGCTCTCATTCTGGGTGGACGTCATATGATGGCGCCCAGAACGGCCGCTGTCGCGTGCCCCCGGGGGCACACGGCGATTGCGGCCGCGCTGTGTTGCTAGGACACGGCGTGACCCCGATCTCAGTAAAGAGCCATGGCTCTTTAACCATGTCATCGGCTGTGTCCAATCACAGCCGGTCACGTGTAAACACAGGGATGCCGGTAATCGGCTTGCCTTGCCCTCACACTGACAGTAGGAGAGGAGAGACGATTAGCGGGATCTCCTCACAGAGGACATCTAGGCATGTTATCAGGGCACTGATAATCAGTGCCCTGATTACAATTGATTGATCACCAGTGCCAGCAGTGAGTGCCCACAAGTGTAAGCAATCAGTACCCATTAGTGATGACAGTCAGTGCTGGCTATCACTGCTACCCATCAATGCCGCCCATCAGTCTCGCCTATCTGTGCCACCCACCAGTGCCACCCATCAGTGCCCATAAGTGTGACATATTCGTGCCGCCTCATCAGTGCCGCCGCATCAGCGCCCATCATTGAAGGAGAAAAATTACTTATTTACAAAATCTACTGACAGAAACTAAGAAAAACTTTTATTTATTTATTTTTTAATTTTCAGTCTTATTTTTTTCCTAAAAAAAATAAAATGATAAAAACCCAGAAGAGATTAAATACCACCAAAAGAAAGCTCTATTTGTTTGAAGAAAATGATAAAAATCTCACATGGTTACAGTGAAGCATGACCGCGCAATTGTCATTCAAAGTGTGACAGCGCTGAAAACTGAAAAATGGCTTGGGCAGGAAGGGGGGTGTGTAAGTGCACAGTATTGAAGTAGTTAAACTAATACTTTGTTGTTACACCTTTTTATTTTATTACAGCACTCACTCTTTTTGGGTATGAGTCTATCAGCATGGCACATTTTGACTTGGCAATATTTGCCCACTCTTCTTTGCAAAAACACTCCAAATCTGTCAGATTGCGAGGGCATCACCTGTGCACAGCCCTCGTCCGATCACCCCACAGATTTTCAATTGGATTCAGGTCTGGGCTCTGGCTGGGCCATTCCAAAACTTTAATCTTCTTCTGGTGAAGCCATTCCATTGTTCATTTGGATATATGCTTTGGGTCGTTGTCATGCTGAAAGATTAAGTTCCTCTTCATGTTCAGCCTTCTAGCAGAAGCCTGAAGGTTTTGTGCCAATATTTGGAACCGTTCATATTTCCCTCTACCTTGACTAAGACCCCTGTTCCAGCTGAAGAAAAACAGCCCCAAAGTATGATTCTGTGCCACCATCATGCTTCACTGTGGGTATGGTGTTCTTTTGGTGATGTGCAGTTTTTGTTTTTGCGCCAAACATATCTTTTGGAACTATGTCCAAAAAGTTCAACCTTGGTTTCATCAGATCATAACACATTTTCCCACATATTTCTGTGAGACTTCAGATGTGTTTTTGCAAAATTTAGCCGGGCTTGGATGTTTTAAGTCTTGCCACTCTACCCCATAGCCCAGACATATGAAGAATACAGGAGATTGTTGTCACATGTACCACACTGCCAGTACATGCCAGATATTCCTGCAGCTCCTTTAATGTTCCTGTAGGCCTCCTGGCAGCCTCCCTGACCAGTTTTCTTCTCATCTTTTCATCAATTTTGTAGGGGTGTCCAGTTCTTGGTAATGTCACTGTTTTGCCATATTTTCTCCACTTGATAACTGTCTTCACTGTGTTCCATGGTATATCTAATGCCTTGGAAATTCTTTTGTACCCTTCTCCTGACTGATGCATTTTAACAATGAGATCCCTCTGATGCTTTGGAAGCTCTCTGTGGACCATGGCTTTTGCTGTAGGATGCGACTAAGAAAATGTCAGGAAAGACCTACTAGAACAGCTGAACTTTATTTGGAGTTAATCAGAGGCACTTTAAACGATGGCAGATATGCACTGACTGTTATTTAACATTCTGAACACGGCTACATCCCCCAGAGTTATGAGGATGTGCACACTAATGCAACCACTTTTATTTTAGTATTTTTTTTTTTACCCCCCCCCCCCCCCCCCCTCTCCCCAAAAGATTTCAATTTGTTTTTCAATAGAGTTGTACAGTTTATAGATCACATTAAAGGTGGATAAAGTTTTGAACTGATTTATCTGTGTCTCCTTTTTATTTTTTTTTACATCACAGAAACATGACATTTTAACAGGGTGTGTAGACTTTTTATATCCACTGTATTATGCTTTTGTTCTCTGTATGATCTGCTTAGTGAAGTTTGCCTTGTTCATTCAGAATATGCCCCATAGGCATTACTCAGCATTCTATGGGAAGGTATGTCATAGTCTTAAATTTCTTCATCCTTTTTCATCTGACATACCATCAACACATCTTGTTGTCCTGGTTACTTGTTCCTAATTAAAGATACAAATTCATTTTTTGGGGGAAAATTTCCAAACTCTATCACTTCTTTTTGTAGGTTCCTTCGCTTTCCTTACTGTGTTTGTTTAGTGTTTTCAATTAGCACAATGCAAAAATCGTGTTTTTTTTTTTTTTTTTTTTTTTAATCAGCTGAGCACAAAATGCTTAGCTGATGTGTGTTTTTTTTTTTGTTTGTTTTTTTTTTAGAAGCAAAAGTAATTGTTTCTAGTACAATCCCTAGGAGGGAGCGTATTATGATGCTGTTTGTGTAATGCCATCAGTGTCTGTGAAGGAGTATTTAGTACAGGTTCACTTGAGGTAACTGTTAACTCCATGTGGGCTTTCATCAATCACTGCCTCCTACTCTTGTGTGAGCGGCAGATTGTCTATTCTATGTCTTTTACACTGGATGATCTCAGATATATCTTTATGGTAAACATTCATTGGATCTTTCTTGTACCGTTTTTAATAGAGGTAGAACTCAAAACATTTGCATGTGATGTTTCTTGGGAAAATGTGAAGGTTTTGGCTCTTACAGCTGTCACCATGATGCTGGCCACACACAGAATTTCTTTTAGAACCCATCTGTTGGAAGTGAGAGTATCTATTAGCATTGCATGATTATTCGTTAAAAAATCGCAATCTCGATTCAACCCCCCCCCCCCCCCACGATATTAATTTGGCATTTCCACAATTCATGTAACAAGCACAGAGCTGTCAAACTTTGCTGTCTGACTTTTTTACATTTTTTTTATTTTATCACAACATTGCTCAGTGCTGAGAGATAAAAAGAAACATTGTATAATTTTGGTTCTTTTAGAGCGTAGGGATGAACTTCGGTCTGCAAATGAGGGCAGTTTAACTACTTAAAGACTAAGCCTTTTTCTGACACTTGTTGGTTACAAGTTAAAACCAGTATTTTCTGCTCGAAAATTACTTGGAACCCCCAAACATTATCTATATATTTTTAGAGACCCTAGAGAATAAAATGGCGGTTGATGCGATATTTTATGACCATGCAGCGGTCTTTCAAATGCAATTTTTTGTGAAAAAATACACTTTAATGAATAAAGTAAATAAAAATACTAAACAGTAAAGTTAGCCCAATATTTTTGTATAATATGAAAGATTTTATTCCTAGAATCGTGATCTTTATCCTAACCAAAAAAATAGTGATTCTCAGTTCATTCAGAATCATGCAGCTCTAGTATGAGTCGTGCACCGAAAATTCAGGATGCACTTGGGTGAAAACTGAAATGAACCTTTAAAGAGAAGAATATTATTAGTTGTGCTCATAAGTTTGCATACCCTGGCAGAATTTTTATGATTTCTTGGCCATTTTTCAGAGAATTTGAATAACAAAAACATTTCTTTCACTCGTGGTTAGTGTTTAGATGAAACCATTTATTATCAATCAACTGTGTTTACTCTTTTTAAATCATAATCGCAACAGAAACTACCCAAATGACCCTGATCAAAATTTTACCCCAGTTCTTAATACCGTGTATTGCCCCCTTTAAAAAACCCTCCAGTTCCTGTAAATTATTGGGCTGTCTTGCATGAACTGCACGTTTTGAGATCTCCCCAGAGTGGCTCAATGATATTGAGGTCAGGAGACTGAGATGGCCACTCCAGAACCTTCACTTTATTCTGCTGTAGCCAATAAAAAGAGTAAACACAGTTGATTGATAATGGCTTCAGCCAAACACTAACCATGCGTGAAAGAAAAATTTTTGTGTTTATCATTCATATTCTCTGAAAAATGGGCAAGAAATCATACATTTTGTGTGTATGTATCAGTGTTAATTTAGTCGACCTAAAATGAATAAAACATTTTAGTTTTATTCATTTTAGTCGACTAAATGAATACTATTTTATTAGACTAAAATACGACTAAAACTAAAACAATTGAGATGACTAAAATATAACTAAAACTAAAAGCCATTTTAGTCAAAAGACTATGACTAAAACTAAATTGCGATTTACTGAAATGTACTGGAGATTTAGTCGACTAAATACGACTAAAACTAAAATGCCAATTTAGTCCTAAGACTAAAATGAACACTGGTATGTATGTATGTGTGTGTGTGTGTGTGTGTATATATGTGTATATATGTGTGTGTGTATATATATATATATATATATATATATATATATATATATATATATATATATATATATATATATATATATATATATATATATATATATATATATATATATATATATATGTATATATATATATATATATGTGTATATATATATATATATATATATATATATGTATATATATATATATATATATATATGTGTATGTATGTGTGTGTGTGTGTGTGTATTGATATGCCACAGGTGTGGCATATCAATATGCTGATTAGACAGCATGATTATTGCACAGGTGTGCCTTAGGCTGGCCACAATAAAAGGCCATGCTAAAATGTGCAGTTTTACTGTATCGGAGGGGTCGGGGGTCCAAAAAACAGTCAGTATCTGGTGTGACCACCATTTGCCTCATGCAGTACAGCACATCTCCTTTGCATAGTTGATCAGGTTGTTGATTGTGGCCTGTGGAATGTTGGTCCATTCCTCTTCAATACCATAACCCCACCGCCACCATGGGCCACTGGATCCACAAGTTTGACATCAGCAAACCGCTCACCCACACAACGCCATACACGCTGTCTGCAATCTGCCCTGTACAGTGAAAACCGTGATTCATCCATGAAGAGAACACCTCTCCAAAGTGCCAGAAGCCATCGAATGTAAGCATTTGCCCACTCAAGTCGGTTACGACGATGAACTGCAGTCAGGTTGAGACCCCAGCGAGCATGCAGATGAGCTTCCCTGAGATGGTTTCTGACAGTTTGTGCAGAAACTCTTTGGTTATGCCAACCGATTGTTGCAGCAGCTGTCCGGGTCGCTGGTCTCAGGCGATTTTGGAGGTGAAGATGCTGGATGTGGAGGTCCTGGGCTGGTGTGGTTACACGTGGTCTGCGGTTGTGAGGCCGGTTGGATGTACTGCCAAATTCTCTGAAACTCCTTTGGAGACGGCTTATGGTAGAGAAATGAACATTCAATTCAAGGGCAACAGCTCTGGGAGACATTCCTGCAGTCAGCATGCCAATTGCATGCTCCCTCAAAACCTGTGGCATTGTGCTGTGTGATAAAACTGCACATTTTAGAGTGTCTTTTTATTGTGGCCAGCCTAAGGCACACCTGTGCAATAATCATGCTGTCTAATCAGCATCTTGATATGCCACACCTGTGAGGTGAATGGATTATCTGGACAAAGGAGAAGTGCTCACTAACACAGATTTAGACAGATTTGTGAACAATATTTGAGAGAAATGAGCATAATTAAAAAAAATATATAGATAACATACAAACACCTTGTATGGGCACCATTACCAGTTACCCAATAATGCAGTTACAGAGGGCTGGATCTAAGGTACAAAGATTGCTTTGGTAATATATCAAAGTGAGAGAAAGATGTCTGATCCAGTAATGCCTCTAAAAACGTGCTTGTCAACGCGTTTCACTAAAATATTAGCTTCCTCAGGACAGATACTGGTTAGGTGCTGGTGAACTTGTGGCTCAGGGTATGGGAGAACCTCTCAAAACTAACAGACAACCGGAAAGATAAAATTTCAAATTTCATATGTATGTGTGTAGTAGTGAAAAACATACGTCATGTGGTCTATGATGGGTACCACTGATGTATAACAGTCATATAGATTGAGGATGTAGAAATATTACAATATAGATCATACATAGAGATAAGTGGTCACAGATTCCCACTATAAGTGTTTCCAACACAGTATCTATAGTACCAAAAAATGACCCATGGGTACAGAACCAATGTATTAAATGTGTGAGTACAAAATCCCCTGAAGTATAGAGACCGATGGCATGTCTGAATATGTAAATATTGCACTTATCCCATAGGGGGAGACCTTTTGTTAGCGCTTAGACCAGTGTTGCCACATAAGCAGGGGAAAATTTGTGAGTTATTTGTATAGTAGTAATACATAATTTTATTGTGGTTTCACGTAATTGCTATCCAATTGGCTGACATTACTATTGTTCAGACAATTGCGTAAGTGTACATAGGAATAGATACCTACTAAATAGAGGGTTATTGTACTACTCCATAACAAGGAAGAAGGATATACAAAATTAAAATTTGACAGCTTTAATATTGGAATATAATAAAAAATAAGAATATGTGGTACAAACTGATCCATGCAGGAATGAAAAGATAAAAAGCAATATACAGGGATACACACAAGGCATATTGACTATGCATTATGGAGCTACTGGTTTTGACACGCAATTAATAACACGATATCTGTTGGCTGTACGCGTTTCGCAACTTTTTATCACTCGTCAGGAGCAAACGTGTATTGTGTCTAGGGTGTCCATGTGCTGCCGGGCCACCCACACCACCAAATGCGGGCACCACTCCCCACCAGGGGCTGAGACGGGGGACCCGAACGGCAGGCACCCCATACAGGGCATATCCAGGATAGACAGGCATCTGGCTATAGATGAATGTATGAACTGTTGGGTAGGTGAGAAACAATGGCTGTGTGAGGATCTGACTGACCTAAGAACGGTGTGGTTCTGAAACTGTGTTAATCTGGAACATGAGAATTGACCAGGTGCCTCTGTGTGATCATTTTTTGGTACTATTGTTACTGTGTTGGAAACGCTTATAGTGGGAATCTGTGACCACTTATCTCTGTGTGGCACATCTGCGGGAGTGACGTCAACGCTGGCATTGCCATTCAAATCGCCAAAGCCCGCAAACCCAGGTGGAAGACCGGATGAAGATACAAGCGCCCTCAGCAGTGACTGAAGGGTTTCATTTTCAGTTAAGTCTGCTATAATGTGCTAGTATCATACTAGCACATTATGATTTAAACTGCCGGTGCCTATTATTTTTTTTTATGTGGTTTACTCCCACTTTAAGTGTGGAAGTTTTTTTATTTTGTGTGTTTTTATTTTTTTAATATTAGTTTGCTTTATAAACATATACATTTAAACTGAGTTGTCTCTTGTTTTTCAGGTCTTTCTTTGATCACTCCATGCATAGTGCACTTCCTCTTGGGATTTACCTGGCAACCAAGTTCTGGATGTATATCACCTGGTTCTTCTGGTTTTGGAATGATATCCTTTACCGTGTATTTTCTTTGAGCAGATAGTCGTCAAACCACAAGTGTCACTCTCTGCTCTCTCAATATTTCATTTTTATGTTTCCTGTGTAAATGAATGCAAGTAAGAACATCATTTGAATTCCTGCAGAGATTTACATTTTAAATGATGGGATGTGGGATGTTTTTTCACATTTGTTAGGGCGAGAATCTAGGAATATTGTTAGCCTTTGCCCATTTCCCAGTCACTGTTTTATAATTTTACTTCTGACTGAATTATGCGCCTCATACCTATAGCCTTGTTTTTAAAGGTGACTCTGCATAGTACAATCTTTTCAACCGTTAAAATTATTGTTTTGTTTTTTTTTAATTATGATTTGTCCAGTTATAGCATAATTCATGTATGCAAATTCCTCAGATAACCACCAATTTATGCAGTTATGTATCCAAAAAAATATATATTTTTAATTACAATTAGAGTACATATCTGAATGTGTCTTTAGTTCCACTTCCTGAATTCTTGGCAGGTTTGGAATTCCACCTATAACATAGAAATAGATTAAGACCCCTTTCACACTTAGGCGTTTTTTCAGGCGCTAAAGGGCAAAAAATAGCACTTGAAAAACACCTCCCCTGCCACCCCAATGTGAAAGCCCGAGTGCTTTCACACTGGGGCGCTGCGCTGGCAGGACGTTAAAAAAAAGTACTGCAAGCAGCATCTTTATACACCGCTCCTCCACCGCCCCTGCCCATTTAAATGAATAAGCATCTCTGCCAAAGCACTTCGGCAGCGGCGATACACGGGCGCATTTAACCCTTTTTTTGGCCACTAGCGGGGGTTAAAAGCGCCCTGCTAGTGGCAGTGTACTCCTGTGCTACCAATGGTATTTTCCTAAATATATTGATATATATTCAAAACAATAAATCATAAAAGATGTGACAGCTGTTGCTAGCAGCATAGTGTTTCCACAACTATCTATTATATGAATTAGATCAAATGATGCTGTGCTGCTAATGTACGTATATTAAGAATAAAAGCAAAATAAACAAAATTATGTGTATCCATATTTTAAATACTATAACGTGTGCTAAAATATTGATTATTAATGTCTACAAATTAATATCCTTAATCCACAATCCTGTGCACACTGTGATTAAACATGCGTATAATCAGTGTGCAAGGGGATTGTGGATTTAGTCCGGCCATAGATGGTTTGAATCTTGGCCAGTTCCTGCTGTGGGCAGGCTGAATGTACCAAGTCGATCGTTCAACTTGGGTACAACCAGCCTGCTAGATTGACTTGCCGTTGTCGCTGCTAGCAATTATCACTGTCTTCTCCTGGCGGGGACAGCTTCCCCTGCCCGCCCCCACTTCCCTCGTACACACTAGTAGTTTTTTTTCTGTTCAACCCAGTAGGGCTGAGCGAAAAAGACTGACAGCTCAGGGGGAGCAGCTGTGGTAACAATCCAATGTTAGTACAGCGACCCCCACCTGCTGTTCTATTATGTTCTGGCAGGGGGGGTGGCCCCCGTGCCAGAACACGCCAGTCAGCAGTCTTGGCCATTGGCTGAGCCTGCTGTTTGAGAGCCGATGGGAGAACGTTTTTGGATCATGCCCCTTCAACAGAAGCCAGCCGAACATCTGTCGGACCGACTCCAGTACACACGGGTCGAATGTTGGACGATTTCTATTAAAATACCCCCCAACATTCGGCTTGTGTGTACTAAGCTTAAGGATAATCATTTGTAGACATTATTTGTTAATATTTTAGCACCCAATATTATTGTTCAAATAAGGATACATGTATAATTTCGTTTTTTTTACTTTTATTATTAATATATGTACAATGGCAGCGCAGCATCATTTGATCTAATCCACCTGTAACATACCCTGTTTCCCCGAAAATAAGACCTAGCGTGATTGTCAGTGATGGCTGCAATATTAGCCCTACCCCCCAAATAAGCCCTACCCTGTTTCCCCCGAAAATAAGCCCTCCCCTGAAAATAAGACCTACAAGGACTTTAACTAGGGCTTATTTGGGGGGTAGGGCTTATATTTCAGCCATCACCGACAATCACGCTAGCTCTTATTTTCGGGGAAAGAGGGTAGTAGTGCCAGGTTTTCATTCTGCTAGTTGATCGGATTTTCATGATGACAAAGCTCTTCGTTCTGCCTTGCAGTCGCTGTGGCCTTGTCACCGTATGCGCAAGGTATTTTTAAGCTGACCATACACTGACCAAAATTTCAGTCAATGTGTGGGCTGTCATTAGTTTAATGGACTTCTATTGAAGGGACATGTTGGAAAATTTTCTATTGATCAGCGGTTGTAGCCAATCACTGCAGCCCTCTGATCGGTGTATTCTGACAACAGCATGTGCCACTATATAAATACAGTGTCCTGGTGGAGAGATTCCTTCATTCACTCATATCATTTGTTTAGCCTACTTTGCACCTGTGAAGGTGGAGCAGTCTGTAAAGCATCAGAGGTGTAAATGTAAAGTTGTGAGATCGAATCCCGGGCTTGACTTAATTACTCGAAGGTATACATTGTTGGACCAAGCTAGATTTTGGACGGCACAGTGGTGTAGTGGGTAGCACTCTCACCTAGCAGTAACTAGGGTCGCTGGTTTGAATCCCAACCACGACACTACCTGCCTGGAGTTTGCATGTTCTCCCTGTGCCTGCATGAGTTTCCTCCGGGTACTCTGGTTTCCTCCCACACTCCAAAGACATGCTGGTAGATTAATTGGATCCTGTCCAAAATTGGCCCTAGTATATGAATGGGAACCTTGGATTGAGGGTAGGGACTGATGTGAGTGTGGGATGTACAGGGTTAGGGACAATTGTAGACACACATCCAACACTCACTCAGGTTGAACTGGATGGACTGGTGTCTTTATTCAACCTTACTAACTTGGGTGCAACATCGCATGACCGCGCAATTGTCAGTTAAAGCGTTACACTGCCGAATCGCAAAAAGTGCTCTGATCAGGAAGGGGGTAAAATCTTCTGGGGCTGAAGCGGTTAAACTGAATGGGTTGTTTTACAAGGTAATCGTTTACAATGACTCTAAATCACTGCACATAGTGTGAATGGTCCTGAATCTTGCTATCAGGGACACAGACCAGAAAAAAAATTCTGGCAGAGACTCTAGCTCTTCCTTACTGTGCCCAACCTAGAAAATACTTGGGCTGAAATACTTCTAATGCCTGCTTTAGCAGATCGGCTCATTTGTATTATAGGGATTGATTGACTATCTGAACGCTATGAAAATAAGCTGGCTTCTAAATTGGCTGGAAGCAAAGCTGTCCTACAAGCACACTTTATTTTTAGTTGCACACAGTTTTCTTCCCTGCAGACGCGTTAGATGAGCTTGGATTGGATCACGCTGAGCACATTTATGTCTGGAGTATAGTATGTAAAATGACAATTTGTTCCAGAAGCCAGACTAGCTTTGCCTCCTTTCTTCCACTCCGCTTTCCCCTGATTTCATGCTTTTTATCCTGCTGACTCATACCTTTTGCTTGAGAGGCATTTGTGTTCTCACATTACATCCATTTGTGTTCTGCTCAGATAAAGCATTAAGTCGTCACATAGTTAAATGATGAGGTTTGTCTAGACTTGTGTTGCATACATGTTGCAATGTTGGTGAATCATACATGACTGTCTGTATGTACCTCCTCCATGACTGTGACGACTCGCAAGCTTGACGTGATTTATTTAAACTGTGATGCAGTCATTTTCCATTGTCCCTAATCTGAAGGCCCAGTGGAGATGAGTGATATGTACTGGTTGATCTATAAAGCCTTTAACAGTATTCTGGAGAACAGTGGAAAATAGAACGAATATACTTAGCTGTGACAAATGTATCGTCTACTTTTATAGTGTCACAGAGCTATTTTATAGTGTAGGAAGTTGACAATTGTTTTCTCTGCATCCTATGGACTAGATTCAACATAGTTTATGTTGGCTGCGGTTGGGCAATGAGTGTTGCTCGGGCTAAAGACCATTTTCTTTGATGTGGCCCATAGGTAAATGCCACACATACATGCTGAAATTCATTTTAGGTTTTTTCCATACATGGAACAGTGCCTGCATAGAGATTTTCTGACCACACTTAGTTTTATAAGACCATCCCTGCTTTAAATATTACACATTTATTTGCGGCGTATGTTTTAGATTTAAATATAGTAACATCTCTATTTCAGAACCAAATAGAAGTTCGTATGCAGTAGCAAACCAGCATAAAACACGTAAACCCCTGGAATGAAACATGGTTGGATTGAGTATAGCCAATGCTGTAGACCTGTTAGATTGAATGTCACAAGAGGTTTAAAATGATTTAAGCAGAACCTAAATTTGGTCATGCATGGAATAAAATTCCATGGAAATCAATGAGATGGATGGCGTGATTGTGACAGAGAAGGGCATTAGGGAAAAATTGTTTTACTGGCATGACTTTCTGTATTCCTCCGAGTACAAATTTTCTGTGGAACTCGATGTAAGTGAGGTTGCATATACACCTTGGGCATGGTGGCGTGAGGAATGGGGAGGTGCACCTCTGTTCCCTTCCTTAAATTGAGGGCTATTTCACTCCCATATTTCTTCCCCTCCCCCTTCATCCATGCAATCTGTTTGATTTATTTAATTCGGCCCGCAGGCTGAATTAAAAAAAATCTGTGTCTGTATGGCCCACTTAAGACACCTCATCAAAATATCTCATGTGAAGGGGCAGCTCCTTTTTAAAACAATGTAAAACTCAACCGAATTGCCAATATACAGTACAATGTCGTTCGTAGTTCATTTGGTACAGCATCCTCTATCAGAATTATTCGTTGTCAGAGGGCCACCCTGAAAAAAAAATTGCACTAAAAATCCTTAAGAAATTTAAAAAAAAAAAACATTTGAAAAAAAAACATTTTTTTAAACTTACCTGAACCCTTGTTGCTAGGCAGTCTTCCTAATCAGCCTGTTCCTATTCCACGGCGTGTTCTGCTCCTAGCTGAGCAGCCCCGTTGCCTTCTGGGAACTGTGTGTGTTCGCAGAAAACCACGGGGCCATTCACAGAGCGCCATGCTGCTTGCGCGTGCGCAGTAGGAAACTGGCAGTGAAGCCGCAAGGCTCCACTGCCTGTTTCCCTTACCTAGGATGGCGGTGCCGGGAGCCGAGGGACGGGTCTGCCTCGGGCGGCCGACATCGCGGGCACCCAGGATAGGTAAGTCTACTTATTTAAAGTCAGCAGCTACAGTGTTTGTAGCTGCTGACTTTAAAACATTTTTTTAGCTGGCCGGAATCCCGCTTTAGGCTTGCCATACATTATACAGTTTTTTTTAAATCCAATTTAATTAAAATGTACCTTCATGTAGTGCAAGAGCCTGCCCGATTGCATACAAATTGAAAGTGTTGAGGTTTCGACCTCATATTATATGGTTTTGGTAAATCTAAAGCAAAAGTGTACAAGAAAATTGTATAATGTATGGTAAGCCTAAGTGGTATAATTGTGAACAATCGTGGTGATCCCTCTGCGATCCATGGTAAGTGGTGAAACCTTTTGCATTGAGCTATAGAGAGCATTGTCATTGGGCTATTGACATTAAATGTTGTCCAGTAAATCCCGTGTCCAAATGCATCACTACGACTGTGGCGTGATGATACCTTTTTGGGATGACCTTTAATGCAGCACCTGTGTAATGATTAGGTGTGTGTTGACTGATGTCTGTGGTCAAATTTTGAAGCTGTGATGCTTACAGGAGCTTTTTTTTTTTTTTTTTAATGGGGTCAAATGACAATGCTAAACATGAGTTTCTGTTGTTCGGATCAAAGCGTGTATAAAAATACATAAAATATAGTTAATTACACATACACGCCTGCAAACAAACTTGAATTTGTGTGCATATTTATCTTTTACTACAGAGATATGAAGGATTTTTAGAGTTCTACTTCTCATCTAATTGTAGTTTTGACTCAAGTCATTTTGTTAATGCCAATTTTCTAAATGGAGGTAATGCATTGGTTTTACTTTGTAAAGGTTGCTGTTCTACTTGGAGTTAATACATTTGAGGCAGAAATACCTGCAGGTTTATCATTGCCAGTGAAGGATTTCTTCTGTGCTTTTGTGAAATGCAAGCTATGATGAAGTCCAGTCAATGTACAGCAACTCAATCAAGCATTATTCAGGAAATATTGACATAGATTATCTGACTGGTAACTATGTAATTTAGAACTACTGGAGAAACAAACACCTTGTTATAGCTGTGCTCCCTGCCATTAGCACCAGGGTGGTCTTTCATCTGCTTTTTTGATATAATGATATCCTTATTAGAAACTAGGAGCCCCATGGAGAGGCCTAAACTATGGTGGTGGTTTACTATTTTTCCTTTTTTGTAAAGAGAAGCAGTGATGAGGAAAATGAGTTCCTGTTCTTCTTTTCTTTTTTTTTTTTTCCCCTCTTAACCTATAATATGTAGCAAGGAGCAAGGCCGCTATGCTGTTCAATTTTGAATTGCTTTTGGTTAATTGTATGTTTTCCAGCTTTGTATCTATATCCTTGTATTGTGCACATAGGTTGGCATATAATTTCACTTGAGGGGTAAGATCACCTTTTCTCGAAAAAGGTGAACTAACTCCTAATATCCTGGCCACCCCTCCAGACCTGGCTGCACATAGTGGCTGTGATGCCCATGCTGCTGGTGTAGCGGTTCGTACACTGCAATACACAGCCCAGAGTCAATAGCCAATAAAATGCTCACAGTGACAAGCTGTCATTGGTCAGGGTGACCACCCTGCCCAATAAGAAGCGCTTTTTTTTTTTTTTTTTTTCTTTCCTGGTACACCTTACTGGAAGAAGCAGCCATAGATGCACTACTCGTTGGTCAGCACGGTCACATGGCTGCGCTGACCAATGAAAGTTGTTTATTACGAGCATTGAGGTGTATTACGCCCTCTGGGGCTGTGTATTGCAGTGTATAGGTACGGACTGCCACACCAACAGCATGTGGCATCATGGCCGCTATGTGCAGCGGGGTCACATGGCAGGGTGTATTTTGCCTTTGATGAAGGGGGCTTATCTTGTCATCTCCCCCTATTAATAAACGTATATACACTACCGTTCAAAAGTTTGGGGTCACCCAAACAATTTTGTGTTTTCCATGAAAAGTCACACTTATTCACCACCATACGTTGTGAAATGAATAGAAAATAGAGTCAAGACATTGACAAGGTTAGAAATAATGATTTGTATTTGAAATAACATTGTTTTTACATCAAACTTTGCTTTCATCAAAGAATCCTCCTTTTGCAGCAATTACAGCATTGCACACCTTTGGCATTCTAGCTGTTAATTTATTGAGGTAAGCTGGAGAAATTGCACCCCACGCTTCTAGAGCTCCCACAAGTTGGATTGGTTGGATGGGCACTTCTGGCGTACCATACGGTCAAGCTGCTCCCACAAAAGCTCAATGGGGTTCAGATCTGGTGACTGTGCTGGCCACTCCATTACCGATAGAATACCAGCTGCCTGCTTCTGCTGTAAATAGTCCTTGCACAATTTGGAGGTGTGTTTAGGGTCATTGTCCTGTTGTATTCAAAAATAAGGACATTTCAATGTAACCCCAAACCTTTGAACGGTAGTGTAAGCCTACTGTATATGGTTCATTTTTATATATGGCCTCCATACTACATGTAGGCATGTATAACACCAAACGTTCAATGGTGGTAAATCACTCCCTGTCATTTAAAACATGCACTTGAAAGATTCCCCTGTGGTGAATGTTTGGCAAATGTCATATAAACTGCTTTTTAAATCTGCCCCATAGAGTACAGTGAACTGTTTGCCTCAGGTAAAGTGGTAGTAAACTCTAACAATTTAATTAAATGGTCCTCCTGCAGTGTTATGCCATAATGTGCACAGGGGTCGTGATCACGGCACAGCACACTCTGTGATGTAATCGGCTCCTGCCAGTGTGAATATCTTCTAAACTTACACAACTTTACATGATATTCACTATACCTATTGGTAAGCCTTATTATAGGCTTACCTGTATGCAGCGCCGCCGTTAACTGGGTACCACCAGTCCTCTCGTATGGGATCTGTGCCCCATCAGTTCAACAGGGGGCCTGGGCACCTGACGTGCAGGAGGGCCAGCTGTACTGCCTTATCAGCAGTCCTGTTTGTACACCTGTGGCTCCCTTCACAGTTCTCTCGCTCTCATTCTCTCGGGATGGGACTCTGAAGGGGGATTCTCCACCAACACAGCCCACATATATTTACCAGTCCTTTCATTTCCAGAATAAACACAGTGAACATTAGTACTGATCGCTTCTGTGTTTGGCCTGGGTCACCGGGTGGGCCCGCTCTCAGCTATATAAGAACTGTCACAGAGAAGAAGCGTCAGTCGGCCGGAGCCTCCCATGGAGGCGGAACGGTTGTTGCTTTTTCTTTTTCGGTCCATCGGCCGTGAATTTACATCGCGGGACTTTTTTATTTTTTAATAAAGGACTCGTCCCAAGTTGTGTTTTTTTTTTTTTTTTTTTTTTTTTTCCATTTTTGTCACTTTTTTTGTGAAATGGTAGGGGTACTATGTACCCCATTACCAATTCACATAGGGGGGGGAGGCCAGGATCTGGGGGTCCCCATGTTAAAGGGGGCTTCCAGATTCCGATAAGCCCCCCGCCCGCATACCCCCACAACCACCGGGCAAGGGTTGTGGGGATGAGGCCCTTTTTAAAGGAATATTATTATTAAAACTTTTTTTTGCATTGATGCATGTCCCCTGGGGCAGGACCCAAGCTCCCCCACACTGTTTATGACAATAACTTTCATATAAGCCTTTAAAATGAGCACTTTTGATTTTTCATGTTCGTGTCCCATAGAATTTAACAGTGTTCGTGTGTTCTTCCAAATTTTTTGCCTGTTCGGTATGTTCCGGTGTAACTGAACCGGGGGGGGGGGGGGGGGGGGTTTCAGCTCATCCCTAATCTCAATACAGTTACCTTTTTTATTTAGCAGGAATTATGTAAGTAATGTTGTGGGATTTTTTTTGTCCATTAATGTGAGTGTATTTTTTGCAAAAAATATTGTTTTGATATTTTTAGGGAGGGGGGTAGGTCATGCTGTACAGGGATCCATGATTTCTAACAGCAGCCATGCCTGTAGGTACAAGAGAAAAATCTTTCACAGAGCCCAGATACCCCGATAACACTACACCTAACTCATGACCACATTTCTGCAGGCGGTTTTATACTTGCCAATAAAAGGTATTGTAAATGATATTAAAAGAAAAAATTCCCCGCCCTCAGCTATATAAGAACTGTCACAGAGAACAAGTGTCAGTTGACGGGAGCCTCCCATGGAGGCGGAATGGTTGCTGCTTTTTTGTTTTCTTCTTTTCGGTCTGTTGGGCGGCGTGAATTTACATAAGGGACTTGTCCCAAGCTGTCTCTTATCGTTTTTTTGGGGGGGGGGTTTACCATTTTTGACACTTTTTGTGAAATGGTAGGGGTACAATGTACCCCATTACCAATTCACATAGGGGGGGGGCAGGATCTGGGGGTCCCCTTGTTAAATGGGGCTTCCAGATTCCGATAAGCCCCCCATCCACATACTCTCACAACCACCGGGCAAGGGTTGTGGGGATGAGGCCCTTGTCCCCATCAACATGGGGAACAAGGGCCTCATGACCACATTTCTGCAGGCGGTTTTATACTTGCCAATAAAAGGTATTGTAAATGATAATGACATTGACAGAAATGTGTATCTTGTGATTCTTTTGTCTCCTGAAAACACATTAAATACTGTGATCTCCTTGGGATTCTTGTGACCGTCTCATGACTGGAAAATCTTCATTGGGCTAGTTTTTGTTTTGAATACTTTTTGTCATATGATGAATAGTGGTATACAAGTCTAGAAGTGTGTTTGGCTGTGTTTATCTTGTTCTGATTCCTGACAGTACAATATTAAAGAGTTTAAGGCAGACAGTATATTTTGGCTTTCAGTGCAAGTTTATTTTACAATGCTTGTAGAATGTATATGGCCACACATGCCAAGCAGACATTTCCTGGGTCATTGAAGTGTTTATTTTTGTCTTTCATGTATTCCTACTTTTCCTTAATTCTTAACGCACATTTAAACTTTGTGTACATCCATCTTCCCTTCCTGGCTAATAGTGTAGCCTTGTTCTACAATTTTGGCAAATCTTGGAAATCTGATCCTGGAATTATCAAAGCCACAGAGGAACAAAAGAAAAAGGTAATATGATAGTTGGTTGTCTTCAAAAAGATTGCCATATGAAACATTAAATGTTTGTCAGCCATATTACTTAGGCTAAGTTCACACATGTAAAGCAGTGGTTCCGCTGCGATTTAGATGGGCTTGAGATGCAAATTTTTGGATCCGTCATCTTTAACATTAGCTGGTTGTTAAGGAGCGGGCCGGGAAGCTGGCCGCGGTGTCCTTAACAAAGGATTACTCATCAGCTGTTAGCAGGGTTTCCCGCTGACAGCTGAATGTAAAGAGAAAAACATTTCCGGCAATAAAAAAATCGCAAAAAAAGATTTACGCTTTCGGGTCGGGTACAGATTTTAAGGGAAACCCCACTCCATAATGAGATTTAAAAAAAAAAAAAGAAAAAAAATGGCATGGGACCCCCTCCCCCCCCAAAATCCATACTAGACCCTTAGGGTCTGGTATGGATTTGGGGGGAAAACATGCAGGTGTTTTTCTTTCTTTTGTTTTTTTTGTTTTTTTTTTTTTGGCGTCCTTCCCTTAACAATCCTTACCAGACCCAAAAGGGCCTGGTGTGGATAGGGGGGGGGGGGGAGACCCCTCACGTTGTTGTTTTTCAGAACGAGTTCCTGTTCAAAACTGATCTGATGTGCAATGCATTCCCATAGCAGACAATGAGCCAGGAATTTGCATCTGGACTGCACAGTGTTCGCAGCAAATTCGCACTGCTGCTGCACTGCACATATGTGAACTGGCTACATAGAAATCTGTTTGATTCACGTGTCATGTGAATAGGATGCGGTTCAAAACTCATCCAGTTCGAATATATGTGGACATAACCTTCGTTTTTCTGTGTGATGTATGCAATATTCAATAATCGATACCTTCTGCAGCTTAAAAGCTGTATAAAATTATACCTCGTTTCTCCTTACAAAAAAAAGTTTCTGAAGTGGTAGGTCCATAGTAGAAATGTAAAAATTACTCTGGTCCATAAGGGGTGTGATGGGTAAAGTGGTTAAAGGAGAAGTATGGCCAAAGCTATTTTGGCTATACTTTCCTAATGCATCACAGGAGTGCAGTTCATTCTGCGCTCCTGTAACCTGTTTTCAGCTGACAGTGGGCTAAAACCTCACTGACCTCATTCAGCTGGTCCAGGCTCAGGAAAGATCCCAACTTTGGGATCTACACAGATGCCTGGATCGGCAGCTGGCTCAACCTCTCAGTATGCCGCTGAGAGCCTGAGCCAGTCCCTCCCGCCCAATCCACAGCCCAGCTCTCCAGTGAGCAGAAAGCTGGTGATTGACAGTTCCGGCTCTGCTCAGAGTGGAAGGGAGAATTGAGCAATCAACGGTGTTTGATCGATTGGGTAGAAGTGGTGGGGGACAGGGGCAGGGCCGCCCATCAGGGGGGTACAGCTGATACACATGTCCCGGGCCCAAGTGTCTGCAGGGGCTCGGTGGCAACCAGGAAGTGTGCAGGAGAGAGGAGCCGAAGGAGATATAGTGCAGGTCTGCAGGAGAGATGCGGCCGAAGGCTAAGCATAGTAAGCTGGCACGGCTGGGACGCGGGAGATGTTATGAGGGAGGGACTTATCAGCCTTTCAGTTGCTCATAGGATGAGGAGACAGCAGGGGGCGGGCTGCTCTGCCTCCTTAGCCAATAGGTAAACAGAGTGCAGTGTCCATCACTGAAGAGCCTTGTGCTTCCTGTCTTGGTGGGAGGGACAGAATTCCTCTGTAAAGAAGCTGCTGCAGAGATCGAGGTATGTGAAAAAGTGTTTTTTCCTGAAGCTGCTAGAAGACATGTACAGTGCACAGCCAGTGCTCCACTGTTAATATCAATCACTGTACTGCAAGCCCTATTGCTTTCCTTTTAGCAGAGTGAAGGTGAAAGTAACATTACACATGTGCAACATAGGTGTCAGCTTATGTCACCATGTTAAAAGGACAGCACTATGGGTAGCATTACAGTGATTGTTATTAGTCCAGGTTCACTAAACTAGCCAATGCTCTGAAAAGCAATCCATGTGGATTGCTTTTCAGGCCCCTTTCACATGAGTGGTCCGATTGGGTCCTCCTGTCCGTTTTTTAGGCAACCTGATCGGACCGATCTGTTCTTTTGCCCCTCCTTAAAACAGAGTTCCACCCAGAAATGGAACTTCTGCTGATTGGCATCCTCCCCCACTCTGGTGTCACATTTGGCACCTTTCAGGGGGAGCAGATACCTGTCAAATCCAGGCATTTGCTCCCACTTCTGGCACATTGTGTGGCGAACTATGCTACGTCCGGCCCCTCCTCCTCCTTCCCCCCTGCTGTCTTCTGGGAGACACACACAGGTACCGCAGGGACCATTCAGAACGCGCAGCACGACTTGCGCATGCACAGTAGGGAACAAGGAGTGAAGCCGAAATTCTTCACTGCTTGGTGAATCGATCCGAAGGTCGGCTTTGGGTGCCGACATCGCAGGCTCCCTGGATAGGTAAGTGTCCCATGTATTAATAGTCTGCCGCTACAGTATTTGTAGCTGCTGACTTTTCAATTCTTTTTTCCCAGGCGTAACTTCGCTTTAATGTGGCAACATATTCTCTTGTTAGCTTTAGACTGATGTGCCTTTTATCATGCTGTTTAGTTAAGAAAAAATCTACTCTGTTTTTACATGTCATTGTTGTGTAATGCTTCTAGTAAATTAATGTGTGCTGCACTCTGTCATTTTCTAGACAATAGTAGAGCTTGCTGAAACTGGCAGCTTGGATCTAAGCATATTCTGCAGTACTTGTTTGGTAAGTTCTCTGATTATGGTTTATGTTGTCTATGCATATGTTATGACATAAGCCAAAAAACCACATAAGATTAGAACCCATCCTTGTCTAGTTGTCTTATAGCTTGGATATAAATTTGATTTTTAACCATTATAATAGTTTACAGTTTTTTGGGTTTGGGAGGCTAGCATGGTGTGCTGAGAGTCTAAGGGAGTGTTCTATTCTTCCTGGTGTTGCAATATCAATTCATATCCTAGTTTGAACACTCCAGTGCTGCTCTCTAAAGAAGCAGCAATCAAAGAGCCAGCTGGGGAAAAAAAAGTGTTTCCAAACAGGTTGTGAGGTAATAAGAACTCCGTGGGGTTTCTGACCGGTAGCATTAATCCCCTGTACATTGGTATTCACAATAATACGCTATCAAATGTTGCATTAAAAACAGGGATTCTTGTTTCATTTATACTACATGTTCCTGAGTTATGTTTTTGGGTCAGAGTGAAAAGCAATAGCCCTGGTTCTGTAGCTAGTTGAAAACTGCATCATTTTGCTTTATTGCATTTTTATGTTCATTTTAGTGCACTTCCCTTCCCATGCTGACCATTTGCGAACAACATACATTTACATAAACCACAGGGCTCTTTGCTTTGCATTCTGCCTGTCACCAAACCCCCCCTGTATGCGAAAAAAAAAAAAGGTTTAGCTGCAGGCTGCTAAACCTGTTGTTGTTCCTTTCATTGAAATGAATGAAGGACAAAGCTTGCTTGTGTGGGGCACACTAACTGGGAAAATGTTGAAGATTCTGTACAGCAATGGACAAACCTCATGGGTACGATCACTGGAATCATGTTAAATAAGTATGTTGTTGGCAAGTAAAGGTCTTGAATTATTCTTTTGCTCTTCAAGTATTGTTATGTACGTGTAAGTAGCTGGAATTGTGCTACTAGACCAGGCTATGACTAGAGGGGAATCCATTTGATGCAGCATGCCAATTTGAACATACACGTGACCCATGAATCCCTGTAATTCCGAGTTCATTAGAAGTATGTCATTGTGTATACCAGGAGTGTCCAACCTGTGGGCCACAGGCCGCATGCGGCCCAACACAAAATCGTGAACTTTAAAAATGTTGATTTTTTTTTTTCATTTTACATAAAAATGCATTTGCACTTGGTGAACACGTGGCCATAGAAAAATTCTTTTGTTGGACTTTAATAAGTTTTATCTTCCCAGAGAAAAATATCCCACTCTTCACAATTATGCCTTAGGGCTCTTATTCACGGGGCGGATCAGTGATGATCCGCCCCGTGAACACCCGCTTGCTCAGCGGGGATCGCTCCGCCGATCCCCGCTGAGCAGGAAGATGACAGGTCCGTCGCTGCACACTGCAGCGACGGACCTGTCAGAGCGCCGCTCTCCCCTATGGGGGATCGGATGATGACGGACCGTAGTGTCCGTCGTCACCCGATCTGATCCGAAAACGGATGGAAAAGTAGGTTTTTCCTCCGTTACACTTATCGGAGCGGTCGGATGTCAGCGGACATGTCACCGCTGACATCCGACGTTCTATAGGGATACATGTATGTCTGTTTTTCATCCGAAAACGGAAGGATGAAAAACGGACATACGGATCCCTCGTGTGAAAGAGGCCTTATTCATGTTTCCCGTTTTCGGCAGCACCAATATTTGTGAGCAACTATTTTCAAGAGTGAAGCACACAAAGGGCAAAATTAAAACCAAAATATCTGTCGAGCACCTTGAGAATTCATTGAGCATTGTTCTACATCCACCAAACCAGGTATTGATGCGTTAGTTGATCAAAAACCGTGTCAAAGATCTCACTAGTTTTTTGTTGCCCTCTTTTTTACTTTTATTATCAAAAATATTACAAAAAAAATTAAGTTTTATTACTCAGGTACATTATCTATATCAGTGGTTGTTAACTTGTGATCTGCCCGAATTTTTCTGTTTATCAGCTATCCTTATTTGTGGCCCAAGACAATTCCTCTTCCAGTATGGCCAAGGAAAGCCAAAAGGTTGGACACTCCTGGTGTATACCAATATGCAGAGAATAAATTGGAGGTGTCAGCTGTGACAAGTTGTCATGTCCCTCTAGCGTCTTATATAATACATCATGTAAGCTGTAATGTAGCAACATATCAATTTTATGTGCTGCATTTGATAACCTAAGTTTCCACTGTATTTATTTGCTCTTTAATTGGCTTATAGATAAGGAAGCCAGTGAGGTCTAAGCATTGTGGCATTTGTAATCGCTGTATAGCAAAATTTGACCATCATTGTCCTTGGGTCGGTAACTGTGTAGGTAAGTAAAACATATGTATACATACCCTTTACCATGATGATTGCTTGGTTATGTGTTAAACTTTATATTGGACAGTTTAGCAGGTTCTATGGTAACCAATATAAGAACCTCAAAAATGTGAGAAGTAATCAAAAACAAAGGTAAATGGTCCCTCTCTCCCAGCACTCATAGAATAATACTGATGTTACCTAACACAGATACGTAAGCAGCCGCTATAATATAAACAAATAATCTCAAATATGCTACAGTGAAGCTAAAACTTAAAACTAGAAAACTAGTGTCCAAATTTAAATCGCTCCCGCGATCGCTCGTGACAGGGGAGAGGAGACAGATTGTGTGTTCATTTTCTGTCTCTCTCTCGCTCTCTCTCGCTCTCCCTCCTCTCTCTCGCTCTCCCTCCTCTCTCTCGCTCTCCCTCCTCTCTCTCGCTCTCCCTCCTCTCTCTCGCTCTCCCTCCTCTCTCTCGCTCTCTCGCTCTCTCTCTCTCCTCTCTCTCGCTCTCTCTCCTCTCTCTCGCTCTCGCTCCCCTCTCTCTCTCCGCTCTCTCTCCTGCTCTCTCTCCTGCTCTCTCTTCGCTCTCTCTCGCGCTTTCTCCTCTCTCTCGCGCTCTCTCCTCTCTCGCGCTCTCTCCTCTCTCGCGCTCTCTCCTCTCTCGCGCTCTCTCCTCTCTCGCGCTCTCTCCTCTCTCGCGCTCTCTCCTCTCTCGCGCTCTCTCCTCTCTCGCGCTCTCTCCTCTCTCGCGCTCTCTCCTCTCTCGCGCTCTCTCCTCTCTCGCGCTCTCTCCTCTCTCGCGCTCTCTCCTCTGTCGCGCTCTCTCCTCTGTCGCGCTCTCTCCTCTGTCGCGCTCTATCTCTCGCTCTCCCTCGCTCCTCCCTCCTAGACAGTCCCAACCCCCACAGTTAGAGAACACAGTCAGGGAACACAGTTAACCCCTTGATCGTCCCCTAGTGTTAACTCCTTTTCTGCCAGTGACATTTACACAGTAATCAGTGCATTTTTATAGCACTGATCGCTGTATAATTGTCAATGGTTTAAAAAACGTGTCCAATGTGTCCGCCATAATGTCGGTGTCCCGATTAAAAAATCACAGATCGCCGCCATTACTAGTAAAAAAAAAAAAAATGATAAAAATGCCATAAATCTATCCCCTAAAAAAGGACATCAATTTTGTTTGGGTATAGCATTGCACGACCGCGCATTTGTCAGTTAAATCGATGCAGTGCCAAATCGCAAAAAATGGCCTGGTCATTGAGCAGCCAAATCTTCCAGGCCTGAAACGGTTAAAGGCTCTTGTGCCCATATCAAACATTTTCTGTTGAAGGCACAGCTGTGCCCTCCTTAGTGACTTAAGTAAGAGAATTTACCATAGTAGTGTGTTAATCATCTTCTGATACTTGGTCATAGCAGTGGGTCTAGAGAAGGAAGACGGGTAATTCTCACTTTTTTAGAAACCAGGACAACTGAGGATACACAAGGGTTCCAGTCACATTTTTCAACCCCTATGTCTTCACTTCCTTTGACTATTTGATTATCCCAGACCTGTAATTTAATCAAGTCTATTGTTTTGCAACTCAATTGTATCATGCCAAGATGCATAAAAATGATAAACTTACTAAAAGTAAAAGAATAACTGACATTATTCCTCCTCATATCTAGTTGATGCATTATTAGCGTTTTTTCAGTTTTAGTATCGCAATTTCTTTAGTCTAAACCATTCCTGGAAATGACAAAGGTTGGCAGCTAAAATATAAAAGGGTAAAAATACTAAGGAGTAGTAGAGAAAAGGCAGATAACCTGTGATCCAAGGCATCCCTCTGAACCCTCCTAACCCTCCTAGATGTGTTTGATCCTTGCTTATCCTTGGTTTGGGCACCATGATCGGCCACATTTTATGGTTTTCAATGCTTTTTTTTTTTTTTAACTCTAACTACTCCTGTGCTTGAAAAGTTTAGATACATTTTATTTGGTTAGGCTGATAAATGTAACTGGCAGGTTAAGCTTTTGGTAGAGTTCTTCTTAGCAGAGGGTACTAGAAATTTAAAAAAGATTAAAGGTTGCATTTGCAGCCGCAGTTAACTCTGCTTTGCCACTTTTGCCTATAAGTAGGCTTATAATAAAGAGAAATTTGAAGCAGCTACCACAAAAAAGGTGACCAACCTAGTAATCAAAATTAACAAAAAATGCGCAGTGCATAAAATAAAGTGCATGTAAAAGTTCATAAGACCATGAACATAAGGTGCATCCAAAATGTAATACAAATCAAAGTATCAAATAAAAAACATGTATCAGTCTATAATTTTATTGATTATATATTATATATGAAAGACCTTGTAAAACTGTCACCAAAGTGACTATAAAGTGCCAGTGCTCATTAACCATTTCCCGCCTGGCCTATAGCAGAATGACGGCCGGGCGGTGGTTGTGTTACCCTGACTGGGCATCATATGACGTCCAGCAGGATGAGCTGCGATCGCACACAGAGCGACAATCGGTGGCGCTGTGTGTCGCTCTGACACACTGCAACTCCGATCGTGGTAAAGAGCTTATGACGTGGTTCTTTACCACGTGATCAGCTGTGACCAATCAATGCTGATCACAGCATGTAACCAGGAAGTGCCGGTAAACGGCTTTCCTCAGTTCACGCTGACAGGGAGAGCCGATCGGCGGGGGTCTATGCTGATAATCGGCGCATCAATTATCAACTCAGCCCCCATCTGAGGTGCCCACCGCAGCTGCGAGTCAGTGCCCACCAGTGCCGTATCTCAGTGCCCTTCACAGATGCCAATCAGTGTCCATCAGTAATGACAGTGCTGCCTATCAGTGCCATCTATTGGTGCACATCAGTGCTGCATATCGGTGCCCATCAATTCTACATATTAGTGTCAACTCATCAGTGCCGCCCCATCAGTGCCAGTCAGTGCAGCCTCGTCAGTGCCTGTCAGTGAAGGAGAAAACAAAATTTTATAACAAACAAAAACTTTTATTTTTTTTCAAAAAATTTGGTCTTTTTTAGTTTGTTTAGCATTAAATAAAAACCGCAGTGGTGATCCAAATACCACCAAAAGAAAGCCCTATTTGTGGGAAATAAATGATAAAGATTTAGTTTTGGTACAGTGTTGCATGACTAATTGTTATTCAAAGTGTGACAGAAAATTGTCCTGGGCAGGAAGGGGGGAAAATGCCCTGTATTGATGTGGTTAAACAAATAAACCATCCAATGAGTGTCCCAAAGATCAAACTGTATCTGCTTGAAGACCTCCAATACTAATGATTCCCAGTGCAGCAAATCATGTGTAGTGTATCCAGCTTGTAAATGCACCATCACTATGCAATCATCGGAAAGCTGATGAGGATTATCATATGTCACATCAACCTCACAAAGCCTCCATATTTAGATATTCAATTTAGACCATATGTATTCAGAACAGAGTCCTGTGTGAAGAATGTGCACCATGCAGAGCCCAAGGATGAAGTATATAGTGTAGTATTTATTAAGTACTAAGATCAGCTTAAAAAACATTAAATTCCACATGAAACAAACAAATGCGGCCGGACTTACTAAGATGGCTGCTGATCCGGGACCCGGAAACAGCAGCGTGTAGGGCCCCATCCAATGCATTTCGTACACGTCTTCAGGGGATATGCTTACTAGGCGATGCATACTAGCAAAGTATAACATTAACTTGCAGGACTTTTTAAAGAGTTTACCACCTCTTTAAAGAAACAGAACGTGTCTTTGTCTTTAAAGGGGTTGTATGCATTAAGGTGAAAAACCTTCTGTCACTCAGCAGCCCCCTGAGCCCCCATTATACTTACCTGAGCCCTGTGTTTCCCATGACGGGAACGAGCACACCAACTCTGGCTGGTGTCTCGTGTCCTGATTGGATAGATTGATGGCAGCTCAGCCATTGGCTCACACTGCTGCCAATCAAATCCAATGACGCAGGTGCTGGGGGGGCACAGCCGAGTCCTGCTTTCTGTGTCAATAAATGCAGAAGCAGGACACGGAGCACGCCTGCATGAGTGTCCACGATGGAGAGCGGTTCTCCGATGGGGCACTCGAGAAGAGGGGGAGCCAGGAGCGCTGCTGAGGGACCCAGAAGAGGAGGATCGGGGCCACTCTGTGCAAAACCAACTGCACAGCGGAGGTAAGTATGACATGTTTGTTTTGTTGTTTTTTTTAAAAACCCTGAACCTTTACAACCCCTTTAATAAATACTCTTAATACTTAATTTATTGCAAAAATATGTGTTCTGTAATACAGAATTTTGAAAATATAATGGTGTTTAGTGTGATATTTCTTCTTATTTTACATTGAGTATGCAAGATGTTATTTTTAAGTGTTTATATGGTTCTTTGTTTTGCTTGATAGAAACAAAGCCTGAGTTGCTAACATTCTCTTTCTGTGACTTATAGGTGCAGGAAACCATCGTTATTTCATGGGATATCTGTTTTTTCTGCTCTGCATGATCTGCTGGATGATCTATGGTTGTATTTCCTGTAAGCATTTGTTCTGTGCTCTGGGGTAACAAAGATATGCAGTACAAATAGATTGAGAGATTGAAATGTATACGTTCTTCTTTACCTAATTATATGGAAATTACTCTCAAAAATTTATTTTTTATGCAGAGATGGCCATTCATTCTACTATCCAGTGACTAATGCAGATGGATGTGGGGTATTGCAGTGTATCAGTACAATCTGTTAAAGTGATTGTAAAGTCTTATTTAAAAAAACAAAACAAACATGTTCTACTTACCTGCTCTGTGCAGTGGATTTGCACAGGGCAGCCTGGATCCTCCTCTTCTCTGGTCCCTCTTCGCTGCTCCTTGCCCCTCCCTACTGTCAAGTGTCCCCACAGCAAGCAGCTTGCTATGGGGGCACCCGAGCCGAGCTGCAGCTCCGTGTGTCCATTCAGACACGGAGCTGCGGTTCGGCCCCGCCCCCTCTCTCTCCAGATTGACTAACTGACTTTGACAGCAGGGGAGCCAATGGTGCCGCTTCTGTGTCTCAGCCAATCAGAAGGGAGAGTCCGGACGGTCTAGGGACTCGTGGACATCGCTTGATAGAGAGGGGGCTCAGGTAATGGGGGGGGGGGGGGGGGGGACTGCTGCATACAGAAGACTTTTTATCTTAATACATAGAATGCATTTACAACCCCTTTAGGATGTTATACGCTGTATAATGTTTTTTCATTATACACAGATTCACTTTTGAATGCCCTGTCTTAAACCCATCTGTAAAGCCACATAGCAAACCTGACATCATTTGTAATGTTGATTTTGGTTCCCTAGATATATTATCTTATATGTTTTATTTGAAGATTTCAGTAGAATTGTCTTGTTTCCATAGACTGGGGAATACACTGCGAAACAACGTACAGCAAGGACGGCTTCTGGACATATGTTACACAAATTGCTACCTGCTCCCCATGGATGTTCTGGATGTTCCTTAACAGTGTGTTTCATTTAATGTGGGTGGCCGTGTTACTGATGTGTCAGATGTACCAGGTATTGCACGCTTTTTTGGGTCTCTTGCTGTAAATATTTTAATGTGTTTTCATAATCCTTTACTAGACCGTGTTTGCTCAGAGAGATTTATAGGTCAGTAGTGATTTCTGTTGATAGTAAAAGTTTTCTGAGACTTTAAGTCAGGTGAGCTTTAATAAAAACATATCCAAAAACCCATCTCCCTTTATAAAAATTCATATACTACTTGGGAACATTTTGTGATGTATATTTAAAGACTGTTTTTACCCAAAAATATAATCCTGTAGTAACTTCTATCCAGTCCTGGCCAACTACGTGCTTAACAAAAGTCAGGTGATGAGGTCATCCAAACGAGGAGTCTAACATTACTGAGGGAGCATTGTTATTGTGGGGAGAGGAACAACAGGAGCTGCAAACTATTCCAGTTAAATAGAAAGATCTTCGGAAATCATTCAGGACTCTAGGTAGAAGTAGCCAGCTTGGCCTGTCTCCGTACTTAGTACTGTGAGCAGCAGTAATCTGTGCAGGGATTGTATGCCTGTTGTTAGACTATGCCTAGGACTGTAAAGCTATTTAAAGTATTTGGTTACTTCTACAGATATCTTGCTTGGGTATTACAACAAACGAACGGATGAACGCTAGGAGATATAAACACTTCAAAGTCACAACCACATCCATCGAAAGCCCTTTCAAGTAAGATGTTTGCATTTGTTCTCCAGAATAATCACAGGAAAAGGAAACACATGATTTTTTACTAGACCGTTTTGAACTCTAGTTTGTGCAGTTGGGGCCCAACTTCCATTAAAGCTGAACTCTGGGCAGATGATTAAATATGCAGTTGAAATACTTATATGGGAGCTGTTTGCCTATCAAAGAATTGTAACCTGTGATTAGACAACGAAGGAACAGCGGCAACAGCACATCATTCCCTCCTCTTTTCTGCAGCATGTTTTGTCAGAACGTGTGCTTGCAGCAAAGCCCAGTTGGTTCTAAATATTAACTCATCCTTTTCCAGTCTTAGCGCTGCTGTACTGGAGACTAAAGACGACCATACGCTATAAAAATATTTCTTAATGCAGCTGCCAAAATTCATTCTGTGAATGGCCCTGTCCACCACCCTACTGCTTAACATCCTTGGATTGAAAAAAACTGTTGGCCAAATAGTGTCTGCATCCAGTCAAATGCAGACACTGTACAGGTATTTTGACAGTTGCTGGAGCCAGCTGTCAGAATACAATATCTGCAACAGAAGATTCATCCATCTGCCCTCTTCGCTTGCATGGAGGAACCTGAGAGTTTTCTTCATTCAGCCTGCAATATGTGTATGGCAAGTTTAAAGTGGTTATAGGTGCAAAAAGGCTTTTAACCATAATGCATTCTCTGCTTTAAGGTAAAAAAAAAATCTTTCAAACGTTGCTTCCCCCAGTCCCCCCTCCTTTTAAACAATTGCCTGAGCCTGGTCTCAATTCATCACTGTGCCAGTCTGCAGAAGCTTTTCTTCCCTCTCTCCATTCTCACAGGAGACTTGGCAGCAGTGTGAGCCATTGGCTCCTGCTGCTGTCAGTCAAATTCTGTGAGAAGAGAACAGGGGGCGGGGCCAAGCCTATGGATGCAACCAGCCCAGCTCAGGATCAAGCCCGCAGGAGTGCCCCCATAGCAAGCAGCTTGCAGTAGGGGAGCTAGGAGAAAAGGAACAGCCAGGATGGGGTGAGGGGGTCTCAAGAAGAGCAAGTTCAAGGCTGCTCTGCAAAATCATTGCACAGAGCAGGTAAGTATAACATGTCTATTTATTTTGAGGGGAAAAAAAAAAAGCTTTACAGTCACTTCAAAGCGGAGTTCCACCTATAAAATCAACTTTACATTATTAAGCAGCAATAAACATAACCGACATGTGGAAAAAATGTATTTTTTTACTTACATTTTCATGCCTGTTGCTATGTGGTCCCTTCTAATCTGCCCCTTACTCTCCGCGGCACCTGACGTTATTTCCCTCGGCGCCTGTGTTCCCTAGTGCCCCTGGGAGATGTTTGTCATCATTTCCCAGGAGTCAGTGGGCAGCACTGATGGCTACAGTCGCGGTATTTTAAAACCGGAAGTGACGTGGGCATAGGCGGGTTATATCTTAGGGTTATCTTCATTGCCATCACAATGGGGCGGGCACTTCCGCCGCCGCCTGTTGTGATGACAACCTGTGAAATTTCCTGCGCGCTCTTACTGCGCATGCATGAGCCGGGCGATGCATACTGGGAATACAAATTGCAGCGATAATGTCAAGACTAACCAATGCTAATTATACATTATGTAATTGCAAGAGATAGGTTTAAAAAAAAAATTTGTATATGTGGTTGGAACTCCGCTTTAAGATTGGCCATGCATGACTTGATCTCCCTCTGTGGGCTGAATGAGAGAAAGCCATTAATTTCCCTATCCATGCTAACGGGGTGATGCATCTTAGGATAGGATGCAGTCACTGTTGGGTCGACAACTTTCCACCTGGCTCAGTCAATTTTTTTAATTGAAAACTTTTGCCGAACTGGGAAGTGCTTGCAGGGCCGCCCACTGCTCAAATTTGTCAGCAGGAGTTAGCCGAAATTTAGGTCGGTGGCTAGCTTAAAATTGATATAGTTTCAGTAAATTATATCAAAAATACATGTAATGATTTCTATTGAACGCATAACTGCATGGTGTTTATTTATATATGCCTGGAGTTCAGCTTAAAAAGGAATCTACTGTTGCACTCATATTTTATGTGTGTTAATTTTTGTGTCTGAAATAGCTTGTTTATAGGTTGGCATTGCACATGGTTGTATGTTGGGTTGTAATAGCTGTACAATAAAAACAAATTATTGCAGCGGCTGCATAATTTTTCCTGTTGACATGCATTACAGAATATGCTGTGCTATACCCATAATACTGGCAGCACTAGAATTTGTACGTGTATGGGTGTAGGTTTCAAAACGTAAAATTTTACATTTTAAAAAATACGCCCATACATGTGCATGTCTTAATGCAGGTAATAGTGGTTCCGCACATATAGTTGTGCCCGGCATATTCTGTAAGGGGCAAAATTATGCTGCAGCTGTGGCTTCTAGGCTCAAAACAGGCTTATTTTGCTCTGTACAACAATATGCCCTAGTGTGTGGCTGTGTCAAGAGTTCTAAATTAAAACCGCAGCCATAATTCAGTAAAGATGGCAGTCTCACCCTGAAATACAAAGTGTAGCTGTTTAACAAATATGACAGAGGCAAAAAACAAATAGCGAAGGCAGAAAGTGGGAGGATGCTTTTAATTATGGGCTGATTAAAACAATCTTTATTTAAAGAAAACAAAAACAAAAAACAGGTTTGCTGCAGCAACAGTCAGGATGAGCTCACAAAACACATCTATGATCTGCACCAACAGGGCTTTCAACCATGCAACTTTTGTATCAGTTTCACAATGTTACACTCGGAGTCGGTTCACACTGAGGCAGTACGACTTGCAGCGCGACTGCCTCAGACGACTTGAACACGACTGCAGCGGCGACTTTCAAAACGACTTCTATATAGAAGTCAATTCAAGTCGCCCCCAAAGTAGTACAGGAACCTTTTTCTAAGTCGGAGCGACTTGTGTCACTCCGATTAGAACAGTTCCGTTGTACAGAACGGGACGCTACTTGTCAGGCGGCTAAGTCACCTGACAAGTCACCCTAGTGTGAACCGGCTCTTCGTGTTCAGTGCAGCTGGCTGTTGCTGTAATCATTTATTTGTAGGAGGCACTCTGGATGGCTGCTGCTAGCAGACTGGGACTTTAGCTGACAAGTAGGTCCTAGTGGGGAACCACATGGCACGGGAAATAATTGAATATGTACAGACATATACATATACAAACAGCCTGATGGTTTAAAGCTGAATTCCAGGAAAAACAACAGGCATACCGTGAGTTAAATCTAATGGGGTGCCTAGACTTAACTATATTATTCACATCTGACAGGTTTATTATGCTCCAAGAAGATAATTTCAACTGTGGTCTCAGTTCCTTTAAGAGCAGAATCGTTAGAACTGCTATGCCCGCCCCTCCCCCCTTTTGCCAATTCACAGAAGCCTTTGTATTATGTGAACTCATTCACAAAGTACAAAGGCTTCTGTGAATGGTCAGCAGAGGGAAGGGGGCGGGCATAGCTGCTGTTTGTGCTTCTCTTTTCTCGCGGCTGGAGTGTATCCTCCCGGAGTGCAGATAAGTACTGGAAGTGACATGCATCAAATTAGACTGAACTCTTAGTGTGCTTGCACTTTTTGCAAAGTTGCTCTGTTCTTGAAATTCAGCTTAAAGCTACTTTCACACTGGGGCTTGGGGGCGTCGCTAGCGGCTGAAAAAAAAGGGTTAAATGCGCCCACAAAGCGCTGCTGCAGCGGCGCTTTGCTGGCTCTTCGGCAGCGCTGCCCATTGATTTCAATGGGCAGGGCCACTGCAGGAGTGGTGTATACATCACTCCTACAGCGCCTCAAAGATGCGGTTTGCAGGACTTTTTTTTTGCGTCCTGCCAGCACACTGCTCCAGTGTGAAAGCACTCAGGCTTTCACACTGGAGTGAGAGGAGAGTCTCTTCACAGGCGCTATTTTTAGCGATAAAGCACCTCAGTGTGAAAGCGGCCTTAAGTAAACTCCTTTAGGAAACTTTACACAATAGAAGGGCTGTTCATTTGAATGCTATCGTTTCTGAACGACACAATTAATGTTGCCTGCAGTAAGATGCCTGGAAGGCCAAGTTACTTAGACAACGAGTGTTGTACATAGGGAAGATTTCATATAATGCTGCCTGCTTGACATTTGGCATTCAGCTAGCCACACATTGATACAATTCTAATGAACTAACCCAAATTCTTTGTGGGTGGTCCTGTCACCACCCTTCTGCCTGACATCTTTGAAAAATTAAAGGAACCAGATGGAAACTTTCAGATGGTCAGTGGATATAAAAATACAACGGGTGAAGCTGAAGACCCATTCAGCTATGCTGTATAGCGTGAATGGAGGAATCTCATTTTTTTTTTCAGCCCTTAGGCTGAATGGGAAAAAAATTCTGAGTGTATGGCAAGCTTAAGATTAAGATTAGTATTTATCATAGGAGCTTATATGAGTATATGGAACAGGGGTGTTGTAGGGAGTTGTATTACACCATGCACCCTTCAGCCGAACATGTTGGATGAAGTTTTCATTTACTTGTCAGTTCATGCTATTTGGTAACCCATACTTGATATTCTGACCAGTGGTTATTTCTTCATTGTATACACAAGTGTACAACTTATATGTTGGTAATTATAATACAGGAAAATATAACCACTTATAGTCTAATACTGTTTCTTAAACAATAAATGGTTGGCTTTTGTGAATTACAAAGTTTTTTTTCAATTTTTTTTTTTATTCTAATACTGTGAACTTTTATGTTGCAGCCATGGATGTATCAGAAATATCATAGACTTCTTTGAGTTCCGATGCTGTGGCCTCTTCCGCCCTGTTGCTGTGGACTGGACAAGGCAGTACACAATAGATTATGACCAAACATCAGGCTCAGGTTACCAGCTGGTGTAGTTTCCACTTAAGCGCTACATGGCCCCGTCTGGTTGGTGCCTGAAAATGTCTACTTGTCTCTCGCGAAAACTTGCCCCTTGAACTATAGCATGCTGTTTGTAGGGCTATTGAATCTTACAGTACCTTCTCTGTCAGCATTTTATCAACCACAGTGACCATGGACAGGACCTTCTGCCCACACTGACGTAGAGGAAGAAGAAATTTGGGAGAGGATTTTGAGGAATCCTTTGGATTATTTTTGAACAACCGTGAATCTGAGATTATAATTAATTTTTATTACAATTATTTATTTTGCACCGTTCACGACAAAGCATGGCATTGCTCTCTCAACATGTCAGCCGTCTTCTGCTTGAACAAAACCCATTGCCATTTTTCTTTCGAAATACGCCCAGCAGAGTAATGCTTTGTAGTACACCATCATAATCCCCCAATGTGGCCTGGCTTGAGCTAAGAGTCTGTGGCATTATTATTCCTGTAATGTGATCTCCCACAGTTGTGCTCTGTTATTGTGTCGTTGATAATGTGAATTTTGATGCCAGGCTGAAGATTTGTGAATTTCTATTGGCCTTTCAGCCTGTTGGGTTAAGTTGGTGAGACGGGCACATGAGGATAACAACTGAATGTATGTTTCCTACATTTTATGACTGTCAGCTGTTCCTACCATCTGTTTCTGCATTGTGGAAATCCAACGTTACATTTCCTTTTCTGCAGTCAAAGCAGATCTCTGCAGATGCATGCAAGTAGTGTTCTCTAGGATCATGAAGAAGCTCTCCATAATAAATCGCCAAATAAGTCACTGTTTTTGAGATCTTGCACAGAACTGGTGTGATGACTGGATGCTCTCATTTCTTGGACTCCTCCGCATTGTGCACTGGAGGGACGGCGCTGGACACACATAGAACGTCAAGGAAACAGTGTTCTTTTTTTCTTCTTTTTTATTTTTTATTTTTTTTTGTGTTCTAACTAGAATATGTTCCTTTGTAAGATGGTGAAAAAGAATTGAACATTTTTAAGGCACACAAATGTTTCCTGATGCTTTGAAATGGTGATACTTTAAATCTGTGCACACCTTCATTTTATTAACTGGCTAGCTGCAAAGTTCCTACAGTGCAGTTCACTTGGACGGCTTCTCTTTGGGTACAGAACTGTTAGGAAAATATACTAGAGCTGTTTAGCTTTGGAAAATCCACAATTAGCCTTAAGCCAGTGTTATGCTGGCAAAGCTTGAAACTCCAATTTTGTTAAGAAACAATATCCCGGTCAACTATATACATTGCAAGGAATTTTGAAAACCTTTTATTACATGTCTACCTTCACTTGTCCTGTAGATGTTAGGTGCTTAGCCGGTGGGTGTGCCATCGAGAATGACCAGTGCTGTAATGCGACACTGTGGAGTTGATTACTAAAGGCAAATAGGCTGATTACTTTGCAAGGGGCTTAGTGAATGAGGTGAATCTCTGCTGACTTCCATCATCCAAACATGTACAAGCAAAAATAATGTGTGTTTTTTTTTCCCCTTGCATGTAATTGAGTATTCTTTGCAAGTGAATTTTCCCCACTTTCATTAAGTGAAGGACAAAGTCCCTTGCAAAGTGAAAATTCCCTTGCTGAACAGCCTATTTGTCTTTAGTAAATCAACCTGTGTGCGCCACGCCCCCTCCCCTGACATTGCTTTCTATAGAAGGCATTCTTTGCAATTATCTTACCAAAGATTACATTTATTGCAAGACGTTGCAGTGGATGCCTCTAATTTAAAAGAAAAAATTTATAAAAGCAATGATCAGTTATAAAAGCAAGATCCTAAAAAAAAGACGGCCTTCAAATCAGGTACTATTGACATGGCTACAAAGAAGAGAAACCTCTGGATGTTTGGGTGGCCATTTAGATTGAAATGGGACATTTTAATATCTTGCTTTTTAAAGCCATTTTTAAAAATGAATGTTGGTTTATTTAAAAAAAAAAAAAAACAGGTTGTTTTTCAGAGAAAATTGAGGATAGTGAAGATAGTTATTGAAGTGGAAATTTTGTATCTACTGTAAACGCCTATCCAGTGGCTCTATTAACTGAGGGCCTGTGTCGATGGCATCAGTTTGAGACACTTCCGAGATGTATTCAGAATTCATTGATGAGTTCAATTGACTTTCTTCTGACATGTATTTGGCCTGCTTTAAGCAGGTTTTACATTCTAATAGATTTGTATGGAAATGAAAACAAAAGCTTGCAGACACAGGACTTAAAATGGCAGATGACGCATATGTTTCGTACAAATGTTTTCTGTACTATACTCTCAGATTTGACAGACCACTGTGATACTCTAATGAAAGTTAAAGTGTTTGTTAACCCAAAAAATAAATAAATACAGATCCTGGTCCCTTAAAGCAGATTACACAGCACAGTGCTTGTGCTGTGTAATCTGCTCCCCTCTAAAGTGTAAAAAATAACCTCCCTGAATCTGCCACTTCCTGTATGCCCTCTCTGTGCTGACCACGAAAATCAGGGCTGCTCAGCTCTGACCACTGTGGTCAGATTACCGTCCCTCCGTCATACGTATCCGTCCCCTCTGCTCTCCTCTCTCCCCCCTCACCCCCTGCTTCCTGCCTGTCATTTCCCTCTCTGTGTCTGTCTCCGCCCTGCCCCCCCCCCCCCCCCCCCCCGCCGCCGCTATTCTTAAAACAAAAAATGTAAAATTGTCATTGCGAGCCCCTCTATTAGAGGCTGGCATAGCACACTATGCAAGTGGATTTAAAAAACCAGCGTTCTAAATACTGAATTTGAACTGTCTTCAGGCCGATCACGTGACCCGTGGCCACTTTACAGCTATGAGATGGGGATTCTGCGGAGGAGACAAACGGCCATGTGATGTCCCCGGCTGACGTCAGAGGGAGATCACGGCTCCTCGCATAAGACATCAATCGGAGCTGTAAAGCGTCCGCGAGTAATGTGACCAGCCTAAAGACAGCTGAAATTCGGTATTTAGAATGCTCTTTTTTTAGAACCACTGACATAGTGTGCTATGCCAGTCTCTAATAGAGGGGCTAGCATACTCTTTATGTAAGGGTTAACAACCACTTTAATATTATCTATTGGGCCTGACAAACCTTTCAGTATTGTAAGTGCTAGTAATGAGTTCAAAGATTTTCCATCTTCCTGGACAGGCCAGCAATGCAGGGTCAGTGTTAAAGGGAAGAAGAGTGCGGAGGATTATGTTGCATGATATCTGATAGAAGCTGCCACCATACTGAGATGGTCAGATGTCTCCTTACCCTGGTGTCCCAAGGTGTTTTGCATTTCAAGTCCTTGGGAGTTTAATCTTTTTCTCATCGGCAGTGTGTATGTATTCTGGCCATAGGAGGTTCTTCTTTTTTGTGATCAGCCAGTGGGCTGATTTAAAAAAAAAAAAAAAATTCCTCCATCCACACAAGGGAGAGTGGGACTCTACTTCTGTCAGAATGACCAATTGCTGCAAGCCGCTGATCAACAAAAGTTTTCCAATAGTCCCATTCACCAGAAGTCGATCATTGGATAGGTCCCTGTTGAACTGGCCAAATGTCAATCTGGCTATGGGCAGCCTAAATTTGCTGAAGAAATTATACAAATTTCTTCTTCTGTAGATACCTTTTATAGTAGATGTTAAAGCAAACCTGTACTGGATCTCTAAAATTCAAAGAATGAGTAGTGATTAATAGAAAGAACCATAAGGTGCCTCACCATACCTTCTGTGCCACCCACAGTGTGTCATTGGAGCTCCCAAATGTATAGACTTGGGTGCATGTTTCATCTGGCAGTGCTCAGACAATGAGCACTACCTTGTGGGAGAGGACATGCGGACTTTAGGGAAGTTTTGGTGGTGCTCTGTTGGGGATGATCAGACAAAACATCAGGATGGTGCGGTACCCATTGTGTCTACATAGCGAGGGTAGGGATTAATAGGAGTCCTACAGCCCACTAGTATTATGGGTCACTGTAGATAAGGAACGTCAAAATAAATTTGAGCTCCTAATCTGCATACTTGTTCCAGGTCAGGAAAAACACTGAAACAGCTAGAGAAATATGTTTTATCACTTCTCAATAAAGCTTTCTTTAATAACCTAATGACATTTCATATTTCGGTGCAGCCAAACAGACATATTTCGGACATTTTGGCACTTTTACCCCAAATACTAGATTGCAGCCAAGAAATGGTCACGCATTGCCACTGGTAACAAGCGTCAGGTTTGCTCCCGTATTAATTGCAAATGTACTCACGTCCCAAGGATGAATACCAGAGCTACTGACCTAAGCTCAGAGGAGCTAGAGTTAAAATTAAAAAAAAAAGTAAATCCTGAACTTATTCAAGCACATCATTATAAAAAAGACAAATTACAAAAGTAGTAAGGAACATTTCAGAAACGGTCTCCTTTATCAGTCTAACACACCACTCTTATATCTTACCTTTTCTGTAAAGTGCCACTAGAATATATTCGGCTTAGTGCTTTTCAAGGCATAATAGTAGTTTGAGATAAAACATACTAGATCATCCGAGGGTGCATACAAAAATTACTTTATAAATGCCTTACATTTACTATACATTTTAATTTTGTTCCAGCACCCCCTTCAAGTCAGAATCCTGCAGATAAGGACTGCTGCTCTCCATTTGCAGCCATATGTAGCGTGAGAATTGCAGGGCAAAGCTAGGATTTTGACACTCAAATTATTTGCTGAGCGTAATATTCTTTAGCGGTTGTGGTATGCTTTGTTATAATAGAAGCAAGTGAACTAGCACCATTGAAACCAATGCCCATAGCCATTAATCAGGTTTTATCTTTTTCATCACTAGCTGAACATAACAAGAAATCTGGTTTCTATAGGCAGCTATTCTGTTTTTCCCCAGATTACCTTGCCCTGTGGTTTATACATCAGTGCGGCACTGGATAACATTTTAATGCCAACAGGATATGGTGGAGGATGGCGATTAGTCTTTAAAGTGATTGTAAAGGATTGTTTTTTGAATAATAAACATATCATACTTACCTCCACTGTGCAGCTCGTTTTGCACAGAGTGGCCCTCATCGGCTCCTCCCGCATCAGATAACCCCCTAGGAGAAGTGCTCTCCCGAGGGGGTTACCTTGCAGGCGCGTGGCTGAGTCCAGCATTTGCATCCATAGACACAAATGCCGGACTCAGCCCTGCACCCCGGTGCCCGCATCATTAGATTTGATTGACAGCAGCGGGAGCCAATGTGTGCTGTTATCAATCTATCCAATCAAGAGCCAGGACCCTGTGGAGAGAGGGACAGCAAGTCCCCGCCGAGGAGATGAAGGGGCGCAGGTAAGTAAAACGGGGGGGGCTGGGGGGCGGTGACTGCCAGGTTATTTTTTTTTCACCTTAATGCATAGGATGCATTATGGTGAAAACAACATGAGGGTTTACAACCCCTTTAAAGTGAAAACCCATATAACAGGTTCCATAGGTTGGAATACTTGAGGATTGTAATGGTGTGTGTAATATAATATGCAGGGTCATATAACTTGTTGCCTTTTCTGCTATTTAAAAAATTAGAAGTACAAAGAATGGATTGTGATGATGTAAACTCTTGATGCTGACACCATTGCCTTTTATTTTGGATAATAATCTTCAGGTGTCAGCACACTTTTCTAAGGCTGCGTTCCCACCTGAGCGTTTTCAGCTCGTAAAACGCCAGAAAAAACACCTGAAAAACATCCAACAAGCAAAATCTCATTAATTTTAATGGCACCTGTTCACATCTGAGCGTTTTGTCACCTGAAAAACGCCTGAAGCTCAAAAAAGTACATGAGCTTCTTTTTGGGCATATTACAGGTGTTTTTCTGCTTTTTGCATTGACCTTTTGACCTGTACAAAATTGCAGCAAAACGTAAAAACATGCGACTTTCTGCCTGAAAACGAAATGCTCAGGCCCCTTTCACACTTTTACGACTTGTCCTGCGACTTGGGACTGCAAAGTCGCATGGCAAGTCGTACCCCATGATTTCCAATGAGTACCATCCATTTCACTGCGACTTCAAAGTAGTCCCTGTACTACTTTGGTCCGACTTTGATGCGAGTTACACAGGCATTCCCTGAAATTGCGGCAAAATCGCGCAACTTTTAAGCCGCGGTAGCGTGAAAGCGGCCTTAGGTGTGAATTCAGCCTAAGGGTGACAGCATAGCCTTTGTTTCTTTATTTTAACTTGTTACTGTTATTCACACACAAATGTGGTGGATGTGATGTGTGCTTTCCTATTTCTTGACGTCACTATAGTCGGTTACCAGTCAAAAAAAAAAAAAAAAAACACCATTGCAGTGACTGGCATTTTGACTGTTGATGCTTGTAGGCACTTTAGGACACATCATTTACACTGTATGCCTCTCCACATGTGCTTTATCTCTGTACAACCTTCATATCTCCTATCAGAGGAGTTAGTGTGTCTAGGTGCCTGTAGGCATTAGATGACCATCTACTTATCTGACAGTTCTCAGCTGAATAGGATGAGAATCTAATGTCTAGGAAATGATGCTCAACACCTGAATAAATGTTCCTGAGGCCCACTGCATGATCACTGCATATGATCCCTCTCTCCAATTCAACCTAAACTTAAACACCTGTGTGGCTATACTATAGTTGCTCCTGTTTAGCACAGAAGTTGCCCTTAAAGTGTTTCTAAAACCAAGACATTTTACCTTATTGCATTTTATACCATTAATGTAAAAAAAAAAAAGTCCAAGTAGTTCTTCTCTGTATTATGGTAAAAAACCACCTGTGTTCTGCTCCCCCAACCCCCCTAAATACTTTTCAGACCTTGATCTTGATCCAGTGCTGTGCCCAAGCAGAGGTTCTCTCTCTCTACTCACTGGACACAGAGGCAGAAGCCATTGGCTTCTGCTGCTGTTAATCCACAGCCTGTAAGCAGAGAGTGAGGGGCGTGGTCGAGTTGTGCTGTGTATGTCAATGGACACACGGAGCCTGGCTCAGTATCGAGCCTGTACCAGTGCCCTCTAGCATGCGACTTGCTATGGGGGCACTTGGAAGGGGGAAAAGCCAGGAGCATCAGCGGAGACCCCAGAAGAGGAGGATCGGGGCTGCTCTATGCAAAACTTTTCCACAAAGCAGGCAAGTATGACATGTTTGTTGTTTAAGAAAAAATTTACCTTTTGCAATCACTTTAAGATGGTCGGATTCTTCAATTTATTACTGTATTAATATATTTTTTTTCGATCCACATTTATAGAATATAGCTGCAACTAACCAAGTAAAGTGTAGTGAAGCTGTCTGTAAACATTATATGGCATATAGCATCTGTCTTCCAACTGCCAAGCAATCGTTCTTACATCAGATGATTACGTATAAATTCATGTTCATATACAGCAAAGGTGCATGCCATGCACTCAGCAGACACCCATGATTTTAGTGTTCTCTCTAGACAACGGTATTAAATAGAAAAATCCATCTTGGCGGGGATAGTACCTCAACTCTAAATCTGTTGGCCAAGGGTCTCTGCTGAGGAAAATCAGGACATTTACAATGTTCTAGATCGGCCTTTCTCAATATTTTTAATATGGAGGAGCCCTTAAAATAACTCAGGTCTTGGGAAACTCCTACTAATAATTCTATCTAAGGCCCCTTTCACACAACAAGCCCGCTCGGATACGACTGCCTATTTTTCAGGCGGATCCGAGCGGGCCATCCATTGACTCCTATGGGGAGACGGATGTCAGTGGAGGCTGACACCCGTCTGCCACCCGAGCCGCTAAAAACAGACCTATGGCAATAGTTTCACCATTCATCTTATCAGATTGGATGAGATCTGATGAAAACGGACATGCTGTCCATTTTTGTCTGATCTCCGCATAGGAATCGGCGACGCTCTGACAGGCCCCTCCCTGCTCAGTGAGCAGAGACGGACCTGTCATTCGCTGACTCAGCGGAGATCAACAGGGCGATCTCCTGCTGGGCTGACGGACTCTGCTAAACTAGTCTGCCTCGTGTGAATGAGACCTAACGTTCATGGTACATTAGTGCAGACAACGGTTTGATATAATATGATAAGGAATGTTGTGTACTTTGGTGTATTTGACACCCAGGGCTGTTTAGTACCAACAAAATAATTTTAAGTAATAAGAATAAAATGGAAATAAATGATAATGGCCAGAAACAAAACAGACAGTGAAAGTTCCCCCTTATTGGTGATCAGTGGCGAGATGTCACCTTACATTGGTGGGCAGTGGAGAAAGGCCCCCTTAACATTGGTAGTCAGTATGAGAAAGGCCCCTTTACACTGCTGGTTTCAGGGAAGATGCTCCTAAAAAAAAAAAAAGAGTAAGGAATTTGTTTTTGGCTGCTCTGTACCAACAAAATAATTTTCACTAAAAGAAATGAATAAAACAAATAATGGCCAGAAAAGCAAGGTAGACAGTGAAATTTCCTGTTATTGGTAGTCAGTGGAGAAATGTCACCTTACAGTGGTGGTCAGATGAGAAGGGTCCCTTTACATTGGTGGTTAGTGTGAGAGGCCCCTTTAAATTGATGGTTATAAGGAACATGTGCGTCACATTAGATGTCAATGGAAAAAATGTCCCTTGCCCAGATGGCTGAAAAGATGGTTCATAGTCATTGCTTATTTGAAAAGCAAAGTTAATTAGTTTAAGTAACCCCTAGGAACTTGTGGAAGGTTTCACTGAACCCTGATTGGGAAAGGCTGTTCTAGACAGTAACTATAAAACACAAGCAAAAGAGGGCGCAACCCACCTAGTGCATTATGCCACGTACCATTTATTATTAATCCACGTTAAAATATACTCACAAGCTATGTGAATAAAACAGACAAGCAAGCTACACATCTATAGCACAGTTGTACATAAGGCGCAGCGTACTCCAATACTCTAGAGAACTTCACTGGGATCCTACCTGGCTTACGTCTTTCGGGGGCTTTACCCTCTTCTTCAGAGCCAAGGTTTGGCTCTGAAGAAGAGGGTATAGCCCTCAAAACACATAAAACAGCTAGCATCCAGGTGAAGTTATAATGAGCGTAGTAGTACACCGAGTCTTATGTACAACTGTGCTATGGATGTGTAGCACAGTTGTTATTCACATGGCTTTTGTATATTGTAATGTGGATTAAAAATACATTTTACATGGGATAATGCACTAGGCTGATGCGCCCTCTTTTGCTTGTGTTTTATAATTGGTTTCAGAACTGCCCCTCTCTTTAGAGGGCAGCAAAGCTTGAAGGAGGTGTCCTGTGTTGAGAAATAGTTACTGTTGAAGAACTATTACCAGACTATCACATTTATGCACAGGAGGTGTTTGTGTGGTATATGTTCTAGACAGTAGTTTAACTGCCCTGATAGTACCAACTGCAGCAGCCCCCCTAATACCTGAGCCCCATCTCGATCCAGCGATGTGCACGAGACACTCAACTGTCCGGGACTTTCCCTCCTGATTGGCTGAGACACAGCAGTGGGCGTCATTGGCTCCCGCTGCTGTCAGTCAGCGAGCCAATGAGAGGGGGAGGGGTGGGACACACTGAGCCTCAGCTCGTGTGCCCCATAGCAAGCTGCTTGCTGTGGGGGCACTCAGCAGGAGGGAGGGGCCAGGAGCACAGAAGAGGGACCTGAGAAAGAGGAGGATCCGGGCTGCTCTTTGCAAATCCACTACACAGTGAAGATAAGAATAACATGTTTGTTATTTTTAAACAAAAAAAAAGAGACTTTAGTATAACTTTAAGTTTATGTTTTGGAATGCTTGTTGACAACCAGTCTATGCTGATATCAATTGGTCATACGTTTTTCGCTATTACTAGGTAGGCAAAGCATGTTACTATGGGTAATGGTCCACTCTGTAAACTGCAGTGTTTGGAATTTTGCAGCTATGCATTATTTAGGATTAGTAATCCCTGTGACAACCCAAATCCTCGGGTGTTTTTTAGTAGGTACTTACCTTCTACAAGTGCACCATGGATATAGTGCTAATGAATCATCCCTCTGAAACCCGTAAGATATCTGGAGCCATTTTAAAATTTACAGATCAGGAGAGGGTGTGCAGAGAGTCACCAGACTGTAAGACTTTGTTTCATTCACACCTTTCTGCACTATACTTTTATTTGTAGTCCTGTTTTTTTTTTTTTTTCTTTTGTCTAAATTGATGTATATTTTTTTAAATATGTCAGAGTTTTTGCACATAAATGCCATTTTACGTTGTTCGTGGTTTTTTTTTGTTTTTTTTTGTTTTTTAACGCGTTACGAGATGGAAATACAGACCAGCCTAGACTGTATAACAATATGCACTGATGATCTGTGGTTACACTGATTGGCTGCCTGGACTCGAGCAGTAATTCACACACAAAAGCATGATTGGAAAAAAGGCAGTGGTATCTGTGGAAAAATCATATCTGGAAACTAAAAAAAAAATAAAGTTTTGTATAGTGAAACCTAATTTTAGGTAAATGTGTGTCCTTGTTTATTCCTCTTAATGCTTTTTTTTTTATTTTTTCCATATTTTTTTTTTTTTTTGGCGAGTTCACAACAATACTGCAATACATTTTTTTAAGCTATTGAATTGTATGTATATTTCATTTTGTATTTATTTAACTGTGCCAAGTATTATTTTACTACTGTCTGTCTTGATGTACTACATTGTGAGCAAAAGAAATTGTACATTTCATAATTTAGCTCTCCTTCCATAACTTAATTTAATCATTTTTGTAAGTTATTAATCAAATAAATATTGACAATTCTGTTTAGTGTTTGTTATTTATAGGGATTGACAAATTTTCTACACGTAAAAAAATTTTCATAGCTGTTCATCCAGCAAAGTGCATGTACCATGTACACCCCCTTTGAGGAACACTCAGTTGTGACACCTGAGCAAATGCTTAAAGAGGCAAACGGGATTTAAACAAAACAAAAAAAATCTACTCGCCTCCATGCTGCATCATCTGTCCCACACTAGCCCTATGACCACTGATTGCGCAATTTTCCATCAGCTCCAAGCTGAGGACAGTGACTGTGGGTCATCACTCCCTGGGGAGGGGGTCAGGAGGGGCTGTGTGCTGAAAGGCAAAAGGATGGATTCTGACAATATTGGCAGGATGCTTCCTGAGCTTGGAGTGACTCTAGCCAGCTGTCAGCTGACTCTGGGTCTCAGGAGGACAAAAGTAATTGTACTCCTGTCAGCCACAGGAGAAGTACAGCCATACCACTTTTAGGCTTCATGTACACTGCAGGGACATTTAGGAGCAGTTGGGCATTTTTTTTCAGCTGCTCCTGAACTCTCCTCTGTTATCAGTACATGTACACTGAGTTGTCTACAGTCGTTTCCAGGCAGTTGAGTTTAGAAGAATTTTTTAGAAAGCAAAAAAATGCATTTAGGATGGATGTTCAGAGGCATTTGAAATGCCAAACGCTTGTAAACGTGGTAACTGGAGTTTAGCCACGTTTCGTTTACAGGCGTTTTTAATTTTTGACTGGGAAAAAAAAAAGCTTTTAAAATACAAACATGGCAAAACAGCCGTTTTTAAGCGTGGGTTACTATCTGTCAAGTTAAATCATTCAGGAAAGGTTGTAAAACGTCCCGTGTACATTAAGCCTTAAAGTTATTTTCCACTTTTACAGGCAAATTGATATATATATACACACACACACACACACACACACACACACACACACACACACGTGCTACATCTTCCCAGTTTTGGATGCTCTTTTCTCAAAACTCCAGCCCTAAAAATTGCTACTTATTTCTTGGTTTAAATGGGTGCCAGGGTGTTTGCCTTATTTAACCCTGCCTGTACTGTGCTGGCAGAATTCATTATCACTTGTAAACTAGAATTTGACGCTGTCCTAATATAAGGATAAAGATTTAGAAACGGACCTAATGTATGCTGGTAATGAAAGGCAACTCTTAGTCCTTAGCCTTTCTATTGGGAGAGACTCGCAGTGAACTTGGCGAATGATTGCAATTAGCCATGATACCTTCTCCTAAGAAGCATCTAATAGGTTAGATGCAGTATAATAGAAATACATATATTTTTGTTTTTATGCTGTGTGAATGGGAACACAAACTTACAGTATAGTGAGGGGTTCTCAAATTTTGACTGTAAAAGTGAAAATGCACTTTAAAATAATAACACAAAAGGCAACTATTTAACAGCAATCACTTCTCAGCACAATTTTTACTGTACAATTCCCTTTCCCCTACTAAAAACAACATAGCATTACCCAAGTCTGCAGATTTTCCACTCTAATGTAAATTTGTCACTTACAGAGAGAAACCACATTCAAGGGTTGTTCCAATAGCACAGAAGTTCACACGCAATGCACATAAAAAAAATGTATTGTAGAAATATAAGCAAACAATGATCACGTATGTACATCCTACTCTATTGCAGTTGTCTAGAGTGCCACTCCACATTCAGTTGTTGTTCTACAGGTTTCTGAAGCCACAGAAGGAGCTCAGGTCTAGTGAATGACAGTGCAGACCAGAGTTTCTATAGAGCAATAAAGTACGTGACAGTACCTGTTTGCAGCGTATACCACTTCCTCCTATATAGTTCAGTCATTCCTTCCTCCTTCAGAAGGAAGTTTGGGATCTAGAAAGCAATAGATTGCATACAATACATGTGATATTCTGCTTGTGAACTTTTGTGTGTGCTACTGGAGTGATATATCTGCAGACCTAGGTAATATTGCTTTGTGTTTTTAGAGGAAAGGAAATGGTACTGTGAAAAATAGTTCTGAAAAATGAATAAGTGGGATGGAGGACCTCAGCAATGAGGATAGATTAGTTATTCACTCTGGAGAAGAGGCACCTAGGAGGAGATATTACAATTAAGATATGTCATGGGTGACTTCAGTAACTGTACTAAACGGTTTACCAGAAGGTCCCTGATGAGGATAAATGGCCGTGATTTGAAAATACAAGGAAAGAGGTTTAATATTAGATTGTGGAAATGGTTCATTACTGTTAGAGCAGTTAAAGTGTTACTAAACCCGGTAATATGAAAATAGTTCATCCGCCCCCCACAGTGCCCACAGATTATAAATCTTTTTACATTAAAATATTGCCACTATATACCTTTTGGATCTGTATGCTACGGTTACATCATAAACTGCCCAGTTTCTTCAGTGCTGAGAGTTCAGGAAGGGAGGAGATTTTCACTGCAGCCTGTACACACGCCCAGATGTGTGATGTCAATATCATGTGATCTGGGTATCTCTGAGAACAAGAAACTGTTCTCTCCAGCATAAAAGACACAACTGAGCATGTGCAGGTTGGCTATTACCTGTGTTAGCTGGCTTTCCCCAGATAGACAATGCAAAAAAGAAGGATCTATGCATACAGGATGAAACAGCCTTTTTACACAATGCAGATGATTAACCCCTATGTTCCACAGTGAGTATAATCAGCATGCTATGCTGCATAAACAGACTGATTTTACTGTTGTGGGTTTTAAGGCACCTTTCACATGGACGGCTATTCTGCCGCAGTTAAAAGCATGTTTTTTTTCCTGTGAAATTCAAGACTCCAGGCACTGCAATCAGCTGCATTTGCACAGTGCGATTAGCTGCAGTTGCATTTTGCTGCGGTTTGCCATTCCATGGCAACCCGACAGGGTACCGACTCGCACTGTTTGGTATGAATCTTGAGGGGAACTCCATGCCAAATTTTAAATAAAAAAAACGGCGTGGGTTCCCCCCCAGGGGGCATACCAGGCCCTTCCGTCTGGTATGGATGTTAAGGGGAATCCCCTACGCTGAAAAACAGCGTGGGGTCTCCCCCAAAATCCATACCAGACCCTTATCCGACCACGCAGCCTGGTCGGTCAGGAAAGGGGGTGGGGACGAGCGAGCGCCCCCCCCCCCCCCTCCTGAGCTGTACCAGGCTGCATGCCCTCAACATGGGGGGGGTGGGTGCTTTGGGGGAGGGGCAACATCACCCGGTGACCACGCCCCCTAAACCGTCAAAGTCCCAGCATGCCCAGGACTGTGACGGCATAAGGGGGCAGGGTCACCGCCTATATAAGTCAGCGGAGCGCCCAGAGAGCATTCCAGCCGGAGAGAGCGTTGTGTCAACATCGGAAGAAGGCAACAGACCGGGCTCCTCCGCTAGCAAAAGAGCAGAAGATAGCGGAGGAGCCCGGCAGAAGACCCGGAGAGCGCAGAGAAGAACTGGAGAGACCCCGCAGCCAGAAGAAGACCACCGAAGCCGGAAGAAGACCCCCGGAGCTGTCTAATAAATTACTTTAAAGACCTGTGTAGTTTTTTTTATTGACACTTTTTCCCTAGGTGAATGGGTAGGAGTACCATGTACCCCCTACTCATTCACATAGGGTGGGGGGCCGGGATCTGTGGGCTCCCTTATTAAAAAGGGCTCCCGGATTCCGATAAGCCCCCTGCCCGCAGACCCCGACAACCAACGGCCAGGGTTGTCGGGAGAGAGGCCCTTGTCCTCATCAACATGGGGACAAGGTGCTTTGGGGTGGGGGGGCCCGCAGGGTGCCCCCTCCCCCAAAGCACCCACCCCCCTCATGTTGAGGGCATGCGGCCTGGTACGGCTCAGGAGGGGGGGGCGCTTGCCCGTCCCCACCCCCTTTCCTGACCGGCTGGGCTGCGTGCTCGGATAAGGGTCTGGTATGGATTTTGGGGAGGACCCCACGCCGGTTTTTCGGCGCAGGGGGTTCCTCTTAAAATCCATACCAGACCTAAGGGCCTGGTATGCCCCTGGGGGGTAACCCATGCCAGTTTTTTATTTAACATTTGGCGTGGAGTTCCCCCTCAAGATTCATACCAAACAGTGCTGGGCATTGGCGGGGATCCGAGTCGGATCCCCGTGCTTGTCGCTCATCGGGAAAGGAAAAATCATTTTTCCTTTCCCGATGAGCACCTCGGCGCTGTTATCCGCAGCTGACACAGTGCAATGCGATTACCTGCGGTTATGTGCGGATAGCTGCGCTAAATCACTCCTGGACGCAGTCAATTCTATTTTTTCTATCCGCATGTATCTAATTCGCAGCTAAATGCAGTGTGTGAATGGGGCCATAGGAAAGCATTTTGTGCTTTCAGCTGCGGTAGAAAATTAGAAAATCCGCAGCTAAAAGCACCATTCTATCCGTCCGTGTGAAAGGGGCCTTACACTTTAAAATGTGGAATTCCCTCCCCCGGGTGGTAGTAGCTGAGAGTCTTTACAACTAGATTTCAAAGAAAGGGCAACTTCTTCTTTGATAAGGGGGCTGGAGGATCTCAGTTATTAGCAGGCCCAAACTCGGACAAAAAAATAGACCTGGGCATTCTGTCTGAACAGCCCATTTCTTTTTTTTTTTTTTTTTTTTTTTTTTTTTTTAATTACCAAATGAACCTAAATTGAATTAATTTGCTGGCACTTAAATACCTCTCCTAAATGTCCATTTTAAAAATGCCAAAAAACATTAACAGTGAGTTACAGAGATTATCAAAATTAGGATTGTTAATGGTATGATTGAAATTAAAATTGGAGAGGAGCTTCCAAAGCCCATGGGACTGTTCAATAGGCAACTCTTGCCAGATTAAATGGTGCCAACTGCACTGAGCTAAAGCTGCTCCTCATCTCCTGTTATGTCATCTAGAGTTACTTTGGTCAGGTTGAGGGGACCCTTTTACTTTTTAAATTACAATATGATAAATTTTTTTTGCAAGATATAAATATTACACAAAACACAGTACTGGAATATCAGACACATAAGTACCCCTCTTCCCACCTGGAAGATCAGACACAAGTGTTCCTCTGTCCCCTTCCCGGAAGATCAGACACACAAGTGCCGCTCTTCCTCTCCCCCGGAAGATCAGACACATTAATACCCCTCTTCTTTCCTGTAAGATCAGACACACAAGTGCCCCCCCCCCCCCCCCCCGGAAGATCAGACACATTAATACCCTTCTTCCTTCCTGTAAGATCAGACACATAAGTACCCCATTCCCCGGTACCCACCTTGAATTCCACCGATAGGGTCTTGTTGCAGCTCCAGCAGGAGGGCAGCACTGAACAGAGGAAGTTCGGCCTGTCTGTCCTGACCAGCTTGGCCAAGTAATCCGGGAAGATCTCCACAATGGTCTGGTTGTCATGTGCCTGTAGCCAGAGCTGCTTCTTGCTGCTGGGGCTGGTGCTCATCTTGCCGACTGCTGGAGGGTAGGCTGAACCTCCAGCTGGTGCTGGGATCTAGGGGTATATGCATCATAACAGCCACTGGTTATTGGCAGAGCTTGGGAGGACTGAGAACAGTAGAAAGGACAGGATTGCACTGTGGGGTGCTCAGTACATGACTCACAATAGCCAGTTCTCGGGACATGTGGCCCGGTGTACCCTATGGCCAGCCCAGGCCTGGTTATAAGTAACGGCTGCACATTAAAATTATCCTCCCTGGGGAAGAGACACTTAAGAAGAGATTTGATTGCAACATACAAACATCTAAATTGTGATTCTAGCATAGGGAGAAAACTATTCAGTGTCAGGTCCCTAAAGAAGACGTGGACAAGAAGCGGTTTAAGCTTAAACTGCAACATTGGGGATTCCTAACCGTTAGAGCGGTAATGCTACGGAACTCCCTTCAACAATTGGTAGTTTCAGCAGGGAGTGTCACTAATTTAAAATAAAAATAAGATGGGCATATTCGCAAACGCAAAATACAGGGATTTGGGAAATGCTAGAGACATGAATACATACACCCACACAGGTTGAACTGATGTCTTTTTTTCAACCTCATCAACTATGTAACTTCAAAAAATGTTTAAATGTCTTTCTCAGAATGCATAATATACAGGGCTTTGGAAAATGTTAGATAATACAAATTACATAAGTTGTACCAGACAGACTGGTGACTTTTTTCCAGCCCTTTATAAACGATGTAACTGCTGATGAATAGTTGCTTTTTAGTGTCATTTAAGCTGTTGCAACTGAGCGATCATTGGTAGGGGTGTGCACTGTGAAATGTCTTGCTATTTATTCTTAGCTTAAATCAATAGCTTTAGAACCTTCAACCGGAAGAGAAAATTCTCTAAGAACATTTGATTTTTTTTAAATTGCACCATACTTATTGTATGTGTAGATTTGCTGGCCTAGCAGCTCTGCATTATTTTAAATAAATAGACCTCTACTATCAGTGATTTTTTTTTTGTCATTGCATTGAGACTGCTAGTGTTCTTAAGAATTAACACAGAACTCCAGCCAAAAATAACATGAAAACTATTGGAACTTGGTCCATTGGTGTCGGTGTCCCCCTCTCAAAAAGAATCAGACCTGTTTTTGTTGCATAGAGCCTATTATACCCCTAAAAGATTATTTATGTTTGGACGGAGACCGGATGCCAGCTGTCAGGAGACAGGCGACCTTATACATATGGTATGGAGGTGCCCAACGTTATTTCGGTATTGGGAAGAAGTTCTTGATATCATAAATTCAATTTTTGGGACCCCCTTAGAATTAGAGGCAAGGCTATGTGTGTTGGGTTATATGGAGAGAAACAGAGCCCATTAAAGATTAAATAACAGAACCAGCTTTTCCTGTAATATATTACATCTTTAATTCAGAGATTTCCTCTTCACTGCTGCCAGATGTCCTCTCCTCAGTTTAATAGCCAACAACAATCAACCTACTTGTTCTGAGCCCAGGTTGTCTGGGAACTGCCCCAGTCTATTACTGGAAAGGTAAAGGAGAAGCAGCATTTTTATTTTGGATAGCTAATAAACTATTACTAAAAAGGTTGTCATTTCTTCTTCTAACCACCAGTTGTCCTGTTTTGGTGACAACTCAATGTTGATTCTTGCTTTACATTTGAATCTTCATAACAGTGGTCACCAGTACTAATAGAGTACATGCAGTGCTGGAACAAGGCCATTTGGTGCCCAGGGCGAAGATGGCAAACTGCCCCCCCCCCATCTCCCCCACTGTAATGTTCACATCTCCCCCCACTGAAATATCCACATCTCCCCATACATCACAGTCCGCTCAGCCCCCCCCCCCCCACCCTGATGTCCTCAGCCCAACACATCACAGCCCTCAACACTTTAATGTCACTTTAATGTCCTCAGTAAGTCAGTACACACGTTATTCCTTTTCAGACTAGTGTCCTCACTCCCTGTAACTTCGCCCCCTCCCTCACTTACCTTGCACAGACCGAAGATCGGAGGGAGGCACGGCATGTCTCGGATGGAGAGCGGGTGTTCTAAGATGGTGATTGGTTGCTAAGACCGCCCTTCATCCTAGCAGCCAATCACCTGCTTGTTAACCTCCGGCAGCTCCACCCTCCATCCAGAACTGTCCCGCCACCCGCTGTCAGCTCTGTGTGAGGATTACAGAGACAGCAGGGGGAAGAAAAGGCTGCTAAATGGCGGTGCCGCATAAAAGAGTGAGGCAGTCCGCATTTGGCCCGCGGTCTGCCATTTAGTGACGCCCGTTTTAGAAGGACACTTCACTGCGCCCCCCCCCCACCCCCAATAAATTGTCCCACCCAGGGCATACGCCCCTTCTGCCCACACCTTTTACCAGCTCTGAGTACATGACCCTAGCGGGGAGGCAGGCAGGCAGCCATAAAACCCCATGCATGCTAATCCCTTAACTGCAGGTTGGTCCTTCAGATGTATGTTATATGGCTTCAAGTGATTTTTGGTTGAAAGTCAACTTCATTGCTATACAAAGATGACCTATGATTTATTGTTAAAATGACATTACCACATAGTAGTAATGGTTATTTCCAAGCTCTAGTGGTCCATTCATAATGTCTGAAATAGTGTTGCTGGGTGCCACCATCTTCTGTGTAAGGGTAGTGGCGTACAGCAGACTTTTTTTTCCTTTATATATTCTTTATTGAGTCATTTTCCATTTATAAACATACATTTAAAAAGATTCCACTCCGCCATCCCACGCTCCCCACCAAAGAAATACAACTCTATAAAATAGGCTTTTACTCAACCCTCGTATCTCATTCACTCCCACCCGTTACTTTCATTTATCACATCTCACTCTCTTAGCCATAGATGAAAAATCACGTTCTCTCTTTTGGTCTTACCTCCCATACCTACCACCCTTCCTTCATACGCTTTGTCCCCTCCAAACTCAGTTCATCTATACCTACCTATTAGAGCTGCACGATTAATCATCAAGAATCGTTATCGCAATTTTTTCCCCGTTGCGATCTTGACAAAGGGTTTCCTGATCTTTGGTATGCAGAGAATTTTCTCTCTACTCTCAGCCGTCAAAAGTCAAAGTCTGGGCAGTCTGCCAAGTTTTAAAACATTCTATCAGTGGAATGCTAAGTCTAAACATTGTATCAATTTGTCTTCTACATCAAAGGAATAGACTTCTGTATGTAAATTAGGAACGTTTAAACCACTTAAACACTAAACCTTTTTCTGACAGTTTTCAAGTTAAAATAATTTTTTTTTGCTAGAAATTGCTAGACATTACTTAGTACCCCCAAACATTATATATATATTTTTTTAGTAGAGACGTAGAGAATAAAATGGTGGTTGTTGCAATATTTTGTCACACTGTATTTGCGCAGCGGTCTTTCAAATGCAATTTTTTTTGAGAAACATTACTTTAATGAATTAAAAAAAAAACGAACCAGTAAAGTTAGCCCAATTTTTTCTTGTATAATGTGAAAGATTTTACCCCGGGTGAATCATGATCTTTATTCTAAGCAAAAAAATCGTGATTCTCATTTTGGCCAGAATCGTGCAGCTCTACTACCTATTATTCACTCTCATTTAAATCCTACCCATCTTGTCCTGTATACATTTTATTATTACCCTTAATTTATTACTATCTTTTACTTTTATCCTATAGCTAAAATCTCTCTGTAGTTACTATTTCCCTACACACCAAGTATCACATTGGGATTCTACACATATCATCCTCTCCAGTTTCCTAAGGGGGATATCCCATCATTTCCAGCCATGATTTCCATATCTTTTAAAAAAAAATTGACCACCTTTTCCTTATCTCGTTTATAGCCTTAACCCATTACACAGATGACAGAGACTTTGCTGACTGCCATCTCTGTGCAATTACTTTTCTTGCTTAGAACAAGCACCCCAGCACTGCTGTTTATGTGTTTGCTAAACCTCTGTTTCTCTCCATATAGCCTAACACACATAGCCTTGCCTCTAATTCTAAGGTTGATTGTTGTTGGCTATTAAACTGAGGAGAGGACACCTGGCAGCAGTGAAGAGGAAATCTCTGTAAATTTCCTGTAATATATTACAGGAAAAGCTGGTTCTGTTATTTAATCTTTAATGGGCTCTGTTTCTCTCCATATAACCCAACACACATAGCCTTGCCTCTAATTCTAAGGAGGTCCCAAAAATTTGATTTTCTGATATCAAGAACTTCTTCCCAATACCGAAACAACTTTGGGCACCTCCATACCATATGTATAAGGTCGCCTGTCTCCTGACATCTGGGGCACTTGGTTTCCGGTCTCCGTCCAAACATAAATAATCTTTTAGGGGTATAATAGGCTCTATGCAACAAAAACAGGTGTGATACTTTTTGAGGGGGACCCCGACACCAATGGCCCCAGTTCCAATATCCGCCTCCATTGCTCTCCTGTTAATTCCCCTGTCTTCCTTCCATCTCCTCTTGCTGGGAAGATCTTCCAACCCTTCTATTGCTCTCCTGCTTGTACATACAACCCAGAAATAAATCCCCTAGACATACTTGGCCTAATTACCCTGTGAATTCTTGTGTCTAAAGCCTCGTACACACGATCAGATTTCTGACGGGAATTGTGTGATGACAGTCTGTTAGCGGAAAATCAAACCGTTTGTACGCTCCATCGGACAATTGTTGGATTTTCCACGAACAAATGTTGGATGGCAGGCTTTAAAATTTTCCGTGGACAAATGTCTGTTGGATTTTCCGAGCGTGTGTACACAAGTCCGTCAGACAAAAGTCCAAAGTACAAACATGCATGCTCAGAAGCAAGGACGAGCCAGATGCGGTCGGTCTTGTAAACTAGCGTTCGTAATGGAGAGTCAACATTCGTGACGCGGCAAATTATGAAATCTCGAAATGCAGCACACATTCTCTTCTTCTTTAATGGGATAATGATGAAGCTGCTTTGCTGGTACTGATGGAGTTATGGCAAACAAATTTTCAAAGGCTTTTTTTTTCTAGTGATATCAACAATATTATTATTATGCTTGTTATTTGTTTTTTGGTTTTTTTTGGTGCAAGTTACCACAGCACCATTATCCTGTAGTTTTTAAGATCAAAGATACAACTATGTTGGTGTCCTGTGTTAATTTTACATTGTATTTTTTAAAATGTAACTGCCTACTCCCAAACTGTCATTTGAAGTAAAACACATAGCCAAGTATTATTCTCCACAATTTTTTTTATTGTGCATTAAAAAAAAGAAAACAAATAAAATTAGACATGCTATCTGCCAATAGAACTTAACCTAAAAGTGCATTCTATGCATCCAAAAATATATAAAATATACCAAATCAAAGCATTCAACCAAAAAATAAAATAAAAGCCTCATGCATGTGTCCTGCTTCTTAATATAGGGCAGTGATGGCAAACCTTGGCACCCCAGATGTTTTGAAACTACATTTCCCATGATGCTCCACTACACTGCAGAGTACCAGAGCATCATGGGAAATGTAGTTCCAAAACATCTGGGGTGCCAAGGGTCGCCATCACTGATATAGGGAGTCAACAATGCCAAGGGTTGGTGAAAGCAGGGGTCCATCGTCCGGAGATAATTCTGAAAATCATCTGGATTATTCTCCTGGAGCTCCCACAGCAAAGCCATATGACATAATTGGTCACGATTAATAAAGCAACCAATTGTTGGTCCAAGAAATCCTCCTCCTCCTGTTCCTGAACTGGACTTGGGTCAGAGCAATAACTCCAAGGCCAATAATAAGTAACACCTTATCTCCTCCGATTCCGCAACATGGCTGGTTGACGAACGGCCGTTCAGAAACGAACTGAAAAGCGCAAATCAACACTCACCAAACTTCTACTAACACGAAATTGGCAGAAGGAGTCCAAAGGGTGGGCGCTAAAGAGCTGAAAAACCACGTAGTACGTCACTACGTTCATGTTTGTTGGCCGACAATTCCTTGCTGTTTGTATGCAAGACAAGTTCCTGGCCAACTACCTTCGGACAAAAGTCTGAGGTTTTGACTGTGGAAAATCCGATTGTGTGTACGAGGCTTTAACCACTTGACGACCGCCTCACGCTGATATACGTCAGCAGAATGGCACGGCAGGCAAAATCACGTAACTGGTACGTGATTGCCTTCCCGCGGGCGGGGGGTCCGATCGGACCCCCATCCGGTGCCAGAGGCGGTCGTCATCTGTTCCCGGGCGATGAGAGGTGAGGGGGAGGCCATCCATTCGTGGCCACCCCCTCCCGATCGCTCCCGGCGAATGGAAATGCTTCATCTCCCTCTGTAATGTAAACAGAGGGAGAGGAAGTGATGTCATCCCTCCTCGAGCCGGTCTTTTCGATCAGGCGCCGAGGAGAGAAGACATCAAGTAAGTCTGCACAACACTACACTAACAGTAGAACACTCCAGGCACACTTGTCACCCCCCTTCACCCCCCTTTACCCCCTGTCACACTGACACCAATAGCAGTTTTTTTTTTTTGCATTGGTGTCAGTTTGTGACAGTCATAAGTGTTAGGGCAGTTAGGTTAGCCCCCTTTAGGTCTGGGGTACCCCCCTTTAGGTCTAGGGTACCCCCCTAACCCCCCCTAATAAAGGTTAACTCCTTGATTACCCCCCGTCGCCAGTGTCGCTAAGCGATCGTTTTTCTGATCGCTGTATTAGTGACACAGGTGACGCTAGTTAGGGAGGTAAGTTGCTGTCAGTGTTTTATAGCAACAGGGACCCCCATATACTACCTACTAAAGGTTTTAACCCCCTGATTGCCCCCTAGTTAACCCTTTCACCAGCGATCACCGTATAAGTGTTACGGGTGACGCTGGTTAGTTTGTTTTTTGTAGTTTATTATAGTTTTAGGGCACCCGCCGTTTATTACCTTATAAAGGTTTAACCCCCTAATTGCCCGGCGGTGATATAAGTTACGTTTTTAGGATCAGATAAGGTCTGCGTCACCCAGGCAGCGTCAGATTAGCGCCAGTACCGCTAACACCCACGCACGCAGCATACACCTCCCTTAGTGCTATAGTATCTGAACGGATCAATATCTGATCCGATCAGATCTATACTAGCGTCCCCAGCAGTTTAGGGTCCCCCAAAAAAACGCAGTGGTAGCGGGATCAGCCCAGATACCTGTTAGAACCTGCGTTTTGCCCCTCGGCCCAGCCCAGCCCAGCCCACCCAAGTGCAGTATTGATCGATCACTGACACTTACAAAACACTAAGCACACAACTGCAGCGTTCGCAGAGTCAGGCCTGATCCCTGCGATCGATAACAGCGACTGTATCAAAACGCTACCAAAAAACTAACAGTCAGGAGCTTTTTTGCTGTGAGTCTCACTAGTGTATCCCTAAATTTAGAGCCCAAAATGGCAAATCGAAGGTACACTAGTGAAGAGGCCTAAACGTTTCTGAGCATGACAGATGGTGAAGAGGAAGTCACTCATCTGTCAGATTCAGGCTCAGAATATGATCCTGTAGAGGACAGCGGCTCCATGACAGATAGCTCTGATGACGGAGTTGTGGTCCCTGCTAAGGTCAGGCGTACCAGACCCCAAACTTCTTCTGTCCTTGAAGTGCAAGAACCGCAGGTCCCTCGTATGGAGCAGAGAAGTACTAGTGCCGCTATTCCTTCTGGTGAACTGGCAAGCACCAGCGGCCTAGTACACCCTGGTCGTATATCCAGCACTGCAGTATCACTTGGTAACGTGGCGAGTCCCATAAGTGCAGTTCAAGCTGGTGAGGTGGCAAGCACTAGTAGTGTCCCGCTGCCACCAAGAAGACAAAGACAGGCCCGTCGTGCCCATAGTGCCCTTCCTGCTGCATTCGCCAATCCGAATTGGGAACCCACCACTTCTGCAGCACCCGTACTTCCCCCATTCACTGGCCAACCCGGAATTCAGGTGGAAACAGTTGATTTTACGCCACTGGATTTTTATTCGCTGTTTTTCACCGAAGATCTCTATAGATCTATTGTGGACCAAAGCAATTTATACGCTGGTCAACACATCGCCGCTAATCCCCAGTCCTCCCTTGCCAGAGATTGGAGACCAATTACGGTCTCCGAATTTAAGCTCTTTCTGGTCCTTTCCCTTAACATGGGCTTGAATAAAAAGAGTAAGTTGCGGTCATATTGGTCCACTGACCCAATTTACCATGCGCCCATGTTCTCTGCCTCCATGGCCAGGGCACGATACGAGTAGATTTTGCGGTTCATGCACTTCAACGACAATGAACTCTGTCGTCCTCGTGGAGACCCTGAATACGATCGGCTCTACAAAATTAGGCCCCTCGTAAACCACTTCAACCAACATTTTGCAGACTTGTTTACTCCCCATCAAGTTGTCTGCGTTGATGAGTCCCTGATTAAATTTTCTGTCCGCTTGTTATTCAAACAGTACCTTCCCAGCAAGCGTGCCAGATAAGGGGTCAAGATGTATAAGCTCTGTGACAGGGCCACAGACTATACATGTAGTTTTATGGTTTACGAGGGCAAAGATAGTCACGTAGAGCCGACAAACTGCCCTGACTACATAGGAAGCGCTGGCAAGATAGTGTGGGACTTGGTGTCACCCTTATTCGGAAAGGGGTACCACTTGTACGTGGACAATTATTACACGAGCGTGCCACTTTTTAGTCACCTTTTCGATCAACAGATTGGAGCATGTGGCACCGTGCGATCTAATCGCCGGGGCTTTCCCCAGCGGCTTGTAGATTCCCGACTTAGGCTGGGGGAGAGAGCCTGCTTGAAGTGTAATTACTTGCTCGCTATGAAGTGGAGGGACAATAAGAATGTTTTTGTTCTTACCTCCCTTCATGCAGACATGACGGTCCAAATTCCTACGGCGACTGGTGTTGTGGAGAAACCCCTCTGTGTCCACGAATATAACCAAAATATGGGAGGGGTGGACCTCAACGACCAGTTGTTGGCACCGTACCTAGTTACCCATAAGGCCAGACGCTGGTACAAAAAAGTGTCTGTTTATTTATTTCAATTGGCTTTGCTGAACGCTCATGTGCTATACAGAGCTTCAGGAGGGACTGGATCCTTCCTTAAATTCCAGGAAGAGATCGTCAGAGCCCTTCTGTTTCCAGACGGTGCTCCACCTCACCTTCCCCAACCAAATGCAGTAAGCCGGCTGCATGAGAGGCATTTTGAATATGTCCTCCCGAGTACCCCTACCCAACGAGCCCCCCAAAAAAGATGTTGTGTCTGTAGCAAGCGCGGATTTAGGCGTGACACCCGGTATTATTGTCCCTCCTGTCCTGACAATCCTGGTCTTTGCATGGGTGAATGTTTTGAACGCTACCATACACTAGTGGAGTATTAGCGTAGGGTACAGCACTGCACAGACTAGGACACACTTTCACAGGGTCTCCCAAGATGCCATCGCATTTTGAGAGACCCAAACCTGGTACCAGTTAAAAAAGTTAAAGTTACAAAAAAAAGTGTAAAAAAAACAAAACAAAAAAAAGTAAAAAAAAAAAAAACAAAAAAAAAAAAAAAACACAAAAAACATATAAAATAAAAAAAAAAAAATAGTTGTTTTATTGTTCTCTCTCTATTCTCTCTCTATTGTTCTGCATTCTATACTGCAATGTTTTATTATGTTTTTATCATGTTTGCTTTATAGGTATGCAATTTTTTTATACTTTGTTTTTTTATTGTTAACCACTTTTTTGTTTTCAGGTACGCCATTCAGCTGCAGAGCAGATTTATTTATCTTGACGGCAACAGCTCCTGCCTTTTGCGGGAGGATGCCCCCATGCTTCAGCATATATATATATATTTTAGGTAGGCACAGGTTGCGTTAAATGTTTTATTTTTTACTATGTTTTTTTGTATTTGCTTTGCAGGTATGGTAAGTATTACTGTTATAACTGTAATGTTACTTTCTTTTTTTGTTAACCATCATTTGCTTAGCAGGTACGTCATTCAGTTGCAGCGCGGATTTATTTATCTTGACAGCAACAGCGTTTGCTCCCACGATACATAAAGCCGTGACTCCAGCGCTGTTGGAGGTGATTTCACCACCACAGTTACATACTTCAGCATGTATGCCGAAGCGTGGGGGCAGCAGTGGGTGGAGGAGCAATTTGCTCCTGCCTTTTGCGGGAGGATGCCCCCATGCTTCGGCATATATAAACGGTGCATGTATGCCCATCATTAGAAGTGGGTGGATGAAGGGAGGTATTCTAATGGTGGGCATACCCACCGATCAATATCTTTTTTTCGTTCAGCCCACAGGCTGCATAAAAAAAAAGTTTACAATATATGCCCAACAAGGACCAGCAACGTACTGGTATGTTGCTGGACTTTGAGTGGTTATACCAGAATGATGCCTGCAGGTTTAGGTATCATCTTGGTATCATTCTTTTCAGCCAGCGGTTGGCTTTCAAGTAAAAGCAATCATAGCGGCTAATTAGCCTCTAGACTGCTTTTACAAGCAGTGGGAGGGAATGCCCCCCTCCCCACCGTCTTCCATGTTTTTTTCTGGCTCTCCTGTCCCAACAGGGAACCTGAAAATGCAGCCGGTGATTCAGCCAGCTGACCATAGAGCTGATCAGAGACCAGAATGGCTCCAAACATCTCTTTGGCCTAAGAAACCGGAAGCTACGAGCATTTCATGACTTAGATTTCGCCGGATGTAAACAACGCCATTGGGAAATTGGGAAAGCATTTTATCACACCGATCTTGGTGTGGTCAGATGCTTTGAGGGCAGAGGAGAGATCTAGGGTCTAATAGACCCCAGTTTTTTCAAAAAAAAGAGTACCTGTCACTACCTATTGCTATCATAGGGGATATTTACATTCCCTGAGATAACAATAAAAATGATTTAAAAAAAAAATAAAAATGAAAGGAACAGTTTAAAAATAAGATAAAAAAGCAAAAAAATAATAATAAAAAAAAAAAAAAAAAAAAAAAAAGCACCCCTGTCCCCCCCTGCTCTCGCGCAAAGGCGAACGCAAGTGTCGGTCTGGTGTCAAATGTAAACAGCAATTGCACCATGCATGTGAGGTATCACCGCGAAGGTCAGATCGAGGGCAGTAATTTTAGCAGTAGACCTCCTCTGTAAATCTAAAGTGGTAACCTGTAAAGGCTTTTAAAAATGTATTTAGTTTGTCGCCACTGCACGTTTGTGCACAATTTTAAAGCATGTCATGTTTGGTATACATGTACTCTGCCTAAGATCATCTTTTTTATTTCATCAAACATTTGGGCAATATAGTGTGTTTTAGTGCATTAAAATTTTAAAAAAAGTGTATTTTTTCCCCAAAAAATGCGTTTGAAAAATCGCTGCGCAAATACTATGTAAAAAAAATAAATGAAAAACCCACCATTTTAATCTGTAGGGCATTTGCTTTAAAAAAAATATATAATGTTTGGGGGTTCAAAGTAATTTTCTTGCAAAAAAATATAATTTTTTCATGTAAACAAAAAGTGTCAGAAAGGGCTTTGTCTTCAAGTGTTTAGAAGAGTGGGTGATGTGTGACATAAGCTTCTAAATGTTGTGCATAAAATGCCAGGACAGTTCAAAACCCCCCCAAATGACCCCATTTTGGAAAGCAGACACCCCAAGCTATTTGCTGAGAGGCATGTCGAGTCCATGGAATATTTTATATTGTGACACAAGTTGCGGGAAAAAGACACATTTTTATTTTTTTTTTGCACAAAGTTGTCACTAAATGATATATTGCTCAAACATGCCATGGGAATATGTAAAATTACACCCCAAAATAAATTCTGTTGCTTCTCCTGAGTACGGTGATACCACATGTGTGAGACTTTTTGGGAGCCTAGCCACGTACAGGACCCCGAAAACCAAGCACTGCCTTCAGGCTTTCTAAGGGCGTAAATTTTTTATTTCACTCTTCACTGCCTATCACAGTTTCGGAGGCCATGGAATGCCCAGATGGCACAACCCCCCCCCCCCCAAATGACCCCATTTTGGAAAATAGACACCCAAAGCTATTTGCTGAGAGGTATAGTGAGTATTTTGAAGACCTCACTTTTTGTCACAAACTTTTGAAAATTGAAAAAAGAAAAAAAAAAAAAAAACATTTTTCTTGCCTTTCTTCATTTTAAAAAACAAATGAGAGCTGCAAAATACTCACCATGCCTCTCAGCAAATAGCTTGGGGTGTCTACTTTCCAAAATGGGGTCATTTTGGGGGGTTTTGTGCTATCTTGGCATTTTATGGCCTTCGAAACTGTGATAGGTAGTGAGGAGTGAAATCAAAAATTTACGCCCTTAGAAATCCTGAAGGCGGTGATTGGATTTCGGGGCCCCGTATGAAGCTAGGCTCCCAAAAAGTGTCACACATGTGGTATCCCCGTACTCAGGAGAAGCAGCAGAATGTATTTTGGGGTGTAATTCCACATATGCCCATGGCATGTTTGAGCAATATATCATTTAGTGACAACTTTGTGCAAAAAAAAAAAAGTGTTACTTTCCCGCAACCTGTGTCAAAAAATAAAATATTCCATGGACTCAATATGCCTCTCAGCAAATAGCTTGGGGTGTCTACTTTCCAAAATGGGGTAATTTGGGGGGGGGGGGGTTTGTGCCATCTGGGCATTTTATGGCCTTCAAAACTGTGATAGGTAGTGAGGAGTGAAATCAAAAATTTATGCCCTTAGAAATCCTGAAGGCAGTGATTGGTTTTCGGGGGCCCGTACGCGGCTAGGCTCCCAAAAAACCCCACACATGTGGTATCCCCGTACTCAGGAGAAGCAGCTGAATGTATTTTGGGGTGAAATTCCACATAGGCCCATGGCCTGTGTGAGCAATATATCATTTAGTGACAACTTTTTGTAAATTTTTTTTTTTTTGTCATTATTCAATCATATGGGACAAAAAAAAAAAAAATATTCAATGGGTTCAACATGCCTCTCAGCAATTTCCTTGGGGTGTCTACTTTCCAAAATGGGGTCATTTGGGGGGGTTTTGTACTGCCCTGCCATTTTAGCACCTCAAGAAATGACATAGGCAGTCAAACTAAAAGCTGTGTAAATTCCAGAAAATGTACCCTAGTTTGTAGACGCTATAACTTTTGCGCAAAACAATAAATATACGCTTATTGACATTTTTTTTTACCAAAGACATGTGGCCGAATACATTTTGGCCTAAATGTATGACTAAAATTGAGTTTATTGGATTTTTTTTATAACAAACAGTAGAAAATATTTTTTTTCAAAATTTTTGGTCTTTTTCCATTTAAAGCGCAAAAAATAAAAAACGGCAGAGGTGATCAAATACCATCAAAAGAAAGCTCTATTTGTGGGAAGAAAAGGACGCAAATTTCATTTGGGTACAGCATTGCATGACCGCGCAATTAGCAGTTAAAGCGACGCAGTGCCGAATTGTAAAAAGTGCTCTGGTCAGGAAGGGGGTAAAATCTTCCGGGGCTGAAGTGGCTATTATAGGAGAATAAATGTACTGACAAAAAAAAAAAAAACCCACAAAAGGTAATGTTTTGGAAGTCTGGTGATGGACAGAGTGGAATCACTGTTTCATGTGTTATGAATAGTTTAGGATTTCCGTCAGCCAGCACAGCTGAAGAAATATATGGGCAATGGACTTTACAAAGAAGCATTAGTGTGGGAGACCACCACATTAATCATCAGACCACATGGCTTTAGACAGAAGTTTACAGATTGAAACAGACTGCAGTCTTGAGGCCACTGAGTCTAACAACTGAAAAGATCATCAATCTAATGCCTGAGGCATAAAATGGGATTGTGCCACCAATGCCAAGAGCCCTTTAATTGATATGATCCCCACACAGCTATAGTTTTCCCTATGGTCACAGCAAATCATTCATCCTTATAGAAAACATTCCTTCAGTATACAGTCATATCTGACAATTCAATATTTACCTTGCAACTGTTTTTTTTTTATTGTGCTTAGCCAATTCCATAACATACAATCCAACCTCACTTATGTTTTTAATATATAGTTATTTAATAGAAAACACATTCTCATTAAGCACAGATTTGTTCTATTAGAAAGAAAATACAGGAACTATAAAAGTCAGATAATCCTCCAGTCAGAAAATGTTACAGTAAAACATACAAAGCACAGTTATCCTACTCCATTTTATGGAGTAGACATCACATGGACTTCACAGTGATTAGTATTAGCTTAGCTTAGGACTATCACTCCGCTTAATAACAAAGAGGGGTCACGGTCAGATGTTCTAGAATCATCCTTCTGTTTTCTCCTCACTGTGCATGTACAAGGGCACCGGCTCCTTGGCCGTAGCCAAATCCTTTAGGTCCAAAATTCTTTGCATAGCAAGCTAGCAGAAAAAAAAAAAGGGGAAAAAATAATGTGATATAATTACTTTGGATAAACACTTTGTTTAAATATTTCACATATGTAGTCAAGAATACGGTACCCATCACATTTTAAAATCTTTCCCACCATACACTCAGGAACTGAGGGTATGAATATGTTCACTAGAATCACAGATGCTTGGAACAGACAAACAAGTAATGAATCAATGGTAAATTCATTTAAAGGGGGAGAGGGGAGAGGAAACAATATGGCCTTTCCTACCATAACTTTTAGGTTCCCCCTAAAAACCGATCAAAAGACTAGTTGAGGAGTGAAAGCTTGACACTATGTGGATGTGGCAGAGGCTACCACAGCCATGCGGTTTGTGAAATCTGACAGCAGGTGTGGGTAGAGAATCACTGTCACTGGAAAGGGGGGCATGCAGGGACAGGTGCCGAGATGTTACACCCTAAATGTGGTTATTTCTGCCATGGACCTGTTCATTCAGCGATATCTTTGTCAAGTTGCTTTAACTGAGGTTATCTGCAAATCAAAAAACTCATTCCTTTGATCTGCAGATGAATAAACAAAACAATACAAAAGTAACATTATGTTATTGGTATCTTTCTATATTGGTGTCTGGAGCAGTGTTGTTTATAAACAGTGATTTAGACTGATTTATTTTTTTGACAGCTGCGACACCTTTTCTGAGTACACAGCAATCCTGTATTTAATTTAATTGATCAAAACCAACAGCAGGGCAGAGACACGGGACAAGCTGCACATGTGCTATGTACAATGATAAAAAAAAAATATATATTATATGATGTGGGTGTGCCTAGCACGCCCAAAGTCTGGAGCTAGTTAAAGCTAAAGTTTCATTTTTTTGGTGGTTTTCTTGGGAATACAGCACTGAGCACATTATATATGTGTGATGGTGTGCGTATCCCATTTCATGTAGGCAGCTGCTTCTGCTAAAAAATCTTTCATTCAGTGCCTCCTTTGGAGCCACCAGATACAGTCCTGAGTGGCTGTGGCCACTAAAAATCTTTTTTGAAGGTTAACAGCAGCTGCAGCAATGAAGAAAGTTATACTTGCCCCCCTTCTGCCCTCTCCGCCAAGTTCGCCAAATCCTACTATTATTGTCTCACAATGAACAACATTCTCTTAATGAAGGAGGATAACCCCTGCCCATTCAAAGAACGCAAAGTACTGTGAGACAAAAAGGAGGAGCTCTGTGAATGGTAGAGAAGACAGAAGGGGCCGGCAAACGGTGCAACTTTTCTCTGTAGCAAAAGTGGGGGAAGATGGTAGTTGCGCTGTGATGAAGGGGGGGGGAGGGAAGCTACAAAGATGACTGAAGTGGCAAAGTGAACTAAAAAAAGCAGAAACGGGCCAATGCATGAATGGATCCTACATGCTAAAAAAACATGGTGGGAATGCAGTGCAGTGCAACGTAGCTGATCAACATGACTATAATGTTGAGGGCAGACAAAGCCTAATATATAAAGGTAATCGTGAAACAGTGACTGCTTGAATATAGCAAAACAAAAATGCATATACTAACACAAATAAGATGAATAATGACACAATGCAAAAAAAATATATATATATATATAATACAAGAAAAATATATGTGGGCTAATGCCCCATTAGCAAAAACGTCCCAGATCCTGGTGAACTACAAGTGTCACTTGTAGTTCACCAGGATCTGGGACGTTTTTGCTAATGGGGCACTAGCCCACATATATTTTTCTTGTATTATATATATATTTTTTTGCATTGTGTCATTATTCATCTTATTTGTGTTAGTATATGCATTTTTGTTTTGCTATATTCAAGCAGTCACTGTTTCACGATTACCTTTATATATTAGGCTTTGTCTGCCCTCAACATTATAGTCATGTTGATCAGCTACGTTGCACTGCACTGCACTGCATTCCCACCATGTTTTTTTAGCATGTAGGATCCATTCATGCATTGGCCCGTTTCTGCTTTTTTAGTTCACTTTGCCACTTCAGTCATCTTTGTAGCTCCCCCCCCCCCCCCCCCCCCTTCATCACAGCGCAACTACCATCTTCCCCCACTTTTGTCCCATTTGTCCTGCCTTGGATCAGTACTTAGGTGTTGCAGCAGTGTCCTTTTAGCGTAGCCCCCCCCCCCCCCCCCCCGACAGCGCAGGAGTTTCCACTTTCACATTGTTTTCCTCTGTAGCAGCTGCCTCTGTCAAGTATAAAGGCAAAACTTTAGTTTTTATTGCTTTCTGTGCCCTTGATCGTGGGAGTCACCCTATTTGTCCTCTTTACCGTTATCTTCAAAAGTGATAGGACATCCCAAGTTTTGGGTTGTCTCCAGGACAGCAATAGGGTTGAAATCTACTAATGGGGACACCAGTTCTGGTGACAACCTGGGATTCCTTCAGTTTGGAGGGATTACCTCTCGCTTCCGGTTTTGGGAAAGGGGGTGAAGGGAAACCTTCCCAATGGAACAAAGATGGCAAATACAAACATGATAGGGGTTATAATGTTCCCTTAGGGACCCGTACACATGATCAGAAAATCGTACGAAAAAAATACTGCTTTTGAAGCGATCGTACGATAAATTGATCGTTAGTAAACAGCTTTCAAGAGCTGATAATGACAGCTCATCCGATATTATCCAATGGGACAAGCACAACATTTTTTTCTCGTATGAGACCTGATCGTACGATTTTCATTTAACCAGTACAGTTGTAACCAATACGTTCAACAATACAAATCCACTACAACACATTACTTCCGAATTTTTATTCTGTCGTACGGCAATTTTCGTAACTTTCGTAACGTAAATCTTTATTTTCAATATAGCATGCAAAAAAAACAAAAACAAAAAAAACAAACAAAAACAGACAATTTGTCTGATAATCTTATTGTGTGTACCAGGCATTACTCTATCCAAAATGAAAAAAAAAAATAAAATAAAAAAATAAAGTTTGCCTTTAATTCTACTTTAACAGCACTGGAAGACAGTTTCTTAGGATATGACATTTCAGGAAGCACTGTATGAATGGGTTTAGTGCTGTATCTAAAAATAAATAATAATAATAAAAAAAAAAGCAAAACAGATAAATAAATAAATAATAATAATTAAAAAAAATCAAAACAGATAAAACCGTTTTTTTGAAGTATAGTCTAAGGATGCTGTATGTAATGAGAACCGTATTCACTGCAATAATCACAGTGAGTTGCACAAACTGACAACTAAAGATGGAGACTTAAAGAAACATAAAGATACAAAAGGTTCAGTTCCTGTGGAGTTTAGTAAATGTTCATTTGTGTAATTCTTGGAGACTGAAAAGTTATTTTTACGGGATTCTGTCCTTCATAAAAGAGCAGGCTGCTGTGAACAGCTGATAATACAAGTATTTTCACAATAGATGTGAAGGATGAATTTCTGTACTATATGTCCTGTGTATTTCACACGTCTTCCAAGGAAGTTCCTTTTCTTTTAATACTCCTGGTTTTCCCCTGTCTAGGAGCATCCTGCTGTGTTTCAATAGTTTTATGTTGTAAATAGAACAGGGAGGATACTTTTCAGGAAGCTGGAAATGTAAAGGCATGATATTTATTACATTTACCTCTAACTAGCATATATTTTGGCCTTCACTTTTATAAGCTGCAAAGTGTTACCCTAATAAAACATTTTCCTTCACTAGAGCATGTATTTATTGTCTGCATATCAATAAATCACAGCGACCATATTCTCCGGACACACATTTCCTGATATTGGCCATGGCCTGTCTTTACCTTGTTATTTTCCAATTTCCTGCATTTTCCAGCTGACTCTCTTTCTATTTAAAGGCTACATCACATCAGGAACATTCTGGAATACACTAGGCAGTAGTTGTAGCTCCTTACCTTTGCAGTATATTTCTCCATCTTTTTCAGTCAGAGTGGTGGATTCCAGACTCTTGCCACACTTAGCACATCTGAAGCAATTCTTATGCCAAGGCTGCAGAAAGGAGACCATGTTTATTACATTCAGAGGGTAGTCATAAACTTGCATATTACTTGTCCCCACAATGCTGAAAACGCTCAGTAGATACCGCATGAAAAAGGTATTAAAATCCATTCACAGAAGGAAATAAATAATTAAAATGCATGCAGAAATTAAGCACTTGCCCACTGGCCACTTAAACCCCCTTCCTAACCAGGCCAATTTTCACCTTTCAGTGCTCTTACATGTTGAATGACAATTACTCAGTCATGCAACACTACACCATTATGACATTTTTTGTCTTTTTTTTCACACAAGTAGAGCTTTCTTTTGGTGGTATTTAATCACCACTGGGTTTTTTATTTTTTGCGCTATAAGGCTACTTGCACACTGAAAGTGCCCGGCGCTAGCGGTACAGCGCCACTAGTTTTAGTGGCGCTTTACTATCATTTTAGTGGCGCTTTTAACCCCCGCTAGCAGTTAAATAAAGAGTTAAAAGCGCCCGTGTTGCAGCACTGCCGAAGCACTTCGCAGGCGCTTCGGCAGCGCTGCCCATTCTTGAATGGCCCGCAAGCGCACAGCCCCAGTGTGAAAGCACTCGGACTTTCACACTGGGATGGCATGGGAGGCGTTTTTCAGGGGCTTTACAGGTGCCATTTTTAGAGCTAAGACACCCGAAAAACGCCTTCAATTTGAAAGTGGGTCTAAAGGACGTTTCGGCTATAAAAATGTGCAAATCAGTCATTTTTCTTCATAAAATTTTGGCCAAAATGTATACTGCTACACATCCTTGGTAAAAAATAACTCAAATCAGTATATATTATGTGGTCTGAGTGAAGGTTATAGAGTCTACAAGCTATGGTGCCAACCACTGAAAATTGATCACACCTGATGTACCGACGGTCTATTTCATTTCTTGAGACACGAACAAGCCAGAAAAGTACAAATATCCCCCAAATGCCCCCTTTTTGGAAAGTAGACATTCCAAAGTATTTAGTAAGAGGCATGGTGAGTTTTTTGAAGTTGTAATTTTTTCCCCACAATTCTTTGCAAAATGAAAATTTTTTTTTTCCACAAAATTGTCATATTAACAGGTTATTTCTCACACACAGCATATGCATACCCCAAAATACATTCTGCTACTCCTGAGTATGGTGATGCCACATGTGTGAGACTTTTACACAGCCTGGCCACATACAGGAGGTCCAACATGCAGGGAGACATGGTTTTACATTTTTTAAATAAAAGACTTGTAAAAAAAAAAGACATTCGACCGGTTTTGACACTACACTTTTTTTGGTGAATGAGTAGGGGTAATATGTACTCATTCACCAAATGAGTACTCATTCACATGGGGGGCCGGGATCCAGAGTCCTCCTTGTTGAAAGGGGGGCTTCCAGATTGTAATAAACCCCCCCCCCCCCCAACAACCACCGGCCAGGTTTGTGGAGACAAGGTGCTTTGGGAAGGTGCTTTTCTGCCCCAAAAGGTCCCCCCTCATGTTGAGGTCACGTGGCTTGGTATGGTACAAGGGGGGGGGGGGGAGCGGTCGCTCCTCCTCTCCCTTTCATGACCTGCCAGGCTGTATGCTCTGATAAGGGCCTGGTATGGAATTTGGGAGGGGGGGACACCCATGCCTTTTTTTTTGCGTGGGGTTCCTCTCAAAATCCATACCAGACCAGAAGCTCCATGGCTAACATGGAGTACCAGAGCTGCATTAGCCACTCAATGTGGTGGTACCAAGAGTCTGCCATTGGAATTTTTAGATCTGTACGTGTACGTACACACACACACACACACACACACACACACACACACCATAGGGCCAGTTTAGGCAAGAGTGAATTAACCTACCAACACTTGAGATTAGTCTGATAAACTCATTTGCAATCTAATTTTACCTTCCCGGCTCCCATTATTTTCTCAGCAGCATAGACCGATTCACCACATCTAGGACACTTTTCAGCCCCTCCAAACTTCTGGGCAAACTTTGATGGATTTGAATTGGTACTTGGACGTGCATGTTGTGTTCTGTAATGCAACATACATAAAGCCTGTGTGATCTTGCAGATACATTTTAGAGAAATAAAATACCAGAGCATAGCAAATTTTTCATTAGAAACCATTCATTTACAACTGTAAATGGGTTTATGCTTTCAATATTTATTATTAAATCATAAGGTACAGTTAAAATATATTCTAGTGTGGCACTTTGTTTTGTAAACCCAGCTTGCTGTAACTTTCATGCAATATTTCTCATGGATCTTGCATAGGGCAGAAACACATGACATCACTTAAAGAACACAGAGCTATAAATGCACCCCAAGTATAAACCTATAAGATAGGTTAGGATAGGGGTGAACTTGATAAGAATGGGAAAACGGATAAACAAAGCTGTTTGAATTAATGTTTTTATTTAGTAACCCATGCTGTGCACAAATCAGGTCTCATTCCCATGTGCAAAAAAGACCATCTATATTGCTAATACCTGCAACTGGGATCACAGGTGTTCCAATCATTGGCAGCTGCTAAGCCTGTACATTTGAATGATAGGCTAAAAGGAGCCAGGGGCTGCAAGAATGTATCACACACATCCAGTGGTTACCTACTACTAGAGACAGATGTCTGCTCCTGTGGTCTATAAATATCCAGCCAGTGTCTTGTACAATTAAGATATAAAATTTAGGCATACTCCCGGTTAGGCTTATTCTCCCTGATTAAAATGGTTCTCCTTCTGGCCAATTTTACATTGCTATATATTCTGTAAAGCACATGGGTATTCACATGCTCATGAATCCTATAACCTAAAATGTTTGGCACTTTTTTGTGCCTGGGGAGCCTCATTGTTGCGTACAGTTTACCATACAAGTTAATGGCTGGACACGGCCAGCTGCTTGTAAATAGACAGTCTGTACTACAAGACTTGAAAATTGTAAACGTCCCATCTGCATTAGGCTGTATAAAACAGATATGGAATTTACAGGCAAGTCAAAATTCCTCTTATCTTGGAGTACAGGACACAGGCATGTATTTATCGATCTATATGGGTTGCAGGCTTGTACCTTCATGTCATTGAACAACTTTCAAGGGCATGCCCACTAGGTGCTTTGCCTATAACCTTACCACCCCCCCCCCCCCCCATGAATGCTCAGTTTTGTAGCAAGCAATGCAGAGTACCAAGGAATGAAGGGAGGGTGGCCTGTATCCTATACCGTACTCCAAGATATGGAATTTACAGGCAAGTCAAAATTCTGTCTACCTTAAAAATTGTACAGTTCAGGACAAAGTATTCATAGACCCTGGGACATCCCCGAGCAATGAATGAGATGAGTGGGCAACAAGTAGGCAAACAGAACTGTGCCAACGGGCCCAACAAGGGTCCATAATACCCCAACTTCAGAGTGCTGTTGCAATAACCTTGAGGCCAAAAGCGGCAACTTTGAAAATTATGAACAAAGAACCAGGTAGTGGCCTTACACAGCAGAGCTACAGATGCCTGGTGCCAAAATGCCCAGAAAACGCCCAATGATCTCATGGAATAGTGCAAGAGGAGATTTGTCCTTGACAGTAAGTTCGCAACCATATTTCTTATCCATATCACAATGATGGACTTTGAAGCAGGGTGTCCCTTGCGAGGTCCTGAGGGCAGGACAAATAGAGAATTACCGTAGTCTGTCTGATCTAAGTTGTAGTTTTGAGGTAGACTAATTGCTCTATGATCAGTCAATGAAAACAGATTTAATTAAATGCTTTGGAGCAGGAGCATAAGGATAATAGGACTTTCCTCAATGAGGTGAAAGACTGATACCACCTTTGGATGAAAAAAATGGTCTTGGGCAACCTTGTCTTTGTGAAGTATGAGGAACAGCCCCTTACAAGAGAGCTGCCAACTCAGAAAACAAGTCTGACAGCAACCAAAAAGGAGGACCTCTTTTGCAATGTAGCCCAAGTGAATATCCTTGATGGTTTCTGCAGAGCAGAAAGAACCAAGTTGAGACCCTTTTACTTACACACAAGTGGGACCAAAAGCAGAGGTCTTAGAATAGACAAGGCTGAAACCAGTCCTTAAAATTTGCCTAAAGCCAAGTTCTGGTCAAGACCTGATCATAGGAAGGCCAGAATGCAAGGCACAGAGTAATCTCTGGGATTAAAGTGCCCATGTTCACATGAGGGAAAAGAAAAAAAAAAAAAAGAAGTGTTTTTGGATGCAATGATAGTTCTTCCTGGAAAAGGCTTTTCTTTCTTTAAGCAAGGTAGGAATGACATACTCAGAGATCGCTCTATCTTTTAAGACCTGGGCTTCAACAGCCATGCTGTTAAAGCCAGTCTGAGAAGCAGGATGAACTAGGCATCCTTTATGAACTGGTCAAGTGACGCCACAGACAAGATGTCTTCCTTGAACAGGCACGCGTGTGAGGTGTCTTTTGCTGGTGGCTTTATCATATGAGAACGGAGATTAGAGCCATTCTGGAAATTTGTCTCATAACATGTTTTAGGGCATCCACACAAAAAAGAAGCCACACAGAAGGCAATTGCTGTAATTTCTCTATTAAACTACAATCCTGGAAAACAGGGCCAGGTTGGTTGTTCACTGCCCTAGTCCAGTTGGCTGCAGTTTGATATACTGAATTTGCAGCGAGAGTTGCAGGGCTGGGCCTGCCAAAGCAAAGAGAACCTTTAAGAGTGTCACAAACTTTCAATCTGCAGACTCTTTGAAGAAAGGAACATCTTCAATAGGTACAGCTAAATAATAAGGATGGAGAAGGCTAGATCAACTACAGGAATAGACCATTGTTTACTAAACTTTTATTCCACCGGATAGAGCACGGCAAAGATTTTAGGAGGAGTAGAAATACTTTTTGGAGTGGTCCAGTTGTCACAGGATGACAAACTGTTCACAAACAGGGAATGTAAAAGTTTTACAGGTCTCTTTTACCCAACAGGGCATGGCAAGATGGAGGAGAATCAAGCTGCACAGCGCAAAGGCTTTTGTGGATGGCAGCAGTGAGCTTTTCCACATTAGCAAACATGTTGCGTGAAGCTTCCTCATCAATTATATGAAAAATCTTCCACAACTTCCTCCAATACTGCCTCAATGTCCTATTCATTCTCTTGTGTCTGCCTCATCTAGGGCAGGCATATTGGGATCTGAGAAACAGGAGGAGTAGGAGAAGAGGCATGGCGTTTTAAAGCCATTATTTGTCCATGAAATACTAAGAGATGCTGATATTTTTGCTTCTATTAAGTAGGCTGCTTGTTGCTTGCCTGAAATATAGCTAGAATTGGATGCAGAGACCAGTGTTCTTGTTGGTTCCTGCTCCGGTGCAAGGGACGCATAGTCACTCTGAGATCGAGTGTTGTGGAGGTTTTCGAGTGAATGTTTGCCTGTGGTTTAGCAATGGCACCCTTTCACCCTACCTCTACCATAGCTAGGTGTAGACTGTTCTGTAACGAATACCTGTGGCGAAGTGGTGAAATGGCGAGAGGAAGCACATGAGTAACATAGAAGGGCTTTGGGCGGAAGTGGTGGTAAAATGTGCGGCTTGTGGCATAACGCCATGCCTGGTCATCCACCTCAGACCAAGCTCTGAGTGATTACGTTTTAGTAGCAAATATGAAAAGTTTACACTGTAGTGAATACAATTCAAATATAGTTTCAGCAGTATTTTACAGTACGGTCAGAAGACTACATGGTGACACTCAGTTTACCAAAGTTGCACCAATCTGGATACAATGCTTCTAATTGTGGCATTAGAAGACAGTGAGGAGTTAACTGAAGAACCCAAGAATAAAATAAAGCAAATTAAAACTAGTTAGGATAAAAATGATTTCTCCATGAAGAAGACAAAGTCAATCATTGTTGGCCAATAGCACAAAACTGAGAATTCATGCAATGGGGAAGGGTTAGAGAGGAACATGCCCTAAACCCTTTTCTCAAACTGAACTTTCCTCTGCTTGGCTTCCATGTGATTGTCACAACAAAGTAAACTGGATAGAAGACCCTTTGTTTTGGCATCAACATCAATTTTCTTTAGATCAAGAGTTTAATTTGCTTAGCGTGAAATACCTTTGTTACCAATGCTGGAATCATTCTATTAGGTATACATGTCTGTGGTGTGTGTTCTGCATCTCTAGTAAAATCAATGTTTCATGTACAGAACCAAAATATTATTATTATTATTATTATTATTAATAATAATAATAATAATAATAATAATAATCACAATTTTAGATGTCAATTTTGCTTCCAATCATAACAATCTTGAAACATGGAACCCAATTCCTCAGAATCAACAAAGGTTATATATACACACACACACACACACACACACACACACACACATTTGAGATAATGCATTGGCATCCCGCCTTTGTCAGAAGTTCATCTAGCGACAATTTGTCAACCTGAACCATCAAAGTGATTGTGAAGGAATATTATTGTGCCTAAAAAAAAAAAAAAAATTATCTATTCATTGACTGATTCTATATATCTCACAAAAGCGAGTACACCCCTCACATTTTTATAAATATTTTATTATATCTTTTCATGCAACAACACTGAAGAAATGACACTTTGCTACAAAGTAGTGAGTGTACAGCTTGTATAATAGAGGTGTGCATCTTCACTGGTCTCACGATTTGATTAAGATTATCTTTTCGATTCGATTTGATTCCGTGATGCATCACGATTACCGACGAGCTCCCACTCCCGCTTGGGCCGCCTAGGCGGCCCTTCTTCCCTGCAATCTTCTGGGAGACATCACAGGTCCCAAAAGATTGCCCGGCTATGCAGGACAGCGCAGTGAGACATGTGCACCCGGCTGTGAAGCTGCAAGCCGTCACAGCCGGGTGCCCACAGTAATATTGCCAGCGCTGTGGACAGGCGGGGGAAGAGAATGGAGGTTTACGGTGTGGCCACGTCGCTGGATTGTGGGACAAGCGAGTGTGTTTTTATTAAAAGTCAGAAGATACACTTTTGTAGCTGCTGACTTTTCATAAAACAAAAACTTTACTGGAACTCTGCTTTTAATTAAAAATAACTGCACTCCCTTAAAAAGTGCACTAATCCGGTGCACTACAGGGTACAGGCATGCACACACACTGCTGCTGGGAGGTCAGGAGGGATTACAATCCACAGCTGACAAACAGCCCTGTGAAGTTCCCTGTACTGTCTCTGTGCTGACAGTTCCCTGGATTTCCTGTTTACACTTTCCAGCACACTAGGAGTTAACACAGTGGAATGTGCAAATGGGGAAGTCAGGGAACTGTCAGCACAGAGCATGGACAACAATCTAATGGTGTCTTGTGTCCCCTCCTGAGCGGTTATCACATTCAGGAAGATATCACACCATTCCTCCTGTCCATTTCTCCTCCATACAGCCCATTCCCCTGCAGTGACAATGACATTACTCATCACAGGTGACACATCAGATTCCACTACATGCCTGGACTCCCCCCTGTGTCCCTGGATCACAGCACCCCCCTCTGTACTCACATGCTGCTCTGCCCGTGCTGGTGGCCATTCTGCATGCCCCTGCTGCCGGCCGCCCTTGTAATCCTACTCGGGCGATAGAGCTGTAATCCTATACAGGATCATTGGAGGGAACTTGGACTTGCTTGAAGAAATGTGTCATTGCTGTCCCTCTGACCATGGCAGCCTGTAATGAGAAGGGCGATCTGCCTGCTCACCATCCCCCCAATCTCCATTCCAGCCGCTGGTGTTCTCACGTCTCATGTCTCTCCTGATGTCAGCAGGGAACTCTCAGCCCCGCCCACTGACTGTAGCTATCAGTATCAGATCAGAAGAGGCAGACGGGGCTGACGTCAGGAGAGACGTGAGAGGAGAGAGGCGGGCCGGGCAGTCACATGAGCGGCATGTACACTGTACACAGACTGAGAAATGAAGTAACATCTATACGCTCGAAGCGCTCTCCCGGGAGGGGCGGGGCAAAATGACTTCACCCAGAAATCGTTTCTCCCAGTCACATGCATCAATGCTGCATCGGGGACACCCGAATCGCGATGCATGGATTAATTTCAGCACCCCTATTGTATAACAGTGTATATTTGCTGTCCCCTCAAAATAACACAAACACACAGCCATTAATGTCTAAATTGCTGGCAACAAAAGTGAGTACACCCCTAAGTGAAAATTTCAAAATTGGGCCCAATTAGCCTTTTCCCTCCCCAGTGTCATGTGACTCATTAGTGTTACAAGGTCTCAGGTGTGAATGGGGAGAAGGTGTGTTAAATTTGGTGTTATCGCTCTCACTCTCTCATACTGGTCACTGGAAGTTCAACATGGCACCTCAAGGCAAAGAACTCTGAGGATCTGAAAAAAAAAGAATTGTTGCTCTTCATAAAGATGGCCTAGGCTATAAGAAGATTGCCAAGACCCTAAAGCTGAGCTTCAGCACGGTGCCAAGACCATACAGCAGTTTAACAGGACAGGTTCCACTCAGAACAGGCCTCGCCATGGTCGACTGAAGAAGTTGAGTGCATATGCTCAGCATCATATCCAGAGGATGTCTTTGGGAAATAGACGTACGAGAGCCTCGGGTCTCCTGCACGTTGCTGGATCGAGATCGGGCTTAGGCAAGCATTGAGGATGCTGAGGTGGGAGCTGAACAATGCATGAAGGTAAAAAACCTTCAGCCTTTACAACCACTAAGTAATTAACTGAAGAATTTAGGATTAGCTGGATTTTCCATCAACACGCCATACATTCCATCAACACGCCATCTTCTGAGCGCAGACTATCGGCCCTGGACACAGACGGTCACGTATGCCTTACGTAACAGTATTTTTCCTGCAGTATTTTGCTACTGTGGGGGTCACAAAACTCCTTACTTATATCCACTGAATGTGCGCCATTATCTTTTCCACATAATGTAATGATTGTTTGCTTATGGTTCGTGTTTTGCATAACTTTTTCTAGTGCTGGAATCTGTCCATTTGCTTCAGTATACTGTTGGCCTAAACTCCTGGACATGTGAATACAAAGCTTTGTCACATTATACAATAAATAGCTGTGGAGGAGCAGGTCAGGAAGGAATATTAAGTAATTATGCTTACTCTTCTGGTTTAATGCCCAGTCTCTCTCCTCGGTCCATGTTCAGGGTGCCTGCACCTTGTCCATAGCCATAGCCTTTGGGTCCATATTTTTTCCCATAGCAGGATCGGCAGTAAATCTCATCATCATGAATAGCCACTGTTGTACTATCCAGGTTTTTTCTGCATACCACTAGAAACAAAGTAGATAAATATTAATTGCATAAAGCCACAGTATTGTTAACAGTAGATGAAAAAACAAAAAAAAAAAAAAAAAAAAAAAAAAAAAAAAAAAAAAAAACACACACTTGTTAGGGTTTCCATACAGTTTAGACTGCAACACTGGTTGCCCATCAACCAATAGACATATGGAGAGCAGATCAGTCAGAAAATTGCATATTACTGTGTATGTGTCACCGGCGCAAAACAACCCCTAATTTCTCAAAAAATATTAAATGTTTCAACCCTACATATCAGGGTTGCTGCATTCAAAAAAACCCTTCATTGAGATGGGTAAAAAATGCTAATTGGTGTGTGTGAATGCGCTACTCCCGTACTTAACCACCACCTGCAATACTTATTTTCTATTACTCATGAATTTTTCATGTGCATATACTTAAAACTTTAGATCAATAAATCATATAACCATATATTAATCAATGCATGAAACAAAAGTCCTTCAAACGTGCTGCAAAATCTTGTAACCATTAATGTGACTGGCGTGCTCCTATGTTCCTTCAGTATTCATATGTGACTGAGTGAGACACCTCCACCATTCAGATTGGCCACTCACCAGATACTTAACTAGAGATGCGCCTTTGGTTCATTCAAGGGATAACCACTCCACCTAGGCAACACTTCTCACCGGCTAAAACTTGGACTCTAATGCTCCTCATAGGAAAGCATAGGGACAAAAAGCGATCATAGCGCAATACGTTTGAACCATTTATTTTAAAATTCAAGGTATAAAATAATCACTCACATTTAAAAGTGCCCTCAAGCCGGCACGAAGCTTATCCAGCAGTTACGGACGGGTAAGTGGCTGTTAACTACCAGGCGGACCATGCTATGTGCGGCCTCCACGCTTGGCTTGCACTCCAAACCTCGTTCCCGTTCACGTCCGGTCACCTGATGCAAAAAACTCTCCCAGCAGCCTCTACGCGTTTCGCATCATCAAATGCGTCATCAGGAAGCTGCTGTTTGATTGGTGCACGCTCTATTTATACTACATATGGCCGGAAGTGTATGTTCCGTCATTTTGACTAAGGTAATATTCCCATCTGTGACTTCCTTTCTATTATCGCCATTTTAACTAAGGGCTTTTCCCTCTTTATATAACCTACATTTGTGTAGCTGTTTCCCCTTTTCGTTTACTTTGTTTATAAATATTAAACATAAGTCCTGACCCATCTATATCTGCTGGAGAGGCTTTTACAATGCCTCAAACATATTACACATTTTCAAACAATTTTGTACATTTTACCCATTCCGCCCTAGCCGCTGATCCATATAAATATGGGACAGCAAAAAAATCATTATTCCTTGGAAAATTCCCAAAAAAACCCAAAACAATTCTAAAAAAATATATATGCATTTGTATGTGTAACCCCTGTTCGCCTTTATTATATTACGTTCATATTGGTTCTATTCATCCATATTATGAATGGAAATAAACATAAAAGTAAAAAATTATTAAAAGTAAAAAATAAAAATAAAGAAGTAAAATAAAAAAATAGAAATAAAAATAAAAGTAAAAATAAATAAATAAAATAAAATATAAAAATAAAAAATAAATATAAAATTAAAATAAAAAATAAAATTAAAAATAAAATATAAAAATAGAAAATAAAAAATATGAAATAATAATGAAAATAATAATAAAATTAAAAAATAATAAAATAAAAATAAATAATAGGAATAAATAAATAATCCATAAAAAGTTTATGCTGTACTAATTAATAATTTTCCAGATAGCAGTTGATGTCGAGTTCCACGTTTAACCCTTTTGGCCTCATAGTGTCCATTTTGTATATCCAATGGGTTTCATTTCTTGATACCTCCCTTTTCATGTTAGTGTTTCTCCAATCTTTTTCTATTCTGTCTATTCCATAGAATTTTAGATGTTGGGGGTTTCTGCCATGTACATCCCTAAAGTGTTTGGATACACTATGGTGTTTGAATCCTTTTTTGATATTTCTAACGTAAGAAATGAAACCCATTGGATATACAAAATGGACACTATGAGGCCAAAAGGGTTAAACGTGGAACTCGACATCAACTGCTATCTGGAAAATTATTAATTAGTACAGCATAAACTTTTTATGGATTATTTATTTATTCCTATTATTTATTTTTATTTTATTATTTTTTAATTTTATTATTATTTTCATTATTTCATATTTTTTATTTTCTATTTTTATATTTAATTTTAATTTAATTTTATTTATATTTATTTTTATATTTATTTTTTATTTTTTATTTTTATATTTTATTTTATTTTTTATTTATTTTTTTATTTTTACTTTTATTTTTATTTCTATTTTTTTATTTTACTTCTTTATTTTTTACTTTAATAATTTTTTACTTTAATAATTTTTTACTTTTATGTTTATTTCCATTCATAATATGGATGAATAGAACCAATATGAACGTAATATAATAAAGGCGAACAGGGGTTACACATACAAATGCATATATATTTTTTTAGAATTGTTTTGTTTTTTTTTGGGAATTTTCCAAGGAATAATGATTTGTTTGCTGTCCCATATTTATATGGATCAGCGGCTAGGGCGGAATGGGTAAAATGTACAAAATTGTTTGAAAATGTGTAATATGTTTGAGGCATTGTAAAAGCCTCTCCAGCAGATATAGATGGGTCAGGACTTATGTTTAATATTTATAAACAAAGTAAACGAAAAGGGGAAACAGCTACACAAATGTAGGTTATATAAAGAGGGAAAAGCCCTTAGTTAAAATGGCGATAATAGAAAGGAAGTCACAGATGGGAATATTACCTTAGTCAAAATGGCGGAACATACACTTCCGGCCATATGTAGTATAAATAGAGCGTGCACCAATCAAACAGCAGCTTCCTGATGACGCATTTGATGATGCGAAACGCGTAGAGGCTGCTGGGAGAGTTTTTTGCATCAGGTGACCGGACGTGAACGGGAACGAGGTTTGGAGCGCAAGCCAAGCGTGGAGGCCGCACATAACTACCAGGCGGACCATGCTAACAGCCACTTACCCGTCCGTAACTGCTGGATAAGCTTCGTGCCGGCTTGAGGGCACTTTTAAATGTGAGTGATTCTTTTATACCTTGAATTTTAAAATAAATGGTTCAAACATATTGCGCTATGATCGCTTTTTGTCCCTATGCTTTCCTATGAGGAGCATTAGAGTCCAAGTTTTAGCCGGTGAGAAGTGTTGCCTAGGTGGAGTGGTTATCCCTTGAATGAACCAAAGGCGCATCTCTAGTTAAGTATCTGGTGAGTGGCCAATCTGAATGGTGGAGGTGTCTCACTCAGTCACATATGAATACTGAAGGAACATAGGAGCACGTCAGTCACATTAATGGTTACAAGATTTTGCAGCACGTTTGAAGGACTTTTGTTTCATGCATTGATTAATATATGGTTATATGATTTGTTGATCTAAAGTTTTAAGTATATGCACATGAAAAATTCATGAGTAATAGAAAATAAGTATTGCAGGTGGTGGTTAAGTACGGGAGTAGCGCATTCACACACACCAATTAGAAAATTGCATATATTGCATGATCTCTTCATGACAAAAAATAAAATAAAAAAAAAGAGCAACTCACAGGTTAAAAACGAACTATTAATGTTTATGACAGTTGTTTTTAATAGTTCTTTTAGCCTGCGAATCCTATGTATTTTTTTAAGACAGCTATGCTTGATGAATTTAATTTTATATTTAATGGTTTTATATCTTGTGTATTATTTCAGTTAGATGTTCAAGGTATAAGTAAAGTATATGCACCAACCATGATGTAACATGTGATAATAATTCCAAAAATGAACCCATTATTACACCTTACTTAACATCTGATAGTTCTTTATTCTTCATTTCTATGCATGTGTGTATGTATGCAGGCATATGGGGCGGCACAGTGGTGCAGTGGTTAGCACTCTCGCCTAGCAGTAAAAAAGGGTCGCTGGTTCAAATCCCAACCACGACACTACCTGCCTGGAGTTTGCATGTTCTCCCTGTGCCTGCGTGGGTTTCCTCCGGGTACTCCGGTTTCCTCCCACACTCCAAAGACATGCTGGTAGGTTAATCGGCTTCTGTCCAAAATTGGCCCTAGTATATGAATGGGGACCTTGGATTGAGGGTAGGGACTGATGTGAGTGTGCGATGTACAGGGTTAGGGACAAGGGTCAGGGTTGTAGACCCACACTCACTCAGGTTGAACTGGATGGACTGGTGTCTTTATTCAACCTTACTAACTATGTAACTATGTAACTGTAACTATATGTACATATATACACTATGTATGTTATCTATGATGTTCAAAGATTGTAATGCCCTGTACACACGATCGGACATTAATTGGACATTCCGACAACAAAATCCATGGATTTTTTCCGACGGATGTTGGCTCAAACTTGTCTTGCATACACACAGTCACACAAAGTTGTTGGAAAATCCCATCGTTCTGAACGCGGTGATGTAAAACACGTACGTCGGGACTATAAAACGAGGCAGTAGCCAATAGCTTTCGTCTCTTAACTTATTCTGAGCATGCATTGCACTTTGTGCGTTGGATTTGTGTACACACGATCAGAATTTAACCGATCAGATTTTGTTGTCGGAAAATTTTATAGCCTGCTCTCAAACTGTGTGTCGGAAATTCCTATGGAAAAAATGTGTGATGGAGCCTACACACGGTCGGAATTTCCGACAACAAGGTCCTATCACACATTTTCCATCGGAAAATCCTATCGTGTGTACAGGGCATAAGTCTTATGATTTTATCAGTCCCATTTAAAATATAGTGTGTTCAACCCCACTCTTACACCAGGAGGTGGGCCACGGACCTGGGAAGAGAACTCTGCTTGGTTGACTGGCAAAAGTCATTCCACTTCACGCACAAATCCTCTACCTCTTGTTATACACAGGAGAAGAACTTTAAACTTCTATCCATATGGTACAAGGACCCTCAATCACTCCATAAAATCTTCCCCTCTGTCCCTACTTCATGTTGGAGATGTGGCGACACAGAAGGAAGTTATCTCCACATTTGGTGTAAGTGTAAGGCCATACAACCACTCTGGTCTCAGGTTTTCATCATATACCGTAGTCTATATGATCGGCCAACAAAACCTACACCAGAGATTGTCTATGCTCTATTGTCTATGCTCCCGGGCTCCATAACTCAAAATTGTACGCCATTATGCTTTTTCCTGTCAGACAACTTATACCCCTTTTTTGGAAATCCACTACCACCCCTCCCCTGTCCTCCTGGGTCTCAGTGGTCAACGACATTATGCGTATGGAAGAGATGATAGCCTTGGATAATGATACCATTGATAAATTTAAAACTCTGGCTCATTTGGATCGAATATTCTACCTCTGATTCGATGAAAGCCCTATTGACTCCCCACAGCTAAGCTGAACACACCTTATGCTCCTGACCCCCTGATTTGTTGCACCAAGACCTGCTTATCCCCCTTTATCCTCCCTTTTCCCCTACTATACCCCAACCCTCCCTTTCCCAACCTCCCAATCTCCCCCCCCTCTATCTTTTTCATTTCCTTCTCCCCCCAGTTCTATGTTGCAATGACGAAGATCTAGATGTTTTCATTCTCACTCTCCCTATTGTGATTTGCAATACACTGCGGGCTAAGCCTACACTTTTTAGCAAAGGGTCGCACCCCTTTATTCAACCGGTCCGTAGCCTAGAGAATACCAAAAATATAAAACCTATAATGTATTGCTTCCTATACTGAACATCCAGCTATAAATGTTTATTATGTGGTTTTATTCTGTTAAACACAATAAAAAATATTTGACTCTAAAATATATTGTGTTTTGTTGTAACCCTGATGAAGGAAGAGTTTCTGACCCCAGAACACGTTGGCTGTCTTAGTACAAAACTAATAAATGCATTTGGTCTGGCACGCCTTCCATTTGTGCATGTTTTTCTGGTAACTTGCTGGGGTACCCACTGGAGGGTAGTCTTGTTTGTTGTGAGCAACCAAACCTGAGCCAGTGAGCTCTTCAAATGTTTTGCAATCTCACCACTTTGCATGAACCTCTTGGGTGCTTTTTTTCTTTATTGCTTTCTGATCAGTTGTCTGCAAAGGCCAACAATTGTGCCCCAGGTTAAAAATGTGGGTGCATCCCTTAATGCCAAAGACGACTTATCTGCAGGTTTGGGGGATTTGTTTGAACTGGGCTTCTGGCTAGGCTCTGTACTTGGAAGTTGAAGCTAGGGAGCAACAACAGTAACACTTCTTGGCTTCATAGGAATTTCCCCTAGGTTACGGCCCAGGCTTCTTTAGCTGAAGAAAAGTAGTATATGTATTCTTACCCCCTGTATGGCTCGTTTCACACAGGATTTAGCTTGTGTAAGAGCAGAGTGAATAGCAAGATTTCATGTAACTTTCAGCAAGCTTTTGTAGAGCTTTCTGCAAACTTCCACCAACTTTCTCTAAACCTTTAAAGTGCTCTTCAGTTTGTGTTTGAAAATGTTCTACACAGATGTTAACAGGAGTGCTGGTTGTCACTTTAAACAAGCTGCTAGTAGGTACCAGCAGGCTACCGATAAGTCTCAAGTAGTACTAAAGCCTGCTAGCAGCTTACTTAAAGTGAAAATCAGCACCCCTGTTAGGATCGGTGTTCAATATTTACAAACTGAAGCTAAATGGTACTTTAAAAACTTCAAAGCAGCTTGCTGAAAGCTCTGCAAAAGCTTGCCATTCACACTGCTCTTATACAAGCACGGGCCCAACATCTTTTATGAGGGTGTCTCAATCAGCTCCAAATGAGATGTTCACATTTGAGGCATGCACAGCAGATGCTTATTGCATTGCTGCTCAACTGACCTTTTTAACCAAACCCTTCTATGATTTTCTGATTTAACCACTTCCAGTCTTCAGACAGCCTATAAAATGGCAGATAGGAAGCAGTGCCGATACGGGTTAACATTCCTGTACGTCAGCCAACATCGGCATGGACCCAGAAACCCAGTGATCTGTGTGTCCCCCCCCCCATGACACAGCAGATCACATTACCACTGTGTCCAGGTTATTACATGTTTTTTTTACCATGTGATTGCTGTGTCCAATCACAGCAATCACATGGTATTCAATTGAAACAAAGTAACATTGGTTCTCTCTTTCACACAGATCACTGTGAGAGTAGAGCAAACCGATACTGCAGCCTGTGCATGTATAGCTGCCTGTCACACTGCATGTACACTCAGACTGCAGTGCCAGCCTACCCCAGTGTCCCAGATCACTGCCCCCGGTGTCAGAACAATTAACAATGCAGCCAGCCCCTGTCACCAGTGCTCATGCCATACACCACATCAGCATCCTGAGACCTCCCATTCACCATACCAGCACCCTGATCACCGCCATACCAGCACCAGTGTCAACAGAGCCAGTGTCTCTAATTGTTTCCACTGTCCTGATTCTCCAGGGCCTCCAAATATGTGATAGTCAGGAAATTAGATGGGAAATTTATGCCCCTAGAACACCTTAATCGCTTCCTGTCCAGCGATGTACCAGTACCAACGATGCCGCTAAAAAGCCGCTTGAAGCCCATTAGGGAAATGACCGGCAGCATCTGGCTCCGACACACCGTGAGGAACGAATGTTGTTCCCCCCACTGTGTGATGTCAGAAACCGGAAACTTCGTGCGTCTTTGTGGACATCTTCCTGCCCCTCCTTAAACAATGTATGTCATCCAAAAACACTTAATTTCTTCATGAAATGTTTAAGCCTATTTATTGTAACAGAGCTAAAGCTTCACTAAGACTTTTGCCAATTTTCACACAAAATTCATTAACAGAGCCAAACTATTACATAAAAAAGGCTCTACTGTAGAGCTTAGCCAAGAGTATGGAACTACCCTGGCTGGTGCAATGTCTTCTTCCAGTGCTCGATTAGGCTGAGCGAAATTAGAGGTGGCCTGATCAAGCATTAGTAAAAAGGTGCACGCACACACACACACACACACACACACACTTCCACAAATATTTAATACACATTACAGCCATAATTAAAAATTTACAGAGCAGCATGCTTTTCTAAAATGAGACCACAGCATGTTCAAACCATTGGAATGAAACTTTAGCTAGAGCCTTGCCAGAAGGAGGATGGGTCACAGCTCTGACTCCAACAGTTGTAAGTTGTGCGTTTGTGTAAATTTCAACCATTGGAGTTCTGTATGGAGGTTCCTTTTGGAAGGAGGTGGGGCACAATTCTTAAACCCATGTACATAGAGGGTAGCAGAAAGGCTAAGAGGTGAGCACTCTTATTTCATAGCCCTGCGTCTTGGATTTGCCTCCCACTATATCCATAGAGTTTGTATGGGTTTCCTTGGGGTACTACTGGTAGGTTAACTGGCTTTAGCGTAACTTACCTACAAGCTTTTTCTTGGACATGGACATAGCTTAAAAGGTGCCGTTAGAAGCACTACAGAAACAGTGTAATATATAAATGAGTACAATAAATACTATAAAAACAGTGAATGTTGCACTTTTGTTTGCGATTTATTAAGTTAAACAAATCTGGAAACTTACTGCAAAGGAAGCAGCACTTATGAAAGCTCTTTCCATCACACTGCACCTCTTCAGCATGGTAAACCGTCCTTCCACATGCACCGCACTTGTTTCCACCTCCCCAGTTAGGCATGTTGTAGCTAGAAAATAAACAGATGCATCAGTAGCAGAAGCAACAAAAAGGTATGCACTAGATCCACCCTATCAATCTGTAAAGCAGAATTATACAACACATTCCTTTGTGGAAAAATTCAGTAAATCTTTCCCAACAGCCAATGAAAAGAATTAGTGGTAAACAGAGACAAACTTGGTGCTGAAATCATTGGATTGATTTTAATCCACATCTGCTTCTTATTTTATAAAGCACATATTCCTGCTCCATCACATGTTTCCACCTGTAACAGTTCAAAAAGCCATTCAGATATTTAGCTGGTTATGTCTACTGTGTAGACAGATAACTCTATGCCAGTTTTGCAATTCAATACATGCCTATATGCTGCTAATAGCAAATTGTTACATCATATAATGGTTAGATTTTTATAGACCACAAAACATTTTTTTGAGCATTCTGCCTAAACAAATTACTGTAACTATGAAAGAAATAGAGCCATATTAACGGTTAAAAGTATGGCCCAGCCAGTCTTGACGTTTTCAGAGGATTGCAGCGAAAATTGGAGACCTTCCTTTTTTTTTTTTACTGCTAGTAAGCAATACAGCTAACTCACATCGTGCCTTCTGACCTTACAATGATGGAAACAGACTGCTTTAATGAGGCCATCAGTATGCACAGTGAAAGTCACCAAAACCAAATTTGCTCCCAGTTCTGCCCCTGTACAGGGGATTACAGGAAGCCAGTATAAGGCTTGGTTCACATCTATGCATGTCCAGTTGGTGAGTTTTTGCAGCATGTTTTCTGGAATATTTTGTGTTTTTCATCTGCATTTTAGCGTGTTTTTAATGCATTTTTGTTTTGTTTTATCAAGCTATGTGATGATGTTGATAGGAGGAACTGTCTGTTATGCAGGAAAAACCATGTCAAATGCACGATAATGCATTTTTGTGCAAATCCATTGAAGTGTAGGGAGCTAACAATGCACTGCGCTGTGTGTAAAAAAAATTCCCGGCACCTTTCTAGATGCAGGAAACTGCATATACTGTATATGAACGAGCCCCAAAGGAAATAAGGATAAATGGAGTATAAGTGCATTTATGCAGATCTGCAAATGCACTAAAAAAAAAAAAAAAAACACATCACTGTGAATGTAGCCTGAAAGATAGATACAAGCTATATATAAACCGCCTAATCTACATAGAAAAAAACAAAAAAAAAAAAAACTGCTACAGGTATGCACCTAGATGGTGGTCTGTGTCTGCCTGTACACATTTGCAGCAGCCTTCAAAACCCTACTGTAAAAACATAATCCCAGTTGGTACTGGCAAGCAGAGCCTGAGGTAGTGCTGAAGTTTGCAACAAAATTTGGCCATAGATGATCAAAATTCCCATACTGGAGCGATGTTGAACCAGCTGAATTTCGATCCATTTACAGTATGGGTAGGCTGATTGAACAGACAGCCGGTAAGTAAATTTTCACTTGATCAGTGCCGCCCACTATTGCTGTCAGTGCTAATGAGTGCATTCTGGTGGTGGGGAAGCCACTCCACTGTCAGAATACAATAGCACCGCAGAAGGGATTCCCCCATCCAAAGTGTGGATGAGAGAATCTATTCATTTTCTTTCGTCCAACCTGCTGGCTGCCCAAGACTCACCCTGCAACCCTAATGACCAGTGGTGGCATCCCTGGAGTCACAGTGGCAGCTGGTGGGTCGGTCGCTCTCCCCCTGCTTCTCCGGTGGCCGCGCGTCTCCTCCCCCTTGGCCAATAAGATCACTTCTCCTTTTGGCCAATCTGGCAACGGGTCTCATGACCCGCTTCCTGATTGGCTGGGAGGAGAATCAGTGTGACAACAGCGAATATTCATTCGCTATCGTCACATAACTGGGTGGGCTCAGGCGCAGTGTTCTCCGCCCCAAGCCCCCCTTTTTTGAAGCCTATTAGAGCCTCCGGCTCTAAACCTTTGCTAAAAAAAAAAACAAAACAAAAAAAAAACAAAAAAAAACAAAAAACAATAAAAAACACAAAACACAACCGCCCCCTCATTGGAATCCACGCATCTGGCGTCCTGCACGTAGATCAAGGGGCCTGACACAGGGATGGGGGGCAGCGCCCGTAATGGATGGGCTGTCACTGCTATTGTCCCATCACTATGATGAAAAGCCTCACTTGCTTATAGGAATGTGCAGAAGACAGGAAGAGGCAGGAAAACTTCAGAACTATCAGAAAGTGTTGGACCTTTGCTTGTTAGAACAGCCCATCGCACCAGGTATAGTCATGTGAATAATCAAGTGCACCCAATGGAAAATGTGGACTTTTTTCCCTAACATATTTGAACAAACATTAAAACTCAATTCAAATGGTGCCTACCGATAAAAAGGTGCCCTTGAACAAAATTTAAAGCAGTATTTATTCTCATAAAAAAGAGAACCTCCCTGGAGAGCATGCAGGTGGAATGGGTCCTATTTAAACCTCAAATGTCTAGGGTCTAGATCAAAAGAGCTCTCGAAGACCCAAAAGGAAGAAATATATAGGATGCCTATCCCAATTTAGGGGAAAACATAAGACATGCTCACTTATGCAGGCCTATCTGGCCATGAAATTCAGTCTAAGGGCTGACTGTTTTATGCCAAAAGAAGCCTACTAGAACCCTAAAATCTCATCAAGGGATCTGCAGGTAACACATATTATATATATATATATATATATATATATATATATATATATATATATATATATATATATATATATATATATATATATATATATATATATATATATATATATATATATATATATATATATATGTTACCTGCAGATCCCTTGATGAGATTTTAGGGTTCTAGTAGGAAAAGAACTTTACACAAACTGATAAGCGTGGTTGTGGAAACACACGGGCCGAATGTCAGATGGGATCAGCTGGTTCAATATGTGTACAGCAGCCTGTCTGACAGAAGCCGGCCGTTCGGAAAAAGGTCTGCCGACTGGCTTAGAACGCTGACCGGAGTGTTCTAGCAGGGGCGCCGCACCTTATCAGAACACAATAGCACAGAAGGGGAAAAAAAAACGCTGTACTAACATTAGCACAGTGGCTCCGACCTAAGCTGTCAAATACTGCAGCTGCTTACTTTTAATATTAGGGCACTTACTTGTCCAGAGAGCCCGCGATGTTGGCACCACGGTCGATCTTCGGATCGACTCCCGAGTGCTGCCACCGCTATTCCTGGTAAGGGAACCAGACAGCGAAGCCTTCCAGCTTCGCTGCTGGTTCCCTACTGCGCATGCGTGAAGCGCACTGCACTTTCCAATTGGCCCGGCGGTGGGGGAAGGAGGAGGGAAGGCGAACTTCCGGGAGATCGGGCTGCGGCCCTGGAAGTGGGGAAGGGGACCTGTCCTGTCATAAAAAGGTCCCTGTCACCCCCTACCCCTGAAAGGTGCCAAATGCGACACCGGGGGGGAGGGAGTAAGCATATAAGAGGGCGGAAGTTTCACTTTTGGGTGGAACTCCTGGACAGCTTGCAGTCATTAAGTCAACTAAAATTTTACAGAATATTAAGAGTTAGACTAGTAGGAAGATATGCAAAATAACAGAAAGTAGTAGTTTCTGCTACTGGGGGTAATACCAGCTTCTGAGATCAAGAGTATACTTACCTTTTCCACAGTACAGAATTACATCTAATTATATTTTGTTGAATAAATGAGTGAAAAGGCAAACTTTTTCTTGTGTTTGTATTCAAATATAAAACCTTTATCTGTAAAGTCTATGAAGATTGAATGTTTGCCTGTTCAAATATAACAATTTTCATGGGGTGTACTCTGTCCCAGGACTGTGCTTTACATCGGACCCAGCTTTATTTTTTTATTAAAGTCAGAGATTGTTTTCAAAGTGAATACAGAACTAAAATTGTGATCGCTCTCATCCGTTTGAAGTTATGTTATTAAATCAGAACAAAGTGACATGGCTGTATATCAAGTACACTTTGCTTAAGTCTTTTATAGCCTATCTGCAAATATATAGATTCATTACCTTTGGCTCCAAATTGCATTTACAACCATGTTACTGATGATCTCACAGCTTATCAGTACCTTCCAGATTTTTATTGCTGTCTGTCAATGTTACAAGAATTTTCCCCAATTTCCTGCCTCAGTGATATCAGTTACTAGAAGTGGAATCTTTCTAATGGAAGAATGAACAGCAATGTAAATATGGACTCTCTGAATCTTCCAAATCCAAGTCAAAAAGGTTTTTTTACTGGAGATGAACATTATTATAATTGTAGGTTTCATTTACCTATGGTGTTAACTAATAGATACAGCTGACCGATTAACTAACAAAATGCAATCCTATTATTACAGATGTGATGTATTAGAAATAATGCAATAACACAATATATTCAAAACAGGAACTCTAAAAACCTAAGTCTGGGACAATTTTTTTTTCAAACGCTAACAGCTCATACAAAGTACAAACTGCAACATTATTTTTACTTTAAAGTTAAATATCATTCATGTAATGTTTCTGATGAAGAGCTAAAAAGGTTGAGTATCATTGTGCTATATTTTATATTTTTGTGTCAACTATTCCATCGGATATAGCTTGAATTTACACCTAGTAAGCACTTATGCAAGTGCGTATGCAGGTTTTTTGTTTATTGCATTTTACATTTGTTTAGGTTTTTTGTAAATGTTTGTACACATGTATGCAAGTCCTGAGTGAGAGGAGGGAAGGAAGAAACATACTCCTGACCCTTGTAAACTGTGCAATACACACTCCTGACCCCAATGCATTGGGCTGTAAATTACATACTGCTAACCCTCACACATTACACACTCTGGCCCCTGCACTCTGTAAACTTGGCTATATATGACATACTCCTGGTCCCATGCACCCTATTCGATATGCAATCCTAAACCTTCACTCTGGATTATATTTGTATGGCTAACCATTGTACACGGGGCTGTATGACACACTTTCCAACCCCTGTGCGCTGGGCTGTATGGCATACTCCTGACCCCGCATCCTGTGCAATACGCACACCCGCACCCCGTGCAATATGCATTCCTGACCCCTGCACACTAGGCTGGGTAACACTCCTGAGCCTTGCACTATATACACCATGCTGTACATTACTGCTGACCACCGAACTCTGTACGATGGACTATATGAGACATATTCCTAACCACTGCACTCTAAATACATTATATTCTTCTAATGCCCCGTACACACGGTCGGACTTTGTTCGGACATTCCGACAACAAAATCCTAGGATTTTTTCCGACGGATGTTGGCTCAAACTTGTCTTGCATACACACGGTCACACAAAGTTGTCGGAAAATCCGATCGTTCTGAACGTGGTGACGTAAAACACGTACGTCGGGACTATAAAACAGGGCAGTGGCCAATAGCTTTCATCTCTTTATTTATTCTGAGCATGCGTGGCACTTTGTCGGTCGGGTTTGTGTACACACGATCGTAATTTCCGACAACGGATTTTGTTGTCGGAAAATTTTATATCCTGCTCTCAAACTTTGTGTGTCGGAAATTCCGATGGAAAATGTGTGATGGAGCCCACACACGGTCGGAATTTCCGACAACAAGGTCCTATCACACATTTTCCGTCGGAAAATTCGACTGTGTGTATGGGGCATAACCCTGTACTATATACAGCGAATAGGCTCAGATTTTAAATTTACCCAAAATTCCTAAAGCCACACCCACCGTTTGGCACAGCACACCACTATTTCTCTCCTCTGGGTGCCCCAGGCCTTTTACAATCCTAGTAACTCCCCTGCAAACTTGGTTTATTTATGCTCCTTTTACTATGAACGAAAAACTTCAAACCTGCAGTTCTCTAGGCTACACCTGAAAAAAATAAAAACATACTACTTGGAACTCAGGCACGCAAAAAAGGTAAAACCATTGCTAGCCTACACAAACACCACTAAGAACAAACAAACATTAGTGGATAGTAAGGTATGTTTTGTGACCAAGGTAACTGGTGTGACCTCCACCACTACAGGAGGCTTCAACAGTGCAAAGTACAAACTCACGTACACTTGTATATGGTCAATAACCAATAGGAACCAATACACAGAAGCTTTCTCCACAACAGAAAAGGAACCTTGCCATGTAAAACAGGAAACGTGTCTTTCAGAGGACAAGAGGAGTAGACACTAGCAGATGTGAGGATTTCCTTACATTCAGTCTAGCCCTTAAACTAGTGGTCCATTATATTATATTTAGGAGTGGACATAGTCTCACTATAGAACATTACATGACAAACCCTTAACATATTATTATACAGGATTTATATAATGCCAACAGTTTGCGCAGTGTTTTACAACATGAGGGCAGACAGTACAAGTACAATACAGAAGGAAGAGGGCTACATATGGATACAAATCTTACATTTTTGATGGACCTGTATAATAATAATTTTTTTTTTTATATATATATATATATATATATATATATATATATATATATATATATATATATATATATATATATATATATATATATATATATTCCCCTGAAAAGACTGGCAAAGAATTAGTTGAAAGTACTTAAAAAGAAAAAAAAAAAAATTATGAATGGTTGTGGTAATTACTCAGGATTTACAGGCAGCAGCTATGATACCAATTGAAACCGTCAGACATGTGAAAGGACTTTGCATGTTTAATCTGACAAATAACAATGTAGAACACTAAGGAAGAAGAACATTAAAGTGACTTTGTAACTGCTGCTATCAGTGCCTTTGACCCGCAAGTTTCAAACTCATCCCTTGGCAAATATTAGCCTCCCCCCTTGCACATCCCTCTATCCCATCCCACATGTTTTTCTTACCTTGTGAAGCAAGATATACTGACCAAGACTGCCATCCAGGTCCCTCACTGGTGACATTCCTGGGTGGGGCACTCCAATTTGGCAAATTTAAAAACCAGTGATTTAATACTTTCTTTGCAAACAAGCCCAACAAATGCTCATATTGTTACTCAACAGTCCTTAGATGTGGTGGTTGAATTTGTTTTATTTATTTTTAACATTGGGTAGGTGTTGTATAGTCTACAGAGAGCTTGAAACAGTGCTAAAATGCAGCAGAAGCAGAATGCCCTGGAAGTTGGCAGCCTAGATGACTTGCGGCAGGATCAATGGATATTTTTTTTTGTACTTACAATTGAACATATATTTTTCCCATATGTAATAACCCAATAGTGCAGTTGCCCACTATGAAAAAGTGCAAATAATAAAATAACTACAAAACACTTGTGTGTCCAAGATACATTACAAAATCCAAATCAAACCCAACATGTGCTGATGTTCATCTCAAAGACGATGAAAATAAAATAAAAAAACATGACTAAAATAAAATTAAATGACAAAAATGTTTTATCATCCAGATAAAAAATGCAGCTCGACTTCTAAAATTCTTTTAGACACACTGTATGTTATTAGTATCCGTTTCTATGTTTTTGTGCCAACAGGGTATATATCTAAAACAGCCCTCAAATTTTCTACTCGCCTACTCGCATTTTGCGAGTGGAAAAGAGGGCTAGTGAGGGCTAGTGAGGGTGGGGCGAGCCCCGTCGGCATGCAGGGTTGAATGGGAGTCGTTCTCCCAGTGATCGGAGGGGAAGAGAGGAGAGCAGGTGACCAGATTATCAGAGAGTGGGGACATCACTGTAACAGCTTACATTTCAATTGCCATGTGTGCATGCTGTCACAGCTTAAATTTCACTTGCCCTGTGTTACTGCTGCTCGCCGTCATAAAGTCCCTCCTCCTAGCACGGGGACTTTGATATACGTCACAGAATTGGACAGGTGATCTGTCTATCAAAGTCCCGGGCCAGGAGGAGGGGCTTTATGACGGCGAGCAGCGGGAACACATGGCAAGTGAAATTCAAGCTGTGACGGCATGCACACACGGCAATTGAAATGTAAGCTGTTACAGCGATGTTCCCACTCGCTGATAATCTGGCCGCCTGCTCTCCTCTCTTCCCCTGCACTGGTAGGCGGCATTGATGGGACACAAGTGAGGCGGCATTGATGGGACACAGGTGAGGCTGCACTGATGAAGTTGCTGTTAATATTTAATTTTTAAAACTTAATTCTGAATAAAAAACATTTAAGTGTCAAGAGATCAATTATGAGGGTGTGTTTAGGGGCGGGGTTGGTTGGGGCAACTGGTGGCGAGTAACCCTTGAGTAACCTCAGGACTTGAAATTTTGAGCCCTGATCTAAAGTCCCAAAACCCATTCTCCCTCTTGCTATGTAGTGTGCAATTTCATACTGAGAAGGAAAAAAAAAAAAAAAAAAAAAAAAAAAACTAAAAACACAAGCAACACATCAGAATGCTAAAAATGCATGTTTAACACGCACAAACGTGATTGGCTGCTCCCTTGTTTATTATGAATGAGATTTCTGTGACCAACATGTCTCTATGTCAGAAAGAGACTTAAAACCAGAGTGGATGGAAAAGCTTGTCTACAACTTCTAGTAATGTGACTCAATGTTCTATCATTTTTGGCAAGCAAGCACATACAACTCAAAGATTAACATTCTTTTTCTTTTAAGCAAGCGTTTGGCTGAACTACCAAACAGCAGCTGACATATCATAGAAAATTGATTTACTCATACCGACTCTTCTCTCAATTAATCCTCTGGGGTCTTTCATTATATTTGAACTATCCTAAGGCAAGACTACAGAGGTTCTAAACACTCCACTGACTTCCTTTAAAAAGTTAAAATCCAGCAGTTTATGGCAACATAAAAGCTGTTAGTAGTCAAGCAATGACTGACCTAGTAGATTCCAAGCAAACTTTTTGCACTCAAATGAAGACACTAAGTGCTTTAGATCCAGAATGGGGTGCATGCCATCTTTGGCTCTGGGAATTGTAGGTTGGAGCAGAAACTGGTAAACCTTTCCCTTCTCTAGACCACACCAACAATTCCATGTGAGGAGTTGTGCCAGAGCAGCATGATAAAAGGTGTCCAAGAAAGGCTGCAAAACAATGCTCTCCCTCAGAGGGCATACGCGATAGGAGTTCTTTGTACTGCTGTTCAGCAGACTGGAATTTAAGCCAAGGAGTCCTTCACATACGCACAGAATGAAGACTCCTTCTGAAAACGAGTTGACCATCATCCACCAACCAGTCCTCGGTGCAATGTAGAGCAACAGGCAAGCATTCCAGCTGTTTAAAAACCAAAGGATCGGTTGGAATCAATGCAGGTATATTAATCATATCCCAGTTCCAACGGCAAATAAACAAGACAGCAACGCAATGTTGCAGGGCCTGCCAGGGAGCAAAATGACATTGAAAGGGTGTCCTTGGTCCAATGGATCCTTAAACGGTAGAATATTTTCTACAGGAATGGTCAGCGTTTTGCGAAGGTAAAAGAAAAAAAAAAAGAAGAAAAGGGCTCTGTGCAACCACAAAAAATTAGGATCATACCAGTCACCTAAACAAAAAATAAGTTGCAGTTGCAAGGGAGGTATGAAAGTCTGCGATCTTTAAAAGGGAGCCCAGACTTGTGACCCTTGAGAATGCAGATGCATGCTGCTTTAGAGTGCTAAACATGTATTCATTGCATTAATAAAGACAGTTTTCTTAAAAGTAGACGTTCAGTCATGAAGGGAGCACAGGATACCGGCAGATTCTACTCAAAAACAGTCCGTCTTCTGCAGATCAATGATGGCTGGACTCAAACTGTAAAAATGGCTCATCGACAACCAAAGTTTAAGCGATTTCTCAGGTTAGGCTGGCCATACATTATACAATTTTCCTTTAGATTTACCAAAAACATAATCTGAGGTCATACTTAAACACTTTCAATTTGTATGCAATCAGGCAGGTTCTTGAACTTCATAGTTGAAGGTTAATCTAAAGGAAATTAAATAAGAAACTTGTATAATGCGCGGCCAGCCTTAGAATTCAATTCAGGACAATGTGAAAGGGTTCCTGTTTTGCTTTCCTCCTCAGCTGGTCGCTTACCACCTACCAACTGCAGTCTGTTTCCTCGAGGCACAAAGTACCACTTCACAGCAGCCAGTGTCTTCAAGGACGCCTCCTTGCAACACTCCAGATTCCTAGGCCTAAAAGCCTAGGGTGAGATAGGTGTTGCAACTGCAAAAGCCCTGGAGGAAGACCCATGTGCCATGAAGTACCTCTGGTGATTAATATATATCTCCCAGCATGCACCATCAAGCTCCACAAGCCTGCTGATTGACCTTGTATTAACATCCTTAAAGTAGAATTCCAGCCTAAACCTAACCAGTCTTAAAATGTCCCTTTCCTCCCCTGACGCTTATGCTGACTAACCGGTGTTAAAAAAAAAAATATATATATATACATACCCATATTTAGCCTAGTCTGGTCACATGATCCCCTGTGTCAGCCAGCAGCGGCTGCAGGGGAGAGGAGAGAGAGCACACAACAGCTGGGAAATCCAGAAGCGGTGATGTCACCCATAAGCTTCCATGTCTAAGCTGTTTTCAGCATACATTCTCTTCTTCCCTGCAGCTGACACTGGTTTACATAGGATCACAAGAACAGTCTGGAGTAGACTGAAGAAAAAAAAAAAAAAAAAAAGAGAAGGGAATGAAAACTTGTTTTTTTTTTTTTTTTAAACACAGGTTAGCCAGCATGGATGTTTTAAAGCAGTGGTCATCAACCCAGTCCTCAGGGCCCACCAACAGGCCAGGTTTGCAAGATAACTGAAATACATCACAGGTGATATAATTTGCTGCTCAGTGATTGGAGTATTCTAGTCTGCATCTCCCCAAGGTAATACATAAAATCTGGCCTGTTAGTGGGTCCTGAGGACAGGATTGATGACCACTGTTTTAAAGGATAAGTTCACCTTTTCAGCAAAAATAAAAGCACATATTTTGCAGGCGAAAAAAAAAAAAATGTATTATTTTTTGTTGCAGTAGCCTGTAAAGCACTGCACCTGCGATCAGTAGATCGCTGGTGCCATGCAGGTCTCCTGCAGACCAGTCAGTGTATAGGCTTGCTCGTACAATACACAGCGCTGTGGTAGTTTATTGAAAACTATAAGCTGACAGCAGCAAAGGCTGCCGGACCTTGTTGTTTTCCATTCAAAGAGCGCTGTGAATGAGTGACACAGCTGGGTGGGCGGAGCCCCGCACGGTCACTTTTTTAAAAAATGTTGACGGCAGTTGGGGCAGATCCCCCTCAAGTTGGCACAGCGGGGAGCGGGAGCCGGCGCATTCATAACATGTTACACCCTGAATATGGGTATAAGATGTTATGAAAGGTGAACTTATCTTTTAAGACTAGTTTGGTTTAGGCTGGAATTCTACTAGAACATAGAATGTTATGTCTAGCTCACCCTGCTGGAGAGCACGTGCACCACAAGTGACAAAGAGGATACACTATACTACAGAACATGAGACCCCATGCAGCTAAACTGAAAACTCACTACAAGATCACAAAGTACAAAAAGAATTTGGAAAGAGTACAATATTTATAGCACCGATACATAACCTGCATTTTAAGAGGGCCCTACATGTTCTCTTTGTATTGTTCTTTGTCATGTAAAAATGTAACATATATTTCTATACACTGTAGTGGTACGAGTAATGGAAAATGCCATACCTGTTAAATAACAAAATCCAGAGCTTCCTTAAGATATAGAGCCCTTTTTCAATGTCTTGCAGACGTCTCTGCAGTAAAGAAGCCATGCCATGCATACTAAATAAAGACTTTGTTTTCTAAAACTCCAGGCAGTCAGCAATGTTCTGCCTGAGCTCTGAAGATTTAAAACAGCAGCTACAGTGAACAGACTAAGAAAATACCCCTTTTTATTGGGACAAAATAAGAAAAACGTGGTTAGTACAACAGCACAAGTGTTAGATTGTAAGCTTTTCTGAGCAGGGTCCTCTTAATCCTCTTGTATTTTATTGTATAGTGTAAAGTGCTGCGTAAACTGTTGGCGCTATATAAATCCTGAATAATAATAATAATAATAATAATAATAATAATAATAATAATAATAGGCCCTAGGAAAAAAAAAAAAAACACCAAACCCTAACGTACATTTCCAGGATTCAGATGCCTTGATGGCTAGTAACTACACGTACAAGTGTCCGACCAATTCTGAACATGGCTTACAACCACCCACAACATTGAAATCTGACTGTTACTGCAGAGGTCCCGATTAACTGTATATCAGATTTTGTAAAAACAAAATAGCCAAATATGATGGAAGGTGCAGACGAGGAAGATCACAGAATGTGAAAGTTATTGTAAGTCAATCACTTATCTTCTGGCCTTTGACAAAAGCTATCCCCCCCCCCCCCCCTTTTGGATAGTGCAAGGAATGATTAAAAGTCTTTGATAAGTTTTTATTTCCATCAGTTTCCCCACTGGGGAGATTCACCTTCTGTATTCGTCAGACAGAGACTAATGCCGCGTACACACGAGCGGACATTACGGCGGACTTTGCCCGGCGGACTGGATTTCGTCGGACAATTCGATGTGTGTGGGCTCCAGCGGACTTTGTTTTCTCAAAAGTTGGACGGACTTAGATTTGAAACTTGTTTAAAATTTATCCGTTGAAATCGAGTCCGGTCGAAAAGTCCGCCGTCTGTATGCTAGTTCGACGGACAAAAAGCCACGCTAGGGCAGCTATTGGCTACTGGCTATGAACTTCCTTGTTTTAGTCCGGTCGTACGTCATCACGTACGAATTCGACGGACTTTGGTGGATTGTGTGTAGGCAAGTCCGTTCATTCAGAAAATCCGTCGGAAAGTACGTCGAAAAGTCCGCCGGGCAAAGTCCGACGTAATGTCCGCTCGTGTGTACGCGGCATAAGGGGAAATTCTAATTTTAGTGTCATAACCAGAATAGGAGGAAGGTAAATCTTCTAATAGGGACACGTTCTAGCAGTTTGCCTATTGCGTGAATAGAAAAGTGAAAGAAAATCTTTCTAGTGGAACAAAGCAAAAATCAGCTGATAGGGTTAAAACCCCTTTCTTAAATTTATAAAAATAAATAAATAAATAAATAAAAAAAAAGAAAAAAAAAAGGGGAAGGGTTTTGGCTATGCATACACCGATTTTTGTTGTCATAGGTTATATATGGAGTGACTGAGCCTGCACCTACTGATACAATGTACAACTATTACAGGCATCTGATTATGTAATAATGTAACCTTTAGAAACTATGCTTTTCCATAACAGCTAAAACTACATTAGCCAAAGAGTGAAGTCACATCGTTTATGATAATAGAAGCATATTACAGCCATTGACGGTGAGGGAACACCTCTTATGCACTTAAGATTTCCAGATCCTCCTTCAGGGCTGGTTCACACCATGAATTGCACAGGAATGCGCTGTGCGATTCGCATGCGATCCAGTGCAATGCGATTTAAATTCATTTAAATGGCTGAATTCACACCAGACTGCACCAAAAGTAGTGCATGCCCTAAGATACAGCAACCAGATCGCATAGTACTACAGTAGCATGTGTTCCGGTGCAGGTCTGCGCCCTGTCTTTGGGGTGTCGTTAAGTTAACACCGACACCTGCTGCATATTGGTGTGGGCTGGCTTTTAGAACTCAATTTAAAAACATATGGAATTTTAGGTGATCTAGCAAGGCTTCCAGTGTTAAATTCCAACATGTTTATAAGTGATCCAAAGATTCGAAAGATATTAATGAATGTTCTTAATTCAAATCAGAACCTCACCTAACAAAAAGGAAGATAAAAAAGATAAAAAGAATAGAGTCGCCTAACTGCCATCTCAAGATGGAAAGAATGCACTTTGAGCGAATTAGTTTTTCCTGTTTTTTTTTTTTTGTGACATCATCTTACATGTGGAAGGAAGGTAGTTAAAGTGGTTGTAAACCCACCTTTTATATATAAAAAAAAACAAAAAACAAAAAAAAAAAAAACCCCAACACCTGCAAGACAAAGGTATAATGAGCGAGTATGCATAAGCATAGCATACTCGCTCATTATGTAATACTCACCTGAGATCGAAGCCCTCGCTGCGATGCCCGTACACAGCACCGGCCGGCGACATCACTTCCGGGGGTTACTTCCGGGTATTGCGGCTCCGGCGCTGTGATTGGCCGGAGCCACGATGACATCATTCGCGCGCGGTAATCACACATACACATTTGTGTCAGTGCGCATGTGCCAATGACGTGCAGGTTTAGGAGATATGCTGGGTAGCTACAGGTGAGCCTTATTATAGGCTTACCTGTAGCACAAAGTGGTCTGTAAGGGTTTACAACCACTTTAAGGACAGAAAAAAAAATAAAAAATCCAATAATGCAATAGATCTCAGCCTCAATTTCTTTTTAAACAACAAAAACTGCTATGACAACAAAAAAATAAATATAAAAACAAACACAAACACACACACACACACACACACACACACACACTAAAACCTCCATCCACAGTTGACCCAGAGAAAGCAATTGGATATTCACTGGATCAACTTTACCTATAAATGATAGCATGCGCAGTTCCGGCCGGGGAGTTTTCAATAGGGGGCACTTCCTGCTGAACTGGCCGGGATTCGAACCATGTATGGCCGGCCTTATTCAAACTGTTAACGGGCATGCTGAATGTACTAAGTTGATCGATTGATCAACTTAGGTACAACCAGCCCGCTGGATTCTCTTGTGATTATAACCATTGTCTGCTATAGCCACTAGCGATAATCACCATCTTCTCCCGGAGGGGACGGCTTACCCCAACCACCCCTGCCCCCCACCAGGAGAAGACAATTGCTTGGCAGAAGGGATTCCTCTGTCAGCACTGCCTGTGTTGATGGGGGAATCATGCAAATTTCTTTCCTGCAATCCGTGGTTGCAGGAAAGAAATTTGCAGTGTATGGCCTGCCTTACTCTATACTAAGTTCACTATATGGACCACTTATGTATTTATATATATGTGGATCATAACCCTCCTTAATCTCCCCTACTCAAGAGAATAAGTCCAGTCAGCTAATCTTTCCTCATAGCTGAGCTCCTTCATGTCTTCTATTGGTTTGTCTACTCTTTATCCAGTTCTCCCATATCTTTTTTGTGAACTGGTGTCCAAAACTGAACTGCATATTCCAGATGAGGTCTTACTAATGATTTGTACAGGGGCAAAATGATATCTCGCTCTCTCTCTCTGGAGCCCATAACTCTCAATGCAAGAAAGCATTTTGCTCGCTTTGGAAACTGCAGCATGCCATTATTAAGCTTATGATCTACAAGAACCCCCAGATCCTTCTCCACCATTGATTCCCCCAGTTGTACTCCCCCTAGTGCGTACGATGCATATTCTTAGCCCCCAAGTGCATAACTTTACATTTATCAACATTAAACCTCAATTGCCACATAGTCGCCCAATTAATTAGACAGTGCATTGAGGTTGGCTTGTAAATTGGAGACATCCTGTAAGGACATTATTCCACTGCATAGATTGGGGTCACCTGCAAAGACAGAAATTGTACTTTTAATTCCAGACCCTATATAATTTATAAATTTAAAAGTAAGGGTCCCAACACTGAACCTTGTGGGTAAACAAATAACCTTAGACCATTCAGAGTATAAATCATTAACCACTACTCTCCGAATACGACCTTTTAGACAGTTTTCTATCCATTAACAAACTGATCTTTCCAAGCCTGTAGACTTTACCTTACACATTAGCCATGTGTGGGGAACTGTGTCAAATGCTTTTGCAAAATCCAACTATACTATGTCCACAGCCACTCCTTTGTCTAAGGTATTGCTCACCTCATAAAAAATAAAATAAAAAAATTTCAGGATTTGTCTAACAACCTCTGTCTTTCATGAATTCTTTAGGGTATCTGTTTTAGAAAATAGAAAAATGACTTAAAACCTTAAAATATTATATAACAAAAAATTGCCCTGGTAGACAAGCAGTTAAAATACAAAATGTACCAGCAAACATTTTTTTGGGGACTATCTACAAATTTCGTATTTTAAGTAGAAAAAAGTATTTTCCAAATTATCAGACCCATAGTAGTCATCATAGTTTGGTTCTAGGCATTCCTAAAATCAAAGGCTGAAGGCAGAAATAACATCAGCAAAGTTGTAAGTCCCTGTGCCTGCTAAATGTACAGTAGGCTTGACTGAAATATGACGCCAACTCAAACTCTCTCACCAAATGGTTTTTATATTGGTTACCTTTTTATAACTAGTATGCACAGTCATGTTTAACTTACTATAGACTTCCATCCTATGACCCTGACTTTTATACAGAATAATGTCCCAGAGCAAATATTTTAACTGCATTTGTCATTTTGTTAGTCATAGTAAGCGGATTGGGGGGGGGGGGGGGAGGGTCCAGAGGCAGAGATAGCCAGCGCAGAAGATATTCCAGAGGGTAGTATTGGGGGCATTAGAGGCAGGTTAACCAAAGCACAAAAACACAAGGCGAGTATAGTAGCAAGTCCTAGTTGCAATCTCGAAACACCCAATACGAGGACAATATGCGACCGGTCTAAACTATGTGGCATGTTCACCAATGCCAGGAGCATGGCGGACAAGATGGGTGAACTAGAGATACTGTTGTACGAGGAGGATTTGGATTTTGTGGGAATTTCAGAGACCTGGTTCAACAGCTCTCATGATTGGCTGGCAAACATTCAAGGGTATACCCTATACCGCAAGGATAGAGAGGGTAAAAAAGGGGGAGGGGTATGCCTATATATCAAGAATAATGTACAAGTGAATGTGAGAGATGACATCACTGAGGGAGCTAGACAGGAGGTGGAATCCTTATAGGTAGAGCTCCAAAGGGATGAAGCTGAGGGAAAAAAAATACTGGGAGTATGCTATAGGCCCCCTAACTTGAGGGAGGAAGTGGAGATAGATCTATCACAAATTGGATTAGCAGCAAGGATGGGAAGTGTTATCATAATGGGGGATTTTAATTATCCAGACATAGACTGGGCGGAGGGAACCGCGTATTCATCTAAGGCTCGCCAGTTCCTTAATGTCTTGCAGGACAATTTTATGGGTCAGACGGTAGACGCACCAACTAGAAATAAAACATTACTGGATCTACTGATTACCAACAATACAGACCTAATCATGGATGTGGAAATACAGGGCAATTTAGGTAACAGCGATCACAGGTCAATTAGTTTCAGTATAAATCACACAAATAGGAAACAAAGGGAATACAAAGACACTGAATTTCAAAAGAGCCAACTTCCCTAAACTACAAACCTTGCTAAAAGGCATAAATTGGGATAAAATATTAGGAACAAAGAATACGGAGGAGAGATGGGTTTGCTTTAAGAGCATATTAAATAAGGGCATTAGCCAATGTATCCCATTGGGTAATAAATTTAAAAGAGCGAACAAAAGTCCTGGATGGCTTAACTCCAATGTAAAAATGCATATAAAAGCAAAGGAGAAGGCCTTCAAAAAAATACAAGGTTGAGGGATCATCCTCAGCATTCAGACTTTATAAAGAATGCAACAGGAAATGTAAGGGTGCAATTAGGACAGCTAAGATAGAACATGAAAGACACATAGCGGAGGAGAGCAAAAAAAATCCCAAGAAATTCTTTAAGTATGTAATCAGTAAAAAAGGGAGGACAGACCATATTGGCCCCATAAAGAATGAGGAAGGACATCTGGTTACAAAGGATGGGGAGATGGCGAAGGTATTGAATTCATTCTTCTCCTCAGTCTTCATGAGTGCATCGGGGGGGCTTCAGTAACCAAAACTGCAGTGTTTATCCTCATGACACAACACAGGAAGCACCTCCATGGTTAACAGAGGACGGAATTAAAATTAGACTTGAGAAACTTAACATTAATAAATCACCGGGACCAGATGGCTTGCATCCGAGGGTACTTAGGGAACTCAGTCAAGTGATTGCCAGACCGTTGTTCCTAATTTTTACAGATAGTCTACTGACTGGAATGGTACAAGCTGATTGGAGAAAAGCCAATGTAGCACCAATATTTAAAAAGGGCCCAAAATACATCCCTGGGAATTACAGACCAGTTAGCCTAACATCAATAGTATGTATGTAAACTCTTGGAGGGGATGATAAGGGACTATATACAAGATTTTAGTAATAAGAACGGTATCATTAGCAGTAATCAGCATGGATTCATGAAGAATCGTTCTTGCCAAACCAATCTATTAACCTTCTATGAGGAGGCGAGTTGCCATCTAGATAAAGGAAGGCCCGTAGACGTGGTGTATCTGGATTTTGCAAAAGCATTTGACACAGTTCCCCATAAACGTTTACTGTACAAGATAAGGTCCGTTGGCATGGACCATAGGGTGAGTACATGGATTGAAAACTGGCTACAAGGGCGAGTTCAGAGGGTGGTGATAAATGGGGAGTACTCGGAATGGTCAGGGTGGGTAGTGGGGTTCCCCAGGGTTCTGTGCTGGGACCAATCCTATTTAATTTGTTCATAAACGATCTGGAGGATGGGATAAACAGTTCAATCTCTGTATTTGCAGACGATACCAAGCTAAGCAGGGCAATAACTTCTCCGCAGGACGTGGAAACCTTGCAAAAAGACCTGAACAAATTAATGGGGTGGGCGACTACATGGCAAATGAGATTCAATGTAGAAAAATGTAAAATAATGCATTTGGGTGGCAAAAATATGAATGCAATCTATAGACTGGGGGGAGAACCTCTGGGGGAATCTAGGATGGAAAAGGACCTGGGGGTCCTAGTAGATGATAGGCTCAGCAATGGCATGCAATGCCAAGCTGCTGCTAACAAAGCAAACAGAATATTGGCATGCATAAAAAGGGGGATCAACTCCAGAGATAAAACGATAATTCTCCCGCTCTACAAGACTCTGGTCCGGCCGCACCTAGAGTATGCGGTCCAGTTCTGGGCACCAGTCCTCAGGAAGGATGTACTGCAAATGGAGCGAGTACAAAGAAGGGCAACAAAGCTAATAAAGGGTCTGGAGGATCTTAGTTATGAGGAAAGGTTGCGAGCACTGAACTTATTCTCTCTGGAGAAGAGACGCTTGAGAGAGGATATGATTTCAATTTACAAATACCGGACTGGTGACCCCACAATAAGGATAAAACTTTTTCGCAGAAGAGAGTTTAACAAGACTCGTGGCCACTCATTAAAATTAGAAGAAAAGAGGTTTAACCTTAAACTACGTAGAGGGTTCTTTACTGTAATAGGGCGTACACACGGTCGGACTTTGTTCGGACATTCCGACAACAAAATCCTAGGATTTTTTCCGACGGATGTTGGCTCAAACTTGTCTTGCATACACACAGTCACACAAAGTTGTCGGAAAATCCGATCGTTCTGAACGCGGTGACGTACAACACGTACGTCGGGACTATAAACCGTGCAGTGGCCAATAGATTTCATCTCTTAATTTATTCTGAGCATGCGTGGCACTTTATCCGTCGGATTTGTGTACACACGATCGGAATTTCCGACAACGGATTTTGTTGTCGGAAAATTTTATCTCCTGCTCTCCAACTTTGTGTGTCGGAAAATCCGATGGAAAATGTCCGATGGAGCCCACACACGGTCGGAATTTCCGACAACACGCTCCGATCGGACATTTTCCATCAGAAAATCCGACCGTGTGTACGGGGCATTAGAGCGGCAAGGATGTGGAATTCCCTTCCACAGGCGGTGGTCTCAGCGGGGAGCATTGATAGCTTCAAGAAACTATTAGATAAGCACCTGAATGACCACAACATACAGGGATATACAATGCAATACTGACACATAATCACACACATAGGTTGGACTTGATGGACCTTTTTTCAACCTCACCTACTATGTAAGATACTAAATGTTCTCCTTAAAAAGTAGAATTACAGGTTTCAATAAAATTCAAATAGTTTTCTGCCCACATTTACTTATTTCATTACAGAATGATGAGGTCACTGTGTGTGCTGTAACGTACTGTAGTACTATTGGCTACATATAGTAAGCGGCACTGTGTTTTGGCAGTAGTATGCAAGCCATACTGTCGGCTGCTGGAATTAAAGAGTTGAGCTAAGCGCTTTCTCTGATTGGAAAGGTAGGTGGATGACATCATAAGCTCTATCTCAGCCAATCACAGGAAGCCTTATACTGATACAAATACAAGGCTTCTCTTAAATAGCGAAGAAGCAATCAGACTTGCTCATGTTAATTTTGGCAGCAGATGGGAAGCCATCCGAACTGCAACACAGCACCACTTACTGTAGGTAGCTAGTGCTACCACAAAATATTAAAGCACACACAGCAGCTGCGTTGTTTAGTATTTGAAATAGTTTATTTGGTCCAACGTAGCCCTTGCGCCTAAAAATGACAGGGTGTGCTTTAGTCCTAAGATTTTGTGTTTTTATTAAAGTGGTCCTAAAGCCTGAACTTTTACCTTCATGCATAGAAAAAAACCTTCTGGGTGCAGCGCCCCCCCCCAATACTTACCTGAGCTCCCTCCGATTCAGCGATGTTCACGATAGCCTCGGCTGTCCCAGGACTTTCCCTCCTCATTGGCTGAGACAGCAGCGGGAGCCCACTCTTTCCCTGGGGGCACTCCTTGAGAGGGAGGAGCCAGGGGCACCGGTGGGAGATCCGAAAAAGTGATTGGAGCTGCTCTGTACAAGACCACTGCACAGAGCAGGTAAGTATAACATGTTTGTGATTTACAAAAAAAAACAAAAAACAAAAACCTTTAGCACAGCTTTTTATTAAGGTAATATCTAGCTTGCATTGCCATGGCTTCATGTGCTTGCTTTACCAGTGTGCGAATAGCCTTATAAGTAAATGAAAATGTAACTTAAAAAAAAAAAAAATGTAAACTCAATTGTAAATAAGTACAATAAAATTACATTTTGGAATTTGTTTCATTCCCAAATCTAAAGATTAAAAGGAAGGGTAGGCAGCTTTGGGCTGTATGCTTATATTTTTGCTGCCTGCCTTTCCTTTCTGTCTGCATAATTTCTTCCATCTATTTGCTGCTGCCTGCCCTTCCTACGTATTGTGGAAGGTGAGCCGCCTTTCTTAGCTTTACATAGGGAGATGTTGGCATTTTGGCCAAGGACATTCCTTTTTCTAAAAGTCAATACCCAGTTTGAATTGCCATCCCTGCCCATGTGTGACAATGCAAACTACTACCTTCACATGTAGAACCCTCTACTTTGAACGTCAGGCTTGCCTGACTTAAAAGGGTATAATAAGTGTCTGCTGCTAATGCCATGTTGCAAAAGGGCAAGAGGCCTATGGCTTTAGGTTTTTCCCCTCCAGTTTTTGCCTCGAGTGCAGGAGATCCAGTCACCATCATCCAATGTGGCCTAGAGTTTGAGGAGAAATTAGCATGTCCAAGCAAGTGGCTTCTCTGTGCCTGGCAGTAAGAGAAAGGCTTTGTCATACACTTTACTACCTTCTGCACGATTCACAACTGGGGAAAAAAAAACAAAAAAAACAAAACAAAAACACTATGTACCCTTAAAGAGAATGTAAATGGTGCATTAGCAGCACTATAAAAGAAAGTGGCTGCTATGCACCCAAGGAGGGGCGGTGCATGGTTTTTGATGCTGTGTCTCATTGAGGTGCTGTTCCCACCAAACTCTGGTGCAGAATCACACAGTAGGTTTATTCATGCATGTGTCCAATCTGTACAAAGTTGTAGGGTTACAGGTTCATTTATTTAACAAAAAATAAAATGTCACAGTCAAGAGTATAAAAAAAATAAATAAATAAAAAAATTAAAAAAAAAAAAAAAAAACACACACACACACACACACACACAAAAACACACACACACAAAAACACACACACACAAAAACACACACCAAGAAAAATATTATATCAGTTATATTCACAATCAGGTGCCCATATAGAAAGTGCTAGCGATGGTGCAGTGTTCCCCTCTGACCTAACTCATACAATTCCACACTATATAAATATTATATGTGAAACCTAGGTCATAAACAGCAGCACAATATAGTTAAAAATAGAAAAAGAGAGAGATAGATAGATAGATAGATAGATAGATAGATAGATAGATAGATAGATAGATATATTACACACACACATACATACCCAAGGTGAGCGTCACTTTAAGACAAGTCTATAGTAATTCATATCAATATACTACAATACAAGTGTCCGTGAATATAATGTGCTTGTGTGTTAAGAAACAGGTAAATCCTGGACTGCCGCACTCCGTAGAAAAGGCATCGTTATTGGAAAAATAGCATAGAATCCAACATTACAGTCAAAATCAAGACGTGGACCTGACAGGGATCAAATGGCTATCGCGTTTCACATCGTTTTTGTGTGTTTAGACCAGTGTTAGATGCACTAGTATCGCATTAATAATAAAAGTAAAAAATATTGAAAGTGAATCCATTGATACTGTAAAGACACATAAAACACCTTTACATATATGTGCTCACCTCCATTTATGACCATAACTGGTCACCATGTGCCTTCCCCTTTAAGGGGTATATAGATCCTCTGGTGGGCGATTATATCCTTAATGGGTTCAGTGAATTCTAGGCAATGCTAAGCAGTAGTACTCATACAGGAATGAAGAAAACAAACATAGTGCTAAATCATTTATAAAAAAAAAAAACAAAACAAAACAAAACAAAAAAAAACAAAAACACACAACTTTAATAAAAGAATCTAAAAATTTTTTGTGCACCAACACTGGCGCACTTAGCTCGCATGCATAGCACATATAGGGTGTGCAGCCCCCTTAAGGATCGCTTGAATATTTGTGAAGGCAACCAACACACAGGATGAAAGCTTCCTGGATGAGCACACGGACGTCACTAGGCCCTGCCCCAACACGTTTCCTCACACAACACATGACTTTTTCAAGGAGAATTCATACATGGAGTTTCCTGTTAGCAATTTGAGTCAGTTTCCACCTCCCAGATATGATGGATGCTTTTTCCAATCCGTTATTGATCTCTGCTATTTTCAATCCAATGTAAAGGACTACCTATTTGATGCATATTAAAGCAGTAGTAAACGCGGCAGAAAAAAAAAAAAAATGAAAAATAAATGGGCCACCTGCAGGTTTTAGTCCGATTATGCACTGCATACTAGCAGATTATGGCAGGCTTACTTGCAAACGGAGCCCTCCAGCACAGAGCTGTCACGGCTCCCCAGTGCTTCCATCTTCGTCTGGTCTCTCTTCTGGGTTTCGGATCTTCGGATCTTCATTGGGGGGAATTGCCAGTCTGCGGTGACATCACTCCCTTGCATGCACACAGGAGTCTGTGCGCAGCACACAGAGTGGCCCATAAATGTGACCTGAGCTACGCATGCGAGCGCTCAGATCACATTACATTACAACTGACAGGCAAGGGGGGAAGATTTATGACAGAAGAGACCTCCAGGGTTTTCTTCGGTTTTAAAAACCTTGCTTGTCAGCCGATTTTAACATTTTGACATCACTACCACTTTAAAGAATGATGGTTTGAGGGTCTACTCTAGACTCTAAGCCCTGGTTAACAGTGCGACTTGTCCTGCGACTATTCAAAGATTTACCATTAAAGAAAGCTCTACAAAGACTGACAACTCATACAGGGCAGTAGGGGAATAGCTATGGCCACATTCCATTTACAGGCCATTTAGTGTTACTGAGTAGGCAGGTCATGTTTTCCTGCATCCCTTTGTCACTATATCCAATCTACAGCCGTGCAGTTTGGTATAGGTTTGATGGGAATGATACTCTAAAATCACCCAGGGAGCAAGATAAAGACATTGGCAGGATACCCTCTGTATACAGTCACAACTTATGGCCGGTACAACATAAGAAAATTGGAGGAACATTTCTGTAAGAGGAATGATCGTTCATCTGTTTGTTAGTACAGTGCTTTCAGCAGCCGATTCCAACTGTTTGGATGGAAATAAAAATAAAAATAAAAAAAAGGAAGGTGTAAGCTAGAAATTTTTTTATTGTGAGTTAACACAACATGTGATTTTTTTAAAAAGTGGATGTAAACCCAATTCATGAAATTTGAGCTGGGCACATATCTGTAATGTTTTCTTATCTCTCTTCAAAGCACTATGTCCCGTAGCTTTCTCCTGCTCCGTTCTTCTGCATCAGCCTGATAACTCCTGACAAGTTCTCCATCACATATGATAAAAGCAGCCGGAGTTTTGTGTTGGGGAGGATGCTATAAATAGATTAGCAGAGCCCTGAATGATTCAAAGGATAGAGCTGAAAGTCTAATTGATAACTGCTCCTCCACCCCCCTCCCAATTTTGGAACTGGATTTAAAACCGCATTTTGTTTCTCATTTTTTCCAGACTCTTTCTTAACCAGACTGCCCACCGCACATGGGTGGCCGCCAGGTCGGAGGCGCATGCCACCGGTGATCCGCTCCCGCTGTGATCATACACAGCGGGAGCCCGGGTACAACGGACTCAATGTCCGCCAGCACCCGCCAACTGTACAGGGCACAGGCACAATGACAATCTGCAAGACAGATTGTGGTTCTGTCAGAAGGGAAGGCACAGATGCTGTGTTTCTGCCAAGCAGGAACACAGATATTTGCCTCCCCCTAGTCAAAGCACCTTCCCCACAGTGAGTAAACACAACTTAGGCATACATTTAACCCTATGATTGCCAATGTTAACCCTTCCCTGCCAGTGCCATTAGTACAGTGACAGAACATATTTTTTTAGCACTGATCACAGTATTAGTAGGAGAAGAACGACAAGGGCGCCACTCTAAGTGCAATATTTAAAACCGAATTTAATGAATCTTAAAAACAGGTACTCACAACAATTAAATTCGGTTTTAAATATTGCATTTAGAGTGGCGCCCTTGTCGTTCTTCTCCTACAGTATCCAGAGGATTGCTTCTTCTTTATCAACAGGGCTGCCTTCTACAACTGCTTTATTGGACTATTATCTAGTTCCTTTTGGACTTTAGCAGCTTAGAGTCTGTTGTTTTGATCACCCAGTTATTATTATAGTTCCGGTTTGTCAATTTATGTTATTAGTTGTGTATCAACCTTCCCAACCACCCCAGTTTTTCCTCACCATAAAAAAAAAAAAAAAAAAAAAAAATCAGATTTTTGGGGGGCCAAAACTGTTTTTCTAATTGTACTGAATATAGCGCTCACATCCACATGTTGTATCACAGTATTAGTGTCACTGGTCCCCAAAAAGTGTCAGTTAGGTGTCAGATTTGTCCGCCGCAATATCACAGTCCCCCTCTAAGTTGCTGATCACCGCCACTACTAGTAAAAAAGTAAATAAATACAAATATCCCATAGTTTGTAGATGCTATAACTTTTGAGCAAACCAGTATATATATATATATATATATATATATATATATATATATATATATATATATATATATATATATATATATATATATATATATATATATATATATATATATATATATATATATATATATATATATATATATATATATATATATATATATATATATATATATATATATATATATCTTATTGGGGTTTTTTGTTTACCAATAAAATAAAAATATGGAGCAGAATACATATTGGCCTAAATTAATTATATTTTTTTTACAATTTTATTGGGTATGTTTTATAGCAGAAAGTGTAGAAAAAAATTATTTTTAAAAATGGTCAGTCTTTTTTTGTTTATAGCGCAAAAAGTAAAAACCGCAGGAGGTGATCAAATATCACCAAAAGGTTATAAAGGCTGAAGGTTTTTTACTTTCATGCATTCTATGCATAAAGGTTAAAAACCTGTGTGCAGCCGTCCCCCCAGCCCCGCTAATACTTACCTGAGCTACCCCTCGATCCAGTGATGTGTTCCTCATTGGCTGAGACAGCACTGCTCCCAATAACAACCAGACAGCCAATGAGGGTGGTGGGAGGTCAAGCCGCGGCTCCATGTCTGAATGGACACGCAGAGCAGCGGCTCGGGAGCATGCCTGCTTGGGTGCCCCCACTGCGAGCTACTTGCTCCGGGGCACTCGACAGGACGGAATGGGCCAGGAGCACAGGTGGGGGGCCCTAAGAAGAGGAGGATTGGGGCTGCTCTGTGCAAAATAAAAAAAGGTACCCATGTTTGTTTTGTGGCATCCCATTCCCAAGCCAGTAAAGTGATATTAAAAGGCAAACATTTAAAAAAAAAGAAAATAATCATGTCATACTGCTCGTTTTTTTTTTTTGTTGTTGTTTTTTTTAAAAAATGTTTGTCTTTGATATCAATTTAACTGGCTTGGGAATGGGATGGCACAACACAAACGTGGGTACCTTTATTTACAATTGTGGGACCAATTGTCAGAATACTGACAAGAATCAACAAGACCCACAATCTAAAACAATGAGCACATAACCAAACCTCTATAAACTGTAATAAGTTGAAAGCTGTAATCTGATGTGATGCGTTAAGGATTTGCCTTAGCCATGCACACCCATTCGGAGTTTAATCTTCCCACTAATTTTCAGATCCCTCCACTCAGTGGGCTGTGGGAAAGGGATTTGTGTAAGTCCTTCAGAACTAAATGGATTAGGAGGAGGAAAGGAGTGAAGAGCCCTCTGATAGAGACTTTTGAACTAAAAAGTACCCACAACACACTTTTATACAAAGCTTTCTTCTCCAGGAATAGAGGTTAGTCATTCTGGAAAGCATGTTCACTTTGCATAGTGAATGGTAGTAATTAAATTACTCTTTACTCTGATCACTCTGTATACCCAATCACGTGCTAAGAAAAAAAAAAGCTTGCATTTTACTAACACGATTGTGTATTTACCTAATTGGCTCTGCAATGTGAATGTTGGTTTTGCTGAGTGAACAGCCTCTATTCCATTAGGAAGTTAGATAGAATTGATATATAAAGCTGTGATGGGGAATCCAGGTATGAAATCTTCATAATACCTCTTGTGTCCATTCAGCCCGGCTATCTGACTTTGACAGCAATGGCGCCGCGCTGCTGTCTCAGCCAATGGGGAGGGGAGTCCCGGCCTGGATCTAGATGGGGCTCAGGTAAGTATTAGAGGGGCTGATAGAGGCTGCTGCAAACAGAAAGCTTTTATCTTACGGCATAGAATGCCTTAAATAAATAATAAAATTTAAAAAAAAAAAAAAAAAACACTTCTGACCAGGATGGATCAAAATGTAATGATTTAAAGGGAAAAAAAAAAAAAAAAAAAAAAAAAAAAAAAAAAGCGCTTGTAAGACTGCTGCACAAATACAAAACAAAAAGTATTGCAACGACCGCCATTTTTTTCTCTAGGATATTAGAATTTTATAATAAATATATATATATATATATATATATATATATATATATATATATATATATATATATATATATATAATGTTCTAAGTAAATTTTCTAGCAAAAAAAAAAACCCTGTTTTTAACTTGTAAACACCAAATCTCAGTAAGAGGCTCGCTCCTTGAATGGTTAAGGGAGAGCCGACAAATGTCTATATATGAAATGGACTTTTAGTACAGTTATTGTTGGCATACAGCAGCAATCACACTTGTTCTCTATAATGCAGTGTAGCCCATGTCCCAATATTCCTTCATGCCCCTGAATACTGTACTAGTTATTGCGCTGATCTTCTGGGGCTGCAAGGGGTGATAGCGGGGGGCTGCGACTGAACAACTTGCCCCACCCCTCCACCATTCACAGAACTTGTATTATTATTCTTCCATTGGACAGAGGAGGAGCGGATGAATGACAGGATCCTCTTCTGCACATTCACAGAACATGTTGCATTGTAGGACAATAATAATACCAGTTCTGAATGGTAGAGGGGGTGGGCGAGTGGCACAAGTTCTTCACAGTCGCTGCCACTGCTGTTAACCCCTGCAGCTCAAGAAGATCAGCGCTCTGACTAGTACAAGGGCATGAAGAAAAGGATTGTTCCTTGAAGCCTGCAGGTCACAGCTGTAAACTTCAGCTTTGATACAATAAAAAGAGCAGCCATTCCTAAACATAAGAAATCTATTCCAAGCAACTCAGAACACTGCACTCCCATACAGTTCAATGGCTGAGTGCCCTTCTAATGATGTGCAGAGACCAGCGACTGAGACCAGCGACAGAGAGGCCAGCGACAGAGAGAACAGAGAGACCAGCGACAGAGAGGCCAGCGACAGAGAGGCCAGCGACAGAGAGGCCAGCGACAGAGAGACCAGCGACAGAGAGACCAGCGACAGAGAGACCAGCGACAGAGAGACCAGCGACAGAGAGAACAGAGAGACCAGCGACAGAGAGACCAGCGACCGAGAGACCAGCGACCGAGAGACCAGCGACCGAGAGACCAGCGACCGAGAGACCAGCGACCGAGAGAACAGAGAGACCAGCGACAGAGAGACCAGCGACCGAGAGACCAGCGACCGAGAGACCAGCGACCGAGAGAACAGAGAGACCAGCGACAGAGAGACCAGCGACAGAGAGACCAGCGACAGAGAGACCAGCGACAGAGAGACCAGCGACAGAGAGACCAGCGACAGAGAGGCCAGCGACAGAGAGGCCAGCGACAGAGAGGCCAGCGACAGAGAGGCCAGCGACAGAGAGGCCATCGACAGAGAGGCCAGCGACAGAGAGGCCAGCGACAGAGAGGCCAGCGACAGAGAGGCCAGCGACAGAGAGAACAGAGAGACCAGCGACAGAGAGGCCAGCGACAGAGAGAACAGAGAGACCAGCGACAGAGAGGCCAGCGACAGAGAGGCCAGCGACAGAGAGGCCAGCGACAGAGAGAACAGAGAGACCAGCGACAGAGAGGCCAGCGACAGAGAGGCCAGAGAGACCAGCGACAGAGAGGCCAGCGACAGAGAGGCCAGCGACAGAGAGGCCAGCGACAGAGAGGCCAGCGACAGAGAGGCCAGCGACAGAGAGGCCAGCGACAGAGAGGCCAGCGACAGAGAGACCAGCGACAGAGAGACCAGCGACAGAGAGGCCAGCGACAGAGAGGCCAGCGACAGAGAGGCCAGCGACAGAGAGACCAGCGACAGAGAGGCCAGCGACAGAGAGACCAGCGACGACAGAGAGGCCAGCGACAGAGAGAACAGAGAGACCAGCGACAGAGAGACCAGCGACAGAGAGACCAGCGACAGAGAGACCAGCGACAGAGAGACCAGCGACGACAGAGAGGCCAGCGACAGAGAGGCCAGCGACAGAGAGACCAGCGACGACAGAGAGGCCAGCGACAGAGGCCAGAGAGACCAGCGACAGAGAGAACAGAGAGACCAGCGACAGAGAGACCAGCGACAGAGAGACCAGCGACAGAGAGGCCAGCGACAGAGGCCAGAGAGACCAGCGACAGAGAGACCAGCGACAGAGAGACCAGCGACAGAGAGACCAGCGACAGAGAGGCCAGCGACAGAGGCCAGAGAGACCAGCGACAGAGAGAACAGAGAGACCAGCGACAGAGAGGCCAGCGACAGAGAGAACAGAGAGACCAGCGACAGAGAGAACAGAGAGGCCAGCGACAGAGAGAACAGAGAGGCCAGCGACAGAGAGAACAGAGAGGCCAGCGACAGAGAGGCCAGCGACAGAGACCAGCGACAGAGCGATCAGCAGACAACCTGTACAGGGAGCAGCTCCTCTCATTACCCACTCAGGTCAGTCCGCAGGTTGCTGCAGCCCAATGACTCCAGTAATAACAGAACAAAGAGCAGACACACTGCAATCCTCTACAATGAGGGTCAGCACTAGGGAGAGCCTCCATCCCACACACACTGACCGGCCGTACATCTACTTACCACACACAAGCTCAGTAGCCGGTCCGAGCAGTCAGCAGCGACGAGTGTGAGCGCAGCCAGTTCTCACTCCGTACAATGCCTGGGTGGGCGGAGTCTGAGAGCAATGTACTGGCTGGGTAGGCATAGGCTGTGAGGCGAGTGGGCGGAGCCTGCGATCCAATGTCATTTTTTTTTGTTGGTGTAGAAGAGGCGGGGTGAGAAGACAGATCTCTGCCACATACTCTCCATCCCAGCCCTCAGTATGACGTCACTGCACAGCATATTCCCACACACGTAACCTCTTCTGTGCTGGCTGAGGCTTCTGTCCAACCTGGAGGATGGCAGATCGTAATGTACAGCATTACTCTAGCGCACTCCAAATTGTGTCCCGAGGGCCAGATACTGCCCTTTGCTTTCTTTTATCCGGCCCTTGGGGCTCTATTTTATTCACTGACACCAATGATGGGTACAGTTCCTCCCAAAGACACCAACAATGGGGCCCAATGACACAAATGATGGGGCACAATTCCTCCCAATGACACCAATGAAGGGGCATTATTCCTCCCACTGACACCAATGATGGGGCACTATTACTCCCACTGACAAAAATGATGGGTACTATTCCTCACACTGATACCAATGATGGGGCACTATTCCTCCCACTGACACCAATGATGGGGCACTATTCCTCTCACTGACACCAATGATGCGGCACTATTCCTCCCACTGACACCAATGATGGGGCACTATTCCTCCCACTGATGGGGCACTATTCCTCCCACTGACACCAATGATGGGGCACTTTTCCTCCCACTGACAATAGTGATGGGGCACTATTCCTCCCACTGACACCAATGATGGGGCACTATTACTCCCACTGACACCAATGATGGGTACTATTCCTCACACTGATACCAATGATGGGGCACTATTCCTCCCACTGACACCAATGATGGGGCACTATTCCTCCCACTGACACCAATGATGGGGCACTATTCCTCCCACTGACACCAATGATGGGGCACTATTACTCCCACTGACACCAATGATGGGTACTATTCCTCACACTGACACCAATGATGGGGCACTATTCCTCCCACTGACACCAATGATGGGGCACTATTCCTCCCACTGACACCAATGATGGGGCACTATTACTCCCACTGACACCAATGATGGGTACTATTCCTCACACTGATACCAATGATGGGGCACTATTCCTCCCACTGACACCAATGATGGGGCACTATTCCTCCCACTGACACCAATGATGGGGCACTATTCCTCCCACTGACACCAATGATGGGGCACTATTTTTGCTATTGATAGCAATGACATGGCATTACTACTCTCTAATACCATGATGGGGCATTGTTTTCTCCCTCTGATGCCAGGACATTTTCTAATCTAAGGCTACTTTCAGACTGGGGCGTTGTGGGCGTTGGCGGTAAAGCGGCGCTATCTTTAGAGCCACTTTACTGTCGTTTTAGCAGCACTATTCGGCAGCTAGCGGGCGAAAAAGGGTTAAAACTATGCCGGTGGTTTGGTGGCGTTGCCCTATTGTTTTCAATGGGAAGGGGCGCTTTAGGAGCGGTGAATACACCGCTCCTACAGCGCTGAAAAGATGCGGCTTGCAGGACTTTTTTTCCCGTCCTGCAAGCGCGCCGCACCAGTATGAAAGCACTCTGGCTTTTACACTGGAGACACAGGAGAGGCTCTTTACAGGCGCTATTTTTAGCACTGTAGCGCCTGTAAAGCGCCTCAGTGTGAATGTGCTCTAACTGACCACAGTGCGGGCCCCCTAAAGTTTGAAGTACAATAAACTGGCCCTTTGTATAGAAAGTTTGGAGATCCTTGCTCTAGGGCCTATAGCCTGCAAGTAAGTCTGTGATCTGAATTAGCTAGACTAGCACACTTTTATAGGTTTCTGAATCAGCTGGGAGTTCGATCAATCTTACAGACACGGGGCATGTTAAAGTGATGCTAAACCCAAAAAGTGAATATTTACTGTGTTATATGAGAACATTTAGGACTCATGCACAAAGAGCCTAAATAAGCTAGCTTTACAGGCATTGAGCGTTTTTTGTTTTTTTTTACAGCATGTAAAAGCGCTTCTATATATGCTGATGTGTCCATGCAGACCCAGGCATTTACAGGTTTATTAGAAGAGGAATGTTACTGGCTGAAAAAAAAAATCAGCACATTTAGGAGAGGAGCTTTTGAAAAAAAACGTGATTGATGAGTGTAAACACGTCTAAACGCTAGACGCACTTCGGTGCATCTAGTTTTTGAGCATTAATGCTTTCCAAGTGCTAGAATAAGATAATTTTCTGGCCAATAGAATACATTAACGCTCAAATGCTAAATACATGCAATACGTGGCTTTTACTGTGTTTTTTGAGCAGCATTTTCCTGCCAGGATTTCTGGCATTCAGAGAGACTTAACTAAACTGCCTTGGGTCCCTTTTACCTCTGCAGTTTCTTAATATGTGTTAAGTCAAAATAACTGGGCTGTCAACACATTCTAACATGCCTTATAAAGCACCTGAACCTTTTTTCTTACGCATTGCAACTATACTGTGGCACACCCAGTGTTAAATTTGAGGTCTCCCCAATCTGCTGCATGTAGTGACAGCGAGCTGGGGATCTTCTCCCTGATCTCGCTGTCACAATTTCATCACAGAGTTCTGTAAATGGGAGAACTACAAGTACCGGCAGCCTTTGCGGTTCTCGGCTGGCAGTTCTCAATTAGTTACCAGGGCTCTGTTGAACGCTCTGGTAGTTCATTGATTCTTCCTTTCAGTATGTAGCTGTCTGCCCGTACAAGGTACGAGCAGACAGCTTACACTAATGCCCCGTACACACGGTCGGACATTGATTGGACATTCCGACAACAAAATCCTAGGATTTTTTCCGACGGATGTTGGCTTAAACTTGTCTTGCATACACACGGTCACACAAAGTTGTCGGAAAATCCGATCGTTCTGAACGTGGTGACGTAAAACACGTACGTCGGGACTATAAACGGGGCAGTAGCCAATAGCTTTCATCTCTTTATTTATTCTGAGCATGCGTGGTACTTTGTGCGTCGGATTTGTGTACACACGATCGGAATTTCCGACAACGGATTTTGTTGTCGGAAAATTTTATATCCTGCTCTCAAACTTTGTGTGTTGGAAAATCCGATGGAAAATGTGTGATGGAGCCTACACTCGGTCGGAATTTCCGACAACAAGGTCCTATCACACATTTTCCATCGGAAAATCCGACCGTGTGTACGGGGCATAACAGTCTGCAGGAGTCTTGCATTGCAAGAAATGCATTACAATACTTTTCAGGTTCCTAGTAAAAATAAATAAATAATGCACATTTTTTTACCTGCAAAAAAAAAAAAAATAGCATTTATTATTATATTTTTTTTAAAGGTGAATTTATCCTTATATAAAAGTTGAAAGTTTGTGTGTAAATACAGCATCTGTAGAACCTCCTGCTGTCAAAAACTATATCATCTGACACAATATCTATCAACACTGTTCAGATCCAAAATAGAGAGATACAAAGTAACATTGTTATTTCAATCATCTGCAGATCAAAGGACTGAGCGTCATCTGCATATGATATTAGACAAAGCAACCTGACAGATAAAAAAGTATTTTTTTATATAATATTTTTTCTCTATTTAACCAGTGGTGGCCCATCCATAAGGGGCGCAGGGGCGCCGCTCCCCTAATCCATGCGCCCTGCCCCTAATCTCCATGCAGGGCACCAGATGCATGGATTCCAATAAAAAAAAATTTTTTTTGTTTTTGTTTCTTTAGAAGCACATGATTAGAGCCTGAGGTTCTTATTGGCTTATAAAAAGGGTGGGTTCAGGGCGCAGAGCACTGCGCTCTGAGCCCACCCAGTTGTGTGACAATAACGAATAATTATTTGCTATTGTCTTCCTGATTCTCCTCCCAGCCAATCAGGAAGCGGGTCATAAAACCCGATTGGCCGAGAGGAGAAGCGATAGTTTTTGGTCGCCGAGGGAAGGAGGAGGGAAGCCAAGCCACCAAGGAGGAAGCCGATGTGAAGCCGTAGACGCATGGTGAATCTTCTGCAGATCATGAGAGGCAGGAAGGAGCTGAAGCTACCCGTGACCTAGATGGGATAAGCGTTGGTGGGCAGACGAACGAGCGAGCGACGGGGGGTTCGATTGATCGGTCGACCGACCAACCGGGGGGGGGGGGGTGGCTTGTTTGCCACCTCCCAAAAAAATGTAGCACCAGCCGCCACTGTATTTAACCCATTATTAACCCTCAGTTTACCCTTATCAGCCCTTATCAGCATTAAACCCAAAACCAAAAAATGAAACAAATTGCAGCTCACCAATTATTAGATGTGGTGGCTGCATTAGATCTCTTTCTGTAGTTTTTTCTCTCTGTTTTCACCTGGTGATCTGGCCAGTAACACCCCTCCTGTATTAGAGTGCCCCCACTCTGGATGAAGGAGCACAGGGGGCACATGTGAACAGCAGCATTGTTAGTCTAGGGAGAGAAAAGTGTTAGATGAACTAGCAGATTTAAATACACTAACAAACTGAAGCCAGACTCCAGCTCACACCTCAGTTACACAAGCAATTTCAGCAACAGATTTTTCTTTTCTTTTGAGATAAACGTTTTACATGAAAAAGTAAAATCTAATCATTGTAAGCACCTCTGTCAGCAGTAAATGGTTTTTCTCAACATTCTAACTGCTACATTTGCAGGAGAGCTTGTTCTGTTGAAAAACAACAGACTTACTGGCTGGATCACAAGGTGAAAATAAAAGAAAGCCTAAAAAATGTAGCCAAGAAATGGTAAGCTGCAATATAATAAACATTTGCTTTTGGGTTTAATACTGCTTCAAACTACCCCCCCCCCCCCCTCCCCCACACACACTTTTTTTAAGCCTATTATTTTTAACCATTAATATTTCAACTTACTTTTTTAAATTTCATGCCTTATGTTTTTTTTCATTTGTAAATACATTTGCAATGCTTTCTATCAGATTAATAATTATTTTTCTGCTTATTTTTTTTCTCATTTTCTCTATTAATATTCTTTTTTATTAATTTTTATTTGTGATTTTTTTGTGTTGCATAAAAAAGAATGCACAATTGTATTGTTTTTTTTCTTTTTTTTTTTTTTTTTAATACTTTTTATTGAGTTTTTGTGGAAAGAAATAAAAAAGAGAAAAGAAAAACAAAAAAAAAAACAAAAAATATAGGAAATTTCAGAATAAAGCCTTTGGGCATACCCCGGATTAAACAACACACAATATAACAGTCCTATAGGTTCTAATATATCTAATTTAACTACTACAACTTAAACTGCTCATGCTATCAATTTGAAGGGATATTGTAAAGGATAATGGGTCATGTACTGTAGGTGACCACTTCAGGGAGGGGTGCTTAGGCTGGAAGAAACGCACCTAGGCGTACCATCATATCGGCAAACTTAGGTCATCAGCGCTACAAGACATTTGGCCAAAGTAAGCAAACAAAGGGATCTAGATCTTATTGTGTCGCGCATGAGATGTCTGAATCTAACCACACTTGCCAAATTTTGTCAAACTTGGCTGGGCAGCATTTAGCGAGATAAGCCGCTTTGTATAATGGCACCGCTGAGTTGATCAACGATTTCCATAAATTTCAAGGTGGGTACCTCTGGTTGTTTCCATTTTATGAGTAAAGCCTTCCTAGCATAAAATAATAGGAGTCATATTAGGGTTCTGATTGCTCGGCAGGGGGCCGACCAGACCCAGCAGGCAGAACGACACCTTCAGGGGTACATGGATCATGAGCAGAGTTTCTATGAATTTTGTGACCTCCGTCCAAAAGGACGGGATCTTGGGACAGGACCATAACATATGGTTGAAGTCAGCCTCAGCTATACCACACTTCCAACAGTTGGAGGAGGAATTTGGGTAAATTTTGGATAGCCTCTGGGGTGACAAGTAAACCCTGTGGATCAGTTTAAATTGCATCAACTGAGCTCTTACGGAGATAAGTTGTAGAAAAGGATACTCCCAGGCATCTTCCCAGTCCTCTGAGTCAAGATCAGGGATCACTCCCTGCCATTTAGAGAACAAACCCTCCAGACCAAAGTGGGCTGAGGGTAATAATTCCTTGTAAATGGTAGAGGTGGGTTTGAGCAGGGAGACTTCCCTCAATGTGGATTCAAGGTTGGACTGTAGGAGAAGCACTGGGGTGGATCCAAATTGGGCAGTGAAGGCATGGCGAATTTGAAGAAATCTAAAGAATTGTCGATTAGTAAGCCCAAATTTCTCCTTAAAGGTATCGAAGGATAGCAGGGAGCCGCTAGTGCAGATATGCTCCAGTTTTTTGATACCTCTGGCAGCCCAGAACCCTGGGTCTGGGACAGATTGAAACTCTGACAAATGTGGGTTGAGCCAAGGGGGGTGTCCGGAGATCTAGTGTGGGGGTTTCCTTGTAGTTTACATACCACTAGTTGCCAAGTCCTGATCACTGCCTTCATGGAGAGTGTGAGAGGAGAGGGGGCCCTAACACCTCTATGTAGAGCTTTTCTCAGCGCCTCGTATGAACCGAGGTGCACGGCCTCAAGGACTACAGCAGCATTGGTGTCATCTGATGCTAAATAGTTATGAGCGTGGGATAGTAGTGCAGCAAAGAAATGTTTCTGAAGATCCGGACAGGCTAGACCACCCTCTGTCCAGGGCCTTTTGAGTATAGATTTATTAATTCTGGGGCTAGACTTCCACAGAAAGAAGGTTATAGTGGAGTCAAAGTTTTGAAAGAATGATTTGGGGATCCAAATTGGGGAGTGCCTCAGAACATAAAGAAAAACTGTGAGGAATTTCATTTTGAGTAGGTTTATCCTGCCTATAAGGGATAATGGTAGTTTGTTCCAGGCACAAAGTTTTAGTTTGAGTTGAGTGAGTAATGGGTATAGATTTAATTTAGCAAAGTCGGAGACTCTAGGGGTAATGTCAATGCCCAAATATCAGACTGAGGAGGACTAGGTCAGGGAGACAGAGGGGTCTGCATGAATAATTGCCTGAGGGTCAATAGGGAGTGCTTGAGATTTGTTCCAATTGACTCTCAGCCCAGATAATTCGGAAAATTCAAAAATAATGTTCAGAGCAGCACGGAGGGAGGGTCCCAGGTCATTGAGAAAAAGCATGAGGTCATCCGCGTATAGAAAGAGTTTTTCAGTGATAGAGCCGACCTTGATGCCTTTTACTAAGTCTGAGTTCCTGAGGGCCGTAGCCAGGGGTTCCATAACGAGGGTGAACAAAAATGGGGAGAGGGAACACCCCTGCCTAGTACCTCTCTCTACTGGGAAGGGATCGGACAACAGGCCCCCTAATTTGACTTGCGATATTGGGGATTTGTATAATATGTCTATCCACTTGCAAAAGGAGGGACCGAATCCAAATGTCTGTAGGACTGATTTCATGTATTACCAGATTACCGTATCGAAAGGCTTTTTCAATATATAATGCAACCATTACAAGGGTTTGGGAATGAGAATTTGGGAGCTGCAGATGAGTGAAAACTCTTCGCAGATTACTGTCGGTGGATTTTCCTGGCTTGAAACCGGTTTGATCTCTGTCAACCAGTTCAGGCAGGACTCTGACCAACCTAGTAGCGAGGACCTTGGCCAGAATTTTTAGGTCGTAGTTTAATAGAGAAATGGGCCTGTAGGAGTTTGAGATCTTTGCCCGGTTTAGGGATGAGTATAATGTAGGCACCGTACATAGTGGGCGGTAAGGAGTTAACCTCTAAGCTGTGGAAGAAAAGTAGCTGAAGCTTGGGGGCTTAAAGCTTGGTGTATCTTTTGTACAAGTCACCCCGGAGGCCATCTGGTCCAGGGGTTTTGGAGGGGGGGAGTGAGGCAATGGCCAACTCTATCTCATGGGTTGTTATTGGGGCCTCTAGGGCCTCAATCTCTGTGGCTGGCAGGCTAGGGAGCTGTAATTTTTGTAGTGCTGAGTCAATAGTCTCAGGGGCAGGGCATTTGGGTTGGTGATATAAGTTTCTAAAGAAGGCAAAAAATTTGTGGAGGATTGCGTCAGGGTCGGTGACACTGGTCCCAGTCTCCGACAACAATTCGGGGATTATAGTTTGGAGATGTGGGTCGGCCACCAGATTGGCTAGCAGGCGGCCATTTTTATCTCCCGATTCAAATATTTTACCGGACAGTAGGCGGACATCGGCTTGGGTTAGAGAGGTATAATGTAGAGCTATATTCCTCACTGGCTTGGGCTAGTTGTACATAATTGGATGGTGTGGGATGTTCAGCAAAGGAAGCAGAGGCGGCTGTCTCCAGACCCTCTAATCTAGAGGTTTCAGCAGCACAACCAGATCTGGTAGCTTTAAGGGCCGAAATGTAAGAGCCTCGGGCCGTGGTCTTAAAGGCATCCCATACCACCCCAGGGGAAGCTGTGTCCGTGTTGTGAGACCAGTAGTCTTCTAGTTGTGGAGATATGAGTTCAGCTACACTGTCATTGTTAATCCATCTGGGAGCTAGCCTCCAGGTGCCTGGATCTTTCCATCTACCCAACCTGAGGCATATTTCAAGCGGAGAGTCGTCAGAGAGTCCCGCTGGGAGATACGAGGCCCTAGAAACTTTAGAGGGCACTGAGTTACTACCAAAAGCGAAGTCTATCCTGGAGCCAGATTTATGCGTTGTGGACAGATGTGAAAAAACGTTGGAGTTAGTATGTTTCCATCTCCATACCTCAGATAGAGCGGATGTGTCTGTCCATTGAGCGAGGTCAGGGGAAGCAGTGTGCTGAGGGTTAGAGGAATCTAGGGCTGGGTCGAGGATTGAATTGAAGTCCCCAGCAAAGATGATAAGTGTAGAGTGGAGGGGAGCTAGTTTCTCGCTAATAGAGAAAGTAGGGTGGGATCTATAGGAGGGGGCAAATAGACATTTACAAACGCCCAAAGAACTGAGTGGAGTTACATAGTTACATAGTAGGCGAGGTTGAAAAAAGACACAAGTCCATCAAGTCCAACCTATGTGTGATTATGTGTCAGTATTACATTGTATATCCCTGTATGTTGCGGTCATTCAGGTGCTTATCTAATAGTTTCTTGAAGCTATCGATGCTCCCCACTGTGACCACCGCCTGTGGAAGGGAATTCCACATCCTTGCCGCTCTTACAGTAAAGAACCCTCTACGTAGTTTAAGGTTAAACCTCTTTTCTTCTAATTTTAATGAGTGGCCACGAGTCTTGTTAAACTCTCTTCTGCGAAAAAGTTTTATTTCTATTGTAGGGTCACCAGTACGGTATTTGTATATTGAAATCATATCCCCTCTCAAGCGTCTCTTCTCCAGAGAGAATAAGTTCAGTGCTCGCAACCTTTCCTCATAACTAATATCCTCCAGACCCTTTATTAGCTTTGTTGCCCTTCTTTGTACTCGCTCCATTTCCAGTACATCCTTCCTGAGGACTGGTGCCCAGAACTGGACAGCATACTCTAGGTGCGGCCGGACCAGAATCTTGTAGAGTGGGAGAATTATAATTTTATCTCTGGAGTTGATCCCTTTTTAATGCATGCCAATATTCTGTTTGCTTTGTTAGCAGCAGCTTGGCATTGCATGCCATTGCTGAGCCTATCATCTACTAGGATCCCCAGGTCCTTTTCCATCCTAGATTCCCCCAGAGGTTCTCCCCCCAGTGTATAGATTGCATTCATATTTTTGCCACCCAAATGCATTATTTTACATTTTTCTACATTGAACCTCATCTGCCATGTAGTTGCCCACCCCATTAATTTGTTCAGATCTTTTTGCAAGGTTTCCACATCCTGCGGAGAAGTTATTTCCCTGCTTAGCTTAGTGTCATCTGCAAATACAGAGATTGAACTGTTTATCCCATCCTCCAGGTCATTTATGAACAAATTAAATAGGATTGGTCCCAGCACAGAACCCTGGGGAACCCCACTACCTACCCCTGACCATTCCGAGTACTCCCCATTTATCACCAGCCTCTGAACTCGCCCTTGTAGCCATGTACTCACCCTATGGTCCATGCCAACGGACCTTATTTTGTACAGTAAATGTTTATGGGGAACTGTGTCAAATGCTTTTGCAAAATCCAGATACACCACGTCTACGGGCCTTCCTTTATCTAGATGGCAACTCACCTCCTCATAGAAGGTTAGTAGATTGGTTTGGCAAGAACGATTCTTCATGAATCCTTGCTGATTACTGCTAATGATACCGTTCTCATTACTAAGATCTTGTATATAGTCCCTTATCATCCCCTCCAAGAGTTTACATACTATTGATGTTAGGCTAACTGGTCTGTAATTCCCAGGGATATATTTTGGGCCCTTTTTTTTAAAAATCAGATTCTTTTTATTGATTTTTAAAACATAGGAAGTGTAAAAACTCTTCCTTAAAACAAAAACAAAAACATACATCAAATTACATTGCCAAGGACGTATTATTATCCAAACATACAATCGGCTTATGTTTCCTGCAATATTATGGTATATATAGGCTTACAATCAACCTATGAAGACAAATCTTTACATATCTATACCAATTTCAGCCTTATCTCGTATTTTCTATGATTAGTAAGTGTGTCCTTTTAGTACTTTGTACCCCTACCCCGCTCCCGGCCCTTCAACGGACAATCGGTCGGTGTAGAGGTACCTCTCCGCCCTAAACTGTGGGGGTGGGGGTGATTTCTGCTTTCTTTCTTTAACTAATATATAATTAAAACCATATAACTCGTCACCGCAGAGTAAGACAACTTCTCATCAAAATTATTATGTCAGTTTGATCCATATTCTGAGTCTCTATAACATCATATCATCCTGTATCCATTCAATGTAGACAGCCTCCCTCCTCACACAAGGGGGGTAGGCGTCTGCGTCCTGACACCTAGTATTTTATTTTGGACCAATTGGAAGGGGGCTAAACCAGGTACCTCCAACCATGGATCCCATATACGTTCAAATTTTGCTGGGCTACCCCTGTGTTGGTATGTCAGCTTTTCCCTCAATAGAGTTTCATTTATGGTATTCACCCATTCTGCGTGTGTCGGTGATGTCACCGAAAGCCATTTTTTAGCTATAAGTTTTCTAGCAATAAACAATATTCTGGTAATGGCTATATACGTGTGCGGTGTATATAGTTCTTCATCCAACCATCCCAACAGACACAGCTTGGGGTCAACTACAAATGTAAGATTCCATATTTTATTTATAGAGCTGATTATTTCAGACCAGCATCTTTGCAATTTTGGACACATCCAGAGCATGTGTATAAGGGTGCCATTATCTACCTTACAACGGGGGCAAAAAGGTTCATCTCTTCTGTTCCATTTCTATAATTTATAGGGGGTACGGTAGGTTCGGTGTATAATGAATAGTTGTGTGAGTTTTTGGGAAGAGGAAAGAGACACCTTGGGCACAGTCTCCATTATAGCAGACCATTCCTCATCTGTAATGTGACCTATATCCTCCCCCCAACTTGTCCTGCATTTTAGTGACATAGTCTTGGATATCTGCATTATTAGTGATTCATATATAGATGATATCTGCCCTTTCCTAGACATTGAATTTACCAGCTGTGTGAGCACCGTTGGTCTAGTTAATTCCCATTTAGAAAGTGTAGTTTGTGCTGAGATGGCGTGCCTAAGTTGTAAATATTGAAAGAACACAGCTTAAGATCTGGCTGGGCAGCCCTCGGTGTGATACGACACCTCATCCCTATAATTTGAAAATCTAGCCAGAGGGGGGAAGTATGGGGATTATGGCGGTGCCAAGAGAAACAATATACACAAATTGGAAGTAAAATTGTATTTAACAAAAATCATTAAAACTAGACATGAAAATCACATAGACAAGGTGTGCAGAAATTTCTAAAATCAATTCTGTAGCAAACTTATTTCACATGACATGGCCTAACGAATGTGGCGGCCAATTCAGTGAGTAGGTATTTAGATGCCCGACATGTTTCACCAGTGTTGGCTTCCTCAAGGACAGTTGTTTGATACCTAGAGCGCTACAGTATTCTCTGTAAATCACCAGGGATGGATGCTACACGCCTCCGGAGCAGGGCCTCACACAGAGATCACAGTAGGTAGCTGCAGGGAGCAATAAGAGGGACCTGACGGAATATATGCAAATATGCTATTCAAATTGAGTGACAGGACACCGAAGGACAGCCATTATTAGGAGTAATTCGTCATGAAACAAGGGATGTAAAAGGTATCACAGTAGATATAATCTAGAATGGGAGGCAATAGCTAAGAAAAGACCTGCAGCCGATTGAAGCACCAGATGGAGCAAGCAGATCACGTTACAGTTGGTGTGACAGTGTCCTGTGATTCCCTGGCGTTTGGTATGCCATATTCTTCCCTTAGGGATTGAAAGTCCCGTAAAAGTCCTCCTTGGTATAACTGCTTAATATACATCACATGCTCCTAGACCACACAGAGAAGCCCTTTAATTTACACAGTTCGGGAAAATTGCTATTGTTCCATATACGAGACCATTTAGAGTACCCTTCATAGTGAAAATGTTGCTTGGCCTTGTTCCATATCTTATCTATAAGCACCATAGTTTGGTATTCAGGTACCCTGCGGAACTCTCCTGCTTCCAAGCACTCCACAAGGCCCCCATTCGAGAGTAACGTACGTATAATATTGCTCGCAGGGTCAGATAACTCAGAGTCCTGCCAACCCGTCAGGTGTTGCAATTGGGCCGCTTTAAAATAATAATATGGGTTCGGGACTGCCAGCCCGCCCGAGTCCTTTGCCTCCTGTAATGTTTCCAATTTAATACGCGGCACCTGTTTCCTCCAGATAAAAGAGCGAAATATGGTATTACATTTTTTGAAGACGTGTATAGGGATCCAGATAGGGGCGTTGTGGAGCGCATACAAAAGTTGTGGACCCCAGACCATTTTTATCAGGTTACATCGGCCAACTACCGAAAGGGGAAGTTTTATCCAACTGGCTGCTTTTTCCTGGAATTTTTTGATCAAGGGATTTATATTTAGTTTAACATATAGTTCTAAATTGGGGTGGATGACTATGCCTAAGTATCGGAAAGTATCTACCACCTTTATCTGGTCTGCTGCTGAAGGAAGTGGCGACACAAGGGGATCCAGTGGTAACAGTGTGGATTTGTCCCAGTTTATCTTGAACCCCGAATAGGATCCAAATTTACCAATTAACTCCATGAGACTTGTTAAGGAGGCAGAGGTGTCGCCCAAAAAGATAAGCGCATCGTCAGCATACAAGGGTATTTTATCTTCCAAATTTCCCCTTTTAAAACCGCATATAGCCAGGTTCCCTCTGATAGCAGCAGCCAGAGGCTCTATGGCCAGAGCAAAGAGCAATGGGGATAGTGGGCAGCCCTGTCTTGTTCCCCTGTGTAAATCAAAAAAGGAGGACAGCGTGTTGTTAATTCTAATACATGCTTTTGGTTTTCTGTATAGTAATTTAATCCAGGATATGAATGTCTCCCCCAAGTTGAATTTCTCTAGCACCCTCCAAAGATAATTCCATTCTACGCTATTGAATGCCTTAGCGGCGTCTAGGGAAAGGATAGCTCTTTGACCTGTATTATCTGTTGGGATTTGCATATTTAAATATAATCTGCGAAGATTGTGTGCTGTGGATCTGTTCGGTATAAATCCCGATTGATCCCGGTGCACTATTTTTGTCACCACCTTAGACAACCGCATAGCGAGGACTTTAGTGATCAATTTCAAATCATTATTCAAAAGTGATATGGACCTGTACGACTCAGGTTGGATCGGATCCTTCCCGGGTTTCAACAGAACCACTACCACTGCCTCGTACATGGAGTCTGGTAATGAATCATTGGCATGTGCTTTCTTGATTGTGTGTAGCAATTCCGGTAAGAGTATGCCACCAAATTTTTTATACATCCCTACTGGGAGACCATCATTCCCCAGGGCCTTAGAATTGGGGAATGTTGCTAATGCAAGTTGCAATTCTTCTAGAGATATAGGTGCATTTAGTAGTTTTTTGTCTTCCCCCTGTATTGTCGGAAGTGAGATTCCATCTAAAAACTCAGTTAAGTCTTCTTCAGAGTAACTCACCTTCGAGGAATACACATCCTGGAAAAAAGTACAGAATCCCTGCATAATTGAAGGGGTGTCCATAGCTACTTGTGTTGGTGATACCGCCAAGCGGTGAATAATTGGTGATGGCTGCTGCGATTTGGCTATTACCGATAACATATGTCTGTTTTTTCTCCCTCTTCAAAGTATGTTTGTGCGGTAAAGAAACGTTTGTTTTCTGCTTGTTGGGTATGTATGGTGCGATACATTTTTTGTGCGTCTTTCCATTTTCTTTCACTATCAGGTGTGGGCGTCTGTTGGAATTCCTCCTCAGCTTTGTCTACCGCTATGCTGGCGTCAGCTGCCCATTGTCTGCTCTTTGTTTTAATTGCGGCTATTTCCTTAATACACATTCCCCTGATAAAAGCCTTTAGAGTGTCCCAAACTATACCCGGTGGGGCAGAATGTTTATTATCTAGTAAGAAGTGTTGAATTTGTATTTGCATATGTTTATTACTCTAAACAGAGGAATCCAGAAAGGATTCATCTTCCAGTGTATTGGTAATTTTACAGTGGGGAAGCTTAAACTGGGCTGTACCTGGGAATGGTCGGATAGGCCTCTAGCAAGATAAGTAACCTCTGGATCATAACAGTGCGTTAATGTATTACCCAAAACTAAGTCAATGCGCGACAAAGTAGAATGCGTTAGGGAATGACATGAAAATTGTGCCTTAAAAGGAAACTTACACCGCCATAAATCAAAAAGCCCAATTTCCATCAAAAATTTTGCAAGAGCTGTATGGGCCCTTTTTAAATATTGGTGCTATATTGGCTTTTTTCCAATCAGCTGGTACCATTCCAGTCAGTAGACTGTCTGTAAAAATTAGGAACAATGGTCTGGCAATCACTTGACTGAGTTCCCTAAGTACCCTCGGATGCAAGCCATCTGGTCCCGGTGATTTATTAATGTTAAGTTTCTCAAGTCTAATTTTACAGGGGGTCCCCTAGTTACAAACATCCGACTTACAAACGACTCCTACTTACAAACGGAGGGAGACAACAGGAAATGAGAGAAAATCTACCCCTAGAAAGGGAAATTCACTCCTGTAGGAGCTATTATGGGGAAAAGGTACCTCCACTGATGCTTTATCACCAAGGCTTGTTTCCACAACAACCCAACATTTTCAAAATCCAATTGTCATTGGGACAGAAAGTGAGGTGAAATCTTCTGAAGAGGGGCACACACAGCAAAACAAATGTTACAGGGGTGTTAACCCTTCCCTGTGGTATCCAAAAAGCTTAAAACTTGTTTTTTGGCTGGAGCTACACTTAAAAAATTTAGCTGTTTCGACTTACAAACAGATTCAACTTAAGAACAAACCTACAGTCCCTATCTTGTTTGTAACCCGGGGACCCCCTGTAATTCTGTCCTCTGTTAACCATGCAGGTGCTTCCTGTGTTGTGTCAAAAGGATAAACACTGCAGTTCCAGTAATAAAATGATATATCTGCCATTGGGGTCCAAAAACACTCTCTCAACCTTACATGGTAGGGCTTTACTTATGAGGATTGCGACTCCTCTCGCATAGGTTGAGTATGTGGTATGAAAGGCCTGCCTCACCCATGATCTATGCAGAGCCATTATCTTTTTTTTTTAACAAGAAAAAATGTTTATTCAATGTTTACAATACAAGCGATGCATATACACAGTTGTACACAGAAATATTATCACATAAGTTGTCACAAGACAAATGAGCGACATCTTGAACAGTATAAAAAAGTGCAGAGGTGTCAAGTTACATCACATTAGGAGATGAGATCAAAGACAATAGGTTCCAGGACTAATAGTTGAGAAGGTCTTGGAGAGGGGGAGGGGGAGGGGGAGGGAAGGGGGGGGTGGAAGGAAAAAAGGGGGGGGGGGAGGGGGGGGCCGGGGAAGGACCACATCCATCTTGCTAGGTTCACAGTACTCAAAGCAGGGTTAAACATTCAGAAAATTAAAATAGTGGTAAACTATTATCGGGCGGGTCCAACAGCGTCATCGCGGTGGTCATCCTCCCCCAATGTACCCCACGCATCTATCCAACCCGACCATATCTTGTCAAATTTGGCAGGACAGTTTCGGTTAGTATAGGTAAGTTTATACAATGGTAGCACCGAGTTCAATTTAAGGTGCCATAAGGATACTGTGGGTGGGGCATTGTCCTTCCAGTGAAGAAATATCTCTCTACGAGCGTAAAATGTGGCATAATTCAAAAATAGTCTAGTGTATTTACCCCTTACCCTAGAGTCAAAGACATTGAGCAGCATCAATTTGGGGTCTGTGACCAGTTCTAGAGAGGTAACCCGTCTAAGGGTGTCAGCTATCCCAAGCCAGTAATCCCCAAGGCGAGGACAGGACCATATCATATGAAAGAAAGCAGCAGAACTCTGACCACACCTAGGACAGGCCACCGGAGTGTTAGGATTCATAAGTGTTAATCGCTTTGGAGTATAATAGGCTCTGTGGAGGAACTTGACCTGCATAAAACGGTCTCTGGCCGAGATCATATTAGTGACAAAGGATGATACACAGGACTCCCATTCCTCCTCTGTCAGATCTGGGATATCTATTTTCCATCTATCATGAGTTTTTTCAAGTTTTTTCAATGGAGCTATGGACAGATGAAAATATAGGGAGGAGAGGGGTTTATCTATGACCCTAGCAGTGAGTAGTCCCTCCACAGAGTCTGATTTCAATATAATTTGAGCTGGGAACTGTTTCTTGTACGCGTGCCGAAGTTGATAGTACCTAAACAGCATCCATCCCGGGAGTGAGTAGGCACTTTTGAGATCCGCAAAGGATCTCAGTTTACCCCCCACCACAATATGTTTCAGTTTTACTATGCCCTTCCCTGCCCAAACCTGGGGATCTGGAACAGTATTCAGGTGTGGTAAGTTGGGATTACCCCATAAAGGAATATGGGGAGAAAATGTCTCGGGAGAGGCAAAGCGGGCCCTGGCCTTGTGCCATACAGTAATGGTTGTACGCATCAAGTCCGTGATGCCGGGGTGAGACCTCACCCCCCTAAACACCACATTGCTGAGAGAGGAGTATGAACCCATTATGGCTGCCTCCAAGGTTACCGCCGGGTTGTCCTGTAGCTGTGAGAACCACCATCTGACCGTCACCAGAACGGCCGCCCAGAAATAGATCTGAAAATCTGGTAGGGACAGGCCGCCCTGGGTGACGGGCAGCTGGAGGGTAGTAATGGCCAGTCGCGGGGATCCGCCATTCCAAACAAAGGACGAAATTATACCTTTCACTCTTGCAAAGAATGAGGCCGGAGGGATTAAAGGGGCATTACGAAAGAGGTAAAGGAACTTGGGGAGATAAACCATTTTAATTAAATTTACCCTACCCACGGGTGATAGGGGAAGAGTCCTCCAGGCTGTACATTTTTGTGAAAATTTTTTAAGAAGTGGTTGAAGGTTCAGCTCATAATATGAGGACAATGGAGTCTCAACCCTTACACCCAGGTATTTGAACTCTGATGTCCAGTTTAGGGGGGTACCTGTTGGTGGGTGGGGACTCGCTGGATTCAGCGAGAAAAGAAGGGATTTTCCCCAGTTAATTTTAATGCCCGAGAACGATCCGAATTCGTCTATTATTTGTAGCGCGGGTGGGAGGGAAGAAATATCTTTAAGGAAAAGGAGGGTATCATCGGCGTATAAGGATATTTTATCTGTTATTACACCGACTTGGATTCCTTTTACTGAGGAAGCGGATCTAATACGAGCTGCCATGGGCTCCATGGCTAGCGCGAATAATCCAGGGGATAGTGGGCAGCCCTGTCTGGTACCCCTAGACAGGGGAAACGGTGGGGATAATGAATTGTTTGTGCGTATACGGGCCGTGGGATTAGAGTATAGCATCTGGACCCAACTAATAATGGAGGGCCAAATCCAAACTTGCGGAGGACCGCCCAGAGGTAGCGCCACTCAACTGAATCAAAAGCCTTTTCGGCATCTAGAGAGGCGACAACCTCCGGGCCGTCCCCGCTCGCCCTGGACAGATGCGTTAAGAGACGCCGGATGTTTATGTCGGTCCCTCTGCCCGGCATAAAACCAGACTGGTCCGCATGCACCAGTGCCGTAATCACAGTATTTAAGCGACCAGCCAAAACCTTGGCCAACAGCTTGGCATCCACATTAAGGAGAGATATAGGACGATATGAAGAGCAGTGTTCGGGAGGCTTGCCTTGTTTAAGAATGACTACTATAACCGCCTCAGCCATTGTCGGGGGCAATGAATTCCCTTCCATGGCATTTTGGAGCATTCTTTTGAACAATGGCAGTATTTCTTCTGCATATGTATTAAAGAATTCGGCAGGTATCCCATCCGGGCCTGGCGTTTTGCCGTTTTGTAAGGAGGCCACTGCCTTCTGTACTTCCTCTAACAGGATAGGACCGTCCAAAGCTTCTCTAAATGTGGATGTCAGGCAAGGGAGCTCCACCCCGTCAAGATATGTCGCCAGTTCCGCGTCTGTACAATTCATTCTAGAACTGTATAGGTCCCGATAAAATGACGCGAATCTATCATTAATGGATGAAGGATCTGTTAGGGTCGTCCCGTCTAAGTCATAAATGGTGGAAATAGTGACTGGGGAGGAGCTTTCCCTCGCCAGCCATGCCAGCATACTACCAGTCTTTTCCCCGTGCTCAAAAATTCTTTGGGACTGATGCAGAAATTTAGTCTTAGTGGCTGATGTTCGTAGCAGGAGAACATCCCGCAGTGCTGCCTGAAAGTCAGAGTACGCTCTCGAAGTCCGAGACTCCGAGTATTCCAGAGCCATTATCTTACCTCCCATGAGATGAGTCTCCTGTAGAAATAGGATATCTGGCTTGTGGGACGCTAAGAATTTGAACATTAAGGAATGTTTAAATTTGTCATTCAGGCCTCGTATTTTCCAGGATACCAGTTTAACATCAGACATAGCCATTGTACAATAACTTCAGGAAGTTAGTGAAGACCATCGTTAAAACTTTCAGTAATGACCCAGAAAAAACTCCGCCAGTGGATAGTGATGTAGATAAGGAGATGAGATAAAGATTAACATGACAGTGTAATAAACAACCAAGCAGTTATAACCTTAGTAAAAAAACTCCCTCCTACTTAGCCCAGCGGGTCTCAACCTGGGGGTCGATTGCCGATTCGCCAGGGGGTCGCGAATGCCAGAGACTGACCCAAAGTTACTGCCGGAGTCTGTCCGTCTCGGCCAGCGAGATGTCACTTCCTGGAGAGGAGAGACCGCACGGAAGTGACGTTCCGTCGCCACAATCTTGGTACTCTCGTCCGCAGTAAGGCTACACTTAGAAGTCGGCAAGCAGACATCTTTTTACACCCACCGAAGTCCACTTGCTGCGGAAGAGTGTACCAAGAGGGCGGCGACGAAACGTCACTTGCAGAAGCTGAAGAACACCTGTGATTTTTGTCAGACACAGTAATTATAAAAGCATTTTGCACTGTGTGTCACCAGGGCAATCAAGACATAGATTTTTTAAAAGTAAATGCTCACATGACAAAATTTTTCTTATTATGGAACAATACATATCATTACTATATAAACGTCCCAGTTGGTTCCTCAAAAGTGGTTATTCCGTGCCAGTGCTAGATACATGTTTGGGTGCTATACACTTTGTATCTAGCACTGGCACGGAATAACCACTTTTGAGGAACCAACTGGGACGTTTACATATAAATCAGTGGTGGGGGCGCAAACAAACAGAATAAAATATGAAAAAAAACCCCCATTAAAACGCCGCCACTGTGCCATCAAACACAGCCACTGTGCCCATCAATTGTCGCCACTGTGCCAGCAACGCCGCCACTGTGCCATCAATTGTCGCCACTGTGCCATCAATTGTCGCCACTATGCTAGCAAATGCAGCCACTGTGCCCATGAATTGTCGCCACTGTGCCATCAAACGCAGCCACTGTGCCCTTTAATTGTTGCCACTGTGCCAAACGCAGCCACTGTGCCCATAAATTGTCGCCACTGTGCCAGCAAACGTCGCCACTGTGCAGCCACTGTGCCCATCAATTGTCACCACTGTGCCCATCAATTGTCGCCACTACTTGGGAAATTTTATCAAGGGCCTCACGGCACTAAAAAGGTTGAGAACCACTGACTTAGCCAATACCCCAACATAACCAGACTAGTAGTTTAATCCCTAAACTTTAATACCAGCAGAAATGGCCTACATGAGGCTCAAAGTTCCTTGTGTCATTTTAAACAGGACAAGATAGAATATAATTTATACTTTTATCTACAGTTACAATATTTGTTTAACCACTTCAGCCCTGGAAGAATTTACCCCTTTCCTGACCAGAGCACTTTTTGCGATTCGCACTGCGTCGCTTTAACTGACAATTGCGCAGTCGTGCGTCGTTGCACCCAAACAAAGTTGAGGTCCTTTTTTCCCACAAATAGAGCTTTCTTTTGGTGGTATTTGATCGCCTCTGTGATTTTTATTTTTTGAGCTATAAACAAAAAAAGAGCGACAATTTAGGAAAAAACACAATATTTTATACTTTTTGCTATAATAAATATCCCCATTTTTTTTTAAAAAAAAGCAAATTTTTTCTCAGTATAGGCTAATATGTATTCTTCTACATATTTTTGGTAAAAAAATCGCAATAAGCGTATATTGATTGGTTTGTGCAAAAGTTATAGCGTCTACAAAACAGGGGATAGATTTATAACATTTTTATCATTATTTTTTTTCTACTAGTAATGGCGGCGTTCTGCAATTTTTATCATGACTGCGACATTATGGTGGACACATCGGACAATTTTGACACATTTTTGGGACCATTGGCATTAATACAGGGATGAATGCTATAAAAATGCATTGATTACTTTAAAAATGTCACTGGCAGTGAAGGGGTTAACACTAGGGGTGATCAAGGGATTAACTGTGTTCCCTGGGAGGTTATTCTAACTGAAGGGGGAGGGGACTGACTAGAGAAAGTGACGGATCGTGGTTCCTAGCTACCCCCCCCCCCCCCGCTGTGCAGTGGGCACGCGCCTGCTATCCCAACCCCGCGAGACGACGTATAGCTACGATGGCTCGCGCAAGGGAGCCAACCTGCCACAGTATAACTGCGGCGGCTGGTCGGAAGCGGTTAAAGAGTAACTTTTGTTTAGAAAAAAAACATTCCCCTCTGGGTGTTCAATGTACATTGCAAGGATTTTAACAAAATTTGTTGCAGATTCCCACTTTTTGTTATTCTGGAAAAAATCCTTGTGTGTTAGTGTCCATGTGGGAAAGAAAATAATATGGGAGTGGTTTCATAATTATCAATCAGCTCCTGCAACTGCAGAGCTCTAATGAGGAAAACTACAGGGTCTGCATCCCTTTAGACGTGATTTCCTGCTGGGAGTATTTCACCAAAAAAATACATTTGTGTTGCAAGGGATTCCTGATATCTGACTTGTATCTTGGTGTAGAATTCTGGGTAAATCAGTGAGCCAATAACACAGGCAGGAAATTATGTTTTTGGAGGGCGCTCTGTACACATTCTGTGTATTGAACACCTCCAGGTAGCCATATTGCATTGCATTTAGGGAAAATGACAGTGCTGCAGATTGAAAAGGAAAGGTCATTTTTAATATAACATAACATTCAATTACAATATCATTTGTGTCGCAATTGTATACGCTATATTATTTTTTTTAATTGCTATTTTCCCCCCCACACAGGTGAATATACCCTTTAACTACTTAAAGACCACCTACTGCAGATATACTGCGGTAGGGTTGCTCTTTTGCGCGAAACAACGTACCTGTCAGTGGCGGAATTATCAGGGTCGCATTTGCGACTGGACCCTTGAGTTCCGCCACTGTAGGGGGGCCTGCCACCGCCCGGGAGATTCACGTGGAGTCCCGGTGCACTCTGCCCATCCTCTCCGGCTGCTCCGCCCATCCTCCCCGCCCATCCTCTGCTCCCACACTCACGGGGACAGTCCCTGCCCGCTTCGCCCATCCTCTCCGCCCATCATCTCCACCCATCCTCTCCGCCCACACAGTCCACGCCATCTTCCCTGTCCCCACCCGCTCCGCCCATATTCTCCAGCTCTGCCTTCACTCAAGTCCCCGCCCATCTTCTCTGCCACCGCCTGCACTCACGGGCACAGTCCCCGCCCGCTCCGTCCATCTTCTTTAGCTCCACCTTCAGTCACAGGCCATCCTCTCTGTTTGCCCAAGCAAGACCGAGCAAGGAGGGGGTACCAAGTGGTCTGCAAGTGAGTGGCACCCATCTTATCCCCCCCACACCACTACTGCCACTGATACCCCCCCACACCACCACTACTGCCACGGATACTCCCCCACACCACTACTACTGCCACTGATACCCCCCACACCACCACTTCTGCCACTGATACCCCCCACACCACCACTACTGCCACTGATACCCCCCACACCACCAGTACTGCCATGGATACTCCCCACACCACTACTACTGCCACTGATACCCCCCACACCACCACTACTGCCACTGATCCCCCCCACACCATCACTACTGCCACTGATGCCCCCTCCCCCCACACCACCACCACTGATACCCCCCACACCACCACAACCACTGCTGCCACTGATCCACCCCACCATGACCACTACTGCCACTGATCCATCCGCAACCACCATCCTTGCCACTGATACCATTCCCCTCCCCACCACTCATCCCATCCCACCCCCCCAACCACCACCCTCACCACGGATCCCATCCTTTCACCACCGGTGCCACTTATTTCATCCAATATCCCCCACCACTGCCACTCATCCCATCCCCCTCCAACCATCACCCTTGCCACTGATCCCATTCCCCCCACCACCTCTGCCACTCATCCCATTCAACCCCCCCCACCACTGATCCCACCCCCCAACTACAACCCTTGCCACTGATCCCATCCCCCCTCACCGCTGCCACTCATCCCATCCCCCCACCATCACCGTTACTACTGATCCCATCCCCACCCAACCACTACTGCTGCCACTGATCCCATCCCCCCCCACTGTTGCCACTCATCCCATCTCTCCCTCACCACTGCCACTCATCCCATCCCCCACCACCGATGCCACTGATCCTATCCCCCCCCACCACTGCTGCCACTCATCCCAGGGGGCGTAACTACAGGGGTCACAATTGCAATAGCGCACATGTTGCCCCTGAACACCTGGATGGGGGGGGGGCATTTAGAGGAACAAATCCCCTCAATTTTTTTCCTGCAGCCACTAAAAGTCTGCTTCTCCTCCTCTCCATTAAGTAGCTGCAGGAGGAAAATGGAGGGGATTTGTTCCCCCTCCTATCCAGGTCCATGCTGCCCCTGGGATCAGTGGGAAGGGCCCTGGCTGGAGGTCAGGGGGGCCCTCCATGGTTTCTTGCACCGGGGCCCTGAAGGTTCTAGTTACACCACTGGTACCTATATGTCATTTTGTGCAATAGACAGCAGGAGTGTGTGCGCACGCTGATTGGCCAGAAGGGGAGCCAATTAGCCGGTCAGGCGGACACAATGTCTCCTGGGACCCGCCGATCGTTCCCCAGAGAGGCAGAACGGCGATCTGCCTATGTAAACAAGGCAGATCGCCATTCTGACAGGGAAGAACATAGTGATCTTGTGTTCCTGCTAAGCAGGAACACAAATCTCTGTGTTCACCCAGTCAGTCCATCCCCCACACAGTCCGCCGCAATGTCGCAGTGCCGCTAAAAATCGCTTACTAGTAAAAAAAAATTAATAATTAAAATGCCATAAAAATATCCCATAGTTTGTAGACGCGATAACTTCAATATACCCTTATTGGAATATTTTTTTTACGAAAAATATGTAGCAGAATACATATTGGCCTAAATTGATGAAATTAGATTTTTTAAATTTTTTTATTGGATATGTTTTGTAGCAGAAAGTAAAAAAAAAATATTTTTTTTCAAAATTGTCACTCTTTTTTTGTTTCTAGCGCAAAAAATAAAAAGGTAATTAAATACCACCAAAAGAAAGCTCTATTTGTGGGAAAAAATAACATCAATTTTATTTGGGTACAGTGTCGCGTGACCACGCAATTGTAAGTTAAAATAACGTAGTGCTGTATCGCAAAAAACATCCTGGTCATTAAGGGGGTTAAACCTTCCAGGGCTGAAATGGTTGAACTAACATTACTTGCACAGAGAAAAAAAATGTTTTTCTTTTCGTTCTGTTACAATTGTTGTCTATGGATTGCACACTAATAATTTTTGCAAGAGAATATCAGGGGGAAAAAAAAGCATTGTTTGTCCGTAAAAAAATATATCCAAATATTACTTTGTATCTTATCATTCTTACTGATATTTAAAGCAATAACAAAGTTATTGCTAAGTAAACAGGTCAATTGCAGAAATATAAAACTTGCTCTGGTCCATATGGGGTATACAGGTGTGAGAGCTGAAGTGGTAATGACCCTAGGAGGTCAGTGCATAAAGTTACAAAAGTTACAATAAACAGAAGTTAAAGTGGGGTTCCACCCAAAAAAAAAAAAAAAAACTACATGAAAAATCCTAAAACAAAATACAAAAAAAATTTGGATATTTTTTTTTTTTTTACTTGCCTTTAAATGCCTGTTGCTAGGGGGTCCCTCGTAGTCTGCCTCTTCCTTTGCCTGGGCTGGTGACATCACTTCCCCCTCAGCATAGGAAGGGCTCAGCTCTGCTCCCTCCCTCCTGTCAATCATCTGGGACCCATTACAGGTCCCAGATAACTGAGCCGCCAATCACGGCGCGCGGCGCCACTCGCGCATGCGCAGTGGGTGCCAGGCTGTGAAGCCACAGCCCGGCGCCCACAGTTGCAATGTCGGCGCCGCTGAACGGAGGGGGAGACGAGCGGGGCTTCGATCCCCCGCATCGCTGGACCCAGGGACAGGTAAGTGTCCAATTAAAAGTAAGCAGCTGCAGTATTTGTAGTTTGTTCATTTTTTTGACTGGAACTCCTCTTTAAGTAGAAGACACACATAAGGAAATATTGTTAAAAATAAAAGAGAAAAAAAAAAAGAAAACCGATAAAGTATTTTTTTGCTCCCAGGGTGGGATGGAATACCTCAATCAAACCCTCTGACATAAATGCAACCCCAGAAATTACAGAACTTTTGTGCTAGCTTACAAGCAATTTAATACTGTATGTACATTTGTACTGAGTGCTGATAGTACACCTATCACTTTATGGTGCTCCGACACTGGACATTTGGGTCTCTAATACAGCACCTGCAGTGTTGTTTGAAGACGCTCTGCCCTCCTTTCCTCTTGCCCAATCACAGAAGGATTTGTTATCTGAACCCATTCACAAAATACAAAGTATTCTGTGGATGGACAGCGGAGGGAAGGGCAGTGCAGCTGCTGTGTAGCAGAGCACATTTCTCCTGTCAGAACACCAGTATAGTGATAGCTGTATTATTATTATTATTAATATTAAGGTACTGTAATAATAATAATAATAATAATAATAATAATAATAATAATAAAATAATAATTTTTTTTTCACCATCAATTTACGCAGCGCTTTACATATACATTGTACATTCACATCAGTCCCTGCCCTCAAGGAGCTTACAATCTAAGGCCCCTAACTCACATTCATATACTAGGGCCAATTTAGACAGGATCCATTTAACCTACCAGCATGTCTTTGGAGTGTGGGAGGAAACCAGAGTATCCGGAGGAAACCCACGCAAGCACAGGGAAACCATGCAAACTCCATGCAGGTAGTGCCATGGTTGGCACTCGAACCATCGAGTCTAGTGTTGCTAGGCGAAAGTACCAACCACTGTATTTCTGATCGCCACCATTCATCTCCCGCGGGGGGGGGGGGTTAGGGGTTGATCACCTCTGTCCGGCTCCCATGGGGGGATGTTAGTTTGTACTGCCCCCCTCCCAAAATTTTGAGCACCAGCCGCTACTGTCAGAGGGCAAGCAACCAAACGCCTAGGCTTCTGACTACATGAGCAGCACTAATGGAGGAAGCCTGGAGCATTTTTTTAGGAAAAGAATTTCAGACATTCTATTACTCTTTTTCAACCTCAACCTTATTCAGAAATAAATAGTACTTTAAAAATAAAACTATATTTCAAGTCAAATAAATATGAAATATTACATATTTACATTTCCAGATCAGAGAGGAAACGTTAGGCTTCTCTTCATCCTCTTAGGGCTCATTCACACTACCATGGTACAGTTGTAGCACCTTCTAGATAGGTGCTAGGATTAGTTAGATTTAGTGCTGGCTCACCGTGTTCAGTGAAGCTGGGTGTGTTTTAGCGTGCCTCACTGTAACCAGTGGGGCTATATTTACTCTGTTAGGTAAATTTAGCTGTGCTCACTGTAACCAGTGCAGCTGATTAATTAGGTCAGTTCAGTGTTCTCAGCTGCTACCAGTCTGATAACTCCCTCTGCTTTCAAGAGAGCTGTCAGAATTCTCTGGAACATACTGTAGGTGTGAAGCTATGTAGATGGCAATATGAATATTTATGCAGCCCTGGCCAATCCCAGGAAGCAGGTATCAGGGCTGGACTCAGCCCTTCCTTCTCAGAACTGGCCACTCAGCTGTTGGCTAATTGCCAGCTCTCACCTGTTGATGATATCCTGCTCATCAGTCCTGCCTACTTAAGCCTTCCAGCCCAGATGATTTCTGCCTTTGCCTTGGTCACATCTCTAGAGGCGCTCTCCTGTGTTCCTGTTAAAGACTTGCTTGGCTGACATTCCTTCTTGCTCCAGATCCTGCTTGTTGTTCTACTATGCTCATCTCTGGCTCCCTGATATTTTGACTTGTCTGACTATCCGTTCCCGTTCCTGAACTCTGGCTATGTTTTGACTACGTTTACTCTGTTTACCTTTTTGTATTATTATTAAACAAGTGATATTTAACTGTACTTCTGTCTCAGTCTGATTCATGGTTTCTGACAGCAGGGCCCTGAAGGCTGCTGGGAAACTGCATAAATACTCTGAGAGACTGAGACTGGGGTCATTTCCCGCAGAGGATCAGTCCAGTCTGGAGGGCTGCTGCCCTCTAGGACAATGCTGCCATGTGCTTGCTGTTTGTGAGGATGCTGAAGTTACAGAGATCTGTCTGCTGAAGATCTAGTCTGGTATCATTGTCGCTTGGAAGTTCGGAGGCAAAAGAATTACCCCTTTACCAACCCTTATACTTACCTGAGCCCTCACTCGATCCAGTGCTGTGCCCATCTGCAGTGGCTCTATCTTCTCTCACCACTCTAGCAGGCTTTGCTGAGGCAGCAGGGATTATTGGCTCCCGCTGCTGTCAGTCAAGTCCTGTGATGAGGGAGCTGGGGCCAAGCCATGCTGTCTGTGTCTATGAACACAGGGAGTGCAGCTTGGGATCGAGCCCGCAGGTGTGCCAGAATAGGAAGAGGCTTTCTATGGAAGAAGAAGAGGAGGAGCCTGGAGTGCTGGTGGGGAACCTGAGAGGTTTGGGGCCGCTCTGTGCAATTCAATTTGCAATCACTTTAAGGCTTGACATATTTGGTATCTGTTTAATCAACGCAATCCACCTTTTATATTTTACCAAAATTTGGTATTAGATAATGCTTGTGTGCACTAAAACTAATTTAGTGTATTCTTTCCTGAAAAAGTAGATCTGATCAACAGTTCTGCAAATATCGTGTGGGCCTCTGCTCCCACAAAATATATAACACTGCCTTCTATATTGTAAGCTCTAACGAGCAGGGCCCTCTGATTCCTCCTGTGTTGAATTGTATTGTAACTGTACTGTCTGCCCTCATGTTGTAAAAGCTGCACAAACTGTTGGCGCTATATAGGTAAATCCTAGGTAATAATAATAACTGTTTGGTTTTAAAGCGGATCTTCACCCCCCAGACCACCTATAGCTACCTGCACTCCTGACCTCCTCCACAGGAGGAGCATTTTTAAACTTTTTTTGTTTGATTCTTGCTTTTTTTCACACTTTATTCCTGGACCCACTACCCCCGATTGCCATTCTCGCCTAGATGAGAATTATGTGTCCCTGCTGCCTCAGCCTCCTGGGATTTCACATCACATATCCCAGAAGACTGCAGGTGTAGAGACTGACATTGGCCAGTGGACGGGAAAAGGGGTGGGCAGGAGAGGAAGCTGCCCTGGGCGCAGTGAAGCAAAGGGGAAAAAAATGGACGCAGGGTGATACACCCACTTTACAGTATGAGACAGTGGGAGAAGGGGGTGCAATTCTGGATCCTTGCCCTTGGCACTGGATGACCCTGTCCCGGTACTGGGGGGAACTGCATGGGTCATTGGAGGCTGTCTACTTCTGGAGGCAGCTGGCTTCTGATGACTGAGGGAGTACCAAGATGGCAACGTGGGATCTGTATGCCCATACAAAGGGCCGTCTTCAGCTGCACGGGATGCACAGGTGCTTCATGCGAGGGCATGCACTGCAGGCAGCCTGTTGAAATAAATGACAGGCAGCCAGGAGAATGGACCTCCATACGCATCCTGGAGTGCACATCTGTGCAGGTCTGATGCCCCAATCAGGAAGACAGACTGTGTTCGGGTCTGTGCATCAGACCTGCATGGATGTGTGTGGAGATCTGTCCAGCCAGCTACCTATCACTGATTTCTACCAGCTGCCTGCATGCCCTGCATGGGACACCTGTGCATTCCAGGGGGCCAAAGACAGCCCTTTGTATGGGTGTACAGATTGGTATGCCCCTGTGAATGAGGCCTAAGGGAGACAGAGTGACTGAAGAAAGCACTCTGCATGAGGCACTGTAGAAATTCCTGTATACACAGCAGGTACCTTTGATTTGCTGCTCTCCTTATTCAATCTATTTTTATCTGAATAATCTGGAGAATTGAGATATTTGCCATCAGCTTATCGCTATTTACTGCCTCACTTAGCTGGCGTTCATTAATTCCATGAAACTGTACAAGCTGTTTTTTTTCAAAAGATAAGGAATAGCCTTATAACCTTTAAGTAGAGATTTATTATGCCTCTGCAGACAGTCTTTAGAGAAATTATGTTGTGGACGGCGCATAGCTGATTATATGACATTCACAGCTAATGAAGAATTTATAAGAAAAATGTCCAGTCGCTGTGCTGATTGGAAAACAGCTAAATGCCAACTCTGCCCTAAACTGATATTTGACTTTTATGTGTGCATTGGTGCAGCCCGTAGCCTGCAGACTTTTTGTATTGCTCAAGTACTGTAATAGCAAATAATTTATGTCTGTAACTCTCCCACAGGGCCGTAAAGAGATGTAATGCTCTCACAACTGGACATTTATCTTTACATTTTTACATTATAAAGAATTTGTTAACACCATCATATGGAGTTTTAATGCAGAATTTGCACAAAACTTTAAATCTTAGGGTGATAGCTCTCACCCAGCATCCCAAACATTGGGGGTAATTTACTAAAGGCAAATAGGTTGTTCACTTTGCAAGGGAAGTTGCACTTTGCTAAGGGATTTGCTCCAAAGTTTAGTGAATGTGGTCAGTGGCGTCACTAGGGTTGGTGTCACCTGGTGCAGCAAAACATGGTGTCACCCCCCTTCTGTCTATCTTGCCCAGCACCCTGCAGGCAGTGCATGGTCACACCCCCAAACGACCCCTGTAAATGATAGTATGGGGTGGTATAGGGCAGGTTATGGTGGTATAGGGCAGGTTATGGTGGTATAGGGAAGGTTAGGATAGTATAGGGCAGACTGGAGTGGCACAGGGCAGGTTGCGGTGGCATAGGGCAGGTTGCGGTGGCTTAGGGCAGGCTGGAGTGGCATAGGGCAGGTTGTACTGGCATAGGGCAGGTTGTGGTGGCATAGGGCAGGCTGGAATGGCATAGGGCAGGTTGCAGTGGCATAGGGCAGGTTGCGGTGGCATAGGGCAGGCTGGGGTGGCATAGGGCAGGTTAGGACTCTTTGTAGAGACAGACAGTGTGCAGTAACTTACAGCATGCCCGGAGATGAAGACACCTGGGGGCTGCTGTGTTGCCACCCTTTTCTCTTCCAGCTGCGGGATCACTGAAGGATTGAAGTGAAGGAGTCTGTGGGAGAAGTGGAGGAGGCAGCCACACCCCCAGCTCCACCCACCAACTCCGGCTGCCTCTGAAGATAGTGGAGATCCCCAAAGGACAGCTTAAGATGGGGGAGTGTTACAGGCAGCCTCCCCCGCACGGCTTGGTGCCTTGCTCGCTTTGCTCTTCCGCAGCTCTGCAAGCAGAAGCAATATAGTACTGTGTAGCGGTGGGCGGCGGCCCCGGTGTCACCCCTCTGGCGAGTGACACCCTTTGCGGCCTGTCTCCCCCCCGCACCCCCATAGCAATGCCACTGAATGTGGTAAAATTTGACTTTGGAACGATTACTTAAAGTGATACTAAAGTCTCGTTTTGTTTTTTTTTGCCTAAAAATAGCAAACATGTCATACTTACTGTACCTGCTCTGTGCAGTGGTTTTGCACAGAGCAGCCCAGATCCTTCTCTTTTCAGGTTCAGCGGCGGTTCAACATAAGTGGCGCAGGGTCACCGCCCCCTAATCTCTATGTACCCAGCCCCTAATCTCCATACAGGGCATCGGACGCATAGAGTTCTACGTTTTTATTTTATTTTTTGTGAAGCATGTGATTGGGGTCGGAGGCTCTAATTGGTTTCAGAAAGGGTGGGCTCGGGGGTGCAGAGCACTGCGCCCTGAGCCCACCCACTTGTGACAATAGCGAATCAACATTCGATATTGTCTTCCTGCTTTTTCTCCTGGCCAATCAGGACAGGATGCAGGTCCTGAGACCGGATTGGCCGGGAGGATAAGCGACTGGATTGGCCAGGAGGATAAGCCGCCAAAGCCACCCGGGACCTCGATGAGGTAAGAGCGGGACTGGCAGGCTTGCGAGCGGGGCTGGCGAGTGGGCGCTCAGGGCTGGCAGGGGGATAAGGCTGCCGGTGGGGGGTTCGTTTGCCGCATCCCCAAAAAATGGAGCACCAGCCGCCACTGCTCAGGTCCCTTTTCGGCTCTCCTGGCCCCTCCCCATGACGAGTGCCCCCACAGCAAACAGCTTGCTATGGGGGCACCCAAGCAAAGACACAGCTCCTTGTGTCCATTCAGACATGGAAGCCCGACTTGGCCCCACCCCTCTCTCCTCTCATTGGCTCCCTGACTTTGATTGATAGCATGGCGCTCCGCTGCTGCCTCAGCCAATAAGGAGGAGAGTCCTGGGTAGCAAAGTCTCTCATGCAACATCGCTGGATAGAGTGGGGGCTTAGGTAAGTATTAGAAGGAATGAGGGGGGCTGCTGCACAGCAGAATGCATTAAGATAAACAACCTTCTGACTTTACAATCACTTTAATCATATGCAAGGAAAATAAAAAAACTGGATTTTTGTTTGCACTTGATTGGATAATGGAAGTCAGCAGAGTGTCACCTCATTCACAAAACTAAGTGAAAGGAGTGAAGCTGAAGCTGCCAAGCAGTTATGGTGAGTATAGCAGCAAAAGATGCTTTTTTAAATTTTTAATGTCAAAGGCGAAATATTCAACCACTTCCCACTTATAGGACATACCCGTACATCCTAGGGTTTCAGTGGTTATACCGGGGTCATGGCTGCAGCTGGACCACTTTTACATTTGGCAAAATGGGCCCCCCGCCTCCCGCCGCCACCCTGGGCTCTCCCATTTCACCAGGGAGCCCGAAACTGAAACCAGCAGGTTCACCAGCTGACCATAGAGACGAAGGAGGAGGGAAAGACTCCCGATGATCTCTATGGCCTATGAAACTGGAAGTGATGAGCATTTTGTCACTTCTGCTTAACGACTTGTAACAGCATTTGATCAAACTGATCTTGGTTTGATCAGATGTTTTCAGGGCCAAAAGGAGAGAAGATCCCAGATCTCTTCATAAAGAGGACCTGCCCATGCTATCAGAAGAGATGTTATGTATCACTTTTTAATAGCAATAAAACTGCTAAAAAAATTAAACAGAAAGTGTAAAAACATTTTTAAATTAAAAAAAAAATATTTAAAAGCATCCTGCCCCCCCAATGCTTAAGGCGAATTAATATGTCAGTCCCACACACATATGTAAACGCTGATCGCACAACACATGTGAGGTATCCCCACGAACATCATAAGGAGAGCAATAAATACAGTACTGGACCTCTTGTGTAACTGGTAACCTGTAAAGACTTTTAAAGCGTCGCCTATGGAGATTTTTAAAAACTGTACTTTGTCACTATTCCACGGGCGTACGCAATTTTATAAATATTTTACAAAAATGGGTATTATATTGTGTTTGTGTGGACTAAAATGTATGCATGTGTATTTTTTCCAAGATATTTTCATTTGAAAAACCACGGCGCAAATATTGTGTGACATAAAAAAATTGCAACTGCTGACATTTTTTCCCCTGGGCATTTGCTTCCAGAAAACATATACTGTTTGGAGGTTCTATGTAATTATCTAGTAAAAAAAGAAAATGCAGATTTTTACACATGTAGCACCCTCTAGTGTGAACCTAGACCTAGAATAGGTTTTTGTTTAGGAAAATTGTTTAGGCTTGGCTAGCAGCCAAGCCTATGTGTTATTTTCTGGGTCAGGATGAGTAACTCAGGGAGGGCTAGGTGACTCTCAGGCAGCACTTCTGAGACCCTCCCCTACTTCTGGAACTTACTGGAAACTTTCAGAAGAATGGGAGTGGAGGTGGGGAGGAGCTGCCTGGAGTATTCATGAGGACCCTGACCAATCTCCAACAGATAGGTTGGTAGGGGGCAGGCCCCCTCAAATACTCTGGGTCAGCCTAGCCGGGGCAGTGGAATTCGAGTGGAAGCTGGAGATGGAGTGTTAGGAGGCTGTCAGGGACCCTTGGGGGTAGCCCCCTTGTCTGGGGGGGGGGTGATCTCAGGTCTAGTAGCTTCTGTGCGGAAGGGACCCTATTCGCGTCACACAGGGGTGTCCTAACCGGAGGAACAAGAGCAGGAGAAGGACGGCAGGAGGAGAACACTACTGGACAAATCTCCAGGGAGGAAGACAGCCAGGTGAGCTGGTGAGTGTTACAGTCAGGAAGGACTGAGAGGCAGCCTGAGAGGACTGGGTGAGAGCAGTCTGAGATGGATGCAGAGTCAGTCTGGGAGCACTGTGGAAGTTCAGCCAAGAGGGCTGGAGAAAGGGGCAGCTGCAGCCAGGTGGGCTGAAGAGGTGGGATCAGTAGCCACAGAAGGACAGCTGGGCACTAGGACTTTGCTACACAAACAAGGGACCCACGGTTCCTGCCTGGAAAGGGCATTTGCTAACTATCCAACAATACCAGCTGGTCCTGGGAGTTGTAGTGCTTCAAGCAAGAGTTGTGCTGAAGGAAGCTGAGGAGTGTATATAGCTGTACAGAGGAAGTTTGTCCCTGAAAGTTCTGCTAAAGTCAAGTGGGCATCCCATGTTACCCTTCTCCCTATCAAAGTTTAACCCCCTAATAAAAATACAAAACAAAGCACTGGACTGTTCCTTGCCTCAAAGTGTGCTGTGAAAATGTGGTGTGCCTGGCTGTGCAGAATGGGGGATCCCTTTCTACTTGTGGCTCCTTAGGGGGTGCACTACACATGTATGAGAAAAGGGTCAGAATTGGCTTGGGCAGCTAGTGGTTAATAAATACACTTCTAGTTGACGCCACTTAATAATTTCTTTTATCTGTTGAGGACTGGATTGGTTAGATATATGCACACAAGTTCCTGAGTCAGCACATCTTCTGCTGCCATTAGTAGAGATTCCTATTTGACCTGTTTCCGTTTATAATGTATTTTATATTATGGAGAAAGCAACAGGAGTTGATAGAACCTGCAAAGGCAAACAGTGACACCAAAAAACACCCAGATGGACAGAAACAGATTGGAAACTACGGCAGGGAGATCTCACTAATGGTGTTTCAAGGACATAAAAAAGCCCAACAAGCTCCACCTGAAATTAAAATATCCCTTTTGGGTGACATTTTGATAAGCACCACTTCTTCTGAATCGATTTTCGAATTTGCATCTCTACTCCCTTTTTCCTTTCATGTACATGTTACATTTTTACTTAATCTGGCTGGATGTATGTGTCATAATTGCTGGAATTCCATACAATAATGTTTCCATGAGTCACATTCCATTATACAAACGTATGTCACTGAGCGGCCAAACCAAAACCACAAGCAGCTCCTGGTTCTTTCAGTATTGTGCTACTGGACATTGTAGAAGAATGATGACACTTCTTAGCTATGACTTTTTCCACTGATTGACATTTCTGCAATTCTCCCTTTCTGCAGCTGTTTCTTTACATTGAATGGCTATTAAAAACATACAGGTTTTTATCTGTGTGTGTGTTTCTGTAAGGGAGAGTCTCCATACTTTCCTTACCAGTGACTGCGTTCACCAGTGCATGAAAGGAGAACTCCCCAGCTGTGCCAGCAAAAAACAAACAAACCAACAAAGCAGGCAGATGATCTAACCCTTCCCCATACTATCAAAACAAAAAAGTTAAGCTTAAAATTACAATGTAACATTTTTTGAAAGTTATTTATTTTTTTGTTAAATATTTATTCTATTGCAGATCCTAGAAATAACCTCAGTATGATTTCAAAAATAATTTTTATAGGTTCTGCATGTCAAACACATTTTTAAAATAATTCTAGCCAACTTAAATTAATCTGAATGATCTTGAAGTTTAAAAATGTACCTCTTGAAGAAACCCACATATTTACTTCTTCAAGTGCGGTGAGCAGATCCCCTGCAAATGGGATAGATGTCAGTGTGTTGACATACACTCACTGGCCACTTGTTCGATTGCTTGGTAACACAAATTGCTAATCAGCCAATCACATGGCATCACCTCCATGCATTTAAGTATCTAGATTTGGTGAAGACGACTTGCTGAAGTTTAAACAGAGCATCAGAATGGGGAAGAAAGGGGATTTAGGCGACTTTGAATATGGCATGGTTGTTGGTGCCAGACGGGCTGGTCTGAGTATTTAAAAAACTACTGATCTACTGGGATTTTCACGCACAACCATCTCTGGGGTTTACAGAGAATGGTCCGAAAAAGAGAAAATATCCAGTGAGCGGTAATTGTGTGGACGAAAATGCCTTGTTGATGTCAGAGGTCAGAGGAGAATGGGCAGGCAGGTTTGAGATGATAGAAAGGCAACAGTAACTCAAATAACCACTCGTTACAACAAAGGTATACAGAATACCATCTCTGAACGCACAACACATCGAACCTTGAAGCAGATGGGCTAAAGCAGCAAAAGACCACTCCTGTCAGCTAAGAACAGGAAACTGAGGCTACAATTCGCACAGGCTCACCAAAATTGGACAATAAAAGATAGGAAAAACGTTGCCTGGTCTGATGAGTCTCAATGTTAGCTGCAATATTCAGATAGTAGGCTCAGTATTTGGCGTAAATAACATGAAAGCATGGATCCATCCTGCCTTATGCCAACAGTTCAGGCTGGTGGTGGTGGTGTAATAGTGTGGGGGGATATTTTCTTGGCACACTTTGAGCCCCTTAGTACCAAATGAGCATTGTTTAAACGCCCCAGCCTACCTGAGTATTGTTGCTGATGATGTCCATCCCTTTATGACTACAGTGTACTCCTCTTCTGATGGCTACTTCCAGCAGGATAATGTACCATGTCACAAAGCTCATATCATCTCACCACTCATTATGTTTAACATAACAATGAGTTAACGGTACTGCAATGGTCTCCACAGTCAACAGATCTTATTCCACTAGAGCAATGTTTCTCAACCTTTTTTCAGTCAAGGCACCCTTTTAAATTCTGCACAATCTTGAGGCACCCCATTCTAAAATGTAAAAACCAAACATACTAGTTTTACATAACGCAGCGGCATCTACACAAATAAGACACCCAAAATTAGAGGTTGTTTATTCTCACAAAGCATATATATCTTTGCACACAGGTACGGACTAGTATTCCAGTATTTCCCTCCCTCACTCCGCTAATGTGACCCAAGTCCTGACAGAGAGGTGCAGGATAGGGGCAAACAAGGACATCCTCAGGCACCCAACATGATCCTTATCAACCTATAATGTCTTTGGATGTTAGGACGGTGTCAGCTGGCCTAGGCGATTCCATAGGTTGGAATGGTACACAATAATAACCTATGGCTTTGTGTAACAAAAACAAGCAGGCTTGAGCCATTTTGTTGACAATTTTAGGGCAATATTCACTTTCTAGGCATTTTGCCACGGCATCCCTGCAGAACCCACTAGGCACCCTGGTTGAAAAAGGCTGCGCTAGAGCATCTTTTGTGATTTGGTGGAACGGGAGATTCGCATCATGGTCAAATCTGCAGCAACTGCTTAGATCTATCATGTCAATATGGACAAAAATCTTTGAGGAATGTTTCCAACATCTTGTTCAATCCATGCCACGAAGAATTAAGGCAGTTCTGAAGGCACAAATGGGGGTCCAACCCGGTACTAGAAAGATGTACCTAATAAAGTGGCCGGTGAGTGTATGTGCCTGTTAAGTTTCTGGCCGGGGGACCCATGTCAGCTTTATGGGCAGCCGGGTGTAAATGGACTCAACTGCCTGTTTACATCAGGCTGCCTCTGATCTGGTCTGCAAAAATGGAAAAAGACGCAGTCCACTTCTGTTTCTTTATCCGGAACAGAACAGACTCGGAGGTAGATGGGTGTTAACGGACATGAATGCGTGTACACCCGGCTGTCCAATGGGCTACATGTACCATCAGGTCTGCCTGAAAAACGGACCTGCTCATAATGACTGCCTGAAAGGGGCCTTACAAGTATGATGGATGCCTGCTTCTCCTGCTGCATGCTGTTTTTGCGGTGTTACAGGCATCTGACATACCCGGAAGCGTCCGATGATGAAGATTCTACTGGCACTTCTAGCCCTGCACTGGAGTGAAGAATGGCTGGAAGGCAGTGGCGTAGCGTGGGGGGTGCAGGGGGTGCCGTGGCCTCGGGCGCGATATTTAGGGGGGCGCCAGTGTGTGTCACTGGCTGCCTCCTCCTAATTTCTAATTTTGTGTCCCCGGGCTCCGGCCGCCATGTTAAGTGTCCGGCGCCCTGTGATTGGGTGTATGGGGGTCATGTGAGGCGCCCCGCCTCCGCACATGACCCCCATACACCCAATCACAGGGCGCTGGATACTGAACATGGTAGCAAGCAGAGCGCAGGGGAGAGAAGAAAAAGCCGCCGCTGTGTTCTCCTCATCCGGATCGATGCAGCCAGGATAAGAAGGTAAGTGAGAGTCATGCTACTGGGAGGGGGAGGGGGGAGGGGGGCGAGAGAGAGAGACTGTAGGCAGGACAGACTGCTGCTTCCCCCATGTAATGTGCTCTCTTGTGCCCACCATGTCATGTCATGTGCCTTGCAGTGCCCCCCATGTAATGTGCTGTGCCCACCATGTCCTGTCATGTGCCTTGCAGTGCCCCCCTGTAATGTGCTGTGCCCACCATGTCATGTCATGTGCCTTGCAGTGCCCCCCATGTAATGTGCTGTTCCCACCATGTCCTGTCATGTGCCTTGCAGTGCCCCCATGTAATGTGCTGTGCCCACCATGTCATGTCATGTGCCTTGCAGTGCCCCCCATGTAATGTTCTGTGCCCACCATGTCCTGTCATGTGCATTGCAGTGCCCACTATGTAAAGTTCTGTGCCCACCATGTCATGTGCATTGCAGTGCCCCCCATGTAATGTGCTGTGCCCACCATGTCATGTGCCTTGCAGTGTCCCCATGTAATGTTCTGTGCCCACCATGTCATGTCATGTGCCTTGCAGTGCCCCCCATGTAATGTGCTGTGCCCACTGTAAGATTGGGGTATCAGACTCAAACGGTAGGTGCGTTGTCAGTGAGTACTCCAGTACAAAACTGTATTTTTAAGGGCCTGGTAGCCCACTTTTATTTAAAAGCACGGAAAAGTTCACAAAGACATCAGTAGCCCACGCAGGGGGTTCCACCATTACTGTATCTTGCACACTCAATACTTTAGCCTCCTGGCGTACATTCTTGCCATATGGCTGATTCCGGCCTTTAGCCTAGGCCTTAGGTCTGCTCCTCAGACCCAAAAGAGTTTCCTAGAGTGAAGCTCTCTCCTAGCTTACTCCTGCTGCTTACTACTTGCTGCTCTGTCACCAAGTACATCTGCCTCCTGCAGACATGCATACCCTGGCTGCCTCCTGCAGCCTCTGAATCCTCTCAGAGGAATGGGAGTCCACCTGACTCCCATGCACAGACTTCCTGTCTGTTGGGTGGAACCCTGAGCCATAGCCAGGTCACAATTAAATAGCCCAGCACACAGCTGTGCAATCAGCGTGCCTTTCTCTCCAAAATCTGGCGTAAACCAGCAATCTTCCAGGTAGCACAGGGTCCTACTGCCACACCACCATGTCATGTCATGTGCCTTGCAGTGCCCCCATGTAATGTGCTGTGCCCACCATGTCATGTCATGTGCCTTGCAGTGCCCCCCATGTAATGTGCTGTGCCCACCATGTCCTGTCATGTGCATTGCAGTGCCCCTATGTAATGTGCTGTGCCCACCATGTCATGTGCATTGCAGTGCCCACTATGTAATGTGCTGTGCCCACCATGTCATGTGCCTTGTAGTGCCCCCCATGTAATGTGCTGTGTCCAGTATGTCATTTGCTGTACGTTGCAGTGCCCACCATGTAATGCGCTGTGCTGAACAATGTCATGTGCTGTGCATTGCATTGCCCTTCATGTGATGTGCAGTGCCCACTATGTCATGATGTGGCTTGCAGTGCCCACCATGTCATGTGCAGTTCCTAACATATAATGTGCAGTTGCATTTCCCACCATGAAACGTGCTATGCCATGCAGTGCCCACCATGTAATGTGTTGTGCCCACCATGTAATGTTATGTGCCATTCAGTGCCCACCATGTAATGCGCTGTGCCCACCTCGTCATGTGCCATGCAGTGCCCACCATGTAATGCGCTGTACCCACCATGTAATGTGCTGTGTCATGCAGTGCCCACCATGTCATGTGAAGTGCCCATCATGTAAATTGCTGTGCAGTGCCCACCATGTCATGTGCTGTGTTGTGCCCACCATGTCATGTGCTGCACCATGCAGTGCCTACCATGTAATATGCTGTACTCACCATGTAATGTGCTGTACATTGTCCACCATGGCATGTGCCGTGCAGTACCCACAATGGAATGTGGTGTGCAGGGCTCATCATGTCCTGTGTGGTGTCCACCATTTAATGTGCTGTGCTCACAATGTAATGTGCTGTGCTGTGTCATGCAGTGCCCACCTTGTCATGTGCTGTGCAGTGCCCACCATGCTATGTGCAGTACCCACTATATAATGTGTTGTGCCCACCATATAATGTTCTGTGCAGTGCCCACTTGTAATGTCCAGTGCCCACCATGTAATGTGCTCAGCTGTGCCTGCCATGTCATGTGCTGTGCCCACCATATAAGGTCCTGTGCCCACTGTGTGCATGAGCTGTGCCCACCATGAAATGTGTTGTGTTGTGCAGTACCAACCATGTCATGTGCTGTGCCCACCATATAATGTACTGTGCCTACCTTGTAATGTGCTGTATTGGGCAGTGCCAACCGCGTAATGTGTTGTGCCCGCCATTAAATGTGCTGTATCCATGTATCCACCATGTAATGTGTTGTGCCAACCATGTGATGTACTGTGCTATAACCCCCCCTCCCGTGTAATGTACTATGCTGTGCCCCCCACAGACTCACCCCCTCACTCCCACCCCCCTCCCTCTCTCATCCCCTCTCTTTCACCCTGTTCTCTCTCTCACCCCCTTCACCCCCTACCACCCTCTCTCTCTTTCACCCTCTCTCTATTCCCCTTTTTCTCACCCCCCCTCTCTCTCTCTCTCTCTCTCTCTCTCTCTCTCTCCCCCTCTCCACCCCCTCTCTCTCTCACCCCCTCTCTCTCTTTAATTTAAATTTCACAAAAAATTGTTTGCGTTTAAATTTTATTTATTTTCATAAAAAGGCCCGCCAACATCCTTAGCACCAGGCCCATGATGCTCTTAATCTGGGCCTGAGTATAGTGGTTAGTGTAGTATAGTATAGTGGTTAGTGTAGTGTAGTGGTCAGTGTAGTATGGTGGTCAGTGTAGTATAGTGGACAGTGTAATATGGTGGTCAGTGTAGTATGGTGGTCAGTGTAGTATGGTGGTCAGTGTAGTATAGTGGACAGTGTAGTATGGTGGTTAGTGTAGTGGTTAGTGTAGTGGTCAGTGTAGTATGGTGGTCAGTATAGTGTAGTATAGTGGACAGTGTAGTATGGTGGTCAGTGTAGTATAGTGGACAGTGTAGTATGGTGGTCAGTATAGTGTAGTGTAGTGGACAGTGTAGTATGGTGGTCAGTGTAGTATGGTGGTCAGTGTAGTATAGTGGACAGTGTAGTGGTCAGTGTAGTATGGTGGTCAGTATAGTGTAGTATAGTGGACAGTGTAGTATGGTGGTCAGTATAGTGGACAGTGTAGTGGTTAGTGTAGTGGACAGTGTAGTATGGTGGTCAGTGTAGTATGGTGGTCAGTGTAGTATGGTGGTCAGTGTAGTATGGTGGTCAGTGTAGTATGGTGGACAGTGTAGTATGGTGGTCAGTGTAGTATAGTGGTCAGTGTAGTGGTTAGTGTAGTATGGTGGACAGTGTAGTATGGTGGACAGTGTAGTATGGTGGACAGTATAGTGTAGTATAGTGTAGTGGACAGTATAGTGTAGTGGCCAGTGTAGTATGGTGGCCAGTGTAGTATGGTGGTCAGTGTAGTGTAGTGGTTAGTGTAGTGGTCAGTGTAGTATGGTGGTCAGTATAGTGTAGTATAGTGGACAGTGTAGTATGGTGGTCAGTATAGTGGACAGTGTAGTGGATAGTGTAGTGGTCAGTGTAGTATGGTGGTCAGTGTAGTATAGTGGTCAGTGTAGTGTAGTATGGTGGACAGTGTAGTATAGTGGTCAGTGTAGTATGGTGGTCAGTGTAGTATGGTGGTCAGTGTAGTATGGTGGACAGTGTAGTATGGTGGTCAGTGTAGTATGGTGGTCAGTGTAGTATGGTGGTCAGTGTAGTATGGTGGTCAGTGTAGTATGGTGGTCAGTATAGTGTAGTATAGTGGACAGTGTAGTATGGTGGTCAAGTGTAGTGTAGTGTAGTGTAGTATAGTGGTCAGTATGGTGGTCAGTGTAGTATGGTGGTCAGTGTAGTATGGTGGTCAGTATAATGTAGTATAGTGGTCAGTGTAGTATAGTGGACAGTGTAGTATGGTGGACAGTGTAGTATGGTGGACAGTGTAGTATGGTGGTCAGTATAGTGTAGTATGGTGGTCAGTATAGTGTAGTATAGTGGACAGTGTAGTATGGTGGTCAAGTGTAGTGTAGTATAGTGGACAGTGTAGTATGGTGGTCAAGTGTAGTGTAATGTAGTATAGTGGACAGTGTAGTGTAGTATAGTGGACAGTGTAGTGTAGTATAGTGGTCAGTATGGTGGTCAGTGTAGTATGGTGGTCAGTGTAATGTAGTATAGTGGTCAGTGTAGTATGGTGGTCAGTATAGTGGACAGTGTAGTATGGTGGTCAAGTGTAGTGTAGTATAGTGGACAGTGTAGTGTAGTATGGTGGTCAGTGTAGTGTAGTATAGTGGACAGTGTAGTGTAGTATGGTGGTCAGTGTAATATAGTGGTCAGTGTAATATAGTGGTCAGTGTAGTATAGTGGTCAGTGTAGTATAGTGGTCAGTGTAGTGGACAATGTAGTGTAGTGGACAGTGTAGTTCTCAGTGTAGTGGTCAGTATAGGAATCAGGTAGGTCAGTACTATTGTATTTGAAGGGACTCAGGGATAGCTAAAAGTCCGCAGGTTGGGGGGGGGGGGGGCGCAAATTACTTGCCTTGCCCCGGGTGCTGACAACCCACGCTACGCCACTGCTGGAAGGGATGCGGTACTGGGGAGTTTCAGAATGTTATTACTTAACATAACAATTGTCGTAGAAGTGGGACAACATACATGATATTAAACACAGTAGTGAGACTGTTCAATATTTATTAATTAATAAGAAATAGAGCAGAAAAAAAGAGAAAAAAAAGATGTCTATAACCTTTTTACAATGCCCAGTAGCTCTATCATCACTAAGTATTCTGTCTAGGTTCAAGAGAGCAATATAATGGTATAGCTTTTTTTGCCTAGACACAATGGAAATGGATCAATATGTTAGAATGTCAGACAGAAGTTTCTAACTGATATTATACACATTACACATTTTTAAGCCTGGTACACAATATGAATTATTTTCCATTCAAACTAGCGGGTTGAACAAAAAAAAAAACTGTCAGCTCCGGTCGGAGCCGCTATACTAATTATGCGCAGTTAGTATAGCGATCGCCCCCTTTGAGCTATTGTGTACTGACAGAGGGACGCCCCCCCCCCCCCTCCAGAACACTCTGATCATCACTTTCCGTCCATTGGTTGAGAGCACTGATCGGGAGTCGGTCAGCTGCTGGTTTTCCAGCATGCACGTCTGACAGACACGGGCCGAATATCGGGCATTTTTTTTTAACCGGCTGATGTCTCCTGACATTCGGCCTGTATGTACCAGACTTTAGGCACACAGTTAATCCCTTGATTGCCCATAGATGTTAACCCCTTCCCAGCCAGTGTCATTAGTACAGTGTCAGTGTACAGTATTATCACTGATCACTCTATTAGTTCCTCTAGCGACGTCAGTGTCAGTTAGTGACCCTCCCAGATAGAGTCTGTTAGTGCCAGATTGTCCGCCACTCTATCACAGCCCCACTATAAGTCGCTGATCACTGCCATTCTAGTGTAGCATCTATAGCTGTGTAAATTCCAGTATATACTGTATACCATCGTTTGTAGACGCTATAACTTTCGCACAAACCAATTAATATTGATATTTTTACTTACCAAAGACATGTAGCAGAACACATTTTGGCCTCAATTCATGAAGAAATTTGATTTGTTTTTTTATTGGATATTTTATTACAGAAATTAGAAAATAACTGTTTTTTTTTTTTTTTTTTTACATTTTTTGGTCTTTTTTTGTTTATATAATAAAAAATAAAAAAAACAGCGGTGATCAAATACCAGCAAAAGAAAGCTCTATTTGTGTGAAAAAAATGAATTAGGTTTCATTTGCGTAGTACAGTGTTGCATGACCATGCAATTGCCAGTTAAAGTAGCATAGTGCCGAATAGCAAAAAATGCCCTGGTCATGAAGGGGGTAGAGCCTTCCGAACATCAAGTGGTTAAAGAATTCGGACATAAGGCCATCTGACCCAGGGGCTTTATTGTTAGGGGACGTTTAAGTACTCAGTACTTAAACGTTAAGTATTCAGAAATACCCTCTCTTCTTCTGACTGTGATAAGAGATTAATATGATCTAGGAATGTTCCCCAACTGGAATTTATTTTACTGCTGTTTGCTTTTAATCATTAAGACAGAGACCCTTTAAGATGGTTACTTCTGGTATCTGAAACAATGCAGTGGTGGTAGTCACCCCAGACACACTATTCCAATCTGGTCTATCTAGCAGGGAGACTCATAGGTGTATTGAAGCTTGTGTAAAGTTATTTATTTTTACAAACTGTGGGGGTACTGTGCTTGTGCATTATGTATTTACCCGGTCCCTAGGAATTCAGAAGCAATACGGTCACATTCTTAAAAAGGACCAGTGACATGGCATAATGCACTTTATACTTACTTTTGCCATAGCAGGCAAATTATATTATTTAAAATTATATATCTAATGATGTTTAATGCATTTGATGAGTGGTTTGGTATGCATGAATATATGAAGAATTGTGTTTGACGTACCCCTTTAGATATTTTTTGCTGTCCTAAAATAAACACGTAACTTCTATAGTCTGCTACTAGGAGGATGTAATGTTGCCTTCCATGTACCTTTTTTATTTATTGTCTATTTTCAAATTCTGTTGCAGAAGTAACACAGTATACAGTGTATATTTTCAACACATTTATGAGATTGATATGCTTAAAGTACATGCAGTTTCTGTATTCATGGCATTTATAGGGGCACAATTTCTTGTAGAAAGAGCTCACAAGCCTTGATGTCACTTGGTCCAACCCCTCCAGGATTTGTAGTCCCAGGACAGGTTGTTGTATGTGAACTAGCAATCCCATTATTATCCTTGCCTAGAGGAGCATCATTTAACAGCAGCAACAGAGCCCCAAGGGACTCAATCTTTTTCTTACAAACCACCAATATAAAATCTTGTTTTGAGAATAATTTTTTTTTTTTATTGTGGAATTAAATAGTTACTTAGCATCTGTATCAGGGGTCAGGTGTAAGTTACACATGGTGAGTAGAGGTCAAGTGTAAGTAATGCTAAGAGAGCAGGGATAAGGTTTATACAATACTAGGAGACCAGAGGTCAGTGAAAATAACCCTAGGAGGGCATAGGTCAGGTAGGTGTAACTAATACAAGGAAAGCAGAAATCAGGTGTAAGTAACGCAAGGAGAAAAGAGGTCAGGTGTAAGTAAAACCTGGACAGCAAAGGTCAGGTGTAAGTAAAGCAAGGAGAGAAGTGGTCAGGTATAAATAACACATGGAGAGCAAAGTTCAGGTATAAGTAATGCACAGAGAGCAGAGGTCAGATGTATTCTAGTTATGATATCTCTTGCTTCTCTCTAATGGATTAAGATGGGTTAGGGATGAATGATGATCATTTTTTTCAAATAATTTGACATCTAGATTTATGAGGTAGATTGCTCTGTAGCTCCCACACTTAGTTGGGTCTTTCCCTAGTTTGGGAATTAGGTGATGTGGGCCGCAAGGGTTTTGGGTTAGAAGGAGCAGGTAGCAGATATGCCACTACATTTTTTAATGTATATTGGAGCTAGAATTCTAAACACTTTGTAAATTGAGCTGTATAGTTATCATAGCCAAAGCATTTACCTGTTGGAAGGTTGTTGATTGCGGCCTTGAGTTCCTAGAGTGAAGGGGGGAATAGAGACGTTGACTAATGTAATGCGGTGTGATAGTCTTATGTAAGTTTTTTTTTTTGAAGGTCCCTTGTCCTCAAACCAGAATATTTTGCTGTAGTGTGGTAGAAGGACATGTAAATGTCTTTAAAAACCTGGGAAATCTCCTTCGGTTTATATACTAATTTCTTTCTTTGGTAGAGAATGGAAAGGATGTAGGTGGCAATGGGGGTATGTCTGCTCACCAGTAGACGTCTACATTTATTGCCAAATTCAAAACAGTGGTGACGCACCCTATAGGTCTACTTGCCAGTAGATGTCCACATTTGTTGCCAAATTCATAAAAGTGGTGACAAACCCTATAGGACTTCTTGCCGGTAGGTGTCCACATTTATTGCCAAATTCATAACAGTGGTGATAAAACTTATCTGGAGTGACCAAAAAGTTGTGGTTAATGAGTTCTGAGTTTGCACTAGAAAATTCAGTAAGGGTGTCTGAGGAGAGTCTTGTTTTGTGCATGAATGACCCCGAAAATGAAAAAAACAGAGATATGAGCGAATGATACATTAAACAGTGCTAAAGGTACTCATGTTGCCAAAGATCAACTTAGTTGCAAAAATAACGGTACATAGTTATACCTATATTGGGAAACATGTTCTAGTGATATAGAGCAACTCTGCAATCTAGCAAAGTTAAATGCATACTTGTTTTCTCATTGCAAATATTATGTAATTATATATTGTTTCATTTGAAAATGTAGGCCATTGGTGGGCTACAATTTAGATTTTTAGAGCCCACCAATTCTCCAATGGACTATATCTTACAATTTAATACTGATTAGAGAAAAGTTATGAAAATGTATAAAAAGAATGCGCATTAGTGGTAAAAGTTATAGACAGCACTGGAATAGCACCACTGGAGAAGGCCAAGAGTGATGGAAAGTTCAGCCAGAACTTTATTACTGGGCCTTCTCAGTTCAGTTTATGTGACTCACAGGTCAAATGTATTGACAAATGCGCTCATATCTGTCTTACGGTATGCAAATGGATGTTGTGGGAGTAAAACACGTTTTGGCAGTCATACTGCTTTAGTCTTCGGTCTGACACACAGGTGCCAATCTTTTGACAGCTGCCTTTTCCTGTAACAATGCCAAAGCTGTGAATTCACAGCTCAAACGAAACAGTTCTTTTTACAATTGTTATGTTCCCAGCAGATTAAACGTATGTATATTGCTGGAATATTTGTACGTTCTGTAATAAATGCTTTTTATTTACCCAAATGCTCTTTTTAATACTTGTTACTCAACCCATAGTTGACCTGATAATTTGAATCTGGCTTATTTCGCATGCAAATTTCATAGGATACAGCCAGGGGCTGTAAAAAAGGAATCATAACTCGAGAACAGCAGCAGAATCTTCTGGAATATGTGGCATTGGTCGTTTTCTATTTTAACAAACAGTAAGTGACAATGAGAATTCATTCTTTCAAGCCAGAAGAATAAAACTTTCCATGTTGTGGGTTTACTCCCAAACAAGCAACAATAGCCTTCATTTATAACTAGAAAAAGTGTGCCCATTTGAGCACATGAGGGACCGTGGCAATGAAAGCAATCCAGTGTCTGAGAAGTCAGAGAAGGGACAATGGACAGTGGAAGAACCTATGCTATACTGTAAGTCTACAAACAGAAAGGACAGCAACCCTCCCTTATAACAAATCTCTTCCCCACCAACCAATGTCCTCAGGAGTAAAACAATAACTGGACCAAAAGTGGTCAACAATCAGGAACTGTTCCCATGAAACTTTACTTTTATTCAATGGCCACAAAAGCACAAAATTAATGTATGCATTTCATTAATCATAGTAGACACACAAATAAACCTTTCCTTTAAGATATTATTACCTTAGAAATTCAGGGCAAAGGAACAGTGTCTGGGCAAAGGATCTCTTCTGGCCTTTTCATACTCACCTTACCTGCCTTCCCTTAACACTCCCTTCTGTATCACTGCTGGTAACACTACCTGGCACATACAGCTATAGTGAAGCATGTGACTTGCTCCCTTATCAACAATGCTTGGGCCAAACAGCCAATCAACATGTTCACTGTCACATGACCAAAGAAGACCCCCAGGTTGCCAACACTGATTTCAGCACTGGCTTCCATGGAGGAAGAAGTGGCGAAGACCGCAGACAAGGTAAGTATAAGGGGTTTTGGAGGCCCCTATGCCTTGCATGGGCAAGGTTACTGTGTCTCTTTATGGATGAAAGTTTGAGTGTTTATGGATTCCATTGGCCAGAATAATAATTTATTCTGGCCATTGGAATGAATGAATGCTCAAGGACTAAATTTGTATAGCGTTTAGACGCATTTAGACACATTTATGTGCGTCAATCGTTTTTCTGTCCAAAAGCTCCTCTCCTGAATTCATTGGTGATGTTTTTATCAGCCTGTAAATGCTCCTCGCCTAATACACTTTAAGCGCCTATGTGTGCACAGACACATACGCAAGCTAAAATAAAGGTGCTTTTACATACTGTTAAAAAAAAAAAAAGGTAACTTGCCTGTAAAAGAGGCTTTTTTTGAGCCTTGTGTGCATGAGGCTTATAATCTGCAGCATAATACACAGTGGAGGGTTAGCATACCATAGGTAGAATGTTACTGCAGTTTAGAACATATAGCACAATGTCCAAGTGAAACAATGGTTATTTACTAAAACTGGAGAGTGCAAAATCTGGTGCAACTCTGCAAATAAACCAATCAACTTCCAGGTTTTATAGTCAAAGCTTCATTGATAAAGCTGATGTTAGAAGCTGATTGGCTCCCATGCACAGCTGCACCAGATTCTGCACTCTCCAGGTTTAGTAAATGATCCCCAATGTGTGAAGGCAATTGCATTATCTATATGTGAAGGCAGAATCCTTCTCCATAGGTCAGTATGCCATATTTTCTATACTATGTTAAAGTGGCACCATGTTTTACAGCATTATATGGTCTAAGCCATTTTACAGAGGTAACATGTTACACAAAATGCTCTATTGATGTATATTATGGGGTTGATTTACAAAAACTGTAATGTGCAAAATATGGTGTAGCTCTGCATAGAAACCAATTAGCTTTTAGTTTTTTTTGACAAAGCTTAACCACTTGCCGCCCGCCCTATTACAGAATGACGGCGGCAAAGTGGTTTGATATTCCTGATCGGACGTCATATGAAGTGATCAGGAATATCTAGCCGCTGCGGGCCCCCGGGGGCGCGCATCGCGGCGATCGTTGTTGCGGGGTGTCAGTCTGACACTCTGCAACACCGATCTAGGTAAAGAGTCTCAGACGGAGACTCTTTACCACGTGATCATCCGTGTCCAATCACGGCTGATCACAAAGTAAATGGGAAGAGCCGGTGATCGGCTTTTCCTCACTCGCGTCTGACAGACGCGAGTAGAGGAGAGCCGATCGGCTGCTCTCCTGACAGGGGGGGTCTGTGCTGATTGTTTATCAGCACAGCCCCCCCTCGGATCCTACCCAGGACCACCAGGGAAGCCGCCCAGGACCACCAGGGAAGCGATCCACACTGGACCACCAGGTATGCCCCTAGACCACCAGGGAAATGTCGCTGTGTGCCCAGGCAGCTGCCAATCTGTGCCCAGGCAGCTGCCAATCAGTGCCCACTGCAATGCCTACCACTGCCAGTGCCACCAGGGATGCCCATCAGTGCCTCATTTTAGTGCCGCGTATCAGTGCCCATCAGTGCCACATATCAGTGCCCAGCAGTGCTGCCTATCAGTGCCCAGCAGTGCCGCCTATCAGTGCCGCCTATCAGTGCCACTCTATCAGTGCCTAGCAGTGCCCAGCAGTGCCGCCTTTCATTTCCCATCAGTGTCGCCCATCAGTGCCCATCAGTGCCAACCAGTGCCACCCATCAGTGCCGCCTATCAATGCCGATCAGTGCTGCATATGAGTGCCACCCATCAGTGCCGCCTACCAGTGCCCATCAGTGCCACATTTCAGTGCCAATCGTCAGTGCCCGTCAGTGCCCGCTCATTGGTGCCACCTCATCGGTGCCACCGTATCAGTGCCTGTCAGTGCCTGTCAGTGCCGCCTTATCAGTGCTCATCAGTGAAAGAGAAAACTTACTTATTTACAATTTTTTTTTAACAGAAACAAAAGCAAAACTTTTATTTTTTTCAAAATTTTCGGTCTTTTTTTATTTGTTTAGCAAAAAATAAAAACCGCAGAGGTGATTAAATACCACCAAAAAAAAGCTCTATTTGTGGGAACAAAATGATAAAAATTTAGTTTGGGTACAGTGTAGCATGACCGCACAATTGTCATTCAAACTGCGACAGCGCTGAAAGCTGAAAATTGGTCTGGGCAGGAAGGTGTCTAAGTGCCCTGTATTGAAGTGGTTAATTCATCAACGTGAAGTTAGAAGCTGACTGGCTACCATACACAGCTGCACTAGAATTTGCACTCTCCAGGTAAGAATTTTACCAATTTGCCTCAAGGCAACAATTAAATATAACCCCATAATTTTAGCAGGTCCCCCTAAAAAAGCTAGCAGGTTTAATCACAACAATACTCAAAACATGAATTAATCACCCTACTCCCCCAATTATAAACTATAATAATTACCCATGAATGAATGAATTATAATATGACAGTAAGTAATTATAATATTGTAGCAATAATCTAAATATTCCCCAGGTTGGTAGTAGTATCTTCTGTGTATCTGACCCATAGGGCTGCCAAATAAGTAAGTTAGTAAGTTAGTGTGTACACCTGTGCCAGTGGCAATGTTTACCAGGGTTACTGAACAAAAGGAAAGAGATGGAGCCTGGGTCTGGAGTAATATGTTTAGGGATGGCTACGACCAGTGCCAAAATTATAAGGGGCACAGAAGATATGTTTAAGGGTGTCAATGTGGAGGAGGTGTCTGCTCCAGAGTTCTGAACTGTTTCACCCCACTCATTTCAACCCATCTTTGTCCACCTTTGGCCACGATCGGCTTTTGTGGATGCTAGAAGGCTTATCTTACCTGTACCCTCTGGCATGATACAGGAAAATAACATTTAACTGAATGTGAGATAAAAGTTTTTTTTCTAAAATACTTTAATAAAAAATGTCAAAAGCTGTCACTTTTGGGTTGGGTCTGGAAATCAAATAATTAAAGTGGTTGTAACGCTTTTTTTTTCTTCATTAAAATAAAAATGTCATACTTACCTGCTCTGTGCAATGGTTTTGCACAAAGTAGCCCCAATCCTTCTGTTTTTGGGCCCCCCACCAACGCTCCTGGCCCCTTCAAGCTGCTTGCTCTGGGGGCACTTGTGCTCGCTTACTCCCGAGCCAGCCCTGGATGTCCATAAGACATACAGAGCGTGGCTTGGGCCCGCAACCACTCCCTCCTCACTGGCTGTGATTGACAGCAGCAGAAGCCATTGGAGAGAGAGATCCAGGAGAGCCGAGGCTCTCATGCACAGCGCTGGATCGCAATCAGACGCAGGTAAGTATTAGGGGGGCTGAAGGGGGAGCTGCACACTGCTTAAACCTTCAGCCTTTACAACCACTTTAAATGTATTTTTAAGTGCAATAGTATAAATAACTGATTATTTCTGGACATCAGCCTCCTGTAAAGCTGCCCCCACACATGTAGATTTCTGTCATTCAGCCTGTGAGCTGCAGGCTATTGTAATCTGACAGCTAGAACCACCAACTCTCAGAATACCTGAACATTACCTTGATCTGATTGAAGCAATCAGAACGAACAATTTTGCCACCCGGCTCCTTCAACAAAAGTCAGAAAACTGAGTACTTCAGCTAATTCAGCATGAATCAACCTAGATTTGAAACTTGTATGACCAGCTTAAGCTGCTGTAATGTACAGTAGTGCTCAGACTGAAAGGAAGTGTCCAGCACTGGCAGCCAATCAGGTTCTAATTAAGTTCCCAAGTACTGATAAAAATGGAGAGCAGAGTCCGTGCAAGGATCACCTCATAAATGAGCTGCAGCTCTTTCATTGCCCAATCAGGAGGCTGTTAAGCCTTGTACACACGATTGGATTGTTGGTCAACAAAACCGTGGACTTTTGTCCCAAGGGCGTTGGCCCAAACTTGTCTTGCATACACACTGCACACAAATGTTGGCCAACAATCACAAACATAGTAATGGCTAAGATAGAACATGAAAGACACATAGCGGAGGAGAGCAAAAAAAATCCCAAGAAATTCTTTAAGTATGTAAACAGTAAAAAAGGGAGGACAGACCATATTGGCCCCATAAAGATTGAGGAAGGACATCTGGTTACAAAGGATGGGGAGATGGCAAAGGTATTGAATTTATTCTTCTCCTCAGTCTTCACGAGTGAATCGGGGGGCTTCAGTGACCAAAACTGCAGTGTTTATCCTCTTGATACATAACAGGAAGCACCTACATGGTTAACAGAGGACAGAATTAAAATTAGACTTGGGAAACTTAACATTAATAAATCACCGGGACCAGATGGCTTGCACTCGAGGGTACTTAGGGAACTCAGTCAAGTAATTGCCAGACCATTATTCCTAATTTTTACTGACAGTCTATTGACTGGAATGGTACCAGCTGATTGGAGAAAAGCCAATGTAGCACCAATATTTAAAAAGGGCACAAAATACATCCCTGGGAATTACAGACCAGTTAGCCTAAAATCAATAATATGTAAACTCTTGGAGGGGATGATAAGGGACTATATACAAAATTTTAGTAATGAGAGCGGTATCATTAGCATTAATCAGCATGGATTCATGAAGAATCGTTCTTGCCAAACCAATCTATTAACCTTCTATGAGGAGGTGAGTTGCCATCTAGATAAAGGAAGGCCCTTAGACGTGGTGTATCTGGATTTTGCAAAAGCATTTGACACAGTTCCCCATAAACTTTTACTGTACAAAATAAGGTCCGTTGGCATGGACCATAGGGTGAGTACATGGATTGAAAACTGGCTACAAGGGCGAGTTCAGAGGGTGGTGATAAATGGGGAGTACTCGGAATGGTCAGGGGTAGGTAGTGGGGTTCCCCAGGGTTCTGTGCTGGGACCAATCCTGTTTAATTTGTTCATAAACGATCTGGAGGATGGGGTAAAACAATTCAATCTTGGCATTTGTGGACAATACTAAGCTAAGCAGGGCAATAACTTCTCCGCAGGATGTGGAAATCTTGAAAAAAGATCTGAACAAATTAATGGGGTGGGCAGCTACATGGCAAATGAGGTTCAATGAAGAAAAATGTAAAATATTGCATTTGGGTGGCAAAAATATAAATGCAACCTATACATTGGGGGGGGGGGGGGGGACCTCTGGGGGAATCTAGGATGGAAAAGGACCTGGGGGTCCTAGTAGATGATAGGCTCAGCAATAGCATTCAATGCCAAGCTGCTGCTAACAAAGCAAACGGAATATTGGCGTGCATTAAAAAGGGGATCAACTGCAGAGATAAAACGATAATTCTCCCGCTCTACCAGACTCTGGTCCGGCTGCACCTGGATTATGCTGTCCAGTTCTGGGCACCAGTCCTCAGGAAGGATGTACTGGAAATGGAGCGAGTACAAAGAAGGGCAACAAAGTTAATAAAGGGTCTGGAGGATATTAGTTATGATGAAAGGTTGCGAGCACTGAACTTATTCTCTCTGGAGAAGAGACGCTTGAGAGGAGATATGATTTCAATATACAAATACGATACTGGTGACCCCACAATAGGGATAAAACTTTTTCACAGAAGGGAGTTTAACAAGACTCGTGGTCTCTCATTAAAATTAGAAGAAAAGAGATTTAACCTTAAACTACTTAGAGGATTCTTTACTCTAAGAGCAGCAAGGATGTGGAATTCCCTTCCACAGGCGGTGGTCTCAGCGGGGAGCATCGATAGTTTCAAGAAACTATTAGATAAGCTCCTGAACGACCGCAACATACAGGGATATACAATGTAATACTGACATATAATCACACAAATGGGTTGGACTTGTGTCTTTTTTCAACCTCACCTACTATGTAACTATACATACTACATGGTTTTTCAGCTCTTTAGCGCCACCCTTTTCGTGTTAGTAGAAGTTTTGAAGTGTTGATTCACGCTTTTCATTTCGCGCTTTTCATTTTGCGCTTTTCATTTCGTGCTTTTCAGTTTGTTTCTGAACAGCTGTTCGTCAACCAGACATGTTGCGGAATCGGAGGAGATAACATGTTATTATTGGCCTTGGAGTTATTGCTTTGACATTATTTTTTGGTTGAATAATGTTTTGATTTGGTATATTTTCTATATTTTTGGATGCATAGAATGCACTTTTTGGTTAAGTTCTATTGGCAGATAGCATGTCTAATTTTATTTGTTTTCTTTTTTTAATGCACAATAAAAAAATTGTGGAGAATAATACTTGGCTATGTGTTTTACTTCAAATGACAGTTTGGGAGTAGGCAGTTACATTTAAAAAAATACAATGTAAAATTGACAAGGGACACCAACTACGGGATAATGGTGTTTAAAAAAAAAAAACAATATATATTATTCTTGATATCACTAGAAAAAAAAGCCTTTGCAATAACCCCAGCAAATCAGCTTCATTATTATCCCATTAAAGAAGAAGAGAATGTGAGCGGCATTTCGAGATTTCATAATTTGCCACGACACGAATGTTAATTCTCTATTACGAATGCTAGTTTACAAGACCGACTGCTTCTGGCTCGTCCTTGCTTCCGAGCATGCGTGTGTGTACTTTGAACTTTTGTCCGACAGACTTGTGTACACACAGTAGGAAAATCCGACAACAGACGTTTTCTGCATGCAGATTGTAGTGGGAAGTCCTGCTGGGTCCCACCAGCACTTCTGCTCTCTGTGCAGGTACAGTGATGATGTCACTGATACTTTTACATGGTAATAGCCAGGCTTATAAAAGTTATTGTTGAGCATGATGTGGGTTTATATCCCTTGTGACTGAGGAATATATTTGAATAAAAGTTTTAGCTGCTCGGAGTTCAGCTTTAAATAATGTTAGCTAACTGAGAAAGTTAACACCTTATCGTCAGATATCCTGGCATATCGCTGGAAATTGTATGATGATCACAGAAATAATTACAGCTTGCTGAGAAAAAAAAGGTAAATTCACTTTTTGGCAACATTCACAGGGATGCTTTTAGGCATCTGATGTAAATTGCAGCCTGGAGAGACAGCGTCAGCATACAGCAGCCCATAGTAATGAATGTAGCTGTATATACATCATGCTTGTGTAAACTCACGCACCTGTGTGCTGCTTTTGTGCATCCCTGTATCAATGTTATTCCTTTACAATAATATCCCAAACACCTCTGAGCACCAGTTAAAGATGGGTGAATCTGCCCAGGTTCGAGTTGTTGGTTTGTCGAATCCTGTGTTAAATACAGGATTACTAGTTAAAAAAATTATGCCAAAAAAGTGATTGACCATACAAATTGTCCAGTGGAATGAATGAAAGAATGAATGAATGACTTGTATAGCGCTGAAAATGCGAACTGAATCGCCTCAAGGCGCTTGTTCCATCCTGTGGGTCCAGCTTGTTAGAAGAGGTAGGTCTTGAGTTTCTTCCTGAAGGCCTGATGGTTTTCTTCCATACGGATGTTGGTCGGTAGAGTGTTCCATAGCCGTGGTCCTTGGACTGTGAATCTTCGTTCTCTCTTTGATTTGTAGCAGGATTTGGGAACGTGAAGTAGGTTTTGGTGGGTTGATCGAAGATTGCGATTAGGTATGTAGCGTTTTATTTTCTCACATAGGTATTGAGGCGCGTTTCCATGTAGGCATTTGTGGGTGAGGCAGAGGGTCTTGAATGTGATTCAATCCTTTATGGTTAGCCAATGTAGGCTCCTCAGTGATGGGGAAATGGGTTCCCAAGGTTTTTTTCCTGTTATCAGTCTTGCTGGAGTGTTTTGGATGAGTTGTAGGCGTGCAATCTGGTATTTAGGTAGTCCGGCATAGAGGGATTTTGCGTAGTCGAGTCGGGATTTAAACAAGTGAAAAAGGCACAATACATAAGTACCTCAAACAACTGTTCCACATAGTCCAAAGGCAAGATATATGTATATAGGCAAATATATATACATATATGCAATGAGTCTATCAGGGCTGCCACCAGAAGGACCGGAAGCAGGGTCCAATGTGCTGAGAGAAGAAAACAAGGAGAAAGGGGCGCCACTGAGTCGGGATTTAAAGATGGTTCCAAATATTGCTGCTTTGTCCTCTTTAGGAATGAAGGGGATGAGTCTGCGTAGCAGGCGAAGAAGGTGGTGAGATCCGCTGACTACTGATCCAATTTGTGCATCCATTGACATTTCTGAGTCAAAAATGACTCCAAGACTTTTGACTTTGGTGCGATGGTCTGTCCAAAGACGGTGGGTGGAGTCCAAGGGTTCTTGTTTTTTGAGTTTTGGTTTGCATGTAGTAGGAGAAGATCTGTTTTGGATCCGTTGAGTTTGAGGTAGCTAGTGGTCATCCAGTTGTCTATCAATGTGAGGCATTTTTCTAGTTGTTGATAGTGGTCTTTTTGTCCGGTGATCCGAAAGTAGAGTTGCGTGTCGTCAGCGTACGAGTGGTAGCGGAGGTCCGAATTTCTGATGATTTTGAGGAGCGGACAGATATAGATGTTGAAGAGGACTGGTGATAAAGGTGACCCTTGAGGGACTCCATACGATAATGCCCGGTTTTCAGAGGTGAAGGCTCCTAGTTTCACTGTCTCAGAGCGATTTTCCAGGAACAATGCGAACCATTGTAGCTCTGAATCTGTGACTCCCGCTACTTCTGTGAGGCGGATGAGTAGGTTGTTGTGGTTCACTGTATCAAACACTGCACTGAGGTCCAGCAGTACCAGGAGACTTGATTCTCTGTCATCTGCAGCTTCGAGGGCGTCCTCCCATACTTTGAGGAGTGCTGTTTCTATGCCGTGGCCTGGGCGGAAGCCTGATTGCAGGGGGTCCAAGAGATTGTGTGTGTCCAGGTGGAGCTGTTGTACGACTGCTTTCTCCATGACCTTGGTGATGGTGTTGAGACTTGTTATCGGTCTGCGGTAGTTAGGGTCTTCAGGGTCGAGGTTGGGTTTCTTTAGAAGAGGTTTGACGATGCCTTGCTTAAGGGCGATCGAGACAGTCCCTTCTTTGAATGACTGATTTATGAGGTGTGTTATAGGGCGTACACACGGTCGGACTTTGTTCGGACATTCCAACAACAAAATCCTAGGATTTTTTCCGACGGATGTTGGCTCAAACTTGCCTTGCATACACACGGTCACACAAAGTTGTCGGAAAATCCGATCGTTCTAAACGCGGTGACGTAAAACACGTACGTCGGGACTATAAACGGGGCAGTGGCCAATAGCTTTCATCTCTTTATTTATTCTGAGCATGCGTGGCACTTTGTCCGTCGGATTTGTGTACACACGATCGGAATTTCCGACAACGGATTTTGTTGTCGGAAAATTTTATCTCCTGCTCTCCAACTTTGTATGTCAGAAAATCCGATGGAAAATGTCCGATGGAGCCCACACACGGTTGGAATTTCTGACAACACGCTCCGATCGGACATTTTCCTTCGGAAAATCCGACCGTGTGTACGGGGCATTATAGTGGGAGCGAGGATGTCGGAACATTCTTTCAGAAGTTTTGTGGGAATGATGTTGTTTGGTGAAGTGCTGTCTCTGAGGCTTCTGATGATGTTTTTGGTGCTGTCAGTGGTGATTGGGATTAGTGAGAATTTCGGTCTTACTATTTCGGTGGAACAACAGTTCAGAAACCCAACTGGTGTTTGTTTAAGGACTGAAGCAACAATTGTTGTTGCTCTCTAGCTGCTGTCCCCCCCCCCCCTCCCAAAATTATTTTTTTATTTGCTATTTTTTGTTCCAACAAAATTGGAGTTGCCCTGTAAGTTTAGGCATTCCTCTTCAAAAAAAATGTCAGGCAGGCCTAAATTAAGAGGCAGAGGTCCTGCACACAGGGGTAGTAGGGGGTAAACAAAGCTGTAGTTGGACTGCACCATCTAGAGGCAGCGCATGTTTGCCTTTTCTATCTCAGAATGGCTGTGCTATACAGCCACAGCATGCGCCGGAGGCAGCTGCATGGCTGACAAAGCCTTCCTCTTCTTTCTCCTCCCAGGCACAGAGGAGCTAGTTATCGGCATCTGCTACTAATGTGCAATTTTCATGGTCCTCCTCTGCTAATCCCACCATAGCCCTGAAAACTGGCAATGAGTGAAATTATTTGATCACTGACTTGCAACAGGAAGATTTTTGCCATGCACAGGCATCCCTCCTTTCAGATATTGAGGATGAGGGAGATAGTGCCAAGACCATAGAGGGATGGGTCATCAGGCAGGCAGCAGCAAGAGGCAGTGATGAGAAGAGGGTCATAGTTCTATGCTAAAGAAGGTCAAGCACTTCACCTACACCCACCTCACTGTCTTCAGCAGCATCCTTCCCAAGGCAGGTGTCTCTTCTGCAGCTGCCAGATCAGAAGAATTAATGTCCCTAAATTACCCCATGAATGGTAATTTTGAGTAAATTACCCCCATGCCCAGCATCTCAATGTCAGCTTAAAAAAGCAGTAGGTTTTGTGGCTGCTCCCACCAAAGTTCATGGAAGCAGCCCCTCCTGCAAGTTTATAACCTGTGCTACACAATAGTAGCAGCTATCCAGCTACCATCATTTTGTCTAGAAGGGCATCCCTGCCCAGCATGGTGATCTGGCACTCTAAAGGTTCCAAACAATGTTTCAATAGAAAAACCAACAGGCAGACATATAGGAAAATGTAAGCCAGCACTGCAATTCAAAGAACTCTGAAATCCCTATGAAGAAGACCCCTCCCAGGGACGTAACACGTAAGGGCAGGGCCTATGGATTGACATAATCTCGCATTGTGTATTGCGAAGTGGTGGTTCTCTTATCTGGTGTCTTTGTTTACTGGTCCCATTTACCGGGGAAGCGCATGTATTCTTTCTGGATTGCATTCTATGCCGACTGACAATTTTTTTTTGTTAATATGTGTATTTGTTACTTGAGGAATAAAAGATTATATGGAGAGCACTAAATGTGGCTTTAATATTTTGAGAACCTTTTATTATGTAAATGGAGCGGACGTGGAAGAGAGTTGGAGCGTCAATCCCTGTCACCATTGAAGACAGAAGTGTGGAGTGTTGGCTAATTTATATATATATGGTGCTGTCTTAATTTGGAGGTCAAATCCAAGGTGAGCAGAATCACATATACGTGTGTGTTCGTTTTGGAGGAGGTACTCACCTGGTCACAAACAGAAGATTTGTAAAAGTGCATAAGTCTATAAAGAATGAACTTTTATATCCCTTTGGGATTTATTCACTAAAACTGGAGAGTGCAAAATCTGGTGCAGCTGCGCATGGTAGCCAATCAGCTTCTATCTTTAGCTTGTTCAAGTCAGCTTTGACTAAAAAACCTGGAAACCTATGCAGAGCTGCACCAAATTTGGTGCTCTACAGTTTTAGTAAATGAACGCCTTTATTTGTAACAGAGGATTTTGGAAGATAGAAATTGGACTTTTGATTAAGGACACCCATATATAATTTATTTACTGAACCCAGCGTAGTAAATCACACAGTGCCTCCGATGAGGACACACCTAAAGCAGTTACTTTTTTAGACCAGGAGGGGGGAGAACAAAAGAAAGAGCAGAGTCCACCCCCACAAAACAAAAAAGGACCCAGGAACACAAAACTCAACAGGGCAGACAGGGAACGGACATACACCAGAAGTCAAAAGAAATAGTAAACCAACCACATATAGGACCGGTGGCTCCCACTGAAGGTGACATGAAGATTGTAAATCTATCTGACATGGTACTCACCCCAGACCATATAGGCCTATTACAAAAAGGTATGACCTTCTCCCCAGTCCATAATATGGATGAATTTACAGTATTCAAGGACATAACATTGTTCTTGAGGAAAGTCTTCTTGCGTTCCCTCTATGCTAACAGTACAGTAACCACAATATCCGAATTAGGGACAGACGACCAAAAAGCATTGGAGATTCTTAACTCCCTGTTGGAAGAGAGTGAGGGACCCCCAATGACAAATGACCCGATACGGAGAAAAGCTAACCTAAGGATAAGGTCACAAAAAATGCCCCCCCTATCCAAGAACAGGTGGCTCAAGCTTTTCTTGGATATGGTACAAACGGACCTGGCCAAGATAGACTGGACCAAGCGATCACCAGACAATTTGACAACAGGTGAAAGGGCAGCCTTGATGGACCTTAGAAAAAGACGCGACATCATAATAAAAAAAAGCGATAAGGGGGGTAACGTAGTACTCTTGAATCAACATGACTATGAGAAGGAAGTGAAACGTTTATTAAATGACACCACCACGTACGAAAAACTGGGAGGCAATCCCTTTCCAGTACTGGTATTTGAGCTAAATAGAAAACTATCTGAGGCAAAGGACGAGGGACTGTTGACCAACCGAGAATTTGAATATCTCCTAGTAAGGGAATATAACGTGCCTACTTTCTATATTATCCCAAAGGTCCATAAAAACCCAATAAAACCACCAGGCCGACCAATAGTGTCAGCCTGTCAGGGTCCTTTGGAGAGAGTAGGACGTTATCTGGACTCCCTGCTACAAGATATGGTCAAAAATCTGAAATCATTTGTGCAGGACACTAGACATGTTCTAGCCAAGATTTCTGAAATTAATGTGACGGTACACTTGGAAGGGAAGCTCCTGGTCAGCGTCGATGTCGAGTCCCTTTACACTTCGATACCCCACCTCAAGGGATTACAGGCTGTCGAGTGGTTCCTGAGAGAAACCTACCCGGAGTCTGGACCACAGAATGAGTTCCTAGTGGAACTCTTAGAATTTACCTTAAACAACAATTTTTTTCAATTCTTAAACACATACTACCACCAAAAACGAGGTACCTCCATGGGCGCAGCATGGGCCCCGGCCTACGTGTGTCTCCATTTGGGCCTTTGGGAGGAGGAGGACGTCTACCCCTCGCCAATGTACCGCAGCCACGTACACACGTGGCTGCGGTACATTGATGATGTGCTAATGATCTGGGGGGGCAGTCTCGATGATCTACATATGTTCATGAATGAACTAAACACTAATGATAGAAACATAAGGTTGACTTACAACTATGATCTGGAGAGACTGTCCTTCCTTGATCTACAGATCACAGTGGAGAATGGTCAACTTGGCACCAGTACATTCCGTAAAGAAACAGCCGCAAATACGCTATTGCAGGCAACAAGCCATCATCCCCCCTGGCTCAAAAATGGGATACCGGTGGGTCAGTTCCTCCGAATTAAGAGAAACTGTAGCAATGCAGCAGACTATAGACGAGAGAGTAGTGAACTATATATGAGATTCAGAGAACGGGGCTACTCCCACAGGCAACTCAGAAGAGCAAGAAAGAAGGCAGCCCTTAAAAGTAGGGAAAGTTTGCTACGTAGAGCTGAAATCACCGAAGGGCAGCCAGCCCAAACAAATGAACCTATACGGGTAATAACAGCTTTTGGGTCCCAGTGGGACAAAGTATATTCTACCCTACAAAAACATTGGGGGATCTTGACAAATGCCCCAGAACTGGCGAAACTGGTCAGTACATCGCCAAAGATGGTGGCTCGGCGTGCCCCAAGCCTAGGTGACATGCTGATACAGTCTGAATTTGTCAAAGAGCCTAATCCTACTTGGTTGTCTCAATATCCACGCACAAAGGGGATGTATCCTTGCAATAAATGTCAGGTATGCCCCTTTGTCCATAGATCCTCCACCTTTACCGATGCATTGAATGAGAGGACATATGAGATACGTGACCTCATTAATTGCTCCACGTCACGAGTGATCTACTTAATAACGTGCCCTTGCCCTAAAATATACGTAGGCAAAACTAAAAGGCCGCTCAAAATACGTATTGGTGAACATTTACGTGAAATTAACACTAAAGGAAAAATACCAGAAAAACCTCTCGCAAAACACTTTGCCCTATGTCATCAAGGCTCCTCAGAGGGACTAACAGTTAAAGGGATTTATGCACTAAAATTACCCACCAGACGGGGTGATTTTGACCGCATACCTCTCCAAAAGGAGAAGTGGTGGGTATACAAGTTAAAATCCCTCGTGCCGGTGGGGTTAAACACTGAGATGAATTTACAGGTGTTCCTGGAACCTTAGATTAAGGATTTTGAATAACATCAGTGATTCCTCAATTAGCGTCTATAGGCACTAACATTGTCATATTTGTTTTCTGTTAGACGCGATATATGCCGGGTATGGAAGAGGCAGGGGAGGTGATAAATCTAAATTAAATAAATGGGGGAAAGCCTATGGGGAAAGAGACTAATAGGCATGTTATAATATAATCAGTTACATTGTTCCCATTAAGCTAATCACCTTCTCATCCTCTTCTAACCTATAAGTAGATATAACAACTTAAAATACTTATCTATCCCTTTTCAAAATCCAGTTGAACTGTATGACGTGTATATGTCACCATGTTGCATGTAACACAGTAAAAGGGCACTTCACTTAGTGATTCGAACCTGGTGTCACCCAATGGTATATAAATTAGCTCTACCTCTACCTATCATCACCTCACTCACTTCTGCCATCCTTCCTCCCTTATGTTTGATACTTAGCATTTGATCAGCGTTTATCAAGCGCTGACAAGCATTTTTTCCTTGACCAGCAATTTGACATTCCTTGCTGAATTAAGGCAACAATGAAGCCAATACCAGCTAATAGGCCGTAAGTAACAATCCATCAGTTATGATTGGACAATAGCCCTTCAAGTGCTCTCCAAGTACTTTCATTGGCGGTCACCACCCAAAACTAAGCAATAAGAAGGGAGAGTGTGTAACCGTCCAATGAGCGTCCCAGATGAAGCTACGTCAGTGAACCACGGCGAAACGCGTTGACGTCACAACGCCGCCCGGTCGATGTATTACGGGTTGAGTGGAAAGTGCACGGCTGCTTCCGCAGCAGGGACCGGTTGATCGGTTGACAGCAGTGTATGTTATGAGCGGAGGATACGAAGTGGAAGACTGATTACTACTACCACCGTAAAAGCTCCCAGGGAATTACCATAATAAACACTGAAGGTCCCACGCTGCAGCCGTCCAGAGGATCCCTACACGCTAACGTCCAAATTAAGACGATTGGACTGTCTATGAGTCATGGAGTTATGACGGATTGGTAACGTACCGCCACCACCATAGTATGATTGACTGTCATGACTACATGGTCTACAGGTTATAATATTACACTGCTTAATGACACCTGGTATTGTAGTGACTGTAACCAATCTCTCTTTTGGAATCTGCTAAAACCATGAAACCAACTTAATCTAAACCAAGATGGTTAATGCCTCACTAATCGCTATCTCAGCCATTTTTTCACACATAAGATGATCTCTATTTTTTTCATTTTTTTGAACAGGACTTCCAAATCATTCATTTATTTATGATGTGTGAACTTTGAGCTAGTGGAAGTGAATATGATATATACCACTTAGGTTTCTAATAGGCTTTCCTCCACAGCACTCTCCACCCCCACTTGCACTCCGCCACGTTTGACCGTATGTCACCAAATAAAGGATACGAAATTGTAAGACCAATGGGGTTATTAACTCCACAATTTGTTTAATTTGATGGTCCATCAAGGTCTCCGAGGCACAGTGCAATACGCCCTGACCGGGTAGCTCTTTATGTTTTTTGTTGTCATGTCTGTCCTGTTTGTATTGTCATGAGCGGCCGCACCGAATCTCTAAGATATGCTTATTTGCACAAATTCTTAACCAATGTGAATGTTTTAAGGCAATATCAATAAATACATGGTTTTATTTGATTTATGATCATTGACTATTTTGTTGCATGAAGTAACCCCCTTTTTTGAAACCCAGTACTATTGGGTTCACCCTTTACCCCATGTTTTCCCCCCCTTTTTTTCAGTTATAAGTATGGTTACTGCAACAATGCCCTAAAGGGTTATAGAGTGTACGGGTAATTAGATTCTCATTGCTCAGTACAGGTGACACTCACGCCTCCCAGTACTTCCCATTCCCTACATCCCCTTTCCCCTTTCCCAAACGATTTTATGTATAATTTATTTACGTCTACTGTTTGTCGCTGCACAAAATGATTTGATATATCATATTGTTTGTTCATCTATGGGTGATACACAGAAGTGTGCTGGCTTGTTACTTAGTTTTTATTGCATGGGCACATTGTTATTTAAAGTAGATACTTTAACATTGCTAAAGGCTTTCTGGCAGCCTCCCAGACCATTTTTCTTCTTTTTTCATCAAGTTTGGAAGAAATATCCAGTTCTTGGTATTCTCACAGTTCTGCCATATTTTTTTCAGTTTTAGATGACCGTCTTCACTGTGTTTCACGGTATATCTAATGACTTGGAAATCCTTTTAAACCCTTCTCCTGACTGATACCTTCCAACAATAAGATCACTTTGTAAGCTGTTTGTGCACCATGGCTTTTGGTGTAAGAGGCAACTGAGTAGGACCCCATCTGGCGATTTGGGATCATGGGCAGAATCGCAGCGATTTGACATGCCAAATTGGCGGCTATGGCACCGTCCGAATCGGTGCGGCGCCACACCGATTCCCAAAAGTAATTTCTGTACTACTTTTGGCGAATTTGGGGTGCGATTTCAATAGATATCTGTGCAGAAACCTGCACAGATGTCTCTGAAATCGCCCCAGAAGTCGGGACTGACATGCGGCAATGAAATTGTGTGTAACTCAGCTTAACTCACACGATTTCATTCCCGCTGTCAGTGTGAACCTATGCCTTTATGGCCTTATGTCAGAAAAATCCTACTAGAACAGCTGGACATTAGATGGGCTTAATCGGTCAATTTCATTCATGGCAGGTGTGTACTATTATTTAGCCCACATTCACATCGGGCTGTTTTGACATGCGACTTGACATGCCAAATCGCCGATGTTGCAGCGCCTCACAGATTCCCAAAAGTAGTTCCTGTACTACTTTTGGCAACTTCAGGGGCGATTTGAATAGTCATCTGTGCATGGAGTCGCACAGATGTCTGTGAAATCGCCCCCGAAGTCGGACTGCATTGCCGGTTTGAAATTGTGCGAGTTCAGCTGAACTCGCACGATTTCAAACCCGGCCTCAATGTGAACCTGGGCTTAACAACAGTTCCAGTTCACACTTATGCGCTGCAAATTCGGTGCAAATTTATAGTGGTAGACAGTGCAAATTTGCATTGCAATTTCTGCTTGCCATGTGCCATTTCAATGCAAATTTAGTGTGAATTTGTAAGGGAAGTGGTCACATCTGCGATTTTATTTCTATAAATCTAGGCAAAAAAATAAAATAAAACATTTTGCAGTGATGTGAACACTGGACTGCGATTTCAGTCCGGTCCTATAGATGTCTATGGAGCTGAAATTCGCATCACACCACACTAAACTTGCACAGGATCCATTTTATGAACCGGATCAAATTTGCACCGCATATATGTAAACAGCCTTCATTGGAAATAATGCTTTTTTAGATGACATGCAGATCTATGCTTTTCGGATTGCATCTGATCCTCATAGAATTCGCATAAGTGTGAACTGACACTTCATGTCATTACATTCGTAATACAAGTGGTGTGTACACTTATGCAGCCACATTATTGTTTTTTTTTTCTTTTCCTCTCTAAACAATTTCAGTTTGTTTTTTAATTGAATTATACAGGCACATTAAAAGTGGAAAAAAAATCTGAATTGATTTATTTTGGTCAGATTTTTATTAAATTTCATAAACCTGGCATTTTTACAGGGGTATGTAGACTTTTTATATCCACTGTATGTCAGTAGAACTGAACCTACATTTATTTTTGCTAGTTAAATCCAATGTTATATTAATCTAAGTACATTCAAATATAATGATAATGTATTTTCTGTGTACATTTTGAATTATATTTGCAACATTAAAAAAAGTAAATCTAAATACAAAAAGAGATTGGATTACCTTCCTTTATCTTTCTTATATACAGGACCTTTTATTTAATAACTAGAACACATGTACAATTCTTTTACTAGTTAATATCAGTAATGAATTAAGTTAGGTATTTATATTGTCATGTGACAGTTTACAGTACTTTACCACTAACTATAAAAGAAAGCAATGCTGCCATCATGTGGCGTAGGAGGAAAAAACATGCAAGACAAAACAGTGGTGGTCAACTTGTCATGTGTGGATCCTGACATCGCCAAAGGCCTAGACATCATTTTAATAAGGTTACACAAAAGTGTTGAGAATAAAGACATGCAACAGGAGGTGATCAGAGATGAACCATGCTATAGAAGTAGTTGGAGACATGTTACAGGAGACTATTAGAGATCACGGCTATTACTGCCCCTTTACAAGTTAACTATCCCACCTTTGTGCTCCCTATAGCCCCCTAAAAATGTACTTGTGCAAGATTTGAAATGTTTTAGCAAAATCTATTATAAAAGATCAAACAAAACAAAAAAGGTTGGACAGCACAGAAAAAAAAAGTAATAGTGTAAAAAATAAATCAAACCATTAAATACTAGAGTCTACTTTTTCATCTGAGTCTGAGTAAAGCTGGCAAGGACCAGACGAATTTCAATCCATATATGGCTGTTCCCGCTCAAGAGAAAGTTAATCTAATGATCGGCTTCTCTCGAACGGGAAACTTTTCCTTCAATCAGCGATGCAGCTGATCCGTGTATCCTAACAGCGGAGTCCCCACCATCAGAATACAAAAGAACAGTGGGGAGGATTCCTCTTTCCACCTCAAATGTGGGAATTTTTTTTTTTTTTTGATCAGCTGATCAAAAAAATCCATCTATGGCCAGCTTTAGTACCAAAACAGACAACTGTCTCCAGGGAGCCCTTGAAGGCCAAACAGTAGAGCCAAAGAGAAGCAGGAAGGACACCAGGACAATAAACTGTATACTTAGATTCATACTACTGGTAAACTGCACAACATACAATTTGTGGTAATAAGATAAATAAAAGATACACCTTTCTTGTAAGTACCAAATGTCTTTACTTTTCTACTACAGATTTTTTTGGTCCTTTTTCTAATAGGATCAAGGTACTTTTGAGAAATTGCTGTACTGTATATGTGTTTTACAATCATTGATGATAAGATAAGTTCCAGTAGCACCAAGAGACTGTAGTAGGTGGCAGGTCAGGGTGTTGCATTTTCTGTGTAGTCAAATCTCTGATTTGTCCATGCATAGTATAGCAATAGATTTACATAAACACTAAACTGCATACTACCTATACTTCCCTACTCTTTTCCACAGCAGTGACGGGAAGCCACACACAAGTCGATCCATGTTTTTCCTCTCAGGACTTAGGCTTCATTCAATCTTGTCATGCGACTTTGGACACCAAAGTTGCACCCCGTGTTTTTTAATGACAACCGTTCAAATATGTGCGACTTTAAAAAGGTTCCTGCACTACTTTGGTCTGACTTTCATGGGACTTGAGTCCTATAGACTCCAATGTAAACCCTCAAAAGTCACATGAAAGTCGCACTTGTCCATTATCGTTGGTCAAAGCCAAAGTCACACCCATCCACAGTTGCATTTCAACGTTGCACAAGTGTGAATGGAGCCTTAGTTTAGTACAGTTTCTCAGTCGGGCAGAGCTCTGTACTTCATTTCACCTTTACCAGGGGATTTTTTTTTTACATTTTTTTACAATTTAAAGTATTATTGGGTTTATACTGGATGACATCATATTACAATCAAGTGCATTCTTATTTCAAACACATAATCTGAACTATGAAGGTTGTAGCCTGAAAAATAGGTCTGACTCATGTGATCCACAGTAGTTGTATTGGGCCAGTAATGTACTAGGAGCATGATGCTTCGTGAAACAACCTCTATTAAAGTGTTTGTTACCCAAAAAAAAAAAAAGAATGCTGTTACCTTAAAGCACGTTATACAGCACAGTGCTTGTGCTGTGTATTTTGGCCATTTGTATTACCTGAAATACTTGGCTGATCCTGCCTTCTCTCCTGTAAACTGACCACGGTTTATCATGGCTGCTGAGCCCTGACACCATGGTCAGTTTACATGCCTCTGTCATCCGCTGTCTCTCCTCTCCCACCCCTCCCTGCCTGTCGGCACCCGCTCCTTCCCTTCTGCTGCAAAAAAATATAATTTTCTCCCTATAATTCCCTGTGTTATATTAAAATATGTGCCCCAGTATATGTTATTTATATATAAAAAAAATGCTGCTTCACACCTAATATCAGAGCTCTGCCCACAACTCTTCTTCCCTCCTCCTGGCTAATAGCGGCAGGTGGTCACGTGAGCGCCGAGGGGCGCTCTGAAAATAGGTATGAAGCAGCATTTTTTTTAATAAATAACATGCACTGGGGCACCCAACCCTAATCAGCAATACTCATCCATCCATCCCTAATCAGCAATACTCATCCATGCTCAGCCATCCAACCCTAATCAGCAATACTCATCCATCCATCCCTAATCAGCAATACTCATCCATGCTCAGCCATCCATCCCTAATCAGCAATACTTATCTATCCATCCCTAGTCAGCAATACTCATCCATCCATCCCTAATCAGCAATACTCATCCATGCTCAGCCATCCATCCATACTCAGCAATACTCATCCATGCTCAGCCATCCCATCCATACTCAGCAATACCCAGCCATACTCAGCTGTACCCAGCCATCCCATCCATACTCGTCTTTACTCAGCCATACTCATTCATCCCATCCATACTCAGCCGTCCCCATCCACGGCTCATCCATCCCCATTCATGTTCATCCATGCCACTAGAGTGCCTCACAAATGTGTAATAGGTAGTCAAATTAGATTTGAAACTTATGCCCCTAGAACACCTGATGGTGCTCCCTGCATGCTGGGCCTCTATGAGGCCAGGCTGTGTAAATACTCAGGAGGAGTAGGAGAATCTATTTTGGGGTGTAATTTTTGGTATGTACATGCTATGTGTTAGAAATATTGTATAAATGGACAACTTTGTGTAAAAAAAAATGTGGTTTCATTTTCTTTACACATTTTCCAAAAACTTGTAGAAAAAAATGACATGTTCAAGACTCATTATGCCTCATAGATTATACGTTGGGTTGTTTTCTTTCCACAATGGGGTCATTTTTGGGGCATTTCCATTGTCCTGGTGCTCAAGGGCCTTCAAAAGTGTAAGAGGTAGTCAAGAAATTATATGTGTAATTTATGCTCCAAAAACTCCTGATGGTGCTCCCTGCATGTTGGGCCTCTGTATGTGGCCACGCTGTGTAAAAGTCTCACACATGTTGTATCGCCATACTCAGGAGTAGTAGAATGTGTTTTGGGGTGTAATTTGTGCTATGCATATGCTGTGTGTGAGAAATAACCTGCTAATATGACAATTTTGTGAAAAGAAAAAAAAAATCTTGATATTGCAAAGAATTGTGGGAAAAAATTACAACTTCAGAAAAACTCACCATCCCTCTTACTAAATACCTCGGAATGTCCACTTTCCAAAAAGGGGTCATTTGGGGGGTATTTGTACTTTTCTGGCTTGTTCGTGTCTCAAGAAATTAGATAGACCATCAGTACATCAGGTGTGATCAATTTTCAGAGATTGGCACCATAGCTTGTGGACTCTATAACTTTCACAAAGACCAAATAATATACACCAATTTGGGTTATTTTTACCAAAGATATGTAGCAGTATAAATTTTAGCCAAAAATTTATGAAGAAAAATTACTAATTTGCAAAATTTTATAACAGAAACAAAGAAAAATGCATTTTTTGTTTTTACAGAATTTTCAGTCTTTTTTCTTTTATAGCGCAAAAAATAAAAAACCCAGCGGTGATTAAATACCACCAAAAGAAAGCTCTATTTGTGTGAAAAAAAGGACAAAATTTTCATATAGGTACAGTGTTGCATGACTGATTAATTGTTAATTAAGATGCGAGAGCACTGAAAGCTGAAAATTGGTCTGGTTAGGAAGGGGGTTTAAGTGCCCAGTGGTTGGCTCCATCAAGGGCATGTTTATTTTGTTAGTCTTTCCAGCTTCACTGGAGGTTCTCTCATCTCCCCACTGGCAATTTAATCCCACCTGGGACCTGTAGCCAGAGCTTTCAGCCTGGGGATCAGACAAGTCCTGTCTGGTAGAGCTGCAAGTTTGGTAAAAATGAACAAGCTGTGTTTATGGAAGCTAACAAGTGGTAGGCTTTTTCGGCCTGATAGTTAGGATTGGTAATATTTGTGTAGTTAGTGACGGGATACGGCTAGGCTTTTGTTTGTTATTATTTGCCTGTTTGCTTTCTGGAACACTGTATAGCACCTGTGAATAAGACTTGTATATAGCACCAATAAAACACCCCACTGTTTGCCATTACTTCATTAGATTTGGTATCTGCCTGAACGATTGCCTACCCGGGGGGTACATATTTATATTGAGGGAAAGAAAGCCTGAATGAATATGGCTTGTGCTGTTCTTTCTCTTTATAAAACCTTTAGCGCTTAGCAATGTCATGGGTGCCATCTGTAAATCCCACTACACGCCAATTTTTTTTGTACCGGATAGAGTTGAGAAAGTCAAGAACTTATGCAGGTGCTATAAAATTAGCTTGTGTGCATATAAATCCTATAAAAAGAAAAACCTATTTTCATTAGATTGCTGTATTAAGAGATGGCAGACCCACTGGTGTAGAAAGTAACAGACTACAAGTAATAGAAATTCTAAATCTGTATGTAATATTGTTATAAAATAATACATGAAAATGATTCTTTTTGTGAATATTCCATGCCATACATTGTAAAACCAAGAGAAAAGAATATTCTGCTTACAAAAGAACTGCCTGTATATATATATTTACACATACAAATACATATATACCCACACACAAAAATGTGCTTCTGGAAGAATGATCAAACATTTCCATAGACACACTCCTAAACCTTGTGGACAGCCTTCCCAGAAGAGTTGAAGCTGTTATAGCTGCAAAGGGTGGGCCAACTCAATATTGAACCCTACAGACTAAGACAGGGATGCCATTAAAGTTCATGTGCGTGTAAAGGCAGGCGCTCCAATACTTTTGGTAGTATGTGTGTGTATAGATAGATGCATACATATATATTACCAAAAGTATTGCGATGCCTGCTTTTACACGCAAATAAACTTTAATGGCATCCTAGTCTTAGTCCGTGTGAACACTCCCGTATGTTTCTGGTTGTCGTGTTTCTCCTTGTTGGAGACTTCTGCCCATGTGTCTTCCCAGCAGGGGTGTGTGTGTGTGTGGGGGGGGGGGGCATTCATCGCTCTCCACATGCTCCCACAGGTGGGTGGAATTTTACTTTCTGCCCGCAAGGTGGAGCCATCCGCCTGCGTCCCGGATCACTTCCTATGTTTGATGTCTCGCGTGACGTCACTACGTCACCCCGTTGCGGCAGAAGTGACGTCGGTGGTTGGGGCCTCGACCTACCGGAACGCCGAGGGATCCACACGCACCGCCATGCGATTTGAGCGTCTAGCAGTGGGGGTGGGAGGTTTTGCCTGGTACCTGCAGCCTATCATGCCCAATTTGGTACATCCATATAAATTCCAAACATCTGAGGATCCTTCTTTGATCCCCAGCGTTTGGAGGAAGAGGTCTGCATACAGACTGTATGCACCGGACACCTTAACACAGGTCAGTTCAAATGCAGCATATGCGGTGACTAGCTGTACTGGTACACACATGTACTACTTTTTCATGTCTGCTAAAAATCAGACAGTGATACATATTTAATTTAATCTTGATTTGACATATGTCTTTAAATCTTTTTAACAGACATTTTTCATATCCACATGGCCCTCATATGGCCGCATAGGGACTATGCTAATTTCAACTTGGCATTAACCATAATGCTCTGAATATTGGCTGTTACGATCCCTACTAGAAGGTATAAATCAACTTTAATAAATATTGGAATATAGTTATATAATATATTTGTTTAGTATACTTACCACAGTTCATAGGATTTGTTTGAACACTTTTTCACATTTAATTTTTTTTTACATATATAGCATTTAACACAGTCTTCCAGTATCAATTTCCCATATGCTTTGCTCTCATCCAATGGCCCCACCATCATGTGTTTAAATATTACTCACAATTTTTCACCATCGCTTATATTGATTGGGGTTTTACTATACCCCATATGGATCACCTCCCCCAGTTATTTAATTTCACATCCTACATCACTAATTTTCATTGCACACACTCTTACTCACATCCTACATGAATTATCTGACAGATTTTAGAGGAACTCTGGTCAGGAGATTGTCCATTTACACCCTTCATTGGTAACTATACTCCACAAATTCTACTTTTCCTTGTTAAAACAAGGGATTTTGTCTGTGTTTATTTTGTTAACATGTGTAAACATATATATATATTTTTTTTTTTGACAGGAAATTAATGGCCTGAGGAAGACTTTTACCACGCATGTCGAAAAGCGTTGGGAATTTGCACACCAGATGTTTGACTTAATATCATGCACTGTTGTGTGTTTATACATCTTTGTTGAAATTTGAATGGTGTTACACACCTCTGATCAGAGCTCATATTTTAAATGTTTATGTGTCTATGCTACGTTGCCATTTTTCTAATAAAACCCTTTTAAAACACATTCTTTCAACGATTGTATTTCTGCTGCGGAAAATCCCCACCGGGGGGAGACTTTCCCATATTGTAACCCATTTGGGGCGGCAGCATTTATATCACTCATGTTTGTGTGTCCTTCCCATGCTATGTTTCCGTATATAGTTTGTAACGATCTCTTTGGACGATTAAATGAATAGAATATTTATATCAATATATATATTTTTTTCTTCTCTCCATCCATCTATGTATGATCATGATTTGTAACTAGTGCAGTTGCTCAAAAAATAAGCATTAGTCATTGTGTAGAGAATGTATTGTAAGATAACGTACAAATATGCAGAATGCGTAAGCGATCATAAAATCTATTTCAACATATTTCAGTTGTTCGAGAAACATGCATTCCTTAGTTTCCACAGAACCCCAATTGTAATGTTCACACAATACCAAACAAATAATTTAGTACCAAGTGTTTTATTGGTCTTTTAACATTATAATACACCATGTACATTCAAATGCATTTGTTTAGAGCTATGACAAACATAGCTAGAAAGCACATATAAGACGACCTAAAATGATAAGAAGGTTACAAGCAGCAGAAATACATAAAAACTAGCAGTGCAATAATATATTACACTAAGCAGCGCTGAATATGGAAAAATAGCACCATGTGATTTGTGTAAACATGGTATAAAACACATTCAAGTATTTAGATAGCCCATTTACATTTAACAGATAAAAGAAATGGTAAATCATATAACCTGTCACATTAGGAATATGCAACTCAGTCAGTGCAAATAAGCATCGGCTTATTACAAAAACAGTATTACCGCTACAAAAACAGTGACCACAGTAAAACTGGGAAATACAGGCACATCAAAAGATTTTCAGCATTAAGAATTCCTTCAAAAATGGAATAATGAGCAATATCTAAAATGAACATAGAAGAAAAAAACAAACAAAAAAAAAAAAACACACATTGTTAGAAATACTATTCAAGTCAATCACAAAAGGTCATAACTACTACTGTAGTGTTAATAGCTATGAAACATAGTATATTCTGTTCATTGTGCCCATTTAAACGTGAACTCATGAGAGGACTCTGGGCAATGGAGACCTTAAGCTTTGGACATACGTTAAATAATGATAGAGGATATTTGTTCCATCCTGCTCTTGTGACAAGTACACTAACTGATTATAAATATTTATCATTACTGAACCCCTAAAATCCACAATTTAAACAAATTAAATATATCCAATAACAAAGTTACCATGTGAACACAGCACTATAGAAGTGTTACAATACAGAAGTGTTATGTATGCTCTGTAAGGCTGTACACCAATACATCCAGGATTAAAAAAAAAATATATATCACATTTTATTTGGTGCGAAAATACAATTGTGTAGTTTTTCCTTTAACTTCAGATACTGAAGTTTTCTAATATAACAAATAAGCGACAATCAATTCATTTTCAAGTAGCAAAGCAACTGCTCTTAAGAGCATCTGGGACTAGTAACAGTATCTCACCCAAACCATTTAACAGTTAGTGTGTTACTATGGAGACAGGTGGAATTTACAGCTTTTGAACATATGCTCCCATTCACACTATTTGAATAAGACAGCAATTTGAACATGTAAACTCAGTGACCCTTACACAATTACTTGTTGACATCCAGTAATTAAGACAACTGGTCAAGTCAGTGTTGGTTAAGTGCTGGCTGTTTTTTGCAGGCATCTCAAAACCCACCAAAATGTTACCCTGATTATCATACACAAGTAGGATAATAAGTGAAGTTCTACCTAATTCCTAGGTAAAAAAGGAAGAGATTTTCTGGCACTTATACAATTATGGAATGCAGCGGACAGTGTTCCAAAGGCCACACGGTTCTAGAGAAAAAGTCTGAGGACATCAATTCAATCATCTGACGAACTGCAGATGTCTAATCTCCTCTGGGCAGAGCTTGAGTTCCTGGCTAGGGTCCTCTCATTCTTCTGAAGAGCTGGAGAAACTCCTAAACTTCCAGGCGTCTTGAAGAACGTGTCTTTATGAACTGGACGTATACTCTTTGGAGTTAATGGAGACTGATTTGCAAGAAGAAGAAGAAAAAAAAAAAAAGTTAATACAACTGAAAAGACCTACAGTTGAAACAATATTAACACAACTAAAGCTGGCCATAGACGAGGCTGAGATTCGGACCATGTAGTGGCAGGCTGAATGTACCAAAGTTAATCAATCAACCAACCTGTCGTATTTTACATGCAATTATTGCTAGCGGATGTTATAGAACATAATGGCTTTGCAGGAGGGGATTCCCCCATCAACACTGACCGTGGTTGCATAGAAGAAAATAAATCGCTTTGTCTATGGCCAGCTTTATTCACAAACTTTACATTGATAGAGACAGCCTTTTACATTTGCTTTCATATAAGATTGGCTAATAAATAAAATGCAGGTCCTAACCATATACACCAGGGACTAGAATGTCTTTTAAAAGAGAATAGAAATATAGAAGCTATTGGGTTTAAAGGTGCATGCTCCTTGTCTATCAGTTTTACCCCTTCTTCACCAATTAATGAGTCACTAACCCAGGACACGCTGGTTTGAGAGAAACAGGTTGGACCGCACATACCCAGGAGTCTGCAGCTGTACAACTGGCATGCATATGTTTGTTTTAGGAGTAGTGACTTACTAGACAATACAAGGATAAGCATGACATTTCCACAGCATTCACCTTTTTTTAAAATTCAACAGGGGTAGTCACCATCTTCATTTGCCAATATAGTTTCAAGCGTGGATAATTTTCTTCTATAATCGAACAAAGGGTTCCTTACCTGGTTTGGTTTGATAGAAACAGGTTGGACCACACACACAGGCGAGTCTGCGGCTGTAGAACTGGCAAGTTTTTCAGGCACTGGACTCACACACACTGGGGGAAGAGCTGGTGCTGGTTCCAGGGAAGTTTCGCATTGTGGAGGAGATACTACGGGTGAAGCACCAAACATAATATGTGAAGAAGGCACGCCAGGTAGACTGTAATTCATGCTGCCAGGATTAATAGCAGACCCACTGGAGACAGCAGAAGAGCAGAGGAATGGCAATGCAGCAAGAGCTGTTGATGGCACCATTACATAGGGAACATTAACCTGCGGTAGATTATTCTGAGAAAGGCCCATTGCTCCTGTAGCTTGACTTGCAGGAAGAAAGAAATTAAACCCATTTAATCCTAAAAAGGGGAAAAAAAAAGTGAAATATTTAATACCAGTATATGCAAACACAATGCACAACTAGAGATAAATTAGGTAGAATCGATGTTGTGGCATCCTGCATGAACCCCCCTCCCCCAATTTATTAATACCTTGTTAAAGTTACTCATGCAATGGAATTGAACAGGAGTAAGACTTTAACCGTGTACATTGGATTTTCCACCAACAAAACCGTGGACTTTTGTGCGAAGGGCGTTGGCCCAAACTTGTCTTACATACACACAATTGTTTGCCAACAATCACGAACGTACTACATGGTTTTTGTGAGGGAGATTTGTGGATATTACAGTGGGGAAGATTGTGGACATTAGTGGGGGAGATTGTGGACATTACAGTGGGGGAGATTGTGAACATTACAGTGGGGGAGATTGTGGACATTACAGTGGGGGAGATTGTGGACATTACAGTTTTTTTTTTTTGCTGATCCCCAAAATGATCCGATCAGTGATCTCTGATCCGAGCTACGATCCGAACCGTGAGTTTTTTGATTCATTGCACCCCTATTATTGACCTTGGAGTTATTGCTTTGACATTATTTTTTTGGTTGAATAATGATTTGATATATTTTCTATAATTTGGGATGCATAGAATGCACTTTTTGGTTAAGTTCTATTGGCAGATAGCATGTCTAATTTTATTTGTTTTCTTTTTTTAATGCACAATAAAAAAAAAAAATTATGGAGAATAATACTTGGCTATGTGTTTTACTTCAAATGACAGTTTGGGAGTAGGCAGTTACATTTTAAAAAATACAATGTAAAATTAACACAGGACACCAACATAGTTGTATCTTTGATCTTAAAAACTACGCGATAATGGTGTTGTGGTAACTTGCCCAAATAAAAAAAAAAAGAAAAGAAAAGAAAAAAGGAGCATAATATTATTATTCTTGATATCACTAGAAAAAAAAAAAAAAGAAAAAGCCTTTGAAAATTTGTTTGCAATAACTCCATCAGTATCACCAGCAAAGCAGCTTCATTATTATCCCATTTAAGAAGAGAATTGTGCGCTGCATTTGGAGATTTCATAATTTGCCACGTCATGAATGTTAATTCTCCATTATGAGCGCTAGTTTACAAGACCGACCGCTTCCAGCTCGTTCTTGTCGCCATGCGTTTTTGTACTTTGGACTTTTGTCCGACGGACAAAATTTTCCGTTGTCTCGGAAAATCCGACAACAGACATTTGTTTGCGGAAAATTTTGAAAACCTGCTATCCAACATTTGTCTGCGGAAAATCGGACAATAATTGTCTGATGGAGCATACACACGGTCGGATTTTCTGCCAACAGCCTGTCATCATACATTTTCCGTCAGAAAATCCGATCGTGTATACGAGGCTTAAGGACACACACACTGAAAAATTTGTGCTGGTGAGGTATCTCACTGTTCTCTGGAGGAGCATTCCCTGTTCAGAATCAAAAGGGCAAAATCCTTCCATCAGTGTAAAAGAAAGTTGTAAACTTCTAAATTCCTATTAATACTACAAAATATTTTTATAGGAGTTACAAAAATACAAGTTGGAGCTTGAACTTACCAGGTGTCGAAGGAAAATACAGATACTGTGGTGGTGCAGCTTGCAGAGTCTCGTCTTTTGTATTTAAGACATGTTGAATGCCATTTGGCTCAAACGCATTCTGTACAGTATGAGTGGAGTCTATATGCTTTTCCTCTCCAACACGATCTGGTGATTTATGCTGAATACTGGTCTCATTAAAAGGAGTTTGAGGTGCCCAAATGCTCTAAGAAAAAATAAACACATTGATATTTGGCATTAATACTAAATACTGGTTATATGAAAGAAGTGCACAAAAACACATTAGCTTAGCATAACAGAAAAGTCACAGAACTGTGGTTGTACCTACCTTTGGTTTGACCAAAGAAAGGGGGGCCTCATCGCTACTGTCGGTCCTTTGTCTTATGGCTGGTTGGTTGCTTTCAGACATGTTCCCCAGATCTAGAACTGGAGGCGTACTTCCTTCTCTGTGATGTGTATCCAAATCTTTCCCTCCAGGATGATTGCCACAGAGCATTAAGACAGATGTAGATGGAACATACATGTATGGCTGATTAGGTAGAAATCCATGACAACTCTGATCCAGGTTAGAGGGGGCTATAAACTTTAGCGCACTCATATCATTCGGAGCAATGGAGCTCTCCTGGTCAACATGGTGCCTGACACTATACTCAGAATTCACAGATACAGGCACAACAACCGAAAATGGCACCGGGCCAAGGTTCCCATTGGACAGTTTATCTGTAGTAACCCTCTGAGTCCTAAAAGACATGGAAAAAAAAAATTATAAAAAGGAAACACAAAATAATGTAACTTCAAAAGATAAATAAACCTCCCGACCATTGTATATGACACCATGTTGGCAGCCAACCTGAGATAACACCTACTTTATATTTGTTACATGCTCTAATTTACATAGCATGACTGAGAAAAAAAAAAAAAATATCTTTAAATCTGTTCACGGTTTTGGAAATTCCAGCACTAAAAAAATCCTACTAGTTCTCTTTGTTTATGAGGGTGGGCATCTGCGTTTGCCATAAATAACCCTGTCTGTATTGGGCAGGCAGAGCTTAACCACCAGTTGAAAAAAACTAGATTTGAACCCTATCTGCTCTAACAAAGAGTTAAAGACTTAGAAGCTGGGCTTCTTGCACAGTATGGGAAACAAACGAACAGAAATTACACACGCTTTAAAAATTTTTTGTATGGTATGCGAATGGGAACACAAACATAGTCAAATTTGCCTGTAAAAGTGGAAACACACCCCAAAGGTAACATGTGCTTTCACATTAAAGGGCAAAGCTTTTACAGGTCATGTTAAGGAATTAGTAAACTAAACATACTTTTACGTAAATAGGCTGCTTATGAGAGTTATAAAGGAAGGAGAGCTGATTCATGAAATTTGAGCTGGGCACATATATCTGCAGGGTTTTCTTATCTCTCCTTAAAGCACTATGTCTCCTGCTCTGTTATCAGCATGATAACTTCTGACAAGTTCTCCAACAACTGATAAAACCAGGCTGAATTTTGTGTCAGGGTGGGTGCTATAGATTAGCAGAGAGCTGGTCTATTCACAGCACAGCTCTGCATTGTTTCTTCCTATGTGGAGAGGGGGTGTGTGCCTTTCCTACAATCAGCTGTCTCAGTGTATGGCAAGAATCCACACCCACAGGCGAATCAGGAAGAGAAAATTCTAACAGAACCTGCACTTTCTAAACAGTATAAAAAAAAGCAGAAGACAGTATACACACACACAAAAAACGTGTAGGGAGATTTGTTTCATCTCCGTGTATCATCTGAGGCTGTTCACTTCACTGGGTATATGTGAGGGTTTACATCCATGTTAAAGCCTTTAGATTGTAAGCTCCATGATCAGGGCCCTCCTATTCCTTCTGTATTGTAATTGTACTGTCCCCCTTTATATTTTAAAGAGCTGTGCAAATTGTTGGCGTGATATAAATTCTGAATAAAAATAGATCCCCTTTTTTGGGCTCCATTGCGAGACACAGGATTTCAGATACAGGTCGGGGTCTATCAAAGCAGTCCACCTGAAGGACCAACACCTAAAGCCGGATAAGGTGGGACCCCCCACAAACTAATTTGGGCAACGAAAAAACTAGGGGAAACACCCAGTAGGTACAAAAGAATGAGTTCAAACAAGAAAAGACCAGTTGGTCTACATAGGAAGGCCTAGGCCCTGCACCACTAACAATTAGGGCTAAAGGGATGGATTCTTGCAACAAAATCAACCACGTAAGGCAGATGTATTCTATCCTCAGTAGAGGGTACGTGCAGCAGGAAGCTAGTGTGTTCTGCCTGCTAAAAATCTAGCGTGCTTAGATGTGCCATACACATTAAAAGGTGGTTCCTGACCTGGCCATTCTAACCTGGATCAAGCAAAGATCTAAAGACTGAGACACCCACAGCTAATTGTACAAAAAACCCACGTCAAACACTGGCATTTCTACCAATAATCTGGCTTCAGAGGCATCTGCAGTGCTCCTACCTCTCCCCTGTGCATAGATAAATTTATGAATAATTTTGCAGGTTGACAATTTGTGTTTAGGACCCTGCTAGAAGATACAGATGCTCAGGGTAAATCAGGTTGTAGCCAAAGTCTGACTTCCTCTGTCTATAGCCAACGTTACATGCCCTTAAAAAGGAAATTCATAACGTTTGACTTACCCGCAGTCGTCTTCAATCTGCTGTCTACAGATAGCTGCTAAATGTGCCATCTTGGAAGAATAAGTATCAACGTTCTCCACAGAAACTAAAGTGAGAAAAACACATTTGTTTAAACATAGCATTAGGATTCAAGAAATAGATCAATTTCTGTACTTTACTAAGATCAATGTAATAGACTACCATAGTCCCATGTTTTTTGGCTGGCCTTTTGTACATGTCTTCTGGTTAGGTCTCACCACCTAACTACCCACACTGTATACAAATCCAAATAAAGCAACCCTGTTAGGTTTTAGAAAAAAGCTGGTTTTAGATTTGCCTGTCCAGCCAGTTTGCTGGCTTCCAATTTTGGTAGTATTTCCCCTAATAATTGTCTTGGTTCCTCTTGGCAACCTCCTGTAGTAACTAGAAGTCAGCAGTAGGGACCCGCTATTGGACTGGGCCAAGGAGTTGAATATAATCAGTGGTGGAAGCTCTGCAACAGGGAAAAGTTTCTGCAAACTGGCCAAGTGATAAGCCATTCTCCTCACAGGGTTTCGCTTTCAGCATTTTTGTAACTTTCAAGAGTTGCTGTTTTTGATTCAATTCAATATCACAAAAAGAAGATTTACCTTTCTGACACTTGTGAGGGCTACTGGGCTCAGAGCAGACCTTTCTTTTCACAGTATTAATAGCCTGAATGTGGTTAAATGAGGAATGACGTAGCAGCCTCTGCCTACTGCTATCAGCTGTGGCAATACAGCCTTCTCTTTTAGAATCTGGGGACGGAGTAGTAGTTGTGACTTCCATCTTCTGGTCTACAAAACATTAAACAGAATTTCATCAATGAATCTGGATATTCACTGGCTGTTCTACATAATTATGTAATGAGCAAAGAGGCAGACAAGATAGAAAACAAAACTTACCACCTTCCGTCTTGAAATCAGTAGGGCCAATCCACTTGAATGCAGGTTTTCTTCCTCGCTCTTCTGTTACATGGACTTTCTTAATCAGTCCAAGACTGGTTAGGACATTAGCTATATCATAAAGTCGTCGTACCTTGGCTGCAGAGAGAAAACAAAGAATGAATACATGCAGCCCACACTACTATTGAATACAAACAAACATTCTCATGGTAAAGGACTGCTTACTTTTAAATTTGCTGTGATCAGAAATGTCTTGACTCTCCTCGATGAGGATTTTGGCTGCTATCTCAAGAGTGATAATCTTGGTGGTTGATACAAGGAACAGCATGACAAACTTCTGGCTCATAATCCTAAGAGATTTGTCCTTGCGACTGCTGGCGGATGCTAGGGTAAAATAATAATTAGATTAAAAAAAAAATGTATTAATAAAATCATCAGTACTTGAAAGATTGAATATAATCTCTTTATGGAAGTGTGCAAAATTAGTTCTGTGTATATCTTAAAATTATACTGTCACCAGTGTCATTTGTAAAGTAAGTAGAGCCTATAAAAGAAGAGCAGGCATGCATACATTTTTAGTTGCTCGTGTGCTAAAACACCAGCACTTTGATGATAAAATGTATTACGCACTTAGGGGTTGATTTACTAAAACGGGAGAGTGCAAAATCTGGAGCAGCTCTGCATGGTAGCAGTTACTAACTTCAGCTTGAGGGGATGAGAGGCGCTGCACAGCACTAGCACTCAACAGGTGAAGAGATGTGAACGGTCTAAGCCCCATTACTGATGCATTTCGCCCCGCCCATCAGGGCTTAAACATAGAGATGTCTCTGCGATTAAGCCCTAAGGGGCAAGACGAAATGCATCAGAGACAGGGCTCAGGGGGACCTCAAGGTTCAGACCGTTCATCTCTCTTTTCACCTGTGGAGCCAATTGTGTGCAGCGTCTCTCATTCCCTTATACTTCCTGCTTTCTGTATTAAGCATAAAACAGCCTGCACCCTTATATTTCTGTGAGAAACTGGATCTACCAGAGCACCTTGAGCGGCGCTATAAGTGGTACAAGGTATAGTGAGCATTTATAACTTCAAAACTTTAATTTTGTTTAATTAAGCTTTGACAAAAAAAAAAAAAACAAAAAAAAAAAAAAACGGAAGCTGATTGGTTTCTATGCACAGCTACACCAGATATTGTTCTCTCCAGTTTTAGTAAATCAACCCCTTAGGCTCTATTCACATTAGCGTGTCTCCAAAGACACACGATTTCCAGCGCAACTCGTTCAAATTGGAGCGCCTTAAAAGTTGCAGTGATTTTGAAAAGTTGCCTGCACTACTTTGGTGCAACTTTGGTCCAGAGAATGTAAAGCCGGATTAGGCTTTACATTCTCTGGACCAAAGCCAGATCAAAAGTTGCACCAAAGTAGTGCAGGCAACTTTTCATCGCTGCAACTTTAAGGCACTCCAATTTGAACGAGTGCCATTGAAAAGAAGGGGCTGCGATTTGGCATGCAACTTTTAAGTCCAAAGTCACATCATGACAAGTCTCACAAGTGTGAATGGAGCCTTATTGCTGCATGAACACCTTCTCAACCAGCCACAGGGTGAGGCACATCTTGTCGGTTCATATTCTGGTTCTCTGGCAGGTATTCTGTCACCTGGAAGGGTTGAATAACTGCAGTGGCCAGGGCGCAATAGAGTGCTGGAGTCTGAACATACTGATTGCAGGAAAGACTTGTATACCAGGTCCTCTATAACAAGCTTAACTTACTTTACAAGTGACCAATGACCATAAACTACAGCAATTTTGAAACCTAAAATGATAATTTCAGTTTTTTTTTAACTTGAATATTAAGAAGAAAACAAGTATAGGTTATCAGTGGGAAAAAAAAAAAAAAAAAACAAAAAAAAACGAGTAGAGAAGAGATACTATTCTGAAATTATATGCAAATAGAGTTTAACTGCTTGGATCGGAATCTTCCCATTGGTCATCGAGGATACCAATCATTGACGTTAAAGGGCTCTTCTGCCCCCGCTTGCATCTCTAGATTTACTGATCATTTTCAAAAGACAACCACTGCTTATTTGCATCACATTATGTTTAAATTGCCAAGGGTTGTGACAGCTAGTGTGATGACAAAGTAAACTAAAGAAATCAAACTTGGCATGAGACAGAAGGAGTAGCAATTAGAGGAAACATACCAGCAATTACTAAGATAATTTACAACCAGCAGGTTGGGAGCCCCATAAGGTACATTGCAGCTTGTGGGCAGGTGATCAGTACCTGTACGTCCAACCATCTGCTCCATTATTATTACACTTTAGTATTTGTACAAAACAGGCAGAGGCTGCCCAATTTATCTTCCATCAACTATGTTAAACCAAGATCAGACTCTTGGAAATTAAGGGTCCCCCATGCATTGGGGATGTTAAACGGCTAGGCCTCTGTATGAACACTATTAGAACATCCATAAAACAGTAGTGGTGTTCTTGTTTATTACAGTTGTTTACCAAACAATGACAAAAGTAGAAGAGTTAAGTGGGGAACACACTATAAGAAAGGCGGGCGAAAGATCGTCCGATTTTCCTTGTTGTTTCACAGCAAATCGGAACCGATGAACGAAAATTTGTACAAAAATTCTCGTACACCAAAAGGGTTTTTTTGTTTATTGTTTCTGATCATGCGCAGACCTTTTCTGACTTTTCTTGTACGAAAATTCTTCCTTCTGTTCCCGTACAAGAAAAATTTTGGAGTTTGTCCCTTCGGTAATTTTCGTAAGTAAATTCAGAATTGGCTGTCGAGAGTGGACGCACTATATGAAAGTCTTACGAATATTTTTTGGACAAAAATGGTCGCCCGATTTTCCAATAGTGTGTACGAGCCTTTAGTTCATTGTCAGCAACAAATAAATGAGTCACCCATTGTCAACAAATAAGTGACAGTCACCCATTATTCACTCACCAGATGGGCAGTCTGCTTCGGAAAACTGTAAGGAAAGAGCACCCTGATTTAATAGGGAACAGTGCTTCTTCGGCTCCGCCATGAAATCCTTGTGCTGGAAGGAAGCAATTTGTGCTCCATAATTCTGCCTTTCCCCCCCCCGCTGAAGGTTTTTTAAGGTGTCATTTAGGCTGTGCTGTCCATGCCAGCAGTATTGATTCTTTGCCACACGGCTCACCAAGTTCAGGGACTCCAAGACATTTACTATGTCATAGATCCGTCTCCGCTCCACTCCTGGGGATGAGAAGTAACAAACTGAAATATTTTTTTATGTAAAAGCCACACCTTATCACACTCCCAACATAACCTATATATATATATTTTTTTAATTGTTGAATGATGATGAAAATGATGTTTACAGAAGGGGATCTTACCCAGGCTTGAAGCAGCTTCATCCAAAGAGATAGTAGTTTTCTCGGTGGAAAGAGGGTAGCTAGGATATCGAGCCAAAAATTTTTGACACAGAAGGCCCAAGCTCTTTTGTTTCCTGCTTGGTCTCTTCTCTAATTCATCAATGTCATCCACTGCCTCAAACTGACAAGAAAAAAAAGCATATAAGAACACAAATAATCTATCATAAAAAGATATTCTGAGAGCACTTGTATGAAATTGCATCACACTCAATTGTCATATTTAGAATGATCAAGAAACGTTTTCATTTGAAACTAATATTAAAACCAGCACAAATAAACAAACAACTTTTTTCAAGAATACTAAATATAAACTGTTTTTCTGGAGGAGTACTTCCCCAAGAATGGAACACCCCTTTAAGCAGAATGGTGTTTTTTGGGGCCATGCCATTCTATTTGCTGTCAGCACATACTAGATGAATGCAATAACTCAAAAATGTTGTCTTCTGCAGTACCTGTTGGGCATCGGGCTCGATGTCCTCTGGCTCGTTTTCTATTGGGCGGAAGAGTTCCTTCTTCTTTTCCCGGTCCCTGATTTCTGGGCTTGCAACGCTGATAAGCATCTTTAGGTTGGCGGTGGGTGTCCATGGGTCTGCGAGAGGTCTATCCAACATTTTCACAGGGGTGATGGGAAATTTCTCTGGGGTAAGACCCTTTTGTTTTGACAGATCAATGGGCTCTCCTTTTAGTGGTATTCTTGGGCTTATTCGGAATCTGTCATACATATTCTCCTAGAAATCAAGAAAAATCAAATTTAGATGGGCAGGAATACAAAAATACTTTAAGGCCCCTTTCGCACTAGCGGTCCAGTTGGTCTGCCTGCCCGTTTTTTCAGGGGGACCTGATCGGACTCACCATTCACATCTAGCGGCGGGTGTAAACAGACTTGTGTCTGTTTACATCCAATCCATTGCGATAAAAACAGGGGATGGGGATCAGTCCCTTTCCATCTGCGGAGATCAGATGGCAGATGGGAATAAACAGACAGCTGGTACGTTTACATCTGACCGCCCATAGAGGACAACGGGCTGTTTGTATTCGCTCTGCGTAAGCAGACTGGACACGGGCCAGTCATCCGCCAGCTTATCAGCCTGGTGTTTTCATCACTTTGTCCAAAATGATATACTGTGATCCCACCTAGTGAACAAAGCAGTCAGAACCGGGTATAACTGCATGCATGATGACCTTGAACATGTATGAACCTGCATGACCAGCAGCAACACTCTATGACGTTCAGTTGATTGTGAGTCTCCATTTAGTTTGGTTGCGTTTTCTGTAGTGTGCCGAAAAAAGGCTAAGTTTCAAAGTTGAACAACATGTCCATTTGAAATTTATTGTAAAATTGCACAAAACACCAACAGAATGTTTTCAAACGCTTACTACAGCTTAGGAATATGACGGCCCTTCTCATGCGCATGTGTTTGAGTGGCACAAAAGATTCAGCATGATTTCCCAAAATCGGTGCTTAACTCGGGGGAAGTAGCCCTCCAGCTGTTGTGGAACTACATTTCCCATAAGGCATTGCAAGGCTGGCAGTTACAATTACTCCCAGAGGCATGATGGGACTTGTAATTCTGCAACAGCTGGAGGGCCCCAGGTTGGCTACCCCTGGCTTAAAGGGACACGTTTTGAGTCAGTTGATGGTGTAAACAAGAAAAACGGTGGGTGTGTTGAAACAGCTGACAGAAATTGATTGTCTCCATGTCTTCAACCAGGGGAAAACAAGACTGCAGCAATGTATTAGTGCAAATTGGGAATATATTGAAGGGGACAAGCATTAATTTATTATTATACAGGATTTATATAGCGCTAACAATTTGCGCAGCGCTTTACAAGATTAGGGCAGACAGTACACTTACAATACAATTCAATACAGGAGGAATCAGAGAGCCCTGCTTGTTAGAGCTTACAATCTAGGAGGGAGGGTCAAGTTATACAAAAGGATAATAGCTGTGGGGGATGACTTAATGGAGAAAATAGAAGTGCAGTTGTTAGATGGAGGCAGGATAGGCTTCTCTGAAGAGGAAAGTTTTCAGGGATCGCCTAAAAGTGGATACGTTTGGAGACGGTCTGACAGATTGGGGTAGGGAATTCCAGAGGATGGGCGAGGCTTGGGAGAAGTCCTGGAGGCGGATATGGGAGGAGGTGATGAGGGAGCTAGAGAGCAGGAGGTCCTGGGAGGAACGGAGATGGCGATTAGGTTGGTATTTTGAGACTAGGTTAGTGATGTAGCTGGGGGCACAGTTGTGGATGGCTTTGTAACTTATTGTTAGTATTTAGAATTTAATTTGTTGGGTGAGTGGCAGTCAATGAAGGGATTGGCAGAGAGGGGTAGCAGACACTGATCGGTTTGTAAGGTGGATGAGTCTGGCAGCAGCATTCATGATGGACTGAAGGGGCGATAGTCTATTTAAAGGTAAGCCAATGAGAAGGGAGTTGCAGTAGTCAAGGCGAGAGATAACCAGGGAGTGAATCAGGAGCTTTGTGGTTTCACTGGTTAGAAAGGGACGTAGTTTAGAGATGTTGCGGAGGTTGAGGCGGCAAGCTTTAGAAAGTGATTGGATGTGGGGCCGAAAGGAGAGTTCAGAGTCCAGGATAACACCTAGCACCCTGACATGTGGGGACGGGTGGATGGTTGTGCCATTGCTCTTGACAGAGAAGTCGGGAGAAGAGGCACGTGGGGGAGGAAATATTATAAGCTCGGTTTTGGACAAGTTGAGTTTGAGGAAGTGGTGTGACATCCAGACAGATATGTCTGTTAGTAAGTTAGTGATGCGTGAGGAGACTGATGGAGTGAGTTGAGGGGTGGAGAGATAGATTTGTGTGTCGTCAGCATAGAAATGATATTGAAAACCGTGAGAGGCTATCAGCTGACCCAGGGAAGAGGTGTAGATTGAAAATAAGAGGTGCAAGAACAGAACCTTGGGGGACCCCGACAGAGAAGGGAAGAGGAGTGGAGGAAGTAGAATTGTAAGTGACACTGAAGGTGCGTTGGGATAGGTAGGATGAGAGCCACTGAAGAGCACAGTCAATGAGACCGAGGCAGTAGAGTTTTTTGTAAATTAAATTTGTAATGCATATAAAAAGGTGAGTTATTTAATCAGTCTCGTTATTTAACCTCCCTGGCGGTTTTCCCGAGGGTGGCTCTGTGTTAAATTTCAGCGCCATTAGTGGTAACCCCGAGCCACACTCGGGACTGGATTGCATGATCTTGGTGCGATATACTTACCTTGTCCCCAGGATCCTGTGATTTCCCCCCTGTGTCTCCGCGGGCTCTGTTCTCCGCCCGATGCCTCTCTGTGCCAGGCTCCGTTCCCTGCGAGTGTTGCCAGGCACGGGGAGGAGCCCGGCGGCAAATTAAAAAAAAAATGTAAAGATCATAACACATACAGTACTGTAATCTTACAGATTACAGTACTGTATAAAATTATTTCACATCCCTTTTGTCCCCAGTGCTTTGTCCAATGTCCTGCATGCAGTTTTATGTTATATATACTGTTCTTTCTGCCTGGAAACTGGAGATTGTCCATAGCAACCAAAAAGTGTCCCTTTACGTCAAAAGTGGTTTTAGACCAGCTAGAAAACAGCGATAGTAAATTAGAACACTTGAAGAACTGAGCGATAGTGAATCGTGGGGAAATTAGTTTTATTATTATTATTATTTTTTATAATTATTTATATTTATGTATTATATTATAATTTATGATTTTGTGTTTCAAACTTTATCATACCCGGGATATCTACTAGACTCATGTTTGGACAGATTTAAGTGTGTTATTACTAAGAATTACAGACCTACAATATAAAACGCCAAATTTCTATGCAAAATAATTGTACTGCTTTGAAACGCAAAAATCTGACATAATCATACCGCCAGGGAGGTTAAAACACACACACGATATAGATAGATAGATACCGTATTTATCGGTGTATAACACGCACTTTTTTCCCCTTAAAACCAGGGGAAAAAAATCGCAGGTGCGTGTTATACGCCGATCCCCTGCGATCCCGACCTGTCACATTTTCAAAATCGCCGACCGCAATTTGAAAATGGCGCCGCCGGCACCGAAATACACAGAGCCGGTCCTCGGCTCTTTCCCGCGGCTCTCGTTCACTTTCGGCTCCACTCGTAGTCCCGAGCGGAGCTATCCGAACCTAGCCGAGTAGGTTCGGATAGCTCCGCTCGGGACTACGAGTGGAGCCGAAAGTGAACGAGAGCTGCCGGAAAGAGCCGAGGACCGGCTCTGTGTATTTCGGCGCCGGCGGCGCCATTTTCAAATCGCGGTCGGCGATTTTGAAGCCCAGAATGGCAGGGATCACTGGGGCAAGGCTGCACTGGGGAAGGCTGCACTGACATGGCTGCACTGAGAAGGCTGCACTGACAAGGCTGCACTGGGGAAGGCTGCACTGACATGGCTGCACTGACATGGCTGCACTGACATGGCTGCACTGACAAGGCTGCACTGACAAGGCTGCACTGACAAGGCTGCACTGACAAGGCTGCACTGACATGGCTGCACTGAGAAGGCTGCACTGACATGGCTGCACTGGGGAAGGCTGCACTGACATGGCTGCACTGACAAGGCTGCACTGGGGAAGGCTGCACTGACATGGCTGCACTGACATGGCTGCACTGACAAGGCTGCACTGACAAGGCTGCACTGACAAGGCTGCAATGATGGGCATTTAAATGTAAGTTTTTTTCCCTTCAACTTCCCTCCTAAAAGTTTTTTTTTTCTTAAAATTCCCTCCTAAATTGGGGTGCGTGTTATACGCCAATAAATATGGTAGATAGATAGATAGATAGTTAGTTACACATATTTTCTAGCACCAATAAAAAATATAACTAAAAGTCAAATGGAGACAGTGGTAGTTACAATAAAATCCAAGACAAGAGTGTAAGGAGGGTCCTGCTTGTGAGAACTTATAATATAACATACATAAATATATTTTTTTGTTAGGTTGTAAGATATAATCCTTGCACATTTTGTATGTGCGTCACACTTCCATATTTCCCGCCTGGGTGAGAATGATGCAGCCCCCCTACTTCCCGGAACATAACATCCTGCACCCCACAAGACTGCAGGGCAATCTTCTACACATATACCCCAGCACGTCATCAGGGGGCTGCAAAAAAAAAAAAAAAAAAAAGCCTCCTGATGAGCCGGGGCCCAACAGCAGAACGACATTACATTTGCTGGTAAGTTGATTGAAAAAAAAAAGAAAGGGGGGGTGTGTAACATAAGGGTGAAGATCCTTGTTAAATAGCACCCATTCTCTAACAGCTGGTTGCCCAAAACTGCAAGAGATCTTCCAGCAGAATGGACAAACTCCTTCCTACAGATGACCTGATTGGCTGGCTGTGTTCAGGACTACAGTATGTGTGATATATATATATATACACACACACATACACATTTATAGACATACACACACACACACTTTTTTTTTTATATTCAAGATTTATATAGCACCAACAGTTTCCACAGCACTTTACAACTTGAGGGTAGACAGTACAAATACAATACATATATATTCATACATACACACTATATATATATATATATATATATATATATATATATATATATATATATATATATATATATATATATATATTCATACATACACACAATATATATTATTTATTCACACACAAATATACACAACAACTCTATCTATTAAATAAAACATCTGTATGTAACTTTTATGAAGCGCACTTATTGTCACCCCCCCTATCAGATGTAACATGATGCTGTAGAATTTTGCTGACATGGGTATATAAAGCTGAGTATATAGGTATATAGGACGAAGTATATAGATGGTGATTACCTTGTGTGCAGTGCGGTCCTCCCTGTCTTGCTCCCCTTTGCTCCTCCTGGAAGTGGCCAGATCTTTGAGGGTGAGACATCCATGGATCTCCATGTCTGTAGAGAGAGATGTACGATATTAGTGCTCCATGGAGACCATACACCTATAGATCGTATAGGAGGGGCGATGTCCTGCAGAGTTGTGGCGCCCAGTGTAGTAATTTTGGCGCAAAGGAAATGGTGCGATCCAGGGAAGAGGAGATCGGAGGGGTGGGGGGTGGTAATATGACACCATCGGAGGATCTGCTGACTAACATTAACCCCCTCACTGCTGACCCCTCCTCCTCTTTGCCGGTACAATGGAGGGAAAAGAAATCCAGATCAGCAACAAGTGCTGAGGAATGCCGATGTGTAATAGAGAGGAGCCGGTAACACCGGCATCCATCAGGGGACCTGGCATCCATCCGATCAGTGATCGATGGGCCCATACATGACACGAGCGATGTGTACAGATGTGTGGGCTCACACACTGTATTCTTATCAGTGATCATAGGACAGATCTCTCACCTGTATCTCGGACCATGAGCGGACTGGGCGATAGATGGACACCTAGGAATCGGAGGACATCGGACTGATCTCAGCACTGGTAATGAATGAACGGTTCCGGGGTCCGATGGAACTTTCTCACTTCTCTTCTCATCCCGCTACAACTTCTATTCTGGCGCCCTACTACGTGACACTAGCGAGCGGCCAATCAGAAGCCACAGCAGTCAACTCTGCCCAATCGGATTGGACATAAGGACACGCCCCCCTCCCTCCTGTGCTGGGTAGGTGTGAGGTTAGCGCGCTGTACTGTGGCGCTCCCGCCCTTCACCTTGTGTGCTGCCAGCACCTGGGGCTGGCGGGAGGAGGAGGAGGAGGGCGGCGGTTAGACTGGGCACTGCGCGCCACTCGCTTTGTTATGAGGGAGGAGGGCGGCACACGGGACTGACCCGCCAAACTTGTGAAACTTCACTAATGATATGGAGACATGGCCCGGCGGGGAGGAGGGGGAGGGAGGGTGGTGGCCGGGGCGATGAAGGGTGGTAGCCGGGGTGATGGAGGACGCCACGCTTCATTCTATACCCGGCTCATTCATGTGCTGACTGGACCGCTTGTATGTTGGCGGGGGGGAGAGAGGTCTGACTAATAATAGAAGTAGATTGGAAGTGATCTCCTCATCGCTCACTCCTATGATAATGTGTGGATTGCGCGGGATCAGCCGCTGATTGTATATTCCCCACATTCATTATTACACTGCAAGGCCAGATCGTTTTTATTCTTTTATTACACTTCTTTTCATCCTAAATAGTTATTTTTGTCACAGGTTGATGGTCTTTATTCATGTTTTTATTTATTAACCACTTGAAGACCAGGCCCTTTTTTGGCCTCTTTTTGCTTACATGTAGCAATCAGTATTTATGTATTTTTTTTTGCTAGAAAATATCTGAACTCCCAAACATTTTATATATTTTTATGCAGAGGCCCTAGAGAATAAAGTGGTGGGTGTTGTAATATTTAACCTCCCTGGCGGTATGATTATTTCGGATTTTAGGTGCTGAAAGCGGTACAATTATTTTGCATAGAAATTTGGCGTTTTATATTGTAGGTCTGTAATTCTTAACAATAACACACTTAGATCTGTCCAAACCAGAGTCTAGTAGATATCCCGGGTATGATGAAGTTTGAAACACAGAATCATAAATTATAATATAATAAATAAATAAATATAAATAATTAAAAATAATAATTATAAAATGAATTTTCTCACGATTCACTATCGCTCAATTCTGCAAGTGTTCTAATTTACTATTGCTGTTTTCTAGCTGGTCTAAAGCCACTTTTGACATAAAAGGACACTTGTTGGTTGCTATGGACAATCTCAAGTTTCCAGGCAGAAAGAACAGTATATATATATGATATAAAACTACATGCAGGGCATTGGACAAAGCACTGGGGACAAAAGGGATGTGAAATAATTTCATACAGTACTGTAATCTGTCGCGACGCTTGCAGGGAACGGAGCCTGGCACAGAGAGGCTTTGGAGGAGACAGAGCCCGCAGACAGAGCGGGGGGACATCGCAGGATCCTGGGGACAAGGTAAGTATACAGCACCAGGATCCTGTAATGCAATCCCGAGTGTGGCTCTGGGTTACCGCTAAGAGCCCTTTCACACTGGGGCAGTTTGCAGGCGCTATTGCGCTAATAATAGCGCCTGCAAACCGACCCGAAAGTGCCGCTGCTTTGATTCCAGTGTGAAAGCCTCGAGGGCTTTCACACTGGAGCAGTGCGCTAGCAGGACGGTAAAAAAAGTCCTGCTAGCAGCATCTTCAGGGCGGTGAAGGAGCGGAGTGTATACCGCTCCTTTACCGCTTCTGCCCATTGAAATCAATGGGACGGCGCGGCTATACCGCCGGCAAAGCGCCGGCTTACGGTGGTTTCTAACCCTTTCTCAGCCGCTAGCGGGGGTAAAACCACCCCGCTAGCGGCCGAATACCGACGGTAAAGCGCCGCTTACAATAGCGGCACTTTACTGCCGACGCCGCCTCCCCGCTTCAGTGTGAAAGGGCCCTAATGGTGCTGAAATTTAACCCCGAGCCACACTCGGGAATACCGTCAGGGAGGCTACATCTCACACTTGATTTGCACAGTTTTTTTTTGAAGAAATACAAATTTTGAATGCAAAAAAAATATATACATAGCCCAATTTTTTGGTAAAATATATAAAAGATGATATTACATCAAATAAATAGATAACAAACATGTTGCACTTTAAGATTCTGCACGCCTGTGCAGTGGCGACAAACAACATACCGTTTATCCATTGGGGCGCTTTAAAAGCCTTTAGATTTACACAGGAGGTCTGGGGTTAGAATTGCTGCCCATGATCTGACGTTCATGATGATACCTCACATGTGTGGGAGGGACGATCGCTTTTTGCATGTATTCACCTTTGCACGAGTGGATGGGGTTACTTTGTTTTTTTTTTGGTTTTTATGTATTTTTGTTTTTACACTGTCTTTGTTCTGTTTTTTTTTTATTTTTGATCACTTTATTGCTGTCACAAGGAATCCCTTGTTACAGCAATAGGCATGTGACAGGTCCTCTTTATGGAGAGATCTGGTCTATAAGACCCCAAAATCCATTCTCTGCCCTTAAAAGCATTTGATCACATCAAGATTGGTGAGATCAAATGCTTTTGATTTTTAAAAATGGTAACCCGGAAATTAAGTGACGTCATTGCTTCCAGGTTACTATATCATAGAGGCCAACAAAGCTGATCCGGTCATTGCTGGGCTTTATAATGATCCGGTGAAAGTGCCAGCTAGTCACTTGGGTCTCCTGATGGGACAGGAGATCCCAGTACAGCCTGGGAGGGGATGTCTCCTCCCACTGCTTGTAAAAACAATTCAGTGGCTAGTTAGCTGCTAAGATTGCTTTTACAAGAGAGCCGACCGCTGGTTCTAAAAAACAGTACCAGGATGATGCCTGCAGCTGGTTGATTGGGACTCCTGTGGCTAGTTAGCTGCTAGGGTTTCTTTTACAAGGGAGCCAACCGCAGACTTTAAAAAACAGTACCAGGATGATGCCTGCAGCTGTAGGCATCATCCTGGTATAACCACTTGAAGTCCAGTAATGTATGGGTATGTTACTAGTCATCAAGTGGTTTAAACTTGAGCTTTCATGTCTCTATAACCCCTTCCCACCAACTCTCCCCCACCCTTTAAGAGTTCTAAAAACTGGGAGGTGGGCATTCGGGTCATGTGACCGCTGTGATTGACTGTCACAGTGGTCACATGATCGGAAAGCTCTTGATCGCTAGTATGCATCAGGAGCTCTCCAGTAACCACTGGGTAGTGTGCTGGGAGTGCACTCTCAGCATGATAGGTTTTTAAGACAGGGCCGCATTTATGCAGCTGCTCGGTGTGAAGGCCCACACGCCGTGTAAATATTTTATTATATCTTTTCATGTGACAACACTGAAGAAATGACACTTTGCTATAATGTAAACTAGTGAGTGTATAGCTTGTATAACAGTGTAAATTTGCTGTCCCCTCAAAATAACTCAACACACGGCCATTAATGACTAAACCGCTGGCAACAAAAGTGAGTACACCCCTAAGTGAAAATGTCCAAATTGGGCCCAAAGTGTCAATATTTTGTGTGGCCACCATTATTTTCCAGCACTCTCTTAATCCTCTTGGGCATGGAGTTCAGGTCTGGAGACGTGCTTGGCCAGTCCATCATCTTTACCCTCAGCTTCTTTAGCAAGGCAGTGGTCGTCTTGGAGGTGTGTTTGGGGTCGTTATCATGTTGGAATACTGCCCTGCGGCTCAGTCTCCGAAGGGAGGGGATCATGTTCTGCTTCAGTATGTCACAGTACATGTTGGCATTCATGGTTCCCTCAATTAACTGTAGCTCCAAAGTGCCGCCAGCACTCATGCAGCCCCAGTCCATGACACTCCCACCACCATGCTTGACTTTAGGCAAGACACACTTGTCTTTGTACTCCTCACCTGGTTGCTGCAACACACGCTTGACACCATCTGAACCAAATAAGTTTATCTTGGTCTCACAGACCACAGGACATGGTTCCAGTAATCCATGTCCTTAGTCCGCTTCTCTTCAGCAAACTGCGGGCTTTCTTGTGCATCATCTTTAGAAGAGGCTTCCTTCTGGGACGACAGCCATGCAAACGAATTTGATGCAGTGTGTGGTGTATGGTCTGAGCACTGACAGGCTGTCCCCCCACCCCTTCAACCTCTGCAGCAATGCTGGCAGCACTCATTTGTCTATTTCCCAAAAACAACTTCTGGATAGAACGCTGAGCACGTGCACTCAATTTCTTTGGTCGTTCATGGTGAGGCCTGTTCTGAGTGGAAACTGTCCTGTTAGACCGCTGTATGGTCTTGGCCACTGTGCTGCAGCTCAGTTTCATTGGCAATCTTCTTATAGCCTAGGCCATCTTTATGTAGAGCAACAATTCTTTTTTTCAGATCCTCAGAGAGTTCTTTGCAGTGGCGGAACTATAGGGGTAGCTGCAGTCGCACTTGCGACTGGGCCCTGCCATTCTGCCACTGTGGGGGGGCCCAAGACCCGGCATCTCCCCCTGCACCTCTGGCTTGTCGTTTGGAATGCAGTGGGGGGAGGTGAGAGGCAGCGATCGGCAGCTCTATTGTTCCTGTGGGCGGTGGGATCTCCCTGCAGCTTGCCGAGTATCAGTGTAAACAGTGGAGAGAGGAAGGGAGGGGCCCCTGACCCGGGCAGGTATCAGTTTCACTTTCAGTGAGTTGCTCTGCTTGTACACTGCTGATACATGCCCGAGTCAGAGGCCCCTCCCCTCTCCACTGTATACACTCAGGAGAAGAACTACAAGCCTCATGGAGATTCCCCTGCCTGTGGACACCATAGAGCTGCCGATCGCCGCCTCCCACCTCCACCAGCCAGGTACATGGGGAACCTCTTGAAGGAGGGGGGGGGGTCAGCAGTCTGGGGACCCTGATGTGGGGGGGGGGGCTTTCTGGGGACATTAATGTAAGGAGGGGTTCTCTGGGGACCCTGATGTAAGTGGGGCTCTTTGGGTACCCTGATGTAAGGGAATGCTCTCTGGGGACCCTGATGTAAGGAGGGGATCTCTGGGGACCCTGATGTAAGGAGGGGATCTCTGGGGACCCTGATGTAAGAGGGGCTCTCTGGGGACCCTGATGTAAGGAGGGGGCTCTCTGGGGACCCTGATGTATGGGGGGATCCGTGGGGACCCTGATGTAAGGAGGGGCTCCCTGGGGACCCTAATATAGGGGGAGGCTCTCTAAGGACCCTGATGTAAGGGGAGGCTCTCTAGGGACCCTAATGTAGGGAAAGGGGTCTCTGGGGACCCTGACGTAAGGAAGGGGCTCTCTGGGGACCCTGATGTAAGGGGAGGCTCTCTGGGGACCCTGATGTAAGGAGGGGATCTTTGGGGACCCTGATGTAAGGAGGGGATCTCTGGGGACCCTGATGTAAGAGGGGCTCTCTGGGGACCCTGATGTAAGGAGGGGGCTCCCTGGGGACCCTGATGTAAGGAGGGGCTCTCTGGGGACCTTGATGTTAAGGGGAGCTCTCTGGGGACCCTGATGTAATGAGGGGGCTCTGGGGACCCTAATATAAGTAGGGAGGGCTCCCTGGGGACCCTGATGTAAGGAGGGCTCCCTGGGGACCCTGATGTAAGGGGAGGCTCTCTGGGGACCCTGATGTAAGGGGAGGATCTCTGGGGACCATAATATAGGGAGAGGCTCTCTAAGGACCCTGATTTAAGGGGAGGCTCTCTGGGGACCCTGATGTAAGGGGCGGCTCTCTGGGGACCCTGATGTAAGGAGGGGCTCCCTGGGAACCCTGATGTAAGTGGGGCTCTCTGGGTACCCTGATGTAAGGGGGGGATCCCTGGGGACCCTGATGTAAGGAGGGAGGCTCTCTGGGGACCCTAATATAGGGGGAGGCTCTCTAAGGACCCTGATGTAAGGGGGGGCTCTCTGGGGACCCTGATGTAAGTGGGGGATCCGTATTCAGATATGTAACAATATATATATATATATACATATATATATTATATATATGTGTATGCCAGCCAAAGTGTATGATTTTCCTTACTTAGCTGCTATGGGCTCTAGCCCGAGATCTTTTGTAGACCTAGCAACGCCACTGGTGGGGGCCCTTCATGGTTTCTTGCACCGGGGCCCTGAAGATTCTAGTTACGCCTCTGGTTCTTTGCCATGAGGTGCCATGTTGAACTTCCAGTGACCAGTATGAGAGAGTGAGAGCAATAACACTAAATTTAACACACCTGCTCCCCATTCACACCTGAGACCTTGTAACACTAACGAGTCACATGACACCTGGGAGGGAAAATTGCTAATTGGACCCAATTTGGACATTTTCACTTAGGGCTGTACTCACTTTTGTTGCCAGCGGTTTAGACCTTAATGGCTGTGTTGAGTTATTTTGAGGGGACAGCAAATTTACACTGTTATACAAGCTGTACACTCACTACTTTACATTGTAGCAAAGTGTCATTTCTTCAGTGTTGTCACATGAAAAGATATAATAAAAGATTCACAAAAATGTGAGGGGTGTACTCACTTTTGTGAGATACTGTATGTGTTTGGCCGGCATGAAGACGTTAAAGAGGAAGTAAACTTCCATTTTTAAGTTTTACCTTTAGGTAAGCCTATAATAAGGCTTACCTGTAGGCAGTGAAAATATCTCCTAAACCTACACCGTTTAGGAGATATTTACTGTACTTGCAGCCAGTGACATCTTTGGCGCATGTGCTCTGAAGGAACGGCCGCCCGTTTCTTCAGAGCCCTGTGCTGTGACCGGCGGCTCCCGCGCACATGCGCGGGAGTGACGTCTTCACGGCTCTAGCCAGTCACCGAGCTGGAGTCCGCGAACCCAGAAGGAAGACCAGGTGAAGATGAACGCTGTCTCCAGCAATTACATCACTGGAAGGCTTCGTTTTGAGGTAAGTCACTTAATGTGCTAGTATGCAATGCATACTAACACATTATTCCTTTGCCTTACAGGTATTAAAAAAAAAAAAAGTGCAGCGGTATACAGCCACTTTAAGTATGTCAAAGGCTAGACTCACATCTATGTGTGTGCAGTTGATGCGTTTTTTGTTTTTTTTAAAGTGTGTTTTTTTCATTTTTACTTTGACCAATGGCAAGCTGTGTTAATGTTGCTTGTACAGTATATGCATTTTTGATGCAATTTTATTAATGCCTTTGGAGCCAAAAACACTTGCATGTAAAAAAAAAAAAAAAGTCATGCACCTTTCTAAAAAACACATTGCAGGGAACTGCATAGATATCAATGGTTCCATAGGAAATAAGGTTAGATGGAATCTAGTGCATTTCTGTAGATGTGCAAATGCACTAAAAAAACAAAAAACATATAAATGTGAGCCTAGCCAAATACAGCACTGATCATTTGTGTGCAAACATAGGAGCTATTGCCTGTCATTCCCAATGAGGACCCATTCATACTAGGGATGCACCGATACCATTTTTTTTACGAGTATTGATACTTTTTTTCTAGTACACGCTGATACCAATTACCGATACCTACCTGATACCTATTTGACTAAGGACCAACATACGGTGTGAAACGCGTCAGGTATTCAGCTCTGCATTTGTACCATATGGATGGAATTTTGATTTTAATCCTTTTTTTTTTGACTAAAGTTGTTGTACCAGTGTGCGGCCATCCAGGACTTCTCCTTTTTGCTGATTGACCCATTGTAGAGCCTGCACCTGCGCTTTTTTTTTTTGCACTTTTTCAATGTGAAATGTGTTGTTAATATATATATGTGTAAAAATATTCACTAACAAAGCAAAAAAAAAAAAGTTTCAATTGTTTATCTTTATAAAATAGACGTAAAAAAAAAAAAAAAAAAAAAGCAGGGAAATTATAATTAAATGGAAGAGAATAGGGAATTAATTAAGGCTGATTAGAGTAAAGTAAGGGTTAATAAGGGGTTAAACAGAGGAATATTTGTTCATCCCTTTGATCTGCAGATGAAGAAACAGAAAGATACAAAAAGAAACAATGTTTCTTTTTATTTTAGTGTTTCAGCGGCTGAGCAATGTTGTTAATAAATGTTGCTGTTTTCTTTTTGTTTTGTTTTTTACAACACCAATTACCGAACTTCTTTAACACTTCGGCTATCAACATGGGAGACCCACTGACAGCTCAAAGAACCAAGCCTGAAAGTATCGGTTTCAGGTATCGGTGCATTTGTACGAGTACCGATACTTGTGCAAATACTCGGTATAGGCGCCAATACCGATACTAGTATCGGTGCAACCCTAATTCATACCATATACGTCAGGCAACGTTGCCTAATGTATAGAGAGGGCAGTTTTTTCCTATTGTTTCAAAGAGAAGTAGTGCCAAAGCTCTTTTGGCCATGCTTCTCTTGTGGGTCAAAGGAGTGCACTTAGTTTTGCTCTTCTTTGACCCAGAATCAGCCAACAGAGGGCTAAAGTGTGCTGTTGGCAGATATCACAGAGCCAGACTCTGAGAGTATCCCAACAATATTGTCAGGATTCAACCAAATTCCTGACTGGCAGCTAGCTCAGCCTCTCAGTGCGCCACTGACAGCGTGAGCCAGCCGCTTCTGCTCGCTCTCCTGCCCTTCCAGTGATTGATCTGTGCTCAGAGCAGACACGAGATCGCTCCGTTCTCGGGCTTAGGGGTAGCAGGGGACAGCTGCAGCATCAGACCAACGCTACAGCCATATAAGTAAGTAAGTACCCTGTTTCCCTGAAAATAAGACCTAGCCTGATTGTCAGTGATGGCTGCAATATAAGCCCTACCCCCCAAAAAAGGCCTTCTCTGTTTCCCCGAAAATAAGCCCTACCCTGCAAATAAGACCTACAAGGACTTTAACTAGGGCTTATTTGGGGGGGTAGGGCTTATATTGCAGCCATCACCGACAGTCACGCTAGGTCTTATTTTCGGGGAAACAGGGTATGTATATTTGTTTTTTTCACTTCCTGCACTTTCAGATCACACCAACATTAGGACAGGATGTGATTTTGTGCAGTGTGTTGAACTTTACCAGTCCCTAGGGCCCAGTCACATTTGCTGCATGCTAAAATAATTATTATTATTTTACAGAATTTATGTAACGCCAACAGTTTGCGCAGCTCTTTACAACATGAGGGCAGACTGTAAAGTTACAATACAATTCAATACAGGAGCAATCAGAGGGCCCTGCTTGTTAGAGCTTACAGTCTACGATGAAATGGACAGTTTTAGCATGTGGGGGTGGCATAACACAAGGCACCTTTTACAGCTTTTTTTTAACTTCACGGGAATGTTAAATCAACATTTCATTTTTTTCTATACAGCTACAGCTCCATGGAAAAGGGACAGTGACTTCAGGTGAGCTTCATTGCATTGCAAAAAATTGCAGCATGTCATCATTTTTACGCAAAGCACTGCAACCCACCTCAAGGCAGCATTATTGTGTGGACAGGTCCCATAGAGGATAACTGTCTTCTTTTTCTCCTTGTGATGACTGACATTGATCAGGTGCATAAAAATGTTAGTCTCTGCATATGGTATGAATAAGCCCTTAGGCTAGGTTCACACTATTGTGTGACGAACAAGTGCACAATCGTGCGTCATTCGAGAGAAACATACTGGGGTTGAGTTACTAAAGGCAAATCCACTCTGCACTGCAAGTGCAGTTGCTGTAGATCTGAGGGTAAGATCTAAATAAGGGGAAGCTCTGCTGATTTTATCATCTAATCATGTACGAGCTAAAATGCTGTTTTTTATTTTCCTTGCATGTCCCCTTCAGATCTACAGTGACTGCACTTGCAAGTGCACTTGTAGTGTAACATGGATTTGCCTTTAGTAAATAACCCCCATTGTTCTTTAGCAGTAGCACGGGGTGCCATTCATTTTTAATGGCATCCCTACACATCAGCAACCTGCCTGCAGTTTTGTGTGCATGAAACCACATGGTGCTGCAGCATCATGCAGTTCTGTGCAGTGCAATTTTTTTAAAGGAAGGGTCCGGCACTTTCAGCTGTGTTTCTGCAGGTAGGGCAGCTCACTGAAAAGAGCTGTGCTTCCCACAGAACGCGGGTCACACAGACCTGAAAGGAGCCCTAGATGTGGTGACAATGGTCACTCATTGTTCAATATCTCTGGGGCAGCAGTGTTGTGCTAGGCTGTTGTCCTGATTTGGACTATAGAACACCCCCCCATCTCCTCATCTAAATAACTTAGGTGGAGGTGTTCTTTAGTTTAGAGAGAACTGGGCAGAGCTGAAAACACTGATTATTTTTTTTTATTACGGCAGACTTATATAGAAAGGCTTTAACCCCTTCCCCCGACCACCTCCTGGCCCTTTGAGTTCCAAAAGCCAGGAGGCGGGCATTCAAGTCATGCGACCGCTGTGATTGGCTGTCGCAGCGGTCACATGACTGGAAAACTCCTGATCGCAAGTATGCATTGGGAGATTACAGATCCCTGCCGGCTACCGTGCAGGGCGTGCGCTCTCAGCACAGTAAGTTGAAAACAGGGCTGCATATATGTGGGCCCTCCGTGTCAAGGCACACCCGCCGAGAGGCCGCATATATGTATACGGCCGGCACCAAGGGGTTAATCACTTCAATATTGGGCACTTTTCACCCCCTTCCTGTCCAGGCCAATTTTGCAGTCATGCAACACTGTACCCATATGACATTTTTATCATTTTTTTTTTAGACTGATAGAGCTTTATTTTGGTGGTATTTAATCACCACTGGTATTTTTTATGTTTTGCTGTACAAATAAAAAAAAAGAAATTTTGAAAAGAAGTTTTGCTTAGTTTCTGTTATAGAATGTTCCCTGTTAGCTTTGCCAGTTACTTGCTCTCCTGTCCTCAGTCTGTAAAGAAAGGAGTGCCAATAACTGGCAAGTTTGTATACATATCAGCTGTGATTGGACACGGCTGATCACATGGTAAAGGGCCCCTGTGATTGTGCCTTTATCTTGATCTGTGTCCAAAGGACACAGTAGTCACAGAGCACGTCCGATGCGTGTCTCCCAAAAAAAAACGCTGTAGCGTCTTTCGGCTATGGTTCCTTATTGAAGTGGTAGTAAAGTTCGCTTGCTTATTGATACCTACAGGTAAGCGAATAATAAGGCTTACATGTAGGTACAATCAATATCTCCTAACTGTGCACAATTTAGTAGGTATTTACTTTAGTGGCAGCCAGTGACATCACCGGTGCATGTGCATGTACACTTGCAATGATCGGTATGCCAACCATTGAGAGAGCCGTGCCCCGGGAGTGACATCATTGCGGCTTGGTGATTCAAACGGCCGGAGTCCATGAACCCAGAAGGAAGACATAGTGTAGATAGAAGCCCTGTTAATGGAGACAGTGCATCGTTGGAGGGCTTCATTTTAAGGTAAGTCTGTCATAATATGCTAGTATGTGATGCATACTAGCACATTATGCTCTTAACTTACAGGGGGAAGATTTTTTTTTTCTTTTTGCAGTTTACTACTGCTTTAACCCTTTTCTACTTTTAAACCCTCTACATCATCTTCCACTAGCTTTCTGCCCAGGAGGTTGTCAATTTCAAAAATAAGACTGAAGCAATTTGTGATGAGATCTCCAATGTGCAGATATTTCCCCCACCTAACCTGCTGTGTCTGCCACCACATATGTTACTTCACTCTTTTAACCCTGTTACCATAGAGGAGGTTGCTAAACCCACCTGCCCCCTGGCCTTCATTCCCTCGCAACTACTATGGTCACTCTCTTGATCTCACACTGTCAACCTCTATCTCTCTACTGGCTTCTGGTCACCGCCATTCTTAAAAAAACCCTCACAGGACACCACCAATTTGAACAACAAGACCCATCTCCTTGCTCCAATTACTCTTTCAAACCTCTAGAAAGCCTAGTCTACAACTCCTGAGCTACCATGACCCCTTTCAGTCTGGATTTCACCTGCAACACAGAAACTGCTCACCTAATACTTCAATGACTTACTAACTGCTAAAACCAATGGTGACTACGCTGAACTTTTACTCATAGACCTTTCTGGTGTCTTTGATACATCCTGCTCCTTCTGATAAAATTTCACTCCCTTGGCTTCTGAGACTCTGCTCTCCTCTTACCAAGTCACTGCACCTTCAGTGTCACTTAAAACTCTATCTTCCCTTCTTACTGTAGGGGTTCCCCAAGGTTGTGTCCTTGTATCACTTTCCTATCTACACTTCCTTCCTGGGTCAGCTAATATCCTCCCACAGCTTCCAATACAATTTATATGCTGACAACAACCAAATCTATCTCTCTACTCCTTTGCTCACCCCATGAGTCTCCTTATCCATCACCAATTTACTAAGGCCAGCCATAGACAGAGCAATTTTCTTTTCTGCAACAAAAGAAAATGGCTCGATTTCCCCATCAACACAGGCAGTGTTGTTGGGGGAATCCCTCCTGCCAAGCCGTCCCCGCCTGGAGAACACAGTGATTATTGCTAGCAGCTATAACAGCTGCTAGCAATAATCGCATGTAAAATTTGGCAGGCTGGTTGTACCCAAATTGATCAATCAATCAACTTGGGTAGATTCAGCCTGCCCATCCATGATTCAAATCTAGGCCGGTTCCTGCTGAGCCCGCTGAGATTCGAACCGTCTATGGCCAGCTTAACCAACATATAAGCCTGCCTGTTACACCACTTCCTCAAAATCATTCCTTCCAAAATTGAGCAGAGGGACATCACTCCTACCACTCCAGAATCTGAAGCTGCTTACTGTATTTAGCAAATTCTACTAAAGTTAATTGTGGCATCCCCAGCAGCTAAACAGTTATGACATTTGGAAGCCTGGCCAAGCTTGCCCTCTGTAAATCTCATATCAGACAATTCCTGGAGTTCTGGTTTAACCCTTGTAAAAAAACTCAAAAATAAGCCCCTTCTTAACCAATGACACCACAATGCTATATATTCACGGCCCTGTTATCTCGCGTGAATTATTGCTGCTCCCTTCTCATTGGCTTACCTTTACATAGGCTTTCCCTATAAATGCTGCTGCCAGACTCATCCACCTTACCAACTGTTCATTGTCTGCCACCCCTCTCTGCCAATGCCTCCACTTGTTTCCGCACTCCCAATGCGTAAAATTCAAAATAACCAACAGCATACAAAGCCATCCATAAATCTGCCCCAAAACCTCTCTGAAAATATCACCCAAACCATTCTCTTCTTTCCTCCCAAGACCTCCTTCTCTCTGGTTATCTTATCTTCTTCTCCCATGCTTGCCTCCAAAACTTCTTAAGAACCTCTCTCAACCTCTGGAACTCCCTACTTCAACCTTTCTGCCAAATTCCTACTCTGACAATACCTGAAACCCCAACTTTTCAGAGAGGCCTATCCCAGGTCCATCTAATAAACTGTACTTTTTTTTGTGACAAAAACCCAAACTTTCCAAATCGACATTTTCACTTATGCTGTGGTCACATCCAGAAGTGGGTCATCCTCCTCTGTGTTCTTCCTGGATGGGTCCTTCTTTCAGGTGAACATGTCACTGCCTGTGTGATCTGGCCAATTCCCTATGGCTGGCCAGCAGAGGGGTCCTCTCAGGAGACAGAAGAGGACTGACATTAGATTGCTGGGACTGGCTGCCAAGGGTTGATGTTTAATGCTGGAGTATTGGCCCCACAAGCTGAAGTGGCATCAGCAAAAGATCTGAATGGGGGGGGGGGGGTAGTGTGAGGTCAGGTGGGTATACCTAACCCAAACAGGCATGAAAAACGTAATAGCTAGCATGATGGTTAGAAGGCTGTGGGAAGGATAGGAGAAAAAAATAGATTAGGCCTGAGTTGGTCTTTAAAATCCTTGCAATGTACAAAAATCATCCAGAAGAGATAGCTGTTTGATCCCTGTGGAAGCTGCAAATCACTGCAAATAATAGGCTTGGGTAGAGGGGACCACACACTGTTTGAAATGTGTCCAGTCCCTGTTAGGACTGGCCGCATTTTCATCAGTGTGTAGCTGTTCCTGCTCTGCTCAACAGAAGTCAACTGTTTGATCAACTTCTTTTGAAGGGACATGCTCGAAAATGTTTGTCTATCAGAGATTGCAGCCACTGATCAGTATATTCTGACTGTGGATCCCACTGTTAGAATTCCATGTCTTGGCAAGTGGATTCCTCCATCCACCTCGTTTGTGTGGATGCAGAAATGTGAAAAAAACACATTGTCAATGGCCAGCTTAAGTCTCTGAAGTGAGGTGCACCAGTTAAAGACACTTGATATTTGAACACTTTTGGGAGCATCTTTGTATAGATAAAATATGTTTTTGTCAAAACCTGTTAGTTGGAAACAAAGACTTTTGAAAAAGTGGCAAATCCAAAGAATTGCGTGATAATACAAGGCAATACATGTGCACTATTATGCATTGTCTTTTGATGACCAATTATGGGTGCCATGCAAACCTCAGTTCATGTTACAGTTGTGTTTTTTTAATAATAGTAGCAACACTTTATAATATACAGCCTATGTGTACTGGTTATATTGATGTAAATGGATGTCTAAACTATTCGGGTATATTCAAAACTGAATTTTGATGCATTGTTGGGAGTGAATGGCAAGGAATATAAAACACACCACTCTTAAAATGTAAAACACCTTAAACTGTGCAATAGTAGGTCAGATGAAAAAAAAAACGTTTGCCAGTTAATTTATCAGTGTCATAACAGTGGAACATCATGTGTGCTTGACTACAAACAAATTCACATTTCACTAGGCTCATTTAATTCCCACAAGCCTTGGGACTCACTGTTCACAAACGTCAAATAAGATTTGTAGTAGTCTTCTGTGCATGTGGTGTTTTCTCTGAATTAGTTATTTGTTGTAGCGCTCTATTAAAAGGGTTCAGTACATAAAGGCTCTGATGGTTCTTTAAGGAATTCGATTCTTTGTCCCATTAGCTCAGATTAGTTAGTCCATGGTATATAAACTGTGCATAAGGTTTGTTATGCCGCAGTGACATATTTATGTACCTTGAACACAAAACAATAGAGCCTGGGATCCCAATGCTCTGCAGATGTCTGCTCCAGTAATTTCCATCTATACATGGTTAACTATATTTTGTGCAGAAATATAATCTGTGCATAGGTGTGCTATTGCGCAGTTGCCATAATTGGATCAGTGTGGTCAATTCACCAAAGTATAACACTTAGGCCCCATTCATGTGAAGGGTCTGATCAGGTCCGTCTGTCAGTTTTTCAAGCGAAGTGAAGGCTCTGATGAAGAAGGGACACCTTCGAAATGCGTTAGCCAGCAGCAGTTCGTACGACCTCTTCCTAGGATCTGGAAAACTGCTACCAGTGGACCAATCGCTTCTGTGACTGTATATAGTGCGACTTTTTCTCCTTACCTTTGTGAGTAGATTCTAATCTTGGTTTTAATTAATAAATTTACTTAGGATAATGCACTAGGCTGGTGCGCTCTCTTTCTTCTTTTTTATCATTTACTACTAGGATAATCCCATCCTGCAGAGCAGCAAGGCCGAAATCCATTGTCCTTTCTGAACCCTTGGGATCATCTAGCTAATACACCTGTGCACAAGAGTAATTTGCTTCTATATACTGTAGTTTTGCAAGCGAACCTGATTAGACTCTCCATTCACCCCTATGGTCTGTTTACACCCACCTGCCTTCAATCTGATCCGGTCCGCTAAAAAGAAACTGAAGGGGATCCATTTGCCTCCATCTTTGAGGATTGGATTGGAGGACAGTCCGGGGTAAACGGACAGCAAAGTCCGTTTACACCCGGCAGTCCATAGAGCAGAGCTGTGATAATTTTGTGTGTTCAGTAAATTCAGCTGATCCATCCAATAAAGCCTGTACTGAAAAAATGTTTTGGACAGGGCTTACTGTGTGGGGAACCCGGAATAGCGTTCGCTATTGCCCTAAATGCAGCACTCCATCTTAAAAGTGATGCTACTCTGAAATGACTGCAACATTTCAGCTTCATAGTGCGCTTTGCAGTGCGTGTGTATAAAAGGTGTTGGGGATATCCCTTACAAGTGCCAAAGATTTCAGTTTATAGCACCCATTTCTGCACCTTCCAGTGCTGCCGTTACTCAGAAATGAAAACCGATGGAGGTGGTAGTGATATGGAAGCTGGGAAAGTAACCTGCTTAGTTCTCAGCAGTGACAACGCTAGATGAAGAGACAAGTGTCAGGGCATTCAACTGTAACGCATTGCCCACGGCAAAAAGGAAAGGGTGACAATGCTAAGGATAATTCCACAGCCACATGACAGTGTTGTAACCCTTTCACATGAAAGGTCCTGTAGTCTGTTATACTGGTAGAGTCATTAGTGAATAAGGAGATAAAGAATGAGATGGGAAATTGCACTATTGTAACTAAAGGGGAAATGGTTGAACATTTAGATAGTAAGATTTATGATTTTGACTGGACATTCACTTTAAAATACAGATAGCTGAAAACTCTGCGATGCCTAGGAAAGCAGGGAAAAGATCCATATGAGGTGATGAAAAATTATTTTCTGAGATAACATCACTCAAGAATAAAGGCTTTCAATAGTTAAACTGTTGTTTTATTTGAACAAAATAACAATTGCACGTTCGACCAATATATATACTGTACTTTTAAACTCCCCAATTTCAAGAGAAAAAGCAGTTAACATATCATCGGTGTCTTAGTCAATTGACACTAATGAAAGATGGATGCCATGGGTTAATTTGCTCTTTACCTTTGGAGTGCATTGATGAAGCTTCTGCTGAGAGGATGTGGGGGTTAAATTCAATAGAAAGGAGTTTGGTGTGACAACCTCTATCATGATCGTTCCATTGTTTCTTGTCTTGATTACATTACTCTGCTAAACTGTTGAAAATGAGTCAAAGACAGCAACACTTGCCAAATGTAATCACTTGTTTTCTGTATTTGTTTTCATTTAAGTGTTATTGGTGGTATACATAAACCTATTAAATTAATTCTATAAACCTGAAGAAGTTCTTGTTCTTTTGTGCTTTCTCCATTTTGGTCTTTTCAAATACTTTTTTTGTAGGTCAAATGCTGAAGTGGCAGCCTGTTTTAATGAAGAGGCATTTGATGCAGGAAGACACAAGCTTTCAAGATGTGATTTTCCTGAAACAAGTGCTACTTGACTGGATGGGTCTGCATTGGTCTCAAACGTGATGGCACTAGCATTGTCCACTGCATAAAACAACCAGGATTGTACCTACTATATATGTTTCTTTGTGATGTATTAACTTGAAGAAGAATAAGGTCTGATATATTGAAACATGGCAAAAGCTTTAGCTTTGTTTTTCTTTCCATCTGTTAGTCTTTGGAAAAGATACATTTTGCCATTACTTCTATTATTTTAAGTGTGATAATTTGAAAACTTACAGTAAAGAGAAGTTCTACATATCACAAAGATTAAAACTGTTTATAAGGGTTCACAAAGTATAAGTAACCAGTAAAATAATGAGATATGGTATTACATACTGCATATGTAGATGTTATGTCCATGCAACATGTTGGAAGATAATGCAAATAATCTCTTCACATGAACACACAGAGCCTTGAAAAAGTATTCACACCCCTTGAAATTTTCCACATTTTGTCATGTTACAACCAAAAATATAAATGTTCTGTAAAAAGCTGCGCTCAGAAAAAAAGCAGTCTATGCAAATGACATCAAGGAGATTTTCAAATCCTTTCAAAGTAAAAACACCACCACCGTGTACGTCAGTGCGTACCTTCCCAGACGCGTTTCGTCATCATCTGACGTTGTCAATGGGGAAGCGAGCCTGGAGATTTACCCCCCACATGAACACCGGGAGTGCCAGCAAGCTAAAAGGCCTTGGCTGGGCTATAGCCACCTGCCCTTTTATGCTTGCCATCTGGTAAGCAGGCTTAACTACTACGGTGGATTGTCACTACTGCTTAGAAGTACACGGTGGTGGTGTTTTTACTTTGAAAGGATTTGAAAATCTCCTTGATGTCATTTGCATAGACTGCTTTTTTTCTGAGTGCAGCTTTTTACAGGACTATTTATTTTGGTGTGATCGCACTATATGCTGCTGCCGTTTCGTATTTTCTGGTCAAGCGCGGTTTTCTCCATTTATATCCAAAAATATAAATGTATTTAATTGGGATTTTATGTGATAGACCAACACAAAGTAGCACATAAAAGTGGAAGGAAAATGATAAATGATTTTAAAAATATTTTACGAATAAATATCTGCATTTGTATTCAGCCCCTTTACTCTAATACCCCTAACTAAAATATAATCAAACCAATTGCCTTCAGAAGTCACCTAATTAGAAAATAGAGTCCACCTGTGTGTAATTTAATTTCAGGATAAATACAGCTGTTCGATGAAGCCCTCAGAGGTTTGTTAGAAAACCTTAGTGAACAAACAGCATCATGAAGGCCAAGGAACACACCAGACAAGTCAGGGCTAAGGTTGTGGAGAAGTCTAAAGCAGGGTTAGGTTATAAAAAAAATATCCCAAGCTTTGAACATCTCACGGAGCACTGTTTAATCTATCATCTGAAAATGGAAAGAGTATGGCACAACTGCAAATCTACCAAGACATGGCCGTCTACCTAAACTGACAGGCCGGGCAAGGAGAGCATTAATCAGAGAAGCAGCCAAGAGGCCCATGGTAACTCTGCAGGAGCTGCAGCGATCCACAGCTCTGGTGGGAGAATCTGTCCACAGGACAACTATCAGTCTTGCACTCCATAAATCTGGCCTTTATGGAAGAGTGGTAAGAAGAAAGCCGTTGTTGAAAGCCATACGAAGTCCAGTTTGCAGTTTACGAGAAGCCATGTGGGGGACACAGCAAACGTGAAAGAAGATGCACTGTCAGATAAGACCAAAATTTAACTTTTTTGCCTAAAACCAAAAGCTATGTGTGGCGAAAAACTAACACTGCACATCAGTCATACCCAAGATAAGTAGTGAATAATTGTGGAGGAAAGTGTGCTGAGAAATGTTGTTAAAAAGGGGAATGGGAAGGAGGGTATCACGCACTGGAACCGTCAGAGAGCAAGGGCGAGCGGCCAGCTTAAATACCCGCCGGGCTCCTCCCATAAGTTCAGGCCACCATACTGGCCATCTAATTTATGGTTGTGGCCTTAAGACCGAGACAGATGTGGATCACATAAACACACGACAAGACTCATAACATAAATAGACCTGGTGGTGCTCGAGAGGGAGGAGCCTGGTAATGGCTCTGTGCACGGCGTGAGGATCCTGAGAACCCTCTCCCTGCAGCTGAGAGGAATGATCGGCCTGATGAGAAGGTGTAGGTAGCTTCCCTCCCCGCCCCCCCTGCTCATCACTCACTGAGCTGTCTTATGGTGTAAGCCAGAGGAAGTTTGTACCTGCGTCTGACTGCACCCCCCCCCCCACCCCTCCGTAGTCGGATGGGCTAGAAGGCTCATCAAGGACGGGGGGTTAGGAGAACTGGAAAACCGCAGAGATCGGAGCGCTTCGGAAGTGACGACAGCAGGGAAAACGGTGCGCTGCTGGGGGCTGTTTCAAGTCCCCAGCGGTGTTGCCGGCCGCGGAGAGCGGAGGAACCAGCTGAAGTGCACCGGGGAAATTTCGGAGGAGAGAGCCAGGAAGGTGGGTGAGTGGAGCAAGGAGAAGCGGCAGTGGACACTGAAGAGCTGAGAGCAGAGAACAGCTGAGACTTCAGCGGGTCAGACAGACCTGGGCAGATTGATAACATCAGAGACAGCACCTGAGCGTTCGCAGCATCAGAGAGCAGCAACAAGCTGTAGTGAGCGTCCCTTTTTGTCCCAACTTCAACAACAACTAAAAGATAAGTACCGTATTTTTTTTTTTTTTTTTTGGCTTTTTTTCTATTGCAATTGTCTTGAAGTGAACAGGCAAAGGAAAAGTAATAGAACAAAAGAAAGGGAAAGGGAAAGAACATATTGAAATAAAACGAAATAAAATGGAATAAAAAGCGAAAGTAAATGAAAGTAAATGAAGGCGAAAGAGCTGAAAAAGTAGAATCAAGTGAGCTAAGAAAAACAATAAAAACAGGGGGGGGGAACAGGGGAGAAGGAGAAGGTGAAAGAGAGACAAGCCAACGGAAGAGTTGTCTCCCAGCCCCCACCTGCTTGCTGCTGCTGCTGCTGCAGTATCTCCCTTTCTTGTGATCTTTTTTTTTTTTTTTTTTTGGTCTTTTTTTGTTTTTGTTTTTTGCAAATGGTACTAACTATAGGCTCGATAGTATAAACTATAGAATAAGAAGAAATTTCATAGTAACAAAATGTGGAACATATAAGCTCATACTGGAACTATACTGCTGAATATATAAATCATCTTGCTGAATACTTGAATTAGATTGCATTATACCGCTAAAACATTTGAATTATTTTTATGAGCACCTGGGCCCTCATGCACACGGGCTGTTGGGAGAACGTTGTGAAAACGCCAGTGTCTTTGCAGTGACTTTTTTTTTTTTTTAACTTTTTTCAGCGTTTTTGCAATAGCGTCTTTGAGCGTTTTTGAGCGTTTTTTTTTTTTTTTTTCCTCCTCTTTTAGCTCTTTTCTATTGCAATTGTCTTGAAGTGAACAAGCAGGGGAAAAGGCGAAAGAGCTGAAAAAGTAGAATCAAGTGAGCTAAGAAAAACAATAAAAACAGGGGGGGGGGGAACAGGGGAGAAGAGAAGGAGAAGGTGAAAGAAAGACAAGCCAACGGAAGAGTTGTCTCCCAGCCCCCACCTGCTTGCTGCTGCTGCTGCTGCAGTATCTCCCTTTCTTGTGAATTTTTTTTTTTTTTTTGCAAATGGTACTAATTATAGGCTTGATAGTACAAACTATAGAATAAGAAGAAATTTCATAGTAACAAAAATGTGGAACATATATGCTTATACTGGAACTATACTGCTGAATATATAAATCATCTTGCTGAATACTTGAATTAGATTGCATTATACCGCTAAAACATTTGAATTATTTTTATGAGCACCTGGGCCCTCATGCACACGGGCTGTTGGGAGAACGTTGTGAAAACGCCAGTGTCTTTGCAGTGACTTTTTTATTTTTTTTAACTTTTTTCAGCGTTTTTGCAATAGCGTCTTTGAGCGTTTTTGAGCGTTTTTTTTTTTTTTTTTTCCTCCTCTTTTAGCTCTTTTCTATTGCAATTGTCTTGAAGTGAACAAGCAGGGGAAAAGGCGAAAGAGCTGAAAAAGTAGAATCAAGTGAGCTAAGAAAAACAATAAAAACAGGGGGGGGGGGAACAGGGGAGAAGAGAAGGAGAAGGTGAAAGAAAGACAAGCCAACGGAAGAGTTGTCTCCCAGCCCCCACCTGCTTGCTGCTGCTGCTGCTGCAGTATCTCCCTTTCTTGTGAATTTTTTTTTTTTTTTTGCAAATGGTACTAATTATAGGCTTGATAGTACAAACTATAGAATAAGAAGAAATTTCATAGTAACAAAAATGTGGAACATATATGCTTATACTGGAACTATACTGCTGAATATATAAACATCTTGCTGAATACTTGAATTAGATTGCATTATATCGCTAAAACATTTGAATTATTTTGCTGAGCACCTGGGCCCTCATGCACACGGGCTGCTGGAAAAGCGCTGTGAAGACGCCGGTGTCTTTGCAGTGACTTTTTTTTTTTTTTTAACTTTTTCCAGCTTTTTTCAACATTTTTGCAATAGCGTTTTTGAGCGCTTTTTTTTTTTTTTTTTCTTCAGCTTAAGAACGCTTAAACAATTGAACAGCACCAAGGAATGCTTAATGTACTTAAGGTAGTAACATAACTTCTGGAAAACGGGGACTACTCATATCTCATTAATTATTTCTATTATTGGATTGTGGGGAGGATGCCGGGTATGAGAACGGAATAAAAGAAATATTAGTAAAAATAAGTCAATTTAAAAAGGCTGGGAGATTTTTTTCATCATTAAGAGACCCCAATCAAGGGGTATTCTGGAAGGCAGCTTTGAAGATCTTATAAATCCAGCCATAGAAACAAACATGAAGGGGAAAACAACAAGAAGTGCGGGAGCAATACCGAAATCACCTAGGACCAGCCTAGGCCCAAGTCCAGGCCCTATGAACAGGTATATACAGCAAGGAATCGGAGAAGGAGAGAAACAAGTGGGTTCAAAGGGCAGACAAATAGATACAAAAGAGAAGGACAACAAGGATAAAAAAGGCCAGTATAAAGTACAAACAGAAACCAGCCACCTCTCAGAACCCAGAATGGAGCCAGAAATGGGACAGGAAGACAGAGGAAAGGAGGAAGGACAACAAGGGCCACAGTTGCCAACAAAACAGGATATGGAAAAAATGTTCGCGGCACTAGAGAATTCCCTAAAAGCAGAGATGTCAACACTCCATAAAGATATGGGATATATGTTAAACAGAGTGGAAGAAGTAGAGATCAAAGTAGACCTACATCAAAAAAAACATAAAGGAACTAGAAGACGAAATAAAGAAATTAAAACGGGAACAACAGGAACAATCATATAAAATAGAAGAGCAAGAAAATAGAGATAAAAAGAAAAACTTGAGAATACGTGGGTTACCGGAAACAGAACAAGCAGAAAATCTAATAGAAAAAATGAACAATCTCTTCAACCAAATCTTGGGAAAGGAAACAACTAACACAATAGGAATAGAAAGTGTCTTTCGAGTAAAAAAACCTCAAAGGTTCGCAAGGGAAACACCTAGAGATGTAATCGTACGCTTTGAAAAATGGGAAGAAAAAAAACAGATCTGGATAAACCTAAAGAGGAAAACACAAATAGAGTTTGCGGGAGGTAAATTACAAATATTTCAAGATTTATCTCAAGAAACGTTGAAAAGACGACGGATACTAAAGCCAATATTAGAAATCCTCCGGGAGCAAGAAATTCAATACAACTGGGGTTTTCCAGCATGTCTAATAGCAAGGAAAAACGGAATAAGTGCGAGGCTAAGACATGTGGAGGAGATTCCGGACTTTTGCAACAAACTAGAAATCCCCTCCCCAGAACTGGAAAAATACGCAAATAGTCAGGAGCGAATAACGGCAAGAGATGACCTACAGTGGCAAGTAAATTCAAGGATCAGACATCAAGATGTGGACTCTCGAGGAAATTAATATCTGAGAAAATACCACACAACGGTGCAAGGGGCCTTAGAGTGGAAAGGGGGGGGGGGCTGGGGTTGATGGGATGGGAAAAAAGGAAAGTGAAAGGATTGGTAAAACACAACAAAAACGCAGGGAGAGGGAGACAGGGACTCACGGAGTGGACAGAGGGTCGCCCTATTAGTGCGTAGGCAGGGGGGGAATAGGGTGTCTTACAGAGCTCTGCCTCACAATAAATAGAGCAGAGGGGGCAGAGCGTGCCCCACAAAACAAAGTAAAACGCTCTCAGCTCTAGAGAATATGGGGGTAAAAAACCCATATCAGAAAAAAGGGAGGGGGAGGGGGAAGGTGGGAGGAGGGAGGGGAGGGAGGGTGGGGAGGGAGAGGTCTGAGTCACATGAGTGGTTACATAGGCACACCTATTCTGAGACAAGAGATGAGGAGACCCCGTGCGTCCGCTGGGTGTCCCCTCCATCTGGTCTCCTAGAAAAGGCACAAGAATGGAAAACGTAAACAGCATAAAAATAATCTCTTACAATGTCCGAGGACTAAATTCCCCAGGGAAGAGAAACATCATCCTCCGAGAACTAGAAAAAAGTAAAGCAGAAATAATTTTCCTACAGGAGACGCATATAACCCAAAACTCAAGTGCCAAAATTTATTCAAGAAACATACCAACATGGTATCAAGGAGACTCGCCAATAAGAAGGGCCAAAGGAGTAGCCATCGGTATAGGGAAAAATGTACATTTTCTAATAGATCAAAGGAAAATAGACCCGGAGGGTCGATATCTTTTTATTACAGGAACTATACACGGGGTAAAATATACATTGGCCAATGTCTACTGTCCTAATAAGAACCCTAAAAAATATTTGATAGATATAATTAAAATACTAATGGAATTCAAGCAAGGAAAATTAATACTAGCTGGAGACTTCAACTTCAGCATGGATAATAAAATGGACAGTACCTCAAGTGTAAGGGACAAAGAGGTAAATCAACTAAAGAAATTAAAAAGAACATTATATGAACAGCAACTAATAGACCCTTGGAGAATTCAGCACCCCAGCACAAAGGACTACACATTCTACTCAACAGTACACAAAATTTACTCCAGATTGGATTACATCATGGTCGAACATAGAAACTTGGAAGAAATAGAAGAAACAAAAATAGGCATAATAACCGCCTCAGATCACAGCCCAGTAATCTTGAGAATGAAAATAAAAGGAGAAGTCCTTGAAAGGGGTCCATGGAGAATCAACGAAACTTTATTAGAAGACAGTGAGACCGAAAAAAGCATCATAGAAGAAATTAAAAGATATTTTGAAGAAAACGATACACCAGAGGTATCGAAAGCAACAATATGGGAGGCGCATAAATCTGTTATTAGGGGCAAGTTAATAGCTATAGGGGCAAGAAAAAAACAGGAAAGGAAAACAAACATGCAACAAATAATTAAAGAAATTTATGAATTGGAACGAAAACACAAAAATCAAGTAAACAACAAAATCTTCGGCCTACTATCTCAAAAGAGAGAGCAATTAAAAGACTGGATGGAACAAGAAGAAAGGAAGGACTACAACAGAGTAGTACAAGAAAAATATAAATGGGGTAATAAACCAGGAAAATACCTAGCAAATCTGGTAAAAAAAAAGAAGTCTTTGAATTACATTGAGAAGATCAAAAATGAAAAAGGAGAAGTGGTAAATAAAACTACAGATATAGCGATAACATTTCAAAAATACTTCAGCTCCCTTTATGCAATAAAAGGACAGGAAAGTTGGAAAGAAGCGAATACAAGAACAAAGAAGATACAAGAATATTTAAAAAAAGCAAACTTACCAAAACTAAAAATAGACCAACTAGAAGAATTGGAAAAAAATATTACGCATGAAGAGGTAAAACTGGCATTAAAGGAAACTCCCGTAGGAAAAAGCCCAGGACCAGACGGGTTTACGGTCAAATACTATAAAAAATTTGAAGAACAGCTGACTCCAAAACTATTAGAATATATGAATTCCTTAGGGGAAGATGAAGAAATAAGAAGTGAATCGTTATTAGCTCATATTACAATACTACCAAAAGAAGGGAAAGACAAAGTTAACTGCTCAAGCTACAGGCCAATAGCCCTATTGAACGCTGATACGAAGCTGTACTCCAAGATCCTGGCCACTAGGATAAAAAAACTAATCCCACTGTGGATCAACCCGGACCAAACTGGTTTTGTCCCGGGGAGAGAGGGGTGGGACAACAGCCTAAAATCATTATTGATGTTGCACAAGAAGGTGCAGAATGAGACCCCAGTTCTATTCCTGTCATTGGATGCAGAAAAAGCATTTGACAGGGTAGACTGGGGTTTCATGATGGATACATTGCGGCACTTGGGTATTGGGACAAAAATGATGAAATGGATAACAAATTTGTATAATGGCCCGACAGCAGTCGTAAAAGTAAACGGTAGACTCTCTCCAAAAATTAAGATGCAGAATGGAACACGGCAAGGCTGTCCACTGTCTCCACTATTATATGTATTGGCTTTAGAACCACTATTAGCAACACTCCGCAATAACAAAGAGGTAGAAGGAGCGAAACTAGGAGGAAAAGAGCATAAGATCGCTGCCTACGCGGACGACATCTTGATGTACGTATCCAACCCAAGAGTGTCACTCCCAAACATACTGAAAGAAATTAAAAAATACGGAGAACTGTCAAACTTCAAAATTAATCCAATAAAAACGGAAATATTAAACATAGGTCTAGAGAAAAAGGAAGTTCAGTTTTTACAAAAAGAATTCCCATTCACTTGGGTAAAAGAACTAAATTACCTTGGAATTAAAATAACTCCTAGAGTCGAAAAAATTTATCAGGCAAACTTTATTCCACTGATCAATGAGGTCAAAGAAGAAATGAAAAAGTTAAGAATACAGCCACTTTCATGGATTGGAAGAATAAATATGTTTAAGATGACGATATTACCTAAAATAAACTACAGATTACAGATGTTACCAGTAAAAATCCCGCAGAGCTTTTTTAAAATAATTAAAACAATCCTGCTAAAATACATATGGCTTAATAAAAAACCAAGAATTAAATACACGCTGATCACAAGGAAAAAGGAGCATGGAGGTCTTGCCGTCCCAGATATAAGTAGGTACTATAAAGCCATAGTTTTAACACGAATGTTAGAGTGGACAAATGAGAAAAATGAAAAAAAAATGGGTGGAAATGGAAAACACAATAAGTGGAGCCATACTACATAAGAATATTTGGATTCCACGGAAATATAGAATATTGGACACCGACACGCACGAAATAACAAAAAATGTATTTAAAATTTGGGACACCATTCACTTAAAGAATGAATGGAAATATAGCTCACCACTATTAGCACTCACAGGATCGAATCTCTTCACCCCTGGGAGGGAAATATTTGAAATCCAAGGAATAGGTAACCCACGACTGAAAGATATCACTAGAAATGGCAAAATAAGAACACGAGTAGAAATAGAGGAAAGGAATGGATGGAAGATGAATGAATGGAATTATACTCAAATAAGGCACCTAGTAAGCACAATACCACACCCACTGAGAGATGAAACAAAATTAACTGCACTGGAAAAGCTATGTAGCAATGAAACACCATTAAAAAACGGAACATCAAAAAATTTATAGTATACTGACAGATTTGGAAGCACAAGAAAGACCAGAATATATAAATCAATGGGAAAAAGAAATGAATTTAAAAATAGATAACCAAAAAGTGGAAAAAATGATAGAAATGGGATATAATAAGGCTTGGGACATGAAGACCATAGAAATGAATTATAAACTAGTATCAAGATGGTATATGACCCCAGTAAGAATACACAGATTCCATCAAGATAGAACCTCCTTGTGTTGGAGAAAATGTGGCCAAATAGCAACGATCACACACATATGGTGGGAATGCCCAATAATAATGGAGTACTGGAAGGAAGTGTTAAATAACATAAAGGAAATAACTGGAGAAGAAATAGAACAAAATATTTGGACTTGCCTCTTCCATATCTACAATAAACCTAAGAAACAATATAGAAAATCAATAATACCTAACCTCCTGAATGCGGCCAAGGCCTTAATTCCCAAGAATTGGCTAAAAAGTGGAAAACCAGACATTAGAAACTGGCTAAAGGAAATAGATTATCACTACAAAATGGAAGGAGGAGAGAAAGGGGATAATAGTAGATGGGAAAGTTGGAAAAACTACAAAGTCTCGGATATTTATTTAGATAGGATAAAAGAAAGAACAGGTGCAGAGCCAAGTGGATAAATAAACAACATAAAGGAACGGACCAGACACAGGGGAGGGGGAGGGGGGGGACGAGGGGGAGGGGGTGCGGGGGGAAATAAGAGGGACTGAGAGAGACTAAGATAATAATAGGGTTTATAATTATAGAAGGCGTTTTGTCGTCGGTTTTTAAAAATATTAGTTAAAAAAAAAATAAATAAAAAAAATAAAAATAAAAAAATAACATAAATAGACCTGAGGTGTGGCTTTTGGTCATCTGGTAGGTAAGCCAAGAAAAGGGGCCAAAAATAAGCAGGTAGTGAATATATCTTTATTGGTTCTAAGCTCTTTGAGCAAGCTTGGAGAAGGCTAGGGCCATCTCCACTTGAGGGTTCGGACTATATCTAGCGAAGCAGGTGGACTTCCATCTGCCTACCTTCTTAAACACATGGTCTGGTACTCCATGCTGAGATGCGGTTGAGGCTGCGCCGATCTGGAAGAAATGTCCAGAATACCGCCTGGGGTCAAGGCCTAAGTTGAGCAGTAGGACCCTAACATGTTTGATAAACTGACTGCCAGTCAGGGGGTTGACCGGAAAAGGCAGTAAACGGGCTGAAGACTGGCTGGCTGGGTAGGTGAGAGAGCAGACGGTCAAGGATGGTTACTGGGCACCATGTCCAGTTTGTTGCGTTTTGGAGACCGTAAGGTGAAGGACAGCAGGTGTCTGTACAGTACCTGACTACTGGTACTACCAGAGGTGAACTTGCAAGGTCGTAGGGAGCCATAGAAAGCCAGTTAGATGGCCACCTGGTTGACCAGGCTGGGCTAGAGCCCAAAGGGGAACGTGTGAGGATTTCGGACATGCCCCTGAAGATAGCGTTTGTGATGGGTAAGCGTTTGCCACTGTTGCTTCTGAATTCCGCGCAGCAGGGCTTTCAGTGTATGGGCTGTGAACACAGATGGCTGTCCGGGATTCTGTAAGGACAGGAAATACTGAATACTGGCTAGGTACAGCCTGTGTAACAGTGTTATGAGCGAGAGCCAGCTGTGTATGGCAATAAGATATGAAGGCTAGGACATGAGTGATGTCGTCTGCTGTGGTTCTGGGACAAGCGGCTAGGAACCTACAGTAGGTGTTCCAGGCCATGTGGTAAGCCTTAAGTGTGTTGCTAGACAGTGAGTGGTTGATGAGCTGGGTTGCATTGGCAAGATGTGGCTTCAATCCATTGTTAGTTGAGATCAAGGTGGGATAGGAGTGGATGATAGGTCGGCTCCGGATACATGCTGGAAGAATGAGACAAAATTGAAGTGAGACAGTGCATCTGCTGCTGCATTGCACTTGCCAGGGATATGCTCACAGTAAATATTAAATCGGTGATGTAATGATAATTGCACCAGTCTGCGCAGGAAGGATATGATGGGGAGCGACTTGAATCTACCCTTATTAATGATGTCGGCCGTAGCCTAGTTGTCTGTGGTGAAGAGTACTGTCTGACCTGTCCACGTCTGGTCCCAGACTTGGGCTGCTGCCACGATGGGGTACAGTTCGAACAAAGACGAGGATTGAGTGAAACCAGGAATCAAGCAGATTTCTGGAGACCAGGGACCGGCAAACCAGTGGTGGCCAAAAATAGCAGCAAAGCCTGTGGAGGCTGCAGCATCTGTGACTACTTGTGGCGACTGGCCTGATACTGAGGGAATAAACAAGGATATGCCATTCCAGTTGGTGAGGAACTCGTCCTACATAGTTAAGTCCACTATGGCTGCTGGGTCTAGTCTGAGGACTTGGTCGGGGTCCTGTACTCGGGCGAGAAAGACCAAGAGCTGTGAGATGAACGATCACCCCTGCAGAATAATCCTCATTGCAAAATTGAACATGCCTACCAAGGACTGCAGCTGTCTTTGAGTACAGCCCTGTGACCGGGTAAAATTGTGAATGACTGACCTAACACGGGCTAGTTTGTGAGCAGGCAGGCTAACCTGTATAGCATGTCCAGGACAATGCCCAAGAAGGTGAAGGAATGTGCCTGGCCTTCCACTTTGTGTTCGGCTATAGGCACATTGAGATTGTTGAAGACCACTCTTAGCCTGTCTAGATCTACCGGTGGTATGTCTGGCCGTTCAATGAGCAGAAAGTCGTCGAGATAATGGATAACCTTATGGCACTGGGCCTGGTGTGATAGGATCCAAGTGAGGGACTGGGCGAAAACGTCAAACAGCCACGGGCTGCTTTTAGAGCCAAAGGTCAGCTTGGTGGCAAAATAGTAAGAATCCTTCCACTCCATGCCGTGCCACCACCAGAGGGATGGTATGATAGGTAGGAGCTTGAAGGCATCTGCGATATCCGCTTTAGATAGCCAGGCGCCGGTGCCTATCTTAATGATGAAAAAAGAAAAAAAAAGATAAAATAAGTGCGTTTGCAATCATGTGACCAAATATAAAAAATGTAATAATAATAAATATTCATAAATTGCCTTTAAATAAATAGTAAAAAATAAAAACCAATGATGAATTATGTGCATTTACAACCAAGTGACCCAAAAAAATTAATAAATCATGATTAAAGTTCATAAATTGCTTGTGAATAAATAATTTGTGAATAAATAATTAAGTCCATTCATAAAGGCTTTGATGAAAACGAGCAAATCTCGTGGAGGAGAGTCACACATCCACAGTTCATCGGTCCCAGCCCGTGTGAAAGGAAAAAGGGAAGAAGGGAATGTGAGGGAAGTGTCCAAGCAGACGGTAGATCCAGATGACAAGATTGAGCCCTTACCAGAAGTGGTGGACTTCCTTTATAGCAAGGTCATATGCACATGCAGATACGGCCCTCTGCCGGGACAGATGGATTCCAGCGACCAGATCCTCAGTTGTTCATGGCGTTCCAGGGGGAGGCCACTCCAAGGTATCAGCCTAGGGAGAAGCACTCACTTTTTGTAATTCTGAAGAAATAGCTGTTTCTCTGTGTCCATGCACATGGACTGTGGAGGTGTGACTCTCCTCCACGAGATTTGCTCGTTCTCATCAAAGCCTTTATGAATGGACTTAATTATTTATTCACAAGCAATTTATGAACTTTAGTCATGATTTATTATTTTTTTTGGGTCACTTGGTTGTAAATGCACATAATTCATCATTGGTTTTTATTTTTTACTATTTATTTAACGGCAATTTATGAATTTTTATTATTATTCAATTTGATATATTTGGTCACTTGATTGCAAGCGCACTTATTTTATCTTTTTTATTCTTATTACACTGATATTTGTGTTTTTTTGGTGCAGCTGCAGTTTAGTGTTTACACAGTGGTTTTCTCTTTAGCGTGTTTTTTTTCTTTTTTGTATCTATCTTAATGATGGCCTGGATGGCCATGTCGACTGACGTATACTTGAGAGACAATTCCTCGGAAGAGGTCAGGAAGTTCAAACTAGGGATGTGAGAAATGAGGCGCAGACAAGTCGTAAACTAAGCAGAGTTTATTTGTGAACTTGCCCTTGACAAGCCCAATAGGGCTGACTCTCCAAATCTGGAAAGGTGACTGTGAGAAGGGGCCGATTATGAACCGTTTATCTAACTCCGTCTGCAAGAGGGTGTCTATGGCCTGAGCATCGATGGTCGCTGACTGTAGGTTCTTGCGCCCGTGAGTGGAGAGGGGTAAGGTGATGAAGCCGGTGTGGAATCCTGCCATGAAGCCGTGTAGCAGAAATACTGCCAGTGAAGGGGTGGGGTGTGCGAAGAGGTAGAAGCTCAGCCACAGGACATCCACCCGGCTTAGTCAGGATTTGTTAAGCTGCTTCAGACGACAAGTGAACTTTGGGTGAGCCTTGTGGCATGAAGTACAGACTTGCAGTAAGTGGCACTGGCTGAAGGAGCATCCGCCTTGGTTGAAGTTGTTCCATATGGCCGCCGCCCCCCCCCCCCCCCCCCCCCCCACTGAAAAGACTGGTCATCCCAACTTGTCTACCTGTTGCTGTTGTGGTGGGCCTAACTGGTTGAAGCCGGAGGGGGAAGGGAAGCCGGAGTTGGAAGGGAAATTGACGGGGCGTCAATTTCAATGTGGCTGCCTTAGAGCACCAATTTGCTGTGTGGGCAGAAGATTGGCAAATCACACAGAGTGGGGAATGAACTATGTGATGTATGTGAAGTAAAAGTATAGTGCAAGGGTGCTGCAGAGTGATGTGTTGGAGAAACCCATGAACTATGCACCTGACTGACACTCTAGTAACGAGGTCCTGGTTAAGATCGAACTGGGTCAACTGGGAATACTTGTAGTAGGGGTAAAATAAGTGCGGCAAGAGATTTATTTTTTAATTTTCCCTTTTTGTGCCCTTTGTGTGCGACTGGCCCTGGTGAAGATGCAATCATTGCGTTTTTTTTTTTAAATCTGGGAAATAACATCCAACCTGGTACAGGATGGCACCTGAACTCGACTGACCTGAGGGAGACAGATAGAAGAAAATAATGAGTGGCTCATATGAATGCCACTGGAGGCGAGTGACCGATTAAGTGCCACTAAAATAATAATGTGTGAGTGCCAGAGTGTGCTTGCAGCGATTTGCAAGAAGTTATGTTGAGATGTGTACCTGTAGGTAAAAGTCAGCAAAAAGGGTTTACAAACACTTTTAGAACAGTCCAAATATACTACATCAGCTACATCTCTGCCTACAGTACTATGCAAAAGCTGGCCAAGTGGCCATACATTGTTAGCACTTTTTCACTTAGCCAGTGTGCTAACAGATAACTCAACACACAAATGAGGTGGATGGAGGGATCCCCCCGCTGGGACATTGTATTTTGACAGCGGGTCCCCCTGCTGTCAGAATACACTTACCATTGGCTGCATCCGCTGATCAAAAAAGTATTTTTGCAGGTCCCCCTGACTTCTGGGGACAGACAGCAGGGACTGCGGACTGATTGAAATTTGGCCGGTTCCTGCTGATTTCTGTTCACATAATACAAATGCATATTGAAATCTTACGCTCCCCTTGAAAATGCATTTGTCACTATTTGTACCATAACTTACAGAGTAAGATGATATATTACATATTTGGGCAAGAGAACTCAATTTTACTTTACCAAATCGTGATTGATAAATCCACCCACGAGTGGATAAACTTACTAAAGCATAATGTACTAGGTTCATCTTCACTCTTCCATCCTTGACATTTGTAGACACCTATAGGGAGCCTAATGGTTCCAGTAGATGTTACATGTATCTCCCACCTATAGACCACACATAATCTAGAACAGATCTTATCCTTACAAACACTTTTTGTCTTTTTAAGATGTTTTTGGGCCTTTAATCCTCCAATTCAGATATGATCGTTGAGGCCTTCCACCATTACTAAACCAAGCTTTATTCCTTAAAGTGGTTGTAAAGTTAGTGACAACAGTTACTGGCAGCCGCTCTGTTGTAACAAGCTATACTACACAGTGTCTGTGTTTTTTTTTTAATTATGCAGCTAAAAACCTTATTTCTCCACGCCACTGTGTGGTCACGTGACATCCTGTCACTCTTCTTCCCCCGATCTGAGGACTACAGAGGGAGGGGCTGAGATTCCCCTCTGACGTCAGCTGTGGCACTGAGAAATAAGGTATTTAGCTGCATAATTTAAAAACACAGACACTGTGTAGCATAGCTTGTTATAACTGAGGGGCTGCCAGTAATTGTCATCACTAACTTTACAGCCACATGGAATAGTGGCAAGAGGGGAGGGGCGGGGGGGGGGTTTGGAGATTGGCTCACAGACTGGGAACTGACAGGCAGGGAGGGGGAGAGACTCTAAACACAGCGGGATGATGGAGGCACATAAACTGACCACGGTATCATGGATCAGCAGCAATTATTACCGTGGTCACAGGAACAGGCAGGATCAACCAGGTATTTTACAGCATAGAAAATGACAAATGACACCGCAGAAGATCTATGATGTTTTACATGCTTTAAAGGAACACCATTTTTTTTTTAGGGTTTCTACCGCTTTAAGCTTTATTCCCCCACTTTAAATATGTGCTCCAGTAGAATAAGATGTCCAAAAACTGTTCTTGACCCAGTTAAAGAGGCACTTCATTTTTTGTTCCCCGCCTTAAGTAGTAGAGGTCGTTATCTCTGCATTTCCCCTTCTTCTTTCCTCCAGCACTTCCTCTTCTATTCACTGCAGTGATCCAAATTCTTCACAACTTGAATGAGCTGAAACACACTTTTGGCGATGTGACACAGTGCTCTCTTGTATATGTCCACCTGTGATGTGGAAGAGGGTAGCCTACTGGAATTTGTAGTGGGTGGGAAGTAGTGGCATGTATAGGTAATATACATGATGCTACTGCCAACTCAACAGTAAAGTTGTTGTATAAACAAATGGCTGACAGGCAGGGTATTTATGACAGAAGAGACCCTATTGTCAGCTGTCATGTTCATTGAGCCGCGCATACGCAGCTCAGCGAACATTTACGGCCCCGATCGGCTCCAATCTGTGCTGCGGCGATGTGACTCCCATGCGCATGCGTGGGAGTGGCATCACCGTGGCCTATCAAATGGCTGAAGGCACGGGACCCGGAAGGAAGACTGGGCGAAGATGGAAACTCCGGGGGCCTGCCGGATCGGTCCCAGAGCTGCGCTGAAGGACACCATATGGCAGGTAAGTCTGCCATAATGTACTAATATTCTGTGCATACTAGAACATTATGACATAACTCATCTGATGACCTTAAAAATCTTTTAAAGTGGAATTTACTTCAATAACCCGCCGTTCATATTGAATTTTAGCTATTCTGGCCTCCTCTTGTGAGTCTTAAATTTTCTAACTTTCCAAAGATAATTGCTCCTTCAGTATAATATTTAGGACTTTATGTTATCATATATATTTTTTTAATACAACAAACACATTATAAAGCATGGAATAGCTTTACAGAAAATTTATGTGAAACACTATCATTTGTGTTTTTTTTTTGTATAATCCATTTTTATTAGCATTTTTCTGAAAAATACAAAAAAAGTACAAATATACAATATGACTATCATTTGTGTTTTGTCTTTTGTCGACAGTTCATCCCAAACTCATCTCTCCAAAAATGTTTGTCTTTTCAGTAGGTGCTTGTTTGTTATAGACTGAGATACCCTGCATGGCTAGATAGATGTGTTCTACATTATGTGGCGGTAGAAGGAGTCAAGTAATCTCTACAGCTCTTTCCTTGCAGATTTCAGTGACCACTTTGACTAACGGACATCTGAAAGGAGTGTTCTGTTCCTTTCACTAACCGTCTATTATCTGCAGCCACCTTGCAATCTGCCTGCATTGAAATTCTGGGCAACAATATGTTATCTCCATTGTGAAGGTTTCTTAACAATTCCTGGTGAATAAAAGAAGGTTGCATTTCTGTCTCTATTTTTTTTTTGAATCAGCACAACATATTTCTGTGCTAAATATTCTGCTAAATATTTCATACATCTTTTTCTGGATTTTTTTTTGTGCATAAATAATGACAGTAGCAAGATATACATATGTCAGTTTTTTTACATAAAAAGCTGAGAGGCTCAGATCATTACATGTGTGTGATGTGACTAATGGTGAATTAGCACTGTTTTGTGGTTTAATGAATTGCCTTTAGAAATTATTATTATTACTATTATACAGGATTTAAATAGCGCCAACAGTTTGCGCAGCGCTTAACAAAATGAAGTTGGTTTCATTCATCACCATTAGACAACAGTTAGGTGCAGTGAAGATTTCTTCTCATAATATACATTGATTTACCCCCTTAATGATCAGGCCATTTTTTGCAATACAGCACTGCGTTACTTTAACTGACAATTGCGCAGTCGTGCGACACTGTACCCAAACAAAATGTATGTCTTTTTTTTCCCACAAATAGAGCTTTTGGTGGTATTTGATCACCTCTGCAGTTTTTATTTTTTACGCTATAAGGAAAAACAGACCGACAATCTTGAAAAAAAACTATATCTTTTACTTTTTGCTATAATAAATATCCCCCCCCAAAAAAATGTCTTCATCAGTTTAGGCCAATGTGTATTCTGCTACATATTTTTGATAAAAAAAACGCACAACGGCACACTCACTGAAGCAACGGCACATACGTGCCATTGCTTCGGTTTGCTTCCGTGCGCATGTGCTGATGACATCGGTACATGCAGGGGACAGGGCATATCTCCTAAACCGTGCAGGTTTAGGAGATATCCTGGGTAGCTACAGGTAAGCCTTATCATAGGCTTACCTGTAGCAAAAAGTGGCCTGTAAGGGTTTACAACCACTTTAAGTATGTCCTAGGGAGGTGTTTCTAGGGGACTGACTGGGAGTACAGAGAGATCGCTGTTTCTGATCACTAGGAACAGACAATCACACTGTACTCCCCTGTCAGAAGGGGGATCTGTTTGTTTACATTAACAGATCCCCCTTCTGCCTCTCTGTGGAGCGATTACAGGAAGCCAGCCGACGTCGCGCATCAGCCTCGGAGCAGCGCGCGCACCCGCTATATCTCTTAAATGAACCACCGTACAGGTAAGGCGATCTGCGCAATAGAGCCGACCTGCCGCCATATATCGGCGGTGGCTGGTCGGCAAATGGTTAAGACAAGACTCACTTTTTTCTCTTTTTCCAAAAAGAACCACTGCATTTTCCTTATTGTGACTCACATAGAGACAGCATCATGTACAATGTAGAGAAAAATAATGCACAACATGCTTTCTTGCTTTGCAAAAAATATCACAAAGGGTCCCCGGGGCACTATGAAAAAAAAATGGCGGCCGTTGCAATACTTCATGTCACACCGTATTTGCGCAGCGGTCTTACAAGCACAATTTTTTTGGAAAAAATACACTTTTTTGAATTAAAAAATAAGTGAACAGTAAAGTTAGCCCAATTTTTTTTTATTGTGAAAGATAATGTTACGCCGAGTAAATTGATACCCAACACGTCATGCTTCAAAATTGCGCCCGCTCGTGGAATTACGACAAACTTCGACCCTTAAAAATCTCCATAGGCGACGTTTAAAAATGTCTACAGGTTACCAGTTTTGAGTTACAGAGTAACTTTTGCTAGAATTATTGCTCTCCTTCTAGAGATCGCGGTGATACTTCGCATGTGTGGTTTGAACACCGTTTTCATATGCAGGCGCCACTTACATATGCTTTCGCTTCTGAGCGCAAGCTCGGCGGGACAGGGCATTTTTTCTTCTTTATTTTACTTTTTATTTTTTATTTTTACACTGTCCTTTAAAAAACAAAAAAAATGGGTCACTTTTATTCCTATTACAAGGAATGTAAACATCCCTAGTAATAGAAAAAAAGCATGACAGGACCTCTTAAATGTGAGATCTGGGGTCAAAAAGACCCCAGATCTCACATTTACACTTGAATGCAATAAAAAAATAAATTAAATGAAATGTCTTTTAAAATATATATACATATATATATATATATATATATATATATATATATATATATATACATATATACATATATATATATATATATATATATATATATATATATATACATATATATATATATATATATATATATACATATATATATATATATATATATATATACATATATATATATATATATATATATATACATATATATATATATATATATATATATATATATATATATATATATATATATATATATATATATATATATATATATATATATACATATATATATATATATATATATATATATATATATATATATATATATATATATATATATATAAACTATTTCCCATTTAAGATCATTGGGCGGAAGTGACGTTTGACATCGCTTCCGTCATCCTATGTTATGGAGCCGAGCGGGGGCCATCTTTCCCTCACTCGGTTACCAGAGGGGAGAGGACCCGATCGGCTCCACCGCTACTGACAGCTCCGGTAAGCGGTGGAGACGACCGGAGCGCCGCCCCGATAAAAGTGATCTCACGGTGAGTCCGCCGTGGAGACCACTTTTATCAGAAAGAGGACCGTCCACCGTTTAAGAATATACCGGGTTTATGGCAGCTATCCAGTACTCTACATCAAAGTACCGACGTAAAACGACGGCGGGCGATCCACAAGTGGTTGAATAGTTAATTTGGTCCAAGCACAAACAAATTATTTCAATTGCTAAGAAATGCAGCTGCCGTCAGCGCTGTCTGACCGGCATGTAGCCTACAGCGCTGTGTTCCAGCAGCAATATCAAAATCAAGCTGGGCTGAGTGCTGCTCAGCCATTCACAGGACGCCTTGTATTTTTAGGAATGAATACAAGGCTTCCCTTAATTTGCAGGGGTTTCCTCTCACTTCCGAACTTTGGCTATGGAACTGGAAGTGAAGGTAAATCTCTTTAATGGGACACAGATAGGAAAAAAACATTGACAGGGGTAATAACCCTCCCTTACTCTATCCAAAATGAAAAACAAAAGTATTGCCTATAGTTCTAAAGCTGAATTATTTTACTCCCCCCTCTCTATTTTCACCTGGAGATCTGCCCAGTAACACAATTCCTGTATTAAAGGGGTTGTAAATCTTTGTGTTTTTTCACCTTAATGCATCCTATGCATTAAGGTGAAAAAATACCCGGCAGTGACCGGCCCCCCCAGCACCCCGTTTTACTTACCTGAGCCCTAGAACTTGACCCGGCGGGGACACGCTGTCTCTCTGCCCGGGGTTCTTGGCTCTTGATTGGATAGATTGATAGCAGCGCAGTCATTGGCTCCCGCTACTGTCAATCAAATCCAATGACACGGGCGCCGGGGGCTATGGACGCTGAATGCTGGACGCCGGAGCACGCTTGCAAGGTAACACCCTCAAGAGAGCGGGGGGTTATCTGATGCGGGGAGGACCCCAGAAGAGGATGTTCAGGGCCACTCTGTGCAAAACGAGCTGCACAGTGGAGGTAAGTATGATATGTTTGTTATTTAATTAATCAATCAATCAATCACTTTAAAGTGCCCCCACTCTGGATGAAGGACCACAGGGGCACCTTTGGACAGTAGCATTGTCTGGGGAGCGTAGTGTTAGATGCGCTAGCAGATTCAGATACAATTTATAAGCAATTACAGCAAGCAGTTTTGTTCCTTTTGTGATAATTGTAAGCACCCCTGTCAGTGTTAAATGGTTTGTCTCAACCCTCAAACTGCTACATTCTACAGGAAAGCTTGTTCTGCTGAAAAATAACAGACTTAATGGTAGAATCACCAGGTAAAAATAAAAGAAAGAAAGCCTAAAAGAGAAAACGTATGCGGTCACCACATCTTGGTGAACTCCAATATAATAAATGTTTGCTTTTGTAGTAAATACTGCTTTACTGAGATTTAGAAGGACAAATGGAATGAAGAATAAAAAAAAAAAAAAAAGAAGAATAAGAAAAAAAAAACATTTTAATATGCAGGATTTCATACTCACTTGACTTAAAGAAGAAGAACACATGTGGTTTACAAATAATCTAAATGGCATTCTGTATTAAGCCTTAAAAAGAAAGAAAAAGAAGAAGGTGATGAGGTCTGCCATAACAATGGTTTTGACCTACCAAGAGAGAGCCACCCATACAGTAGCTACAACAAAGTATGCAATATTGTGGAGAAAACCTTTTTCCATTTTCCATAAAACAGTTGACTGCAGCTCGACAAAATGTAAAATGGCTTTGAACATTCTGTTTAATTTGATTAACATTACATAACTATCAAGGCAAAGTAAAACAATGTGAAAATAATAGCAATTCAGGCAGCCTACTGCTTTAAAGAAAACCTTTCAATTCAATGAAAATTAATTAAAACAAAAACAATATATCAACTGTGCAAATGCAAAACATGTTAATTAAAGACGGCAAAATAATTAAAATTACAACATCAAAAACGAGAAAAGAAAAAAAAAAAAAAAGAAAATGAAAAATGTGCAAGAACACATTAACCATAGTTTTATATTTATTGCAAATAAAACATTAATATAATTAAGCAGATAATGAGGTTCTCTTAGGCTACCCACGGATGTTAAAATCTTTTTTAATCTCTTATTTGCTCACCATAACAGCCATGCTAGACATTAACATTGGATGAAATTTGGGAAAGGAGACATCTACTGAACGGTCTATTTTTAAAAAGATGCCCAAAAAAGACCCATAGAGGCATTTTCATTGCACCTAAGGTGGGAGAAGTCTACCGGCCATTTGAAAACTACAGGAATAGTTCCCCCTATCCCAACATTCCCCCCCCCCCCCCCCCAAAAAAATGTGTCATCTATGCCAGGGAACCATATAACCTGGCTTGTTACCACCTGATTTTGCTGAAATAACAGGTATTTAAAAGTGATTTAATATCAAGAGTGTCTTTAGGCCAGCACAATGGATATACTGCCTGAATTGCTTTCACCTTTTGTGGTGGGGCTTCTCATTCAGGATGTATATGTGTGAGGAGGTCAAGGCTGGTGGAGCATATGTCACACCGTACACCCTCAGTTCTCATGAGGCTAAGGAGGCTTTGTAAAAAGGTAATCTGTGTGATGTCAGCACCCAGTGCTATTGTGCCTGTCAACGGTTTCTGTACTCATGAGCTGGCTGTGCTTCTGGTGAAGGGGAGGAGATGAAAAACAACTGATTGCTGCATCTGTTGTATATCATTTTTTTCATTATAGATACACAAGGCCAGGCTAGGCAATAGTCAGGTACCTACCTTGATTACAGATAGAGGAAGGCACAGCTTTTTTGCTGTGGATGTACACAATGGAGCTGATTTTTAACAGAATACATACAATTATGCATCAGTCCCGGTGAAAAAGCAACTTCTAAGCTCTGGGACACTAGCACACAAGCTACATCATATATACTCAAATCCTACTAACAAGGGTGCTTTTCTATGGAATCTACACCCCCGTGTCCAAATACATGTCAGCTAAGTGGTGGTGCGCCTGAATGAAAAAACATAATTTTACTGTTTTTAGGTTTACTGAACTGCTTTGATTTGAATTGCACATACCATATAGGTATAAAATCACATCAGATACATAAGCTATCATTATCTATGTAAAAACCTTAATGTGTAAAAGCTTTAGTCAACTGTATGCAGGGAGCATTGCTCAAGAACTAGTCAGCGTACAAGACTCTAAACACTGGTTCTTGGAATACAAATTCCAATACCTGTACAAATGCTGACTGTTCCATACAAGATATATAATAAAAGTGTAGCGCTAGTGATGTATATAATACACAAAGGACCAATCAGAATGGAGCTCTGGAGGCAGGTTGTGTTATAGATACAATAATATAACACTCAATAGCTAGAGTGTATAAAAAAAAATATTAGATTGCAAATTCAAAATGCGACTATATAAAATCGCATATAGTCACCTAAACCTGTATATAATATAATGTAGAGTATATGTAAAATTACAGGGAAAAAGTGAACAAATGAGTGTGCGAATCCAAAAGCAACTATTTAAACATGTGAAATCGCATGTAATCAATTAAACCTATATGTGAATAAAGAAATATGATGTAATGTATAGCAGAAGATTACAAACACTATAAAAACTACATGCGATGAAAGTGAAAATATAAGCGATTAAATATCACATGAAACTCAAATGTGAAAAAACGTGAAATATATATTCCAACACTGATTCAAATGAATATATGTACCTTTAAGTATAAAGAGGAAACTGCTATGTGACATAGAAACAGTCTAAATGTATACCCAAATGTGACATAGAAACGGTGTAAATATATTCCCAAATGTCACATACAATGTTATTGGGTGCATAGAATCCAAGGTATGCTGTTTAAAAAAAGTAGAATCGCACGATAAAGGTACACCACGCACAATAATAAAAACAAATAAAAGTCTGTGTTAATATATCAGAAAAAATGTTTATGAAAGTTAGTGCAGGACAGTTTATATATTATCTAGATTTCTGTATTGCATTTCAGTGCACTCTATGATTGAAATGACACCCAGGATAGTGCTTCCACCTTCTGAGGACAGGGAAGGGGGTGGGGTACTCTTACCCGAACTGGTGGACTCACAGGCCGGTGGTGGTGAGTCAATTGAGCTTGTACCGGAATACGGTAAGTGTGGATCAGGTCCAGAAAGACGAGATGTTCAAACTCATCCTTGGTTGGTCAGTGAACAACACAGACCTTAACTCACCACAGGGGTACACCAGACATGGATGGAATTCAGAAACCAGAATGCTCGATTCTCTCCTTCACCAATCGATCAAAGCTGCTGTTATATGCATCGATCGTCATCTCCAATCCTCCAAATAATGATGGTAGTTTCAAAATTTAAAAAGAAGAGAGTACCTCCACATAGTGTAAATCCAAAAATGGATAAAAATGTATTCAAAAATAAACTTCCAACACCCAAGCAAAAGGGTTCTATAATAAAACAGGTTCAATTGAACAGGTAAAATGCGCAGTAAAAAGTGGCTCAGCAAGCATATTAACTTACGCGTTTCGTCTGCATAGACTTCGACTGGGGTATAGGTTCCATACAAGAGCATAGCATACAGGTGTTTTTCTTATAAGAAACGACATACAATATTCCGCTTAATTAAGCACATACAGATTTACAGATTTAATTGCTTGCCAAACTGGTTACTTTATTATTTTTTCTATATCAAGAATCGACCACACTCTATGGTTCACCTTATAGAAGCAGAAGACAATATTATTTTGGTGTGGTGTGGCAAACTAGGCCCATACCTTATACATTGAACATCAGTGTACCATGAGATACATAGGATCCAGTGATCACTGACGCATAGTGGGAGATTTACTAAAACTTGAGAGTGCAAAATGTGGTGCAGCTGTGCATGGTAGCCAATCAGCTTCTAATTTCAACTTGTTTAATTAAGCTTTGAAACGAAAACATGGAAGCTACTGGTGCAGAATTGCACCAGATTTTGCACTCTCCAGTTTTAGTAAATCTCCCCCTATGCATGCAATGTGTGCATGAGGGCTCCCAATCCAAGTATACCCTAAGGCAGGGATATGCAATTAGCGGACCTCCAGCTGTTGCAAAACTACAAGTCCCATCATGCCTCTGCATCTGGGTTGTCATGCTTGTGGCTGTCAGAGTCTTGCTATGCCTCATGGGAATTGTAATTCTGCAACAGCTGGAGGTCCGCTAATTGCATATCCCTAGGGACTCATTCAAACTTCCAAGCTTCAATAATGAAATGTATAGTACTGTGTAGTGCGAAATGTGCAGCATGTAACATGGAATGCTGTGCCATTTTGAATGGCACCCTAATGCAACACACCTACCTGTAGTGTATCACAATGCATGGCAACACATGGTAGTGCCAGTGTATTGTGTTAGAAAATAGGGTTATGTGTAGGGAGTCAACGATACCATTTTTTTAACACCGAGTACGAGTACTGATACTTTTTTAAAAGTACTCACCGATACCAATTACCGATAACTATCGCCTAGCAAGAGTAGGTAGAGGGGTGGTTTGGGAGGCTGGGGTGAAGATGTGCTAGATAAGAAAAAAAGGAGAGCTGATAAAGTGGGGAGGGGAGTCACAATCTATTCAAATAAAAAAAAAAACGTATGCACTGCCACCTAAATAAACATGATTGAATATATTCTGCTGGTGCAAACACCCAGTGTATGTTCCCCACCAAAAATAAGTATAAATATATGTGCTGCACTGCTGTGTCAAATTCAAATTATCTATATAGTGTTAATAACATAAAAAAAAAATTACTGGCAAAGAAAAGTGAACTCCAATATCGATGCCTAAATATATCTTGGCGTGTGAATAATCTGAAAGTTAGCATATATTCACACATAATCAAAATATCATACATAATACATATTGTTCAAATCCCAACATCCCACTGGTTGGTGAAACTAAAACTCCAGTGCAAACAGTTCTATTTGCTGGAATTAGATGGACATTATAGATGCTAATTTTCAAATTATATCACGCCAAGATATATTTAGGCATTGATATTGGAGTTCAGTTTCATGTTTCATGTTATTAATACTATATAGAGAATTAGTATTTGATACATCAGTGCAGTATATACTGTATATTTATACTGCTCTCTATTCCCCAGGGAGCCCTGGGAGCCCTCACTTTGCAGGAAGGGGATATAATCACACACTGACCTGCTGCAGTGGTGCTGGCTGTGTGCCTGTGCTGCTGCTTCCTGGAGAGGGGGGTTTCTCCATCGGGCTAAGTATGGACACACAGGGCTAGGGGAGAAGCCTCGCTGTGTGCAGAGCCGTGCAGCTGCCAAGGAAAGGACAGATCTGTGCGGGGGGCCACACGGGACTCACTCCTACTCACTTCACGACTGTGACAGAAATAGCTGAACTGAATGTGAGAGCTGCACCGGGCAGGAGGGGGAGGACAGTGGGATGGGGGGAGCTGGGCTTGCTCACCTCTAATGCAGGAAGTTTCCTAAACTTAAGGTCCACGGACATGTGGCCCGGCGGCCCCGGGCCTGGTGACAGCTGGCGGGAGGGGAGGAGGAGGTGGGGAGGGCAATCTCGAGGACATGTGATTGGTTGGCCCTATTCCTTAACAACCAATAACTGCCAGCATTTTTTTTCTTTCCCGCTGACATTCCCACTGACAGCTGAAAGTACCGAGCCCGAAGATATTGGTTCCGGGCATTGGGGCATTTGCACGAGTACCAATACTCGTGCAAATGCTTAGTATCGGCACCGATACCGATACCAGTATCGGTATCGGTGCAACCCTAGTTATGTGCATTTTTAAGTACATTAGGGTGTGTTGGCAGCCCGTTAACATGCAAAATATCACATTACACACCACAAATAAGTAGATGGGCCCTCACAGTTTACCCTGCTTTTTTATTTACTTTAGTAAATCAGGCCCAATACCCAGCACCATAATCTACTATACAAAAAAATCCTCAGCACACTTACCAGTTAGCACAAAAACAAAGTCTAAGGCAGGCCATAGATCATGTGATTTTCTCCCCTCCAACCACAGGTTGCAGGAAAGAAAATCACTTGATTCCCCCATAAACACAATCAGTGTTGATGGGGAATCCCTCCCGTGAGGCTTTTGTGTTCTCCGAGTGGGGGGCGGGGTGCGGGGAGCCATCCCTGCGGGTAGAACCTAGTTATTCTTTCTAGCAGCTATAGCCAGCAATAACCGAATGCTTGAATTCCGACATGATTCTGTACCCAAGTCAATCGCTGGATCGACTTGTGTGCAATCAGCCAGCCCATAGATGGTTCAGCAAGGACCAGCCAAGATTCAAACCATCTTTAATAGCTGGCTTATGGTTTTTGTTGTATATATTTGCAATTATAATATAACACAGGAAGCATATGACTGGGTTAATAAAACATCGTTGTCACCTAAGCTGACCAACGCAGACAACCAAACCATCAACCTTCTATGTCCACCACCTTGTCACTGTACACAGCTAATGCATGTATGAGTTTAGCTTGGGTAGAAGCTGGGTCCTTTCTAATTCAGAAATGTTTATTTTACTGCAAAGAGATAACCAGATAATGGGGGTTATTTACTAAAGGCAAATCCACTTTGCACTACAAGTGCACTGCAAGTGCACTTGAAAGCGCACTGAAAGTGCACTTGGAAGTAAAGTCGGTGTAGATCCGAAGGGGACATGCAAGGAAAATAAAAAACAGTATTTTAGCTTGCACATGATTGGATGATAAAATCAGCAGAGCTTCCCCTCATTTCAAATCTACCCTTTAGATTTAGAGCGACAGCACTTCCAAATGCACTTTCAGTGCACTGGTAGTGTAAAGTGGATTTGCCTTTCGTAAATAACCCCCAGTGAGTACAAGAAGGTACACCAAGTAATACAATAGCCATATAAATGTAAAAACTTTCAAGCTTCCATCTGTTTCTTCTGGCATAGTGATCCAACATACCTCACAGCTGTTTCTGTGTGCGGATTGCTTGGACTTGTCAAATGTTCTTTGCTATAAGAAAGTTGAATTACAAGTTTTATACTAATGACAGATACAAGACTGCAAGCAGGTTTGTTTTATAAAAAGTATGCATTATTTTTATAAAAATAAATAGTTTTCTTTCTATCATCCTAAGGAAGACAGACATACTTATTTGTTCCCACAGTGACTGCAAGATTTAGCTGGATGGTGTTGGGCCTTGTTACATGCACCATGAAGCATGGAAAGACCAGAGCGATCCCACAAGACTGTTTCAGGCAGTTCGTAAAGTCTATAATGTGCCTAGCTTTGGATTTCAGTGGTGATTTTGAGAACAGTGCAGTCAACCTTAAAGGAGAAGTAAACCCTAACTGAAAGACATTTAGTTTGGCTAAAACGCTGTGTATCATTAACTATTGTCATTTATTTTTAAACAAAAAATATTTGTTTTTACCTTTTTTCATCATTTGTTGCATCTCAATGCTGCTAATCTCTCGCAGCCTCCTTGCAACCACATCCTACATGTAGAAAGTCTGGTTATAGCTGTGAGTTCCTGGTGGTGGCAACAGTGGACTATACCTGCATGATGTGCGTGTTCGAACAGTCATGTGTAGTTTACATCTGAAGACGGTGTGATGTGTTACAATGCAGGAGCACACATAGGAGACACCTTATATAAGGAAGTATCTGACCAAGGACCTTCATGGCAGGATCATCATGTATTATCTTAATGAAAGCTGCAAATGTAAAATATTGAAAATTACTTTTGAACATATATTTTATATTGTCGGCAAGTCGACAATTACAAAACATACAAAATGTAAGTAAGTATGGTGAATCCAAAACTTCACAATATCACAAGAAAAGAAAAACTACAATCCATCAAATTAGAATTTTGTCAGTAAAGATTATATATATGAAACAATAGTGCCACCGAATGTAACAAATGGTCTAATATAATTATTTGTGCACTAGTGCATATTTAAAAATGACTAATAGTGCTTTAGTTCATATACATATATATATATATATATATATATATATATATATATATATATATATATATATATATATATATATATTTATATATTTATATATATATATATATATATATATATATATAAATACTGGTATATATATATATATATACTGGTATATATATATATATATATATATATATATATATATATACACACACACACAACTCAATATATGCTAAATCCCCCCCTTGTGTATATTCAAATGCAAAATAAATAAATAAAAATTCCAATACATATATACAGTGCCTTGAAAAAGTATAAAAAGTATTCATACCCCTTGAAATTTTCCGCATTTTCTCATGTTACAACCAAAAACGTAAATGTATTTTATTGGGATTTTATGTGATAGACTAACACAAAGTGGCACATAATTGTGAAGTGGAAGGAAAATGATAAATGGTTTTCAAAATTTTTGACAAATAAATATCTGCAAAGTGTGACGCGCATTTGTGTTCTGCCCCCTTTACTCTGATACCCCTAACCAAAATCTAGTGAAATCAATTGCCTTCAGAAGTCACCTAATTAGTAAATAGAGTCCACATGTGTGTGATTTAATCTCAGTATAAATACAGCTGTTTTGTGACGCCCTCAGAGGTTTGTTAGAGAACCTTAGTGAACAAACAGCATCATGAAGGCCAAGGAACACACCAGACAGGTCAGGGATAAAGTTGTGGAGACGTTTAACGCAGGGTTAAGTTATAAAAAAATATCCCAAGCTTTGAACATCTCACGGAGCACTGTTCAATCCATCATCTGAAAAGGGAAAGAGTACAAGCTGTACACTGACTACTTTACATTGTAGCAAAGTGTCATTTCTTCAGTGTTGTCAAATGAAAAGATATAATAAAATGTTTACAAAAACGTGAGGGGTGTACTCACTTTTGTGAGAGATTGTATGTGTGGTGGAAAACTAACACTGCACATTACCCTGAATTACCCCAGCATCATGTTGTGGGGATGCTTTTCTTCAGCATTGACAAGGAAGCTGGTCAGAGTTGATGGGAAGATGGATGGATCCAAATACAGGGCACCTGTTATGCCGCGTACACACGGTCGGACTTTTCAGCTACAAAAGTCCGACAGCCTGTCCGACAGACTTTCGACGGACTTTTGGTGGACTTTCGACGGACTTGCGGCGGACTTTCTAACGAACAGACTTGCCTACACACGATCACACAAAAGTCCGTCGAATTCTTATGCCGCGTACACACGGTCGTACTTTTCGTCTACAAAAGTCCAACGGACGCAGACGGACTAAAGCTGGCTGGTAATCCGATCGTGTGTGGGCTTCTCCGGACTTTCAACGTACTTTTTTAGCCTCAAATCCGACGTACTTTAGATTTGAAACATGCTTCAAATCTTTACTTCGTAACTACGACGGACCCCGAAGTCCGCTCGTCTGTATGCTAGTCCGACGGACAAAAAAACGACGCATGCTCATAAGCAAAAACTAAACGGAAGCACTCGGTCTAGTAAAACTAGTGTTCGTATTGTAGGTAGCACATTCATCACGCTGCAAAATCTGTGATCGTTGAATGCAGCGCATTTTATTTCTTCATTACGAATGCTCTATAAAGAACGAAGGTGTTTTGCTGTTCATATTCAGAGTTCTCCCAAACTGATTTCTGGATTCTTTTTCTCTTTGATCTCATGAATGATATAGTATGCTTTTTAAAAACAATGTTTCCATACTAATATAATACTTTTTACCTTTTTTTTTTTTTGGTTTTTTTTGTGTGGAATCATATTTTCTTGTAATTTTTATCCAGATATTTATTTTATGATTGGTGTTGAACTTTTTTATATGTTTATCTCTATATTTTTAATTTTCATTTTTTGGTGTTTGTAAAGTTACCACAAATAACCCATTTGTATTTTTTTTTTTTTGTTTTTTTTATTTAATTTTTTTTTTTTATATTTTTTAGGTTTGTAAAGTTACCACAAATAACCCATTTGTATTTTTTTTTTTTGTTTTTTTTTATTTAATTTTTTTTTTTTATATTTTTTAGGTTTGTAAAGTTACCACAAATAACCCATTTGTATTTTTTTTTTTGTTTTTTTTTATTTAATTTTTTTTTTTTATATTTTTTAGGTTTGTAAAGTTACCACAAAGAACCCATTATAATGTTTTTTTTTTTCTAGTGATTATTTTTTATTTTTAAGATAAAGTTAACCCAAAGCACCGTTTTTGGTTATGTATATTTTTGTTCTTTCCCAGACTTACCACTCGAACATTATTAACATTAGTAATGTATTTTTGGTGTGTTTTTGCAAACTCAATGAGATTGTTGTCCCTTGATAATTTAACATTGTGTGTAAAATCAATGATTTAAAAGAAAACACATAAAGTCTTTTGCTAAACTCAAAAAAAGATCCATTTATTCATGGTCAAAATAAAAAAAAGAGGAAGTCAACGCTGGAAAAAGTCTGTGTACCAGAAAATTGGGATCTTGAGGAGTCCATATAAGAGGGAGCACAATCTGGTCCAAGAATCCCAGAGATCAACAGCACCAGCAGATGATATAGATGTCCCCAGACTGTGGTACTACAACAGCCTGCGTCTTCTGTCAGACCAGACTGAACCCAGGTCATCACTTTCTTCTCTTCCCTGCAGCCTTCCCTCCACGCTGCCCTGCACCCTTCCCTGCAGCCTTCCCTGTAGCCTTCTTTGGAGGCTGTGGCTGTGGTGTTTCAGTTGTGGCAGGAGGAGGAGGAGGAGGAGGAGGAGGAGGAGGAGGAGGAGGGGGGGCTGCCTCATGTAGTTGTGTGTTTCGGGGTTAGCGTGCCCTGCAGCCCCTTCTGGATAGTTTCCCCAAATAGGCGCTCGCAAATGAGACGCTGCTCCCAGTCCATTTGAAGAAGCCTGCTGGCTAAGTAGCAGTCATAGGCCTCTTCTGCTTCGGGGGGGCTCCTCAAAAAACGTGTGGCCTCTTGCATGAGGCGCAGGGATGCCTCCTGTGTGACGGCCCCCTTCCTGGCCCTTTTTTTGGGAAGGCGGAGGGGAGGCACTTGGGATTGGGTCATGCTCCTACTGGGCCCAGCCACCTCACTGGGACCAGCCACCTCACTTGGCCCAGCCACCTCACTGGGACCAGCCACCTCCTGCCTGACACTGGGCCCAGCCTCCTCCAGGATGATGGGGAATCCGGCCTCCTCCAGGCTGTCCATGGGCCCGGTCTCCTCCTGCCTGCCACTTTCCACACATTCCTCCTGGATGGACTCATCCTGTGTATAAAAAAAGGACATA